>CM046431.1:35823877-36463877 GCA_025506505.1 Flaveria sonorensis | reverse complement strand
GAACAAGTACAAGAACTCCTGCGGAAGCACAACCACTGAAGAACAAATGCTGAAGACTAAAGTATTACTGCGGAAGACAAATTACTATGGAAGATCAAAAAGTCAACAAGTCAACGTGTCAGAACAGCATCATCAAATCAATGAAGGCGAAAGATAGTTAAGTCAAACGAATATTCCACATCACATCAATAACATTCTTTTTGTAATTTACAATTTTCAATGTAAATTGTGAACTTCTATGCCGATAAACAAGGCAAGGATGCCCACATATAGAAACAAAATAGCGAAACAGAATAGCGAGATATTAGCAAGAAAATAAGAACAGAATAAAGAGATATTGAGATATATCAATATTCAAATAGGTGTATATATTGATAGAAACGATATCAATCAAGAATCATTGAAGAACAACAACAATATAGCAATCATAAGAACATCAAGACCATTAACATCAATTGAAATCTATTCGTTGTGAATGAAAAAAAATTTAAAATCATCTTTGTGTTACATTATTACATTGTGTTTTCAAGCTGTTTTATTTTGTTCATCGATTTCAATTTATAAACAATCCATTAAACAACAAGTGTTGATAGTTCCACGATCATTACTTGTTAAAATCAAATTGATAATTCCTGTGTCAATCCTTGGATTCACAGGTGGTATCAAAGCTAAGTGCTCATTGATCTAGATCAATTGATCTATCAGTTTGATTTGTTTAATTGGTGTTTATTTTAAACTGGTTTGTTAATTTTTGATAATTAACATAGTTAATTAACATGAATAATTCAGTGGTTGGTGCTTATCAACCTTCGAAGTTGGAGAACAAATCTGATTTCAAAACATGGAAAATCATATTCAGGAATCATGTTAATTATACAGATTCTGACTTATGGGTTGTTGGACCAAAAGAACCAATGAGCCTGATCAGAAAAACCTTTAAGTCCCACGGACATTACAACAACTGAAGTAGTCTGCAACAGCTGAAGACATCAGCTGATAACAAGGTCTGAAGACAAAGTCTGAAGTGAAAGAGCTGAAGACAAAGTCTGAAGTGAAAGAGCTGAAGACAAAGTCTGAAGTGAAAGAGCTGAAGACAAAGTCTGAAGTGAAAGAGCTGAAGACAAAGTCTGAAGTGAAAGAGCTGAAGACAAAGTCTGAAGTGAAAGAGCTGAAGACAAAGTCTGAAGACAAAAGCTGAAGACAAAGACTGAAGACCAAGTTTCAGATGATTGTCACAACAGCTGAAGAAGACCTCTTCAGTAGTTGTGATGGTTTCCTTTCAGTAGTTGTAGTTTCTTTTCTGTACTTATAGTTTCAGTAGTTTTATGTTTCTTCGTGTACTTAGAATAATCTGAGATGTTCTCAGTTGTTGTGAACATTCTCAGTAGTTTGCTTACTTTCAGTAGTTTGTAATAATTCTGTTAGATGTCACTATCAAGTGACATCAGCAGACGTCACATTCCTATATATAAGGAATGCTGACCTAATTGTAATCGGCGCAGCTTAGGAAAACCTAGCAGCCGCCCACACCGAAGCATGTGTGCATGAATGTTATTATCTCTTTGCAGAAAACCCTATATCTATATAACCGTGTACTGTTCCATTGAATATTTATTGTGTTCTTGCTATATTTGCTTAATTCTTGCTCTAATTCCGCTGTGATTCAACTCTAATTGATCAAACTTAGATCACTGATCCTAACAAATGGTATCAGAGCGGGTTAATCATTGATCGGTTTAACAATTGATCATTGAAACTGCTATTTTGATATCTATAGTTTGATCGAATTAGCATATGTGCAAGAACTGGTTATAAAGATTGATTTTCTGCTGCTTCTGGTTATTTAATTTGAGTTTCTTCTTGGTTCTTATTGAGTTTGTTGTGTTTTTGTGCAAAATCTTTTGAAACTTGATTGATTTGGTTTGAATCTGAGAATGACTACTCCATCTAATGATCCTCACAATACTGGCTCCTCAACCAAGCCTCCGATGCTGGTTAGGAGTGAGTATAACATATGGCAACGAAGAATGCTCCATCACCTGTCTGTTAACAGTTCAGGTTGTTGGACATCTGTGGTTCATGGTCCACACAAGCCTATGGTGAACAATCCGGAGACCAATCAAATGGTTCCGAAGAAGAAGGAGCAATACTCAGATGAAGATCGTAAACTGTTTGAGATTGATGCTAAAGCCCATGGAATTCTGGCCATGGCACTGCCGAATGAAATCTATTCTGGGCTTATGCATCATGAAACTGCTCATGACCTCTGGAATGCTTTGAAGGAACAATTCGGAGGAACTGATGAGGTCTTAGCAACAACAGAGAAATCCTCGCCCAACAATATGAGACATTCTCTCATAGGAAGGGTGAGACACTGACTCAACAGTTTGAGCGTTTCTCCTGCTTGATCTCTGAACTGAAAATGGTCAAGCAAGAGTATACTAACAGCCAGATGAACAACAGATTCCTCAGATCACTGCCTGAGAGATGGGACACATACACCATTGTCCTACGCTCCAGTGCAAATCTGGATAGCCTATCTCTCACCCAACTCCATGGGAAACTGCTTACATTTGAAAGAGAGATAGAGCAGAAAAGGAAACTGGCATCATCAGGAAAGCTCTCTGATGACTTTGTACCAGGTAACACTGCCTTGGTCGGTCATGAGTCAGAATATGCTGGATCAGAAAGTCATTATGATGAGCATATAGATTTCTCTTCAAACAGTTCTGATCATGCATTTGTTGGTGTTGACAGTCATTCTGGGTGTAATAGTGATAATTTATGTTTTATCATGGATGATTTGCAAGGTATTGCTGATGATGATTTAGAAGAGATGGATATTTTGAGCCAAATGGCCCTGATCAATATCAGATCTCAAAAGTTCTACAAGAGAACTGGTAGGAAATTTCCAGGACTCTCTGGCAAAACCAAAGTTGGTTTTGACAAGAGTAAGTTGAGGTGTCACAAATGCCACAGGCTTGGGCACTTTGCAAGAGAGTGTAGATCAACTGGATCTAACTCCTCTGCACCCTTTGTGACCTTTCCAAGCAATAGTTCACAAAACAAAGGGCAACATCCTGCTAGTTCTGGTCATCACTCACAACCTCAATCTCCTGCATACTTTGTCCCTCAGGGTTCAATGCCATATCCTTATCCCTGCTATTATATGCCACAGCCAAATCCAGTTCATGTCCCTATAGCACAACAACCTCAAGCCCTACCTGAGCCTCAACCATCTCCATCACAATCTCAACCTCATCACAGCTTCTTCACACCAGGAGTTGTTGACTGGAGCAGCTTACCAGATGATCTTTCTGGTTTCAATGAGCAACTATCTGCTGGTGCTGGTCAACATGGTGGTGAACATCCTTTTGGGAATCTTGCTCTCATGGCCCTGGAGTCTACTGAGGGTTCCTGCTCAGATGCTTCATCTTCACAGGTAACCCAGATATCTTCTGAGGCTAAAGCCAAGTTATGTTCTGAATCATGCATAGCTGCCTTTGTCTCTATTAGAGAGGCAAATGTAGCTTTAATCAGTCAAAATCTTGAGCTTGAGAAAACTATTTCCAAAAGAAAAGATGAGTATGTGTCTGCACTTAATGACAAAGATGATGAGATTTACAAGCTTAAATGCCAACTTAATGATGAAAAGGCTAAGGTAGAGGTCATACTCGAGAACCACAGAAGTCTCAAAGAGACACTTGCAGCTACCCAAGTTGAGTGTGACCGATGGGTAACATCCTGCAAGGGATTTGAAATGCTTCTCAGCAAGCAAACAGCTTCAAATGTGAAGTTTGGAATAGGTTACAATCATACTGCACCACCTACTGATTTTACTTCAAAATCAATAGTAAAATCTGAAGGTGAAAGTAATTTCCAAACCACATCATCATGTGATTCATCCTCAAATGATAATACAAAATTAGAGGATGAAGTCAGTGTTAAGATCTCAGCAAATCAATTGCCTGATGGTTTAAATGCTGATAAACACATGAAGCTGAGAAATTCAGATGTTGTTCCTCAAAGTACTCCAAGTACTGAAGGGCAAGTCACAACATCTGAAAAGCATTTCAAATCTGATGAAATAAAAGGATTAACAACTGCTGAGGAATCTATCATACGGTCTTTCAGGACGGATAGAGAACAGCTGAAGAACAAGTCTTCAGTTGTTACCGATCCTTCAGTACTTAACACAAGTACTGAAAGGAGGAAAGTACTGAAGATCACACCTTCAGTAGTTTCCACTTCAGCAGTTGATCAATCCAAGATGAAGAATAAGCCATGTGAAATATGTGGTAAATTCAATCATCTATCTGATGAATGCTGGTACAAAAAGGGTTCCAAACTCAACAGAGATAAGCTCATTAAAGAAGAAATAAATAAAATGAAAAATGAGTTTGAAACCAAGTTTGTACCACAGTCATCTCAAAACTGATAAACCCAAGGCCTCACCAAAATCCAAAAAGAAGGATGGGGTTTATCAGAAAACAGCTGATAGTGTTCCTCATGATAAACATCAGACGAAGTCTGTGAATTTCAAGGAGGAAATGGTGGGTCACAGGAACTCATCAAAAACAAGTACTGATGTGTCAAATGAGTTGAAGGCCTTAGCAACAAATCAGACACAACTTGTTATGATGGTTCAGCATTTGTTGGGGAGAGTTAACCAACTAGATGCACCTGTGATCAAACCACTGAAAAGGAAATCCAAGCCCAAATCTAAGAATTCCATTTCAGCACCATCTCCACCTTCATCAGCTGTTAATCATGAGAAACAAGTTATGGTTAAATCTGTTGATGAAAACATACCCAAAACCAAAAAGGTTTGGGTATCTAAAGCTAACTAGTTTCTTATGATATATGCAGGGTTCTTCAGCATGCCAAGAAGCATCTGGTATGTAGACAGTGGAGGATCTATGCATATGACTGGGAGCAGTTCTCTTCTTAATGACTACTCTCAAGGAAAGAAGGGATTTGTCTCATTTGGAAATGATGCTAAGGGTTACATCATCGGGAAGGATTTGTGTCAAATGGAGAAATCAGATTTGATGATGTTAACCATGTGGAGAATCTCAAGTATAATCTACTGAGTGTTAGTCAGATGTGTGATAAAGGGCATGTTGCACTTTTCACAAGCAGAACTGCCGGATTCTGTCTTCCAAAGTTCTGGCTGATTGAAGGTATTGGATGACATCTCCTGAAGGCCAAAGGATAGGAAGAGTATATGCCTTGGATTTGTCAAAGAAGATGCGTTAAAAGGTCATCCTTGCCTGTTCTCCAAGGCCTCTCCTCAGGAATCTAAACTGTGGCATAGAAGGCTGAGTCATGTAATCTCAAAACATGAATCAGCTGATCCACAATAGTTTAGTGAGAGGTCTACCAATAAGTGACAACTACTGATGATCTCAGTCAACAAGTACTGATGAGCATTCGTATACTACTGTCACAAATAAGTACTGAAGTTCTTTTATCCTCAGTAGTTTTCACACTACTGAAGACTAAATTACTTAAAAGTACTGAAGTACTCATCTGTTGAACAGAACTAATGTGGTTACAACTACTGATGTAGTTACAACTGCTGATGTCAGAATAACAGATAAGTACTAATGACCTATGAAACATCTGAAACTCAGACAAAGTCTGATGAAGTGTTGAGGTCAGAATGAAACAGCTGATGAGCTAAGAATTGACGACAACAGCTGATGAGAAAATTTTCTCTTCAGTTGTTTCTACAACAGCTGCTTCACTTACACTGAAGCCAAAACCATGTCTTCAGTAGTTTCACAACTACTGATGACTAACACCAAGTCTTCAGTTGTTACAACACTGAAGCCAACACCATGTCTTCAGTAGTTTCACAACTACTGATGACTAATACCAAGTCTTCAGTTGTTACAACTTCTGAAAGTTAAAACCAGGTCTTCAGTTGTTTTCAAACACTGATGACAGCACCACACTTTCAGTCGTTTTATATCAGCCTTTGTCTTACCCTATAAATACCTAACCTACTTTCAGACGTTTCATTAGCCGTTTTCCGTCCTTTCACTCTCTCACCATGGCGACCATGAAACTCAAACCCAACACAACTGTGTTGCCTACCTCTCAAATCGGCCTTCTGGAACAACCCCGATTCCCTAAGCCAGTTCTGGACCAAATCGGCCTTCTGGAACAAATTTGATAACGCCATCGATCTTATGGTAGATTCCCAGTACCGAACCGGCGTTTCTTCTGAATCCTACCATATCCCCCGATTCCCTAAGCCAGGTCTGGACCACGTCTCCGTGCAAACTAGTGAGAATGATAGCCAAATCCTCTCAGTCGTTGGTCAACCAGAAACAGGTGGTCATCACTACGACATCATTCGACAAACCCTAGATCTACATGATGCCCATGTGTCACAGACTACCCTAAAGCACACCGATATGTCTTTCATCACAACGGGTATGAAGGAGACTTAAGTGCTACCACCATTATGAAGAAGCACTTCCATGATGCTGACGTCTTATCTTCCACATGGTGAATCGGCCTTGCACCAAAAACTCTTCATGGATCAAATGTCTTCCCGATGGCAACAGGTATTATACTCTATCTTTGAACGCCAAACTTTAATTTTCTGAGATAGTGTTTATGGAACTAAAGGATCTGGCCTTGAAACCTATGGCAAACAGATGGATTTATATCCCGGTTTCTCATGGCCATAATTTTAACACAGCTAAAATCAGACGCCTTGTTGGCCTTGGAGTCCCTGCTCCGGCTGTATTGCCTGAAGTATACTCCAGGCACAACTGACCCTACAATGAAAGGGGCTGCCCGGCTGCTCAAACCAAGCAGCGGTACCCACAGCCTCCACTTCCAGATCCAAAGTCCCCACCAAACCCAAACCAAAAAGCCCAAAAAGGCTACGCAGGGAGATGAGTCCCCTGAGATGCCCTGTAACACCATAACGGAAACACTTACATGTTCTAACCCCCCAGTAGTGTCCAAGACTCCACCAACCGTAGCCGCTCAGCATCCTCTCAACAGGATCCTGATGCAACCAAAATTGGGGATACCACAATGCGGAATCTATCTCAATTGAGAAGGTTACCATTGAAGAGCACCAGTCACCCCGGGTGCAATCTGCTTCAACCCTATCTCCAAATGCAACCGCCCCTCAAAGCCCAACATTTATTGTTACACAAGTGTTGAGTCAGCTGCATTCCTCTCCTCCTCCCCAGACACCAATTACAATGGGGAGAACATCTGAGAAGAGGACCAAATGCTGCTGATAGCCCACAGCACAGGGTTATAATGTTCAATCTCCCCGTGTAGAGGAGAGGTTAGAACATCTGGTGAGCTGCCACTTCTACTGATTCAGCAAATGAACAGGATGAGTTGGTAACATCTCTAAGACCTCACCAAGGCAACTGCCGATGAAGGACTCAGTCCTGAGGCAGGAAGTCCCCAGAACCAAGAACAAGGGCACATGCTACAACTGATCTACACTCAGGGCATGACATCCTGATTCAATCAGGAGGTCAGGTGATTCAGCAAAAACTGATGATGACATCAGGAGGTCAGGTGATTCAGCAAAAACTGATGATGACCGGGCTTTTTATCATGATGTCTTAGCCCATAACACAATCTTGAGGCTGAGGTGAGTAGACTCAAAGAACTGCTTGCCAAAATGTCTCAGGATCAAAGTCCATCTGCCCCAATAAACCCACAGATGGCACCTTCATCTGAAGGTTTCCCAAACACTCCGCCACTTCACTCAACTGAGCCACCAGCCACTGTTGTTGGCACCACCTCTCAGGGACAGAACCCCTCTGAGCAGATGGTTGCTACATTTCAAACTTCCTTACCTTCATCACTCCCATCATCAATGAGATTGTACATAAAGCCATGATGAGAGGATCTCCTCGACTCTAAAAACACTTGTGATGATGCTGTGCACAAGAAGCTTTCTGCCATTCAAACCCCTGAACCCATGACACCAAAAAGGGGGAGTCTAAGGTAGTGAAAGAAAGAAAGAGAAGAGAGTGGAAGAGGATAAACAACAAGAAAAAGAACAGGAAAAAACAGCTGATCACATACAAGAGAAGAAAAGTGCTGGAACTCAAAAGCCTGATGAAGAGAAATCATTGGAAGATCTGATAAAGAAGCTGATGAAGCTCACAGCAGATCAATGGACAAAATAATAGATCAACTCTTCAGACAGGGCTTTGAACAGCCACATTAGACACTGAGATCAGAAGGCTGGAGATTAATGAGATACAAGAAAGATGGGCCAGTTATAGTGTAATGGAAAGGGAGAGGTTGGAGATAATGATCCGGTTTGTTGCAAAATACTTGGGAAGATCATTAATTGAGATTAAATCATGGACCAGAGACAGTATTCTGGCAATAACCACCAGAATCTGTGCTTCTGAAGAATTCAACAAGGGGTTGATTATAGAAGCCTTAGACGAAGCAGGTGCTGGGAAGAGAACTGATATGGCCAAGCTTTCCAAAGCCAAACTCACCATAAAAATGCTAGATCAGCCTTCCAAACTCCCTCAAAAACAACCAACCCCAAACTCTCCAAATCAACTCAACCCTCAAAACCAACTCCCTTACCCCAAAAACCACCTCAACCACATCCAGTGATGCACCCAGAAGGAGGAGGGGTTGAGGATGGTAGAAGAAGAAGAAGAAGAAGATGATGAAGAAGATAGTCTGCCAATCTCTGCTGTTCTAAAATTACCTGAGCCCAGAAGTCAACAAATGATAAAGGAAGAGTAAGGATTGGCCAACCCCAGGGTTAGTTCTAGAATTCATAAGAAATCCAACCAATAGATACATGGCCAAGTGAGAAAGACCATAGATGCTGCTATTATGTTGGCCATTTGTAGTCTCACCCTGGGAATCTTGAAGACTTCAAGAGAGCCTACAGTCAAAGATGACCCCTCAAACTCTAATGAGAAACAAAATGGTCAAGAAGGGGTTGTTATACAAGAGGCTTGAAGAGATCAAGAAAAATGAACTCCAGTTGTTATTAGAAGGGACTCACCCAGATGAGTTTGCTTACAGAGAGATAACAACTGTTGAGTTGAAAAATGGAAGACGATAAACTACTTATCAGAGTACTATGGCCCAGAGTTCTTCTTCGAAGGAGAAGCAGAAGAACTCACTAAGGAGGAACAAGTTTGCTCCTTGAGGCCTACGTCAGAGAGTCTTATAGACTCATCAATGGGAAGTAGGTTTCATGGTTGGGATAACAGCTCTGTGTCCAGTTCCCCAAGACAGAGTTCCCTCCATCCTTTGACATTCACATCTACTGAACCTGTTCCCTGGCCTGTGCTTATCCGATATCTCTAAAGCTGATCAAGAGAGTATTTCTGCCAAGAATAAGTGGGACCTCAATAAGCTTAAAGGTTTTGGCTGCATTGGTTCAGGGGGAGTTTGTTTGGACCAAAGAACCAATGAGCCTGATCAGAAAAACCTTTAAGTCCCACGGACATTACAACAACTGAAGTAGTCTGCAACAGCTGAAGACATCAGCTGATACAAGGTCTGAAGACAAAGTCTGAAGTGAAAGAGCTGAAGACAAAGTCTGAAGTGAAAGAGCTGAAGACAAAGTCTGAAGTGAAAGAGCTGAAGACAAAGTCTGAAGTGAAAGAGCTGAAGACAAAGTCTGAAGTGAAAGAGCTGAAGACAAAGTCTGAAGTGAAAGAGCTGAAGACAAAGTCTGAAGACAAAAAGCTGAAGACAAAGACTGAAGACCAAGTTTCAGATGATTGTCACAACAGCTGAAGAAGACCTCTTCAGTAGTTGTGATGGTTTCCTTTCAGTAGTTGTAGTTTCTTTCTGTACTTATAGTTTCAGTAGTTTTATGTTTCTTCGTGTACTTAGAATAATCTGAGATGTTCTCAGTTGTTGTGAACATTCTCAGTAGTTTGCTTACTTTCAGTAGTTGGTAATAATTCTGTTAGATGTCACTATCAATGACATCAGCAGACGTCACATTCCTATCTATAAGAATGCTGACCTAATTGTAATCGGTGCAGCTTAGGAAAACCTAGCAGCCGCCACACCGAAGCATGTGTGCATGAATGTTATTATCTCTTTGCAGAAAACCCTATATCTATATAACCGTGTACTGTTCCATTGAATATTTATTGTGTTCTTGCTATATTTGCTTAATTCTTGCTCTAATTCCGCTGTGATTCAACTCTAATTGATCAAACTTAGATCACTGATCCTAACATGGGTGTCTATCACTGAAGGTCCTTATATTCCACCTACTTTAGGACCTGATTACAAAGATAATAATCAGCCCATAAGTCTGAAAAATCTTTCACCTGATGATGCCAAGAAAGTCAAAGTCGACATTAAGGCCTATAGTATGCTTACTATGGCTTTACCTGAAGACCTATTGATCAGGTGTGAAGCATACAAAACTGCTAACTCATTATGGAAAATTCTTCACACTTTGTGTGAAGGAAGTGATGAGATTAGAAGTATCAGGAAGGATACCCTGCGTTCACAATATGCAACATACCATCATATTCAGGGTGAATCCGTCCCTCAACAACTCCATAGGTTTATGCAACTTGTTACAGAGATGGATATCTTTGAACTGAAGTACAACAATGAGGAGTTAAATAAAAAGATGCTTCATTCATTACCAGAAAGCTGGACCTAAACTGCGTATATATTCAAGAATACTCTTGATCTGAAGTCAATTGGGTTAGACACTCTGGTTGTAAAGGTAGAAGCTTTGAAGTTGGACGAGAAAACCATAAAAAAGAGTGTTAAAGCACATATAGCACCATACCAATTCAAAGAATCTAAGGGTGTTGGAAGTGCCTTTATCTCTAATGATGATGAAGGTAACACTTGTGTTGAGAGTGACAATAAAGAGGAAACTGGCTTCTATGCTGCTAAGCCCTTAAAAATGAACTCTCAAAACAATCAAAAACGGAAAGCAAAAGGAAAGGCTTATGACTCCAAAACCAATAATAAAACCAGTAATCAAACAGAACCAATCACCGTGGTCTGGAAACAGAAGAACAGAAGGCAGCCTTCAGCTTAAGCTTTCAAGCTTACTTGGAAAGTGCCTTGACTCCTACCCAATTCTGTTAGCAAGACCTTGAAGAACTTCATCCTGATGAAGTGGAAGAGATGGATCTATAATGAAAATGGCCATGATTGCTTATAGGGCCAAGATGTACATGAGAAGGAACAAAGGACTATCCGTTGCAGGAAGAACAACAAAGATTGGTGTTGACAAATCAAAAGTAAGGTGTTACAAATGCAATTTGTATAGACACTTCTCAAGGGAATGCATCAGCAATCAGCAATCAACAGCAGACACAAAACAAGCAAAATAGAGAAGCTTCAAGCAACCTCAGCTAACAAACTCATCCCCACCAGCCACAGGTTCTTCAACAGGTACTAGTAACTCTAAAGAAAATGGTTTGATTATTTTGCAGGATGGAACTTGTGATTGGAGCATGTATGAGAAGGAAGTGCAAGAGGAAAATCAAGCACTGATGGCAAACTTAGAAAACAAAGTTCCTCCAATGGACAGAGAGGTAAGAGAAAGGTTATGTTCTTCCTTATGTGTTGATGAGTTTGAAAGATATAGGGTTCATGCTCAACAATTGGCTAAAGTCAAAGAAACTATGCTTTTAAATGAATCTCATGTAAGAGAACATAAACTTTATCAGGTCAAAATCAATTCATTACAAAATGATTTAGACAAATTTGTATCTGAAAATTATAATCTGAAAGCACAAGTTGAGCATTTGACCACCTCCTTAACAAAGTCCATGTTAGATCATGCATATACTGAAGTGAAACTTTAGAAATTTCAACTATCATCACAATAATATAAGAAACTTTTGAGTTCTCATACTGAATCAAAGAACAAGTCTGGATTGGGATTTCATGCTGTTGCACCACCAATAAAAGATAACTACACCACTCTACCTGAATCCATGACCAACAGTCTATCAAATCATTTTGTGTCTAACAGCAAAACTGAGTCAAAAGTTGAAAATAATGAATTGGTAAATGATGAAGATACTGAAGTCAGTGAAACTGATTCATCTGAATCAAAATTTACAAAACAAAATGAATCAGAATTTGACTTTGATGACTGTGATGATCTGGATGACGTTGATGAGCCTAATGAACAAGAAAGTGCTGGTTTGTGGGTAAGGGTAAAAATATAATATTTGAACCAATAATTCCCAAAGTACTTGATGAAATCAAGCTACCTTATCCCCCAAAACAAAGAAATTTGTTAAAGACCATCTACACAAGAATTGGTCAACTGAATGAAGGGATTCAAGAGCTCAACAAAAAGCATAACAGTCAACCAGCAACAAGAACTACGAAGGAAGAAAAGAAAAACACTTCAGCAGAACACCTGCGGAAGAAGAAGATAGATCCTCACACATCCGTAGAAAAGAAAAAGAAAAATGTTCCAAAGTCAACATCCGTAGAAGATCTACAGAAGAATACAAAACAATATTCCGTAGAAAATCTGCGGAAGAAGAAATCATCAGAACCAAAACAATCATCCATAGAAGATCTACGGAAGAAGAAAACACCTGCTGATTCAACTGCTAACCAGAAAGGTAAACAACAAAAAGAAGATCTTTCAGCTGCTAAGTCTGAAAAAGAATTGAAGCAGCAAAAGAAGACACTGATGAAGAAACAGACAAAGATAGAAGCTGACTCTGACAGTGAAGCTGAAGAGATGTATTACAAATGGTGTGATATGCACAACCACAGCACAGAAGAATGCTACTTCAGCAGCTATTGTTCCATATGCAATATGAACAATCATATGACTTCTGATTGTTACTTCAACAAGTATTGTGCCATATGCAACACGAACAATCATTCTACTTAAGAATGCTTCTTCAACAAACAGAACAAAACAAAGATTCTCAAGAAGCAAAAAATGGAGATCCTGAATCAGATTCACAATCTTCTGAGAATGATAAATCAAAAGTCCAAATGCAAAAGAAGCAGCAACCAAAGCAGAAGATCTTAAAGACAAAGCCAACATCTGCTGATGATCAAGCAAAGAAGAAGAAGGAGAAGCAACAATATCAAAGCAAGACTCCTCACAAGAAAGTAGTGTTGCAGGAAGATGAAGCCTTCTTTAATCACTTTAAAAAGGGTAATCATGTACCTCAATCAAAAACAAAAGATGCTAAAACTTTTTCTAACAAAGCATCATCTTCAAGTTTGAAAAACAAGGTACTCAAAGAAGAAGTGACAGAAGAAGTAACTGTGAATCAAGATAAAAGTGCATCAAGTTCATCTTCAACAGAATCATCCATCAACCCAAACAGAACATAATGAATCAATTAGGGCTAAAAACAATCTTGAGACATCTAGGCTCATTCATGATAGTGTAACTATTCTAGATAACAATGGCAAGCCTAAGATCATCAAGGCTTGGGCTCCACTTTCTAATTGATTTCATTATTTTTACAGGAACATCCATGGAGGACTGACAACAAGTGGTATGTTGACAGTGGTTGTTCCAGGCATATGACAGGAAACTGTGCTCTCCTCCATGACTTCAAACATAAAAATACTTCAAATGTAGCATTTGGTGAGGATAAGAAGGGAGGTAAAATTGTTGGTGAAGGAATGGTAACAAATGGAGTACTCAAGTTTGAGAAGTTAATTTTTGTGAAAATTTACAATACAATTTACTCTGTGTATCTCAAATTTGTGATCAAAATTATACCACTTTATTTGATAACTCTTTCTGTTACATTCTTAAGCTAGGTTTTCAAGTTCCAGCAGATTGGATCCTTCTTAAAGCACCAAGTAAAGGAAACACTTGTGTTTTGGATATGAATAACACATCTATGACAAGCAATGAAACCTTCCTGATTTCTAAGTCATCAGAAGATGAATCATAACTATGGCATAGAAGGATGGTTCATTACAACATGAAGAACATGAATAAGTTGGTCAAACATGACTTAGTCATTGGCCTTCCCAAGAAAGAATTTTATTGTTCTAATCATTGTTCATCATGTTATAAAGGGAAACAACATAGGGTGTCATTTAAGTCCAAAACAATCAACACAAACACAACACCACTCAAACTGCTACACATGGATCTTTTTGGTCCAACCAATGTGTTAAGCATTGGTAAAAGGCAATATTGTTTGGTGATTGTTGATGATTTCACTAGATTCATATGGGTCCTTTTCTTAAAACACAAAAGTGAAACATTAGAAACATTAATGGAGTTTATCACTAAGACTGAAAACCAACTTGATTTAAAGATCAAAATGTTAAGAAGTGATAATGGAACTAAATTTATTAATCATGTTTTAGATTCCTTTTGCAGGGACAAAGGAATAGCTAGACAATTCAATGCACCAAGAACTCCACAACAAAATGAAGTTGCTGAAAAAAGAAACAGGACTCTAATTGAAGCAGCAAGAACAATGCTAGTTGATTCATAATTGCCTATCACATTTTGAGCAGAAGTAGTGAACACAACATGCAATGTTCAAAACAGAAAGAGTATACACCAAAGATCAATTAGGAAAGTTTGATGAAAAAGCTTATGATGGTTTCTTTGTTGGTTACTCATCAACATCTAAATCATATAGAGTATACATTCCTCATCATAATATTGTAGAGGAAACACCTAATGTATCTTTTGATGAATCCTTATTTCCAAAATTTGTAAAAGGTTCATCTTGGTTGTTTGATATAGATGCATTAAAAAATTCATTTAACTCTAGTTATTTGAATGTTGCAGGTCCTACGGATACATGTTATTCTTATGTACCTCCAAATTTGGGTGATGTGTCATTGTCAGCTGATCCTCCAAGATTACCCCAGACACATGCTTTAAATGTTGCTGATCTAGGCCCTTCATCTCAAACAAGCAATGAAAACACTGATGGACATGGAAATTCAACTTCAACAGAAATTAACAATGCATCCGTAGAAGATCTTTCTACATCCGTAGATGTTCCATCTTCTTCCGGACATGATTCATTGCCTTCAATTGAAGGTCCAAACTCATCGGGAAACATTCCAACAACATTCAAGTCTGCAGATCAACAAACTACAACATCCGTAGTTGGTCCTGTAGCTGTTGCGGAAGCTGTACCCATATCTACGGAAACACAAAATCATGAAGATGGAGTTCATTCAGCATCAGAAGGCCTAAATAATGAGAATTACGATCACTTTGTCAATTCCCCATCTCAGCTGGGTCCATCTCCATCATCCAACATTACCAATTTAGAATCATCCATTCCAGTTGAATCAGTACCAACAACAAGAATTCATAAGTATCATCCTATTGAAAACATTGTTGGTGATCTTACTATAAGAACCACAAGAAGTCAAGGGGGAGCTGCCAATATCTGTCTGTTCTCCTGTTTACTTTCACAAGTGGTTCCAGCCAACATAACTGTAGCATTGAAAGACAACAGCTGGATTAAAGCAATGCAAGAAGAACTTCAGCAATTCAGAAAACAAAAAGTCTGGAATCTAGTTGATCTTCTTGAAGGCGAATATCCAATTGGCACAAAGTGGCTCTTCAAGAACAAACTAGATGACAGAGGTATCATTGTGAGAAATAAAGCAAGACTGATAGCACAAGTCTATACATAAGAAGAAGGGATAGAGTATGATGAAGTTTTTGCTCCTATTACCAGGATTAAAGCCATTAGAGTCTTTCTAGCCTATGCATCACATAAGAAGTTCACAGTTTACCAGATGGATGCAAAATATGCCTTCTTATATGGTAAAATCGATGAAGAAGTCTATGTTTCCCAACTACCAGGATTTGAGGATCGTGATTATCCATACAGGGTATACAAGCTTGACAAAGCTTTGTATGGTCTTCATCAGGCCCCAAGAAAGTGGTATGAAACATTGTATTCTTTCTTACTCAAGCATGGTTATATAAGGGGAACAATTGATCAGACCCTCTTCCTGAAGCATGAACATCCAGATCTCTTAGTTTTCCAAGTATATGTAGATGATATCATCTTTGGATCAACAAACAAGAGATTGTGTGAAGAGTTTGAATGTTTGATGAAATCTGAGTTTCAAATAAGTTCCATGGGAGAATTAAATTTTTTCCTTGGTTTGCAAGTTCATTAGAAACCAGATGGCATTTTTATCAATCAGAAGAAGTATGTGAATCAAATTTTAAAGAAGTTCAACCTTGCTGATTCATCTTCATGCAAAACACCAGCATCAACAATAGATAAGATTGTACCTGATCCTAAAGGGAAGTCAGTTGATCAAAGATTATATAGATCTATGATAGGATCTTTAATGTACTTAACTGCCAGCAGACCTAACATAATGTTTGCTGTGTGTGTATGTGCTAGGTACCAGTCAGACCCTAAGGAGTCACATCTTAATTCAGTTAAGAGGATATTCTGATATTTCAAAGGGAAGCCAGCTCTAGGACTTTGGTATCCCAAAGAAGGAGAATTCAACCTCTACTCATATTCTGATAATGACTTTGGAGGGTGTAACAACAACAGAAAATCCATAACTGGTGGATGCCAATTCATAGGACCAAGACTTGTTTCTTGGCAGTGCAAAAAGCAAACAAATGTATCAGTATCCACAGCTGAGGCTAAGTACATAGCTGCTTCAGCTTGTTGCTCTCAAGTTTTATGGTTGCAAAATCAATTACTTGATTATGGTTACAATTTTCTTCAAACACCAATACATATTGATAACTCAACTGCTATGTTTATCACTGATAATCCAGTGCAACATAGTAAAACAAAGCACATAGAAATTATATATCATTTTTTGAGAGATTGTTCAGAAAAAGGTTTAACCAAGTTGATTAAAGTAGATACAACAAATTAGCTTGCTGATTTATTCACTAAAGCCTTTGACTCAGTGAGATTTAATTTCTTAATTGAGTCCATAGGCATGATCAACTTAGATTAAACAATCAACACAAAGAAAAGCATGATCTGTCCTTAAAATTTTTTAATATGAGAAAGCCAAAAACATTCATAAACATATAACATTCCAAACATATTGTCTTAGTTTCATGTTTTTTGGAATAAGCAGTTCATATCATGGGAAATTATAGTACACTATACCTCTGCTTAATTTCCAAAAGTTTATCACATAATAAAGACTGATCAGATGTGATTTGATATGTAAGTAGGTTCTGCTTGAGTGGAAAATAAACAAGTTCATGCTTAACATAATGTCAAGGTGACAAATTATGGGCAATTTCATTTTGAGGAAAAAACAAGTAAGTCTTATCCTGCTGTGATCAACTTATTCACCTAAGCACACTATGTTGTGACACTTTATAACCTTTATCTTTGCACATCATTGACCCTTTGTTTTGTGTAAACAAAGACCTGGGTTCACAGGCACCTCTGTTTTACGTAATTAAAGACCTGGTGTCCTGTTGATGATGATCAAAAAGATTCCTAAAAGGAACAGCTCTAAAAGAATCTAATGTGATCAACTGTATATTAATTCAGAGCTTACAAATCATATCAGCATTAGTAAGATTTCAAAGAAATCTTAATATAGAGCTTATAACTCAAAGAACATAGTTTTAAGTGTGAAAAAGTGATAAATTGACTCACAAACGGAGGACAAACTCTAATGTGAATTGAATGTGGAGTCCATATTTGTCTATCTTTAATAACTACCAAAACATGATAAACAACATGACAAGTTGAAACTACACTCTTGCTTGAATTTATGTGCATTGCAATCAGCACTAGATCTATGTATTCTATCATCAAACAAAACTGGTTCAGGAAATTGCTTAGTGTTATAGTATGATCCCATTGCATGATGCAAATGCTTGTAAATAGTTTTTGTTCTTTTCTTTGCCAATTAGTTGGACAGATAATTGCTTTTCATGCTATTGTCTTAATAAATTTTGATAAATGCATAATTTCATCATTAATCATAAATTTAGGGAGAGTAGTAATCAGCATTAAAATCTAAGCTTAATGTGTTTTATTTTTAAATGAAGAAAGTTGGAACCTAAGCACTAACTTGGCTGTAGGATATCTGTAAGTTTTTAACAAACCATTTCTTGCACAATTGCTATGAAGCAAAGTCAACAAGGTTCAATAGCAAATAACAAATGATCTAACATTATGTTAAGATCATACATCAAAAAGAGCTAAAATTTCCTTTCCGTAGATTGGTAACCTACGGATAAAACAACAAATTCATAACTAATTTTTCCTTCCGTAGATGTTCCTGCGGAAGAATTAATTAAGAATAAAATTAAAACATATCAAAAAGGAAAGTTTTGCCTTCCGTAGATGATCTACAGAAGAATAAACTTGTGGATAACCACGGAAGGGTAATTAGAGTTAAGGGTTCCACAACATTAAATAAAAGGTTTTAATAGTGTCCGAGGGAGTATAAATGATAATCCGACCGTTGTCATTTTTATTCACTTTTTCAGAACCCCTTTTCAGACCTAGAAAAAGTCAAACCAAAAACCCCTTTCTCCACCAACATTTAAATCTTTCATACCTCAACAATCCTCACCTAAATCACCTCTCTAACAGCATCAATATGACAAATCGTTTTGCTAAAGATCATAATGTCTGTGCATTTCTTAATCCAGAGGATTCAGTAGTGGATGGGTGCCGGGATATTATCAGATATTTGAGACGATCTAGATTGTTCTATGCTTTATCTGCAGACCCTGTTGTCTGTCAAGATCACATAATCGATTTCTTGAACTCAGCATGAATTGAGGAGGAGTAGGATGAAAAGGTAATCTATGCTACAATCAGAAACAAACAGCTGAGGGTAGATGAACGAACAATAAGGAGAGTGTTGGAGTTAGGAGAAGGTGAAGAAGGACACCCTGATGTATTCGACCATGAATACATTCAAAAAGTATTTCAACTGATGGGATATGATGGTGATTATAGAAATGGTGAAATCAAGAAGGGAAGGTTATGTAAGCCTTATAGATTTCTATGCCACACTTATCTGAAGTGTATGTCTAACAGGAAGTCAGGGTTGGATAGATTTTCAAGGCATATCTCCTCCGGAATCATTGGTATATTTGAAGGAAGGATATATAACTATTTTAAGTACATTCTTGGATGTTTATGTGACCACATCAGGGTGGAAAAGGAAAACTAGATTTATATGTTCCCAAAGTTCCTTCAGCTAATCATAAACGAAACTACACCCAATGTTGATAGAGAAGGTGATGTCTTTGTCCAAATTTACCTGGGAAGATCTGTACTCAAAAAGTTGAGTGGGCAATATCAAGGGGAAGATATGGAGATGTTCCCATATTTGATTGATGAAAATCCTGATATACCTCAGGAACTCCTATTCCATGTACCGCCACAGCAACAAACAACATCATCTGAGTCTTCTAATCAACCACAACAACAAATTACACAGGCTAAATCCCCTAAACCACCACATCATGAACCCAATCCTCCTTCACCACCATCCTTTACCAACATACCAGACACACCACATGTACATCCCATCTCACCACCAAATGAACACACCCAACCCTTATCTCCTTCACTTTCCCAAACATCAATAAACTCTGCTTCAATTGAAGTAGTGTCACATGATCAAATCCCACAACAATCACCATCTGTCCATATCATCTCACCACCAAGTGAACATACCCAACCTATCACTCCTGCCCAATCTCAATCATTAATGAAAACTGGTGCCACTGAACCTCTCTCTCCCAATCTGACTCAAACACCATCTCATCCAACAACACTACCACCTTTCTCACCCACACCTACCGAACCTGCTGAAAGCCCAACTTACACTAAACCACTCAACCTTCATGAGGAAGATCATGATGCTATGAATGAAGGTACTACAGAGGAGATTTGTTTAGATGTAGAGGGGGAGAATGGTGAGTAAGTTGAATAAGAAGCTGAGACTGATAGTTATTTTGTTGATATCACTGCTTATAATGAGAATGATTTAAGAGATGAAGAGATAAATGTAAGCAAGAGTTTCCTGGTGGCAAAATACACATCATTAAAAGCAATAAAAAGTTAGAGAAGTTAAGAAAAATAAAAGGGGAGATGATTGAGAAAGACAAGGCAATAGCAGCTAAAGATGCAACAATCAAGAAGTTGAAAAAAGAGATAGAAACAAACAATGAAGTGATTGACTGGATGGATGAGGTTGTAATTGAGTCATGTGAATCTCTTGAGAAAGAGAAACAAAAAAGAGAAAAGCTCATGTCTGAGCTGAACAAGCCATTGAAAACTATCTCTAATCAGTAAATGTTGTTGAAAGCTAAAGATGATGAAATAGAGATTTTAAAGAAGAAATTATCTGATCAAGAGATGGGCAGTCAAAGAGAACACCTCAAGGAAGCTGATATTCCATTGCTGAAACCAAAGGAACCAACAATCATGTATTGCAGGAAGAGAAAGTACTTGGGAAAAGTTCAAGAAGATGTGATTGAACTTGGAGACACCCCAAAAAGAACAAAAACAATATCTCCAGAGCACACACCACCAACTGAACTCATTGAAGTAGATAGTGATGATGAGTGGAAAGAATTAACAAAAGAAGAGCTTGCTGAAGCTGCTAAAGAAGCAAAGTCTGATGACTTGCTATCAACTGAAGACATACTTGAAGAAATAGCACAATCTGTCATGTTTATGGACTTGATAAACAATGGCTTTCCTTATGATATGGTTGAAAGAATGAACATGTTTGAAATGATTCAAGTTTTAAAAGAGTTTGATGCTGCAAGGATAATGTTGCTGGTGTTCAACTATGAAGCATTCTCAAAATACAAAGAAATGGAAAAGATAAGGAATGAATTGGGCTATTGTGACACAAAGAAGCTGACCAGGTACAACATGACTTGTTGGTTACAAAGTCATAACTATGAGCATCATGAGCTTAAAGGAAGAACAATGAGTGAATTGAGAGCAATGATGGAGCATGTAATGAAGGTTGTGCTAGACACAGGTGTGAAACTCAGGACTAGGGCTCCTAATCCTGCTTACAAACAACAAGCAAAACAAACACCTGATGTGCCAACAGTGGTTGAGAGCAGAGACATTTACAAGGGAAAAGAAAAGTTGATTAGAGAGCCAAGAGATGTGATACCCAACAAAATATGGCCATTGGGCACTGCTGTGAGGGAGATAACTGAGGAAAAGACTACATTGATTCAACTCTTTGATCTGATAACCACTCCTAGATCAGCTAAAGAAAACAGAATAATTGCATGGAGATTTGATGCAGAGTGGAATTGTGCCATTATAAAGAGAGCATCAGGGATGGTTTAATACTATCCTTGGATGGAGTCTCTCTTCTCTCTACCTGATCTGCAATGCCTTCAAGCCATTCCTATCACCAATTATCCCATCAATCCAAGGGGAAGAGATTTCTCTAGAATAGTTGCAAAGCTAAGACATAAGTTCAAAGGGGATGTCTTGAAAAAAGCAAGAAGAGAAGATGAAGAGCAGAAGAGAACAAGACAAAGACAAAAGAGGCCTCATACTAGTTCTTTTCTATCTATAGATGATGAATTCTTAACAAGAATTGGCTATGAAAACAAGGTAGAAGCTTCAGTTAAAACTATAGTAGGAAATCAATATTCAATCCCTTTCACAGAGTGGGGTTATGTTGAAAGAACCAAAGAGCTGGTATTGCTAAGAAATGATCCAAAGAAGAAATGTTCAAGCATAAGACTTTTTGACCCAATGAAAATCAAGCTCTTTCATCCCAGTTACACTTCATATCTATATGACAAGTACTTCCCCAAGCAAAATGACCAAAATGATCAAAATGACCTATGCTTGTATGTTCATATCATTCAAGTTATTGACAAGCTGCATGCTAAAGCTCATAAGAGAAGAAAAATTGAAGCGGGCCAGCTGATGGAAACATAAATTCAATCAATCACAGAGCTGAGAGCATCAGAACAAGATGAACTTGAAGTGGTTTCAAATAATAGTGTTGTTGCAACACTTACCACCGAAGAGGACATCCTGGGTCTGAAATACAATACGTTGAAGAAAATGAAGAGAATGAAGATTAAGTACTTGTATGATGATTAGAAAAATGCAGTTGAATACTTTACAACAAGAATTTTAGGAAGAATTCAAGAATTAAGAGCACTAAACCAATGATTACAAGAGACTAAACCTATAGGGGAGTATTGTTAGGTCTAGATCATTTGTATAGGTTCAGATGATAAATCAACTCTTGTAATAACTCATTGTAATTCTCTTTTGATAACATAACGTACAGCATGAATTATATGTTAACCCATATTATTGTGTGTGTTGGTTTATGTGTCATTGCAGGAAACTTCAGACTTCATCAATTTGGAAAATTGATCAAGTGTTAGAACAATCTGCGGATGAATAAGTGTTCTTCCGTAGATGTTCTCCGAAGTATAACTAAAGTCTGTACTTCCGTAGATCTCCTACGGAAGAACAACAAATGCTGAACAAATCCAAGATCAAGTGGAGCTACTGAAGGAGAGCTTGCTGCTGAAGAACAAGTACAAGAGCTCCTGCGGAAGCACAACCACTGAAGAACAAATGCTGAAGACTAAAGTATTACTACGGAAGAAAAATTACTACGAAAGATCAAAAAGTCAAAAAGTCAACATGTCAGAACAACATCATCAAATCAATGACGGCGGAAGATAGTTAAGTCAAGCGAATATTTCACATCACATCAATAACATTCTTTTTGTAATTTACAATTTCGAATGTAAATTGTGAACTCCTATACCGATAAACAAGGCAAGGATGCACACATATAGAAACATAATAGCGAAACAGAATAGCGAGATATTAGCAAGAAAATAGGAACAGAATAGAGAGATTGAGAGATATCGATACTCAAAGAGGTGTATATATTGATAGAAACGATATCAATCAAGAATCATTGAAGAACAACAACAATATAGCAATCATAAGAACATCAAGAGCATTAACATCAATTGTAATCAGTTCGCTATGAATGAAAAGTAATTGAAAATCATCTTTGTGTTACATTATTACATTGTGTTTTCAATTTGTTTTATTTTGTTCATCGATTTCAATTTATAAACAATCCATATAGCAAGTGTTGATAGTTCCGCGATCATTACTTGTTAAAATCAAATTGATAATTTCTGCGTCGATCCTTGGATTCACATGTATATATACATACATGTATATATACATATACATATATACATACATATATATATATATACATACATATATATATACATACATGTATATATATATATACATGTATATATATTCATATACATATATGTATATATATACATATATATATATATATATATATATATATATATACACACATATATATATATCTATACACCCATATATATATATACATATATACATGTATATATATATATACATGTATATATACATACATGTATATATATATATATATGTATATATGTACATATATATATATATATATATATATATATATATGTATATATATGTATATATGTACATACGTATATATAATATATGTGTATATATATATGTACATACGTATATATATATATATGTATATATATATATGTACATACGTGTATATATATATACATATATATATACGTAGGTATATATATATATATATATGTACATATATATATATATGTACATATATATATATATATATATATATATATATACACACACGTATGTACATATATATACATATATACATATGTACATATATACATATGTACATATGTATATATGTATATGTATGTACATATGTATATATGTATATGTATGTACATATGTATATATATATATATATGTATGTACATATGTATATATATATATATATATATATATATATATCGGCTGTAATTTGATAAATATAAAAACAGTATCAAAGAGCTAGAAAATATACAAGCAATAGAAATGCTCAATAAATGAAGGAATTACATAGCAAAGCCGAATGAACACCAAATCTTCCAATCAACCTCAAACTTTTTGGCTCGGTTCTTCCACAGAACTGAGATTGATTTGATTCTACCAATGATACTCGCAGCTGTAGTATGTTTGTTATTGTGAATCCATTTAATATTTAAAAGAGTATAGCCATTTCTTTATGAATAGCATTATAGTGGGTGTAAGGATTCTATTTATAAGCACGTGTATATACACTAATATTGTCGTGTGTGTGTGTATATACACTAATACACATACATTACATCATATATACATATTGCATACATCCATTTAATTTAGTCATCGCCAAAGTAGTAGTAGCATATTACAAATCAAATTAAAAGCCCTTTAGCGTGTATGAGTAGAACTATTCATTAAAGCTACATGCATGGTCGTTTTGAATACACTTTAACCGGTAGCCATGAATTATATATAGTATATATGAAGCAGTATACAATGACTAATGGTTTGCTTTTGATTCTTTAGACGTTATAACCAAGAATCCCTTACATTATGAAGATAGGTTCAGTCATGCAAAAATTTTTCCTTCTTAAGTGACGACATAAATACAAACTTTTATTTTCTAGTATACTTCTTTTCATTTTTCAAACTATAATATTTATTATTTGGTATTGTGTGTGGAGAAGTATATCCAAGTTTTAGGTGGTGTTTGTTATACATGATTGTAATGCATAATAAAATGGATAATTCCCTTAAATGTAAAAATAAAGATGTGTTAATCACATAATGATAAATTGACCATTGCATAAGAAATTTGATTACTTACTTTTTAATGATTTTCAATCTTTGAATGAGCAGTGCTTTTTTTTTACTCCTTCAAAGAATAGAATTATTTTTTTAAATCATGACCCGAAGCATATCCCGACAAATATCCCAGCCCACCACCACCAGCCAACCATCACCACCGCAACCGACCACCACCACCAACCATCACCACCACAACCGACCACCACCACCAACCATGAAAGTAATACCACCAACCACCACCACCACCGCCACCATTATCATCACTATTTTTGGAAGAATGCCCTTGTATTTGCATCCTAAATGGTCAATACCGTTTCAGCCAAAGGAGTATATTAGACACCATATGTGTATGGAATGGGAAATCTCCTAACTTATCATACTTAAGGGCCTACGGTTGTGAAGCTTACGTCAAACATGATACTTCAAACTAATTAGATTCCAAAGGTGAGAAATGTGTTTCCTTCGGTTACCATAAGGAGACAACAACTTAATATTTTTATAGTCGTTCTTAAAATTAGGTTTTCAATACTAAGAAATGGGTCTAGTAGTTATGCTTAAATCAATTAGGATACTAATTTACATATTTGCATATTATGACTATAAAATTTGACAAATGAATGTTAAAGTAACTCTTTGAATGGACATCCTTTTGAAGATTTCTATATATAACAACTAAAAGGTTGTGTAGATCTAGAGCATCCTGAAAAAGTTGTGTAAGATTAAGAGATTAATCTAAACCAGACATCTCATAGCTCAATCTTCATATTGGAAAGATAATCAAAGAGTTTGGTTTTGTCAAAAGCAAAGATGAGTTGTGTGTTTACACGAAAGCTATTGGGGTGTGATTGTGTTTTTAATATTATATATGGTTGGCATATTGCTCAATAAAAGAAGATTCAAATCTTACAAGATGCAAATTCCTAGCTTGGAATGTGTTTTGCAATGAAAAATCTAGGTGAAGACGTCTATATTTTAAGAATAAAGATGTATACAGATAATATAGGTTGTTGATCGGTTGAGCCAGTATTCATACATTAATAAGGTCCTATAAACCTTTTTCATACGGAACTCCAAGAAAGGAGTTGTATCAACATTTTATTAAAACAAATGTTATATTGTCTATTTTGACCAATTTAACCGTTAACATTATTATTCTAAAACAACTTTTAAACAAGAAATATTATTGACTAAGATTAAGGACGTTAGCGTAAAAAATATAGTTTAATGGCCTTTTCATTATATTTTAACAGGTTTAGAGAATTTATTACAACAAATTAATGTCATAATTTTTCATCTAAACTATCAAGTTTGTTATTGTGGTGTATAATATAGTATAGAGACCTCACATGTTGTCAATTACGACCACATATATATACATACATATACAACGTGAAATAGCATTCACCAACTAAGACCTTTCGACCTAATGGTCGGGTTGACATACGAGTACTGTGGAGATTGAACCTAGAGGCTTGGGAAATCAAAACAAGATAATGAAGATCAAGTTCCCACATGACAAGTTTGACCCACGCGAGAAGAAGTTCTCGCGTGAGACTATTTTTTAGTATAAGTAGTTTGCTTGGTTCATTTTGTTTGTAATCCTGATAATTTTACAGTTATGTAATCACATTATCAGAGAGTAATATACTTGAAAAGATTATTTACATTGCTTGTTTATGTTCGTCTTCGTGTTCTTTCTATAATCCATGATTGATTCATTCCATGTTGCTTTCAAAAGATCGATCTACAACAAATTCACAATCTTTACAGTTGGTATCAGAACCTTGTGTTCTCTAGATCGATTTGGATTGAAGTTGAAGTGATTTGAAAAAGTTTCGAGCTACAAATTTGGTTTTAACATGAAAATTGGATTGGATTGATCAAGTTTTTCTTATTTGGATGTGTTTGAGCTCAAAAACCAGTTAAACAAGCTTGTTGGAAGATTTTAAGACATTTTAACGATTAAAATGACTTTAATTGAATCAATTAGTGATAATTAGAATCAAACTTGAACATAATTTGCTAATTTGAAACTCAATTATCAATTTTGAACGAATTGGTAAGTAGATTCAAGTTGAAAAGGATTGGTAAGTAGATTCAAGTTCAAAAACCAGTTAAACAAGCTTGTTGGAAGATTTTAAGACATTTTAACGATTAAAATGACTTTAATTGAATCAATTAGTGATAATTAGAATCAAACTTGAACATAATTTGCTAATTTGAAACTCAATTATCAATTTTGAACGAATTGGTAAGTAGATTCAAGTTGAAAAGGATTGATTTGGCCAGAAAAAAATCTTGCTAAAAATTCATATTCACACGGGAGAAGTTGTGTATTCGCGTGAAAATTTAACTTGTCACAAAAGTATGTTTCAAAAAGATTCCCTTCACGCGAGAAGTTGACCTAATCGCAAAATTCTGTTAAATAACTATCGCGCGAAAAGTTTATAGTTGTCACGCAATTAGTTCCATTTTTCAAGAAATTTTGAGAAGTTAGAAATTTGATTTTCAGATTGGCCATCAACCCTAATTTGAAGAATCTTACTGCTACCCTAAGTCTAGGATATTGAGATTAGTACAAGCACTAAACCACCATGACTTTTAAGTGAGGATGATTATGCTGATTGGGTGTATCGATTTGAGAACCATGTCATTTACACTGAACCAAGGATGTTACGATCGATCAAATACAGGCCATACATTCCTCCATATAAAAATGACAAAGGAGAAATGGTTCAAAAAATAGAACATTTATGGGATGAGAAAGGTATGAAGAAGCTGGAACTTGATGGCAAAGCTTATGCAGCTATAACCATGGCTTTGACTATTGAGATTGCACAAATATTCAAATAATTTAAAGGGGCTAAAGTTTTATGGGATGCAATGGAAACCTAGATTATAGATAACAAGGATATGAGAGAAAGCAAGAAATACATGATCAACCAAAAATTCGACATGTTTAATCATGTTCTTGGTGAAACTCTTGAAACTCAAATTTTAAGGTTTGTAAAACTGTTAACAAAAATGAAGAGCGCTGGCACTTTCTTGAAGAATATCATAGTGAACAAGAACCTTTTAAACTCATTGCCTTATAGTTAGAACAACAATTACTAACTATCAGAAAACAAAGGATCTGTTTACTTTATTTCTAAGTGATTTGATATCTACTATCAAGTCATATGAAATGGATGATAAACAAAGAGCTGCCAACCACTTGAACTCAAGGAGTACTGAAACTACTTCATTGTATGCTAAGATGGCGAGTACTCCAAACTATTATATTATTTACTCACAAATGTTTCAGCAACAACAAACATAAAGTCCTTTGGTTCCAACAATTCAAGAAACACCAATATCACATGTTCAAGCCTCATCTCCCAACTAGTATTCACCATGCAATCACCCATCCAATATTCATCAATTCAGCCTCAATCCCACACATATCATTTAGTACCTCCTCAACCCCAAGTTCAACAAGCTTTTGTTGCAAATTCTAGCCCATCTAAACAAACCATTCAAATTGAAGAAGAACATCTTGCCTTGTTCACTACTTTCATGTCCAGCTATGAAGCTTTCATGGCAGGAAGATTAAGTGCCCCAAATATTCTAGTCGATTACTTACAATAAGTTAATCTAGATGATGTGAAAGAAAATGACATAAAGTATCAAATGGCAATGATGATGTATAGAGCTAAGCATTTTGCAAGAAGAACGGGGTAAAAAATGTTTGGGGTGAATAATGCTAGTAAGATTGATTTTGATAAAGCAAGTTTGAGATGTTATAACTGTGACGAACCCGAGCACTATACTAGGGAATGCAAAGAACCGAAAATCAATCCTAATGAAGGTGGAAAAAGGATGGTAACAGTTGAAGTTGAAACAAAGAATGATAAGGCATGAACATATGCAAATAAAGCACTTGTATCACAGAAAAATGGTGCATATGATTTGTCACACCCTCAAAATCCACTGGCGGGGTTTTACCGCGAGGAACGTGAAAAACCAGGATCTCAGACACAGTTATATCAAACGACACTATATGCGTTTTTAAAATAAGCATTTGAACGTAAATCAGAGTAAAAGACAGTTTTCAATGTAATCAATGCGGAAGTGTAAATGTTTGTGAAACCATGAGTAATAAATGCGCAAACAAGGTGCCCAATGAAAGTAGTAAATGTAAATGAGCTTGCTTTCAAATGATAAAGATGATGCATGAGCCTCAGATATGAAGCCCTAGCCTTAAGCATGCCAACGACCCGAGAAGACATGCTAAAGTGTGTCAACACAAGGTTGGTGAGTTCACAGGTTTAAATCATTAAATATGTTTGAGCATTTGCCTGGTAAAAGTAAACAAAGGTATACCATAGGTAGCTAGCCTATATATCGAGTTACTTAGCGTTTCGAACCGAAGCTGACTGTTTGTGAGTTGTTTTATCTTCCGCCATGTCTTATCACAGAACAATGGCAAGTGTCTATGTCAATTAAACACCCGTTCGACCTCCAGTTGAGTTAGCACGACTAACGCGGGTGGGGTTTGTCAAACCCAGTAGTACTACCAAAAATTACCTCGCTATCCCGTTATTAAGGGTTCGAGTGTGTAAGGACTTGCGTGATAATGTTTGCACTACAGTAATAAGTGATATACGAATAATACCAAAACTAGATAAAAATAGTTTGCATGCTTCTCCCCCAAAAAGGAAAGTAAGTAAAAGTGGGGCCGTGAAGACTCACCTTATATGCGTATGAATGCATGAAATGTAAAAGCTGGAAGCTAATCATTACCTAACAAATGTTGGTCCATGAGCGTATGTACATAATGGTCAAGATGAACCTTATTGTATCCAAACAACGTAATTGTTAGCGTGTTCGAGAAATCTTTGACAAGATTTAACTTTTTGACAAAAGTTGACTTTTGTTTACCAAAGTTGACCGGACTGACCCGACGACCCGTTGGTGACTCAAATAAACAAAAACATGTTTAGTCATGCTCAAATAGCTCAAATAATGATTCATATAAAGTTTTATGTTTGAAATATATTTTTGATAAGTTTTTATTTTTGGAAAGTATGGCATTGTTACACATGTGCAACCCGATTAAAGATTATGAATAATACCACAACAACCATCTCAATCATACATGTAACACATCCAACAATCATCCATAACAGTTAACATAACCTAGATTCTTCATCATGCCCAAAGTTCCCTAATTTAAAACATAAGAACACAAGTTTCACAAATTCACCCAAAGTTCCTAACATACTCCTATGATCATTCCAACATCGATCATATCACCATAACATGTTCTACATATATAATACTCATCATTCATCACATCAAGTCACAAAAGTTTCCATAAGTAGCAAGCATAATCATACGATGCATTTTTTTCACCATTTGGATATTCCTAGTCCTTTCTTATGCTCTAAACATCATATAACAATCATCACATATCATCAAACATGCATAAATCATCATTTATAAACCAACTTACCCAAAAAGTTTTTTTTAATGGAAAGTACTAAAAAACCGAGCCAAAACAAAAGTCCAAAACATGACTTTTCATCCATTAGCATCAACTAACATCCTAGAACCATCAATTCAATCCAATTTCATCTAATTCATACAATTTATACAAAGCCCCAAATTAAAGTTTTCATTATAAGTAAGTCTGAGGTTTTGATCAAAACAACACAATTTCACAAAACCAATCCGTACAAACATCATTATATTGAATACTAACACATAATCAATCATCAATGTCAATCAATTTCAAGTTTTGACTTGAGTTGGGATTTCTAGGGTTCATGTTCATCATGATAATCAAAGAACATGAAATCAAACATAAAACTTACTTGTTGATGCAAGGAATCACGTGCTATAAGTGTTTTGATGCAAGAAACGTCCGAATTCCAACTCTAGATGCAAGAATCAAAGCAAAACGTGTGTGTGTGTGTTCTTGTGAGTATATTTTTGAAAAAAGGGAGGGTAAAATGGAAGGGGACGGCTGGAATGAGGGGATTAGGGTTTGGGTTGGGTTTTATGCTATATTTTTACAAGAAAGGCCGCTGTCTTTTATAAAAATCGTTTTAACGCTACGCGATTGAACTTTTTGTACACCAAAACCTCCAAATGCTCATATAATATCAAATAAACATTAATAACATGAAATAATATTCATTTTTCTAGTTCAAAGGCATATTTATAATAATTAGGTGTTAAAAGCCAAAAATGCGCGAAAACGCGTAAATGCCAGAAAATTTCTAATTTTCACAACCAAGCTACACATTTAATAACATAATCATATAACACATAATTTCACACCAATTATGATTGTTTAAAAACTATTTTGACAAGTCACCAACGTTCGGGCACAGACGCGCGTGCGATCCGGCAATTCTCCGAATTACCATTACATGAAAGGTTCGTGAATGTTTGTGCAATAAATAATGCATTTAAGTAAACAATATTAAATGCATAAATATATGATTGGAAAACCATGATTTTTATGATCGAAAAGTGACCTGAAAATGCCGGGTTTCACATCATCCCTTTGTTGAAAAAAATTTCATCCCGAAATTTAACTAACTCTGGTAAAAGGAGGAAGAAAATTTCCTGGTTGTCACATGAATGGTCCGATCAAATGAAAATTCTAAATCTCAAATTATCAAATGCTTTACTAGCCGTAATCAAAACTGAGGAAGTTGTAACATCCGGTAATTTTCCGTTACCAAACTCCGTTAGTTCCGTTAAGTCTTGCATACACGTGTCGTGAGCACACACTAGTTGTCGTTGAACGTTATCAGATATTAACTTAACTAAAATGTGATTATTAAGTTGTGCTTATGTGCTTACGTGATTTAAATATTATTTGTGAATTTTATCTTGTAACGTGTCAATGTGTTATTTATAATTCATGTGTTTTGTTATTAATGAAAGATATACATGATTATTATTGATGATTAATAATATTTATGGTTAGTAGTTAAAATCTTTTAAAAAGTGTTAAAAGAGCAAGTTTTTTATAAAATGTGATCAAGGAGGGATTAATTTGTAAAAACTACAAAACTTATATTTGGTACAAACCCAACCCTAATTCCCTAACCCCCCTTGCGGCCAAAATCATCCACACACACACACCATTTTTTGCGATTTTGAACAAGAACAACAAGGAATCATCGATTTTTGATTAGTTGCAAGAATTACAATGTGTAGCAAGCATCAATTCTTGGCCATTACACGATTAACGGTTAGATTTTTATGGGTTTTTCATGGTTTTTGAGTTATGGCCGAACCCTAGTTCGATTTTTGTAAAAAATGTAGAATTCCTGATTGTTTGTTGATTGTATGATGTTAGTTAGATAGCATTGATGATGGTTTACGTGGATTGTAGAAGAAATTCATGATTTTGATGCGTGGATCATACCTTACTATTAATAGTTACTTTTGTGCATGAACTCGATGATTTGATGATGAATTGATGATGTTATGATGTTAGTGATGTTGTATGAATGTTGGAATTATGATAATTATGCTAGAAATCCAAGAATTGATCATGTAGTTCATACCTTGCTAAAAGTAGAAACTTTTGGATATGAGATTGGTGAATTATGATGATTTGATGATATTGAACATGTTTAAATGATAGTTATGAGCTTGAATTGGTATTGTGTTGATGAATTCATGATTGAATTGAGCGTTAGATTGATTTTGGGATGTTACTTTCCCAAAAGGGAAACTTTATTTATGTAGAACTTTGGATATGGTGAATTGAGTATAATCATGATGTTAGGGTCATGTTAGAATGTTTATTGATGGTGTCTACTGTGGTGGAATGTGTTAATTGGGTTGTATGGATACTTGATTGGTCAATTGGGAAATTTGGACTTTTATGGATTATACATGATGATGATCGTCATACACGCGTGCGAATCTGAGGCCCCTACTTAGTAATATTGGTAGGGTTTAGGGTGTGAAGTCATGAGTGGCTTCACATGGCATGTTATGCATGATTAGACTTTATGTATGATGTACTAGTTGTGATGCAATTATAATTATGTTGAGCATGTTGACTACTTGAGATCCGCATGAGTTGTATGATAATCTAGGTTGTATGATGATCTTGGTTGAACATGTGGTTGATGAAGTGACATACGTGAACAACTTGTATGATAACCATGTATGATGAGTTGCTAGGCTTGATTAAATGGAATTTCAACAATAATGTCACCAACGGGTCACGGGTCTACTGGGTCAAATGTGTCTTGTTTTTCCAAAACCTTGGGTCAATGTGTTTATTGAGTACGTAGGGTTGTTAATGATTCTGTGTACAGGTACACATGTACTTGTGTGTGCTAGGTAACCTTTTAAAGGTTGTCTTTCCTCTTTCTCTCAAGTTAGCTTTAATATCATTCATGTGCACACCAGGTGAGTTCATGCCCCACTTTATTTACACTCTCTTTTTGGGGAGATAGCATATTCATTCTGAAACGCTTTATTGATTATAAGTTGTGTATAGTGTAATGTAGTGTGATATACTACGAAAGTCCTCACACTTTTGGATCGTTAATATTGGAACTAGTGAGAAATCTTGGGTAGTACTACTGACAAGCCCCACCTGTGCGACTTGAGGTCAAACGGGTGCGATATTGTCCTAACACATGGTGTCACGACCCGGTAAGTCGTGACGGGAGGCAACCAAACGAAACGCTGTCAGTTTCGATCGCGAAATCACTACGATTATTACTTGTGAATTTAGACTAGCTATCTAATTCAATGCACTCTTATGTTTTATAAATGTTACTGTTATGTTTTATGCAAACTCTTGAACTCACCAACCATTGTGTTGACTCTTTTAGTATGCTATTCTCAGGTCGTGGTTAATGAAAAGCCTAGGAGCACTCACGGGTCAGCATTTGTGGGTCAGCATTGTTGGGAGCATTTGTAGGTTTTGCTATTGGAAATGTTGTGTATTTTGTTTTGAACAACGGTTGGCGCGTGTTTGCGTATTTTACATTACATTACATTACTTTGGTTTGTCTTGTTTACTGAATGCTTCCGCACTGTTTTAAAGTTTTAAACTCTGAATTTGCTTGAATGTTTCATATAGAGTCGTTCTGAGTAACTAATGACTGAGATCCTGGTTTGTCACAAGCCTCGTGGTAAAACCCCGTACGTGGATTTTGAGGGTGTGACAGATTGGTATTAGAGCCATTGGTTATAGGGAACTAGGTTCTATACACACTAGACTATAACCGCACAGTTTGTTAGTTACTCGCCACTTATTTCCTTATTGTATACTCATTAGCATACGCATCACGTACTTTGCAGCATGGCATCGTCTTCCAGAGATTTAGGCAAGAGACATGCACGATATGAGTCACCTCCTCTTCTCCTGTACCTGATAGGGGATCTGAATGGCCTCGACATCCTTACCCCTCTGAAAGAGATGGATTGGGATCAGCCATTCGCATTACCCGAGTGCGATCCTCCGCGAAATTGGAACTTCTATCCTACCTATATAAATCGTATGGCTTACAGGGAGCGAGTACCACCTGTAGCTCCTACCCGACCTAGGAATAGGTCATTGACAGCCTCTACATCACCTACTCTTCCTTCCCTAGACATCCCTCTCGAGCAGGCGATTGCAGCTTTAGTGGCTACGTTAGACACTGAGCGACAGCGCATTAGAGGACTCACTGATGAGAACTCCATTCTACGATATGAGATGTGTCAGTTGCGTTTCCAGGTAGAGACGCTTCAGGAGCGACTCTTGATGGCCATTGGTGGGCATCATACCCTGGCAGGCAACATTGTAGAACTTACTGAGCTCATGAACACGCAAGAGCACCACAACATAGTGATCGACGATAGATTTGCTGATCTGGAGGCATAGCTAGCGGCGCTTCAGATTGTTGAAGCCCCTTCACATGGGGAAGACCCTAATGAGGAAGAACTAGAAGAAGATCCGGAGGAAGAACTGGATGAAGTCCAAAAGTTGGAGGCTTTTTGGCAATTAAAGATGGATGGAATCTAAGATCGAGGTTTACACCATGAGGTATCACGAGTTGGCAACACTTTGCCCAGGCATGATCAACATGCCGGTTAAGCGGATTGAGCTTTATCTACGTGGCTTGGTTCTGGAGATACAGAGCATGGTGACTGCTGCAAACGTCCCTACTATTCAACAGGTGATCCAGCTAGCCCATAAACTTACTGATCAAGTGGTAGAGCAAGGCAAACTACCCAAATAGGGTGCTGTGGCAAGCGTGCCCGACAATAAACATAAGTGGGACGACTCAGGCAACAAGGGATCGTTATCGAATAGTCAACCTCAGCAGCAATAGCATCATCAGCAACAGAGGAGGTTCGACAACAACAGAAGCTTCAACCAGACGACTCCCTCAAACCAAGGGCCAAGCGGATACGGAAGGAGACACCCAAAGTGCAACCGGTGTAACTATCATCATGTGTGCAGATCTTACAACGTCAAATGCCAGCGCTGTGGAAAGATTGGACGTGCGGCAAAAGACTGCCGTGGCAAGCTGATGAAAAAGCCATAACAATCCCAGGAAACACCCAAAGGCTGCTTTGAATGTGGGGAAGAGGACCATTACAGGAGAAACTGTCCTCAGTTGAGGAAGAACGGGAATGGTGCAAACAACGGTGGGAACAACACCAACACCAACAATAACAACAACAATGGCAATGGTAACATCAATGGTGGTAACAATGGTGGAACAAAAGGGAGAGCCTTTGTTATCAGTTCAGGTGAGGCTCTAAACGACCCTACTACTATTACTCGTAAATTTTCTATTAACGGTTGTTTTGCTACTATACTGTTTGACACGGAAGCTGATAGAAGTTTCATCTCCACTAAGTTTAGTAGCCTTTTAAGTGATATGCCCTCCGCATTAGAATCTAACTACACCGTAGAGTTAGCTGATGGTAAGCAGATTCATGTAACACATATCCTTAGAGATTGCAAGATAGAACTTGTTCTTCATACCTTTGACATAGATCTCATGCCTGTTACATTAGGGAGTTTTGATGTAGTAGTAGGCATGGATTGGCTTTCCAACAAGCAGGCGGAAGTCATATACCACGAGAAGATAATACAAATCCCTATTGGTGAAGAAATTCTTATGGTTAGAGGCGATAGAAGTGGTGCAGTGATGGGCATCATCTCATTCATGAAAGCATACAAGTTGTTGCGGAAAGGTCGCTTAGCCATATTAGCTCTCGTTACTGATAAAAAACCAGAAGAAAAGATGATAGAGGATATCCCGGTCGGTCGTGACTTTCCTAAGGTGCTTCTAGAGGATCTGCCTGGAGTACTACCTCATCGTCCAGTTGAATTCCAGATTGATTTGACTCCAGGAGCCACTCCGATTGCGAGAGCACCTTACCGGTTAGCTTCGAACGAACTACAAGAATTATCTACTCAACTACAAGAGCTGTTTGATAAAGGGTTTATCCAACCCAGCTCGTCGCCTTGGGGAGCACCAGTTCTGTTTGTCAAGAAGAAGGATGGTACATTTCGAATGTGCATCGACTATAGAGAACAGAACAAGGTTACAATCAAGAATAGATACCCACTACCTCGTATAGATGATTTGTTTGATCAACTTCAAGGATCAAGCTATTATTCTAAGATTGACTTGAGGTCTGGTTATCATCAACTGAGAGTTTGAGAGGAAGACATGAAGACCACTTTTTGTACACGTTACAGTCATTACGAGTTCTTGGTCATGCCATTCGAGTTGATGAATGCACCAGCCGTATTCATGGAACTCATGAATCGTGTGTGCAAACCCTATCTCGATTAGTTTGTTATTGTGTTTATCGATGACATATTGATCTACTCAAGGACTGAGGAAGAACATGAGGAGCACTTACATTTAATCTTGGAATTACTTAGAAAGTAACAACTGTACGCCAAGTTCTACAAGTGTGATTTCTGGATACGTGAAGTGCAATTCTTGGGTCATATTGTTTAGGAGAAATGAATACATGTCGATCCTACAAAGATTGAAGCAATAAAGAATTAGGCGGTACCCAAAACACCAAGCGAGATACGACAGTTTCTTGGACTGGCAGGTTACTATCGGCGATTTATTGAAGGATTTTCTAAGATCGCTCATCCCCTTACAGCCTTGACTCAAAAAGGGACAACGTATAAATGGGGTGATAGTCAGGAGTCTGCTTTTCAGTTGTTGAAACAACAACTGTGTAGCGCACCGATATTGGCATTACCAAAAGGAAGTGATGACTTTGTGGTCTATTGTGATGCTTCTATCCAAGGACTTGGATGTGTCTCGATGCAGCAAGATAAAGTGATAGCTTACGCCTCAAGACAACTGAAGGTTCATGAGAAGAACTATACCACCCATGACTTGGAACTGGGTGCGGTAGTTTTTGCCTTAAAGATCTGGAGACATTACTTGTACGGTACCAAGTGCACTATTTACACCAATCACAAGAGTCTTCAGCACATCTTTAAGCAGAAGGAATTGAACATGAGGCAAAGATGCTGGGTAGAATTATTGAACGACTATGATTGTGCTATCAAATATCACCAAAGAAAGGCTAATGTAGTCGCTGACGTGCTGAGTAGAAAAGAAACTCCTAAGCCCCGACGAGTGTGAGCTTTGAAACTTACGATTAGCATACGGTTATCTGAACAAATCCGAGAGGCTCAGACAGAAGCTCTAAAAGTAGAAAACATTAGGTCTGAATCGTTACGAGGAAAGGATAAACAGTTGGAAGTAAAGGCGGATGGAGTTCGTTATTTCATGTATAGACTTTGGGTACCTTTGCATGGAAATCTGAGAGACTTGGTTATGAGTGAGGCACACAAGTTTAAGTACTCTATACATCCTGGATCCGACAAGATATATCATGACCTGAAGGCGCACTACTGGTGGCCTAACATGAAAGCGGATATAGCTACGTATGTGAGCAAGTGCCTAACCTGCTCAAAAGTAAAAGTGGAATATCATAAACCATCTGGGCTATTACAACAACCTGAGATTCCTATGTGGAAGAGGGAATAGATTTCAATGAATTTCATTACCAAACTACCCTGGACTCCTACTGGTTGTGACACGATATTGGTTATTGTAGATCGATTAATGAAGTCCGCTCATTTCTTGGCGATAAAGGAAACGGACAAAATGGACAAGTTAACCCGACTCTATCTGAAGGAAGTAGTTTCAAGACATGGTGTACCAGTCTCAATTATTTCTGATCGCGATGCTCGTTTTACATCGCACTTCTGGCAGTCATTACAGAAATCTTTAGTTACGCGATTAGACATGAGTACTGCTTATCATCCACAAACCGATGGTCAAAGTGAGCGTACTATACAGACATTGGAAGACATGCTACGTGCTTGTGTGATTGACTTCAGGAATAACTGGGAAGTTCACCTACCATTGGTGGAATTTTCTTACAACAATAGTTATCATACCAGCATAAAGGCATCACCTTTTGAAGCTTTGTATGGATGAAAATGTAGATCACCAGTTTGCTGGGCTGAAATTGGTGATAGTCAGCTAACGGGTCCCGAGTTAGTGCACGGGACCACAAAGAAGATCATATAGATAAGAAACCGTATGGCTGCAGCACGTGACAGACAGAAAAGCTACGCAGATAAGCGATGGAAACTTTTGGAGTTTCAGGTTGGTGACAACGTGTTATTGAAAGTCTCACCGTGGAAAGGCGTGATTCGATTTAGTAAAAGAGGAAAGCTAAATCCAAGATACGTTGTACCATTTGAGATTCTGGAAAGAATAGGTCCAGTGGCGTATCGATTAGACCTACCTGACTCACTGAGTGAAATTCATAATGTATTCCATGTCTCAAATTTGAAAAAGTGCTTAACGGACAAAACAATGGTAGTACCTCTTGAGGAAGTGCAAGTAGGTGAGCAATTATGCTTCATTGAAGAACCAGTCGAGGTGATGGATCGTGAGGTAAAGACGCTTAAGCAAAGCAAGATACCCATAGTCAAAGTTCGTTGGAACACGAAACGTGGACCGGAGTTCACATGGGAACGTGAGGATCAGATGAAACTTAAGTATCCTCATTTGTTACAAACGACGATGCCAGCCGGCAAAGGTATTGATTAAATTTCGGGTTGAAATTTCTTTCAACATGGGGATGATGTGATAACCCACCCGAAACTCACTCGATTTCTTTGTGCCAATGCAGTAGACTAGTGAGGTAACTCAACCATGTAGCGCAATTTTCGGGACGAAAATTCTTTCAACATAGGGATAATGTGACATCCGGTAATTTTCCATTACCAAACTACGTTAGTTCCGTTAAGTCTTGCATACACGTGTCGTGAGCACACTCTAGTTTTCGTTGAACGTTGGTGACTTAATAATAATTAACAACGATTATCAGATAATAACTTAACTAAAAATATGATTATTAAGTTGTGCTTATGTGCTTACCCGATTTAAATATTATTTGTGAATTTTATCTTGTAACGTGTCAACGTGTTATTTATAATTCATGTGTTTTGTTATTAATAAAAGATATACATGATTATTATTGATGATTAATAATATTTGTGGTTAGTAGTTAAAATCTTTTAAAAAGTGTTAAAAGAGCAAGTTTTTTATAAAATGTGATCAAGGAGGGATTAATTTGTAAAAACTACAAAACTTATATTTGGTACAAACCCAACCCTAATTCCCTAACCCCCCTTGCGGCCGAAACCATCCACACACACACCATTTTTTCGATTTTGAACAAGAACAACAAGGAATCATCGATTTTTGATTATTTGCAAGCATTACAACGTGTAGCAAGCATCAATTCTTGGCCATTACACGATTAAAGGTTATATTTTTATGGATTTTTCATGGTTTTTGAGTTATGGCCGAACCCTGTTCGATTTTTGTTAAAAATGTCGAATTCTTGATTGTTTGTTGCTTGTATGATGTTAGTTAGATAGCATTGATGATAGTTTACGTGGATTGTACAAGAAATTCGTGATTTTGATACGTGGATCATACCTTACTATTAATAGTAACTTTTGTGCATGAACTCGATGATTTGATGATGAATTGATGATGTTATGATGTTAGTGATGTTGTATGAATGTTGGAATTATGATAATTATGGTAGAAATCCAAGAATTGATCATGTAGTTAATACCTTGCTAAAAGTAGAAACTTTTGGATATGAGATTGGTGAATTATGATGATTTGATGATGTTGAACATGTTTAAATGATAGTTATGAGCTTGAATTGGTATTGTGTTGATGAATTCATGATTGAATTGAGCGTTAGATTGATTTTGGGATGTTACTTTCCCAAAAGGGAAACTTTATTTATGTAGAACTTTGGATATGGTGAATTGAGTATAATCATGATGTTAGGGTCATGTTAGAATGTTTATTGATGGTGTCTACTGTGGTGGAATGTGTTAATTGGGTTGTATGGATACTTGATTGGTCAATTGGGAAATTTGGACTTTTATGGATTATACATGATGATGATCGTCATACACGCGTGCGAATCTGAGGCCCCTACTTAGTAATATTGGCAGGGTTTAGGGTGTCAAGTCATGAGTGGCTTCACATGGCATGTTGTGCATGATTAGACTTTATGTATGATGTACTAGTTGTGATGCAATTATAATTGTGTTGAGCATGTTGACTACTTGAGATCCGCATGAGTTGTATGATAATCTAAGTTGTATGATGATCTTGGTTGAACAAGTGGTTGATGAAGTGACATACGTGAACAACTTGTATGATAACCGTGTATGATGAGTTGCTAGGCTTGATTAAATGGGATTTCAACAATAATGTCACTAACGGGTCAAATGGGTCAACTCGGTCAAATGTGTCTTGTTTTTCCAAAACCTTGTGTCAATGTGTTTATTGAGCACGTAGGGTTGTTAATGATTCTGTGTACACGTACTCATGTACTTGTGTGTGCTAGGTAACCTTTTGAAGGTTGTCTTTCCTCTCTCTCTCAAGTTAGCTTTAATATCATTCGTGTGCACACCAGGTGAGTTCATGCCCCACTTTATTTACACTCTCTTTTGAGGGAGATAGCATACTCGTTCTGAAATGCTTTATTGATTATAGGTTGTGTATAGTGTAATGTAGTGTGATATACTATGAAAGTCCTCACACTTTTGGATAGTTAATATTGGAACTAGCGGGAAATCTTGGGTAGTACTACTGGTTTTGACAAGCCCCACCTGTGCGACTCGATGTCAAACGGGTGCAATATTGTCCTAACACATGGTGTCACGACCTGGTAAGTTGTGACGGGAGGCAATCAAACGAAACGCTATCAGCTTCGATCGCGAAATCACTACGATTATTACTTGTGAATTTAGACTAGCTATCTAATTCAGTGCACTCTTATGTTTTATAACTGTTACTGTTATGTTTGACGCAAACTTTTGAACTCACCAACCATTGTGTTGACTCTTTTAGTATGCTATTCTCAGGTCGTGGTTAATGAAAAGCCTAGGAGCAGTCACAGGTCAGCATTTGTGGGTCAGCATTGTTGGGAACATTTGTTGGTTTTTCTATTGGAATTATTGTGTATTTTTTTTTGAACAACGGTTGGCATGTGTTTGCGCATTTTACATTACATTACATAACTTTGGTTTGTCTTGTTTACTGAACGCTTCCGTACTATTTTAAAGTTTTAAACTCTCATTTTGTTTGAATGTTATATATAGAGTCGTTTTGAGTAACTAATGACTGAGATCCTGGTTTGTCACACGCCTCGCGGTAAAATCTTGCACGTGGATTTTGAGGGTGTGACAGAATGGTATCAGAGCCACTCCTGTGCCGTTCTGGATGTGGGACATATCTCACCAAGGATGTTGACTTCTTGGGCTCATCGAGGACGATGAGTCCAAAGGGGGGGGGGGGTGATTGTGACACCCTACATATAACCCACATCGGCCGGGACAGAAGAGATTCCTGGTTCATAAGTAGTGTCTGGCATCTAATATCACCAATGTGTTTTGGGCGTATTGGTTGTGGATGAGAGGAGAACGCCACAGTTAAGCGTGCACAGGTGGCAGCAATCCAGGGATGGGTGATCTCCCTAGGAAGTTTTCACCCGGGCAACCAAAAGCAAATCCGTGAGCTCCTCGTGGGTAAAGCGGACAATATTGGTGGTATGAGGGGCTGGGTGTTACAGCCTTATATGGTAGAAAGTGTCGATCACCATTAAACTAGAATGAGATTGGTGATAGCCAAGTTATAGGACCCGATATCGTAATGGAAACCACAGACAAGGTATTTAAGATTAAGGAACGATTGAGGGCGGCCAGAGATCGTCAGAAGAAATACGCAGACAAACGATGAAAGCCCCTGGAATTTCAACTGGGTGATAGAGTGATGTTAAAAGTCGTACTATGGAAGGGCGCAGTCAGATTTGGCAAGAAAGGCAAGCTAATCCCAAGGTACACTGGACCATTTGAAATTTTTTCAAGGGCTGGCCCAGTAGCATACCAATTAAGGCTACCTCTAGAGTTGAGCTACATACATGACACTTTTCATGTGTCTAACTTGAAGAAGTGTCTCGCACACGAAGCCTTGGAATTACCATTAAAAGAGGCCAGAATAAAGAACAAGTTGAACTTTGTAGAGGAGCCTATAGAGATTACCGACCGAATGGTCAGGAAACTTAGGCGAAGTTGCATACCCAGTGTTAAAGTAAGATGGAACTCCAGGCGAGGACCCGAGTTCACATGGGCATGAGAAGATGAGATGAGAAAAGAGTATCCGCATCTCTTTAAACCTACCCGTTCGGAATCTAATCGAAACTAAAATTTTGGGGCAAAATTTCCCAAACGGTGGGAGAATATAACAACCGGGTTTTAGGTCCTACTTTAAACCTAAATGTAATCTAGCAGTATTCCATTTTATTATTAATATTATTTTTGTCTTCCATGTTAATTGACTTTATGCTTGATTTCCTAAGAAGATTCTTTTATGACTTGCCTTAGTCTAGAAATTATTGAGCGATGTCAGAAAGTACAAAATGATAATCCGCATTCAGTAGTTTAAGTCTTTTGTTCATCCACATTTGCTACAGTGTTCATCTGTATTTGCTGTAGTTTAAGTCTTTTGTTCATCCGCATTTGCTACAGTGTTCATCCGCATTCAGCAGTTTGTCTTTTGTTCATCCGCATTTGCTACCTTGTTCATCCGCATTTGCTACAGTGTCCACCCGCATTTGCTACTGTTCATCCGCATTTGTTCTACCAGCATTTTATTGGACACTTAGAATATTTTGTGAAGACTTTCATCCGCATTAGTCATCCGCTGTGGATAATGGCTGTCCGCTGTGGTTGTGGACACTTAGGTTATTTCTGAAATTTTGGGTGTAGAATCTAAGTGATTTTAGAAAAATTAGAGTTATAAATTTAACTAATAAAATATGTGTATACATACACATTTTCAGCACACATACAAGTATATGTATTAATACACTTAAAAACCCTTAAACTAGAAATTTCCTATTAATACACTTAAAAACCCTTAAACTAGAAATTTCCATCTTCAATACTACACTACACAACAAATTATACTATATAAAAAAATTACAAATTTAATTTTTTATTAAACCACCCACACACCACCAATCTCAGACGCCCCTTTCTTCCCCCAATCACCTCCCTCCCTTGAACCCCACAAAACCCCCTACACACTTCATCCCCTTCCTCATTTCCCCATACATGCAAACTCACCCCCTCTCTCCTTCTCTCTCACGAATTCAGCTCCAAACCAGCAAAAAATCTGCATTTCTTCATTATTTTGGCCCAAGTGTTCAAAGATTAGCATCATCACAACGTCAACCAAGTGCAAAACGAGCTAGAAAGTGAGTTTCGGTGAGTTTTTACGCAAGGTTCTTGCAAGAACAAGAAGTTTCAGCTCAAGCTTGTGAACCAACATCTCTCATACTCTTCAAATCATCCAAAAAATATGAAATATCTGTAGTGTAAGCATCGTTGTACCCGAACAAAGCTATTTCTTGAGTTTTCCCGCTCTTTTCTACCAAAAATCTTACTTCTCTTGTTCTAAACAGAAACTCATGGAAACACCACTGTGTTTGTGGAACTCACTACTTCACAAAAGGTATATTCTAAAGAGTGTTCATGAACCAAGGGTTGGTGCACCCGATTTGACCCCGAAAAACCCTCCTTTTCATGTGTTTTAACACCAAAAACCCACCTGTTTTGAAAAGCCCCTCTACCCATGTTATCATCCTGCTCAAAAACAGTTTATGAACCTCTTAATATTCTGGGTTAAAATTTACAAAAAAGGTTTGGTGACGTTTGTGCTCAAACTATGACGATTACACAAGTGTAAATGTGGTATTTCACCCTTAAATGCAACATGTGGTGCTATGAATGCAAAAACCTATCAGCTAACTTTTATTCCAGTAGTTTGGTGATATTAATCATATAAAATTCATGGTAGTTGTTGAATAGGTAAAAAGGCATAGTATTATGGACTAAATAGATGAAACTAAGGACTCGAAAGGTAGTAAAATTCTCAAAAATGGTCAAAAATTAAAAAGTTGCAAGTTTAAAAATTTCTAGGCCCTAAAATAAGTATTTTAGTGTTAAAAATTGAATTTGGTGAATTATTGGGTCAAGTAATGGAAAGAAAGCAAACTTTGGGGTAAAAATTGTAAAATTTAAAACTTGAGGGAGCAAAGTGTAAATTCTGGATATATAACTAAGTTTCAGTAATCTTATGACCAAAAACTCTTTATAAGGGTCATATACTTGTCATTCATATGCTAAAACACTAACTTTCCTAAAAGGAAACTTTTTGACGCAAACTCTTAAGAAAAGGAACTGAATGAGCTTGTAACCATAAAACACACCTAGTTACACTCTCAATAGTCTAAGAACATATAACTTACACATGTATCCTATTAATAGGGTGCTAGGACTTGGACCTTCTCTGTGCTTGAGGAAACTGTTGTTTAACTTTAAGGTGAGTTTAGTGTTCCCCCTTTTACTACTGTTTTGGGATGAAACATGCTGTGTTTGAACTGAAATTAGTTACATGCTATAATATGATACTTATATGTTGTGATCATTGTTAGAACCTGCACTTATATTGTATCACAATCATTAATTCTTGGTGAACCGCTTGTTTTATATCGGTAGATCTACTTGGGGAATCCCCCACACACAATGCCTTTTGTCATAACCCAATGACATATTAGGAAGGGTACCACACTCAGATCCTACGGGATCATTTGTGGCATGTGACAGGTTTTATAAGATACTATGGTGTATCACTCGGCATGTATGGTACACTGTTTGAGGCTCATTTCTCACTATGGGTTAACCGGTAATAACACAAGTTTAGAAGAGGCTAGCTGGGACTGAGTGCAGGGTTGATTGTGATCCCACACACTAATACTTATGTTTTAAAATTAACTTATGGATTCTTAAGAGTCCTTTTGTTTTTAAACTATAAGCACTTGAACTCTCCAACTTTAAAGTTGACACAAAATCTTTTTGAGCATGTTTCAGGTAAGCCTTGATGGAAGCTTGGATTACGTTGAAAACCATTTATGGATGGCCTAGCACCGTGACTACCAATGGCATTACTTGACTTTGAAACATTTTAGACAATTTAATTTGATGTCTGTCAAGCACTTGTATTTTTCGTGATGAATTGATACTTTTGAATTGAGCTAGTCTGTTATGGCCCGGTGATGTTATTTTAATGTAATGCCATGTGATTTCTCTCCTTTTGTGCTCTTATGATGGTTAGTTTCTGCTGCCACGTGTATTTCCAGTCTGTGACGTTCCACCCACCTTGTGCCCGGGGTGTGATAACTTTGCTAGAGAATGTACTGAGGAAAGGATACACCAAACTAATAATGGAAAGAAGATAGTGACTGTAGAGGTAGAAAGAAAAGGAGAAAAAGCAAGCTCATCAAATAACAAAACACTAGTTTCTTAGACTAATGAAGAATATGATTGGTCAGACCAGATAGAGATTTTGGATATCAAACTATCTACTACTTTGTTAGCTGAAAATTCAAACTGATGAAGAAAGTGTTGATGAGAACATACTTGCTAAGTTTGTGTCTGATGAATTAATGAAGGGGATCTTTGCTAAATAAGAAGTTGAGAATGTTGAAGAGGTGCTTAAAAAAGATGCTGTTGAGATTACTCCAACTCAATCAAAGATGACTCAAGAAGGTAAGGAAGAAGTTCTAAAAAAAGCTATTGAGGAAATTCAGGTAACTACTTGTGATGACACTGTCAATTCTGTTGAGATTACCTCGGCATCCAAAACAAAAGAAAGATTGATCTAAAAGCTTTTACGGTAAAAGTCACACCTGAAGAGAAGACCAAGCAAGAAGAGTCTGATGAGGTATACACTAATCTTTGCTCAAAAACATGTTTAGAAAATGTTCAAAGATATAGAGTTCACAACGAACGATTGATCTTGGAAGTTGAAAAACTTCAATATCAAGCTTATAAATACAAAAGTGATGAGAATTTTTTTAAAGAAAAGATAGAAGTATTAAACAAATAGATTTATCAATCAAAATTGAATCTTCATGATAAAGAGTGTAATATAAATGATTTGAAAATACCTAATAATGAACTATCATTAGAAATAAATAAACTTAACAGTGAACTCTTATCTTCAAAATTGACTATTGAAAAGTTTGAGTTGTACTTAAACATGGTTGAAGGTATAATTAAGTTTCAAATGACTCAGAAAATTAAAGGTGGTAAAAGTGGATTTGAATATTCTAACATTGCACTATCAATTAATCATGATTATACATGTTTACCTTCATAAATTACCAAATCTGATGAAGAAACCTATGGATTAGGTTTTCAACCAAAATCATACTTAATACCTTCAGTCAATGTTTCACTGACTGTTGACCCTGTTATAAAACTGAAATTAAAATTCATCAAGATAATTCTTTTGTAGAAAGTGTGAAGAAAGAAGGGTTGGTTGAAGAATAAGAAAGTGATGATGAAATAGATTTTAAGGAAAATAAATGTTTTAATGAAAAATCCTCATGTAAATCATCACCGGTTATCAATAAAATTTCAAATGTTTTTATTTCTACAAATGATTGTTCAAATCTGTCTAACAAACAAAAGATATGTAATGAAAGATAACGCGTCATAATATTTGTATTTGACTTGAAAACTGATTTCAAGAACAGATTTATTTCAAAAGGCAACATAGATAAGGAAGATCATATCTTTAAAGAAACAAATGCTAGTTTCTTTAAAAATAAATATCCTATTACTGCTAACTCTATGAAACAAGATGTTTGTAGATCAGGTATCAAGGGAACTGGTCCCATTCTAGTACCTACGACTCAAAAGGTTAAAGCCACAGCTCGTGCCACATCGGCTTCATAAATGAATCAAACTGTTAGGAAAACTACCTAAATTCTTTCGGATTCAACTAGAAATGTTATCAATGAAAGAAAAAAAAGAGAGACTGTTAAAGAATCACAAGGCCAAAAAAATACTAAAGCCAGATTTTATGATAACTGTGGAGGTTATCATAAATAGTTCGTGAGAAATACACAAGAGCCAAATGCGTATCATAAAATGTGTTGTTATATGTGTGGCAAGCCAAATCATAGGGCTAGAAATTGCAATCATCAACATCAACTGTCAAGTAAACAAGATTTCACAACTCAATTTTAAATAATAGAAAACAATTCTCTTTTAAATGCCAAATTCAAAAGAAATACAAATCAGTCAAATTCTTTCGTTGATAAAAGAAATGTCAAATAAAAATAGATTTGCATAAAGAAAATTCAAATAAGAAATCTTTACATGTTGATGATAGCAATCCTCCTCCAGTTCAAACCACGTTAAAAAAATGTTTATACATCTGATCAAACCAATTCAAAAGTAAAAATAAAAGCAAGACAATATGAGCCTGATGTTGTTAAAGACCATGTTTTCAATGATAAAAGAGATATGATATTAAAATCTGTATAATATTTGGATGAAAACAATGCACTCAAGTCTACCATGGCTTGGGTTCCTAAAATTGAATAAATTCATTCATGTGTGCAGGAACAACAAAGGCAAGTTATCAACAGTGTTTGGCATGTTGACAGCGGTTGTTCTAGGCACATGACTGGTAATATATCTCTGTTAAACAACGTATAACCTTACAACAAAGGATATGTTATATTTGAAGGAGATAGAGGTTGATAGATTACAAAGAAAGGTACAGTGTCTAATGGCATGTTAAGTTTTGAAGATGTCAATTTTGTTGAGCAACTTAAATATAATTTGCTAAGCGTCTCACAAATTTGTGACAAAAAATATTCAACACACTTCATTGATAAAGAAGGTCTTATTGTAAAACCTGGGTTTGTAATTCCTGATGAATAGAATTTGTTAAGAAGACCGAGAGACAAAGACAAATACTTACTTGACATGAATGGTTCATATTCATTTGTAACAGAGTCTTGTTTATTGTCAAAAGCCTCCGAAAGTGATTCAATGTTATGGCATTGTCATATTGGCCATGTAAACATAAAAAATATGAATAAGTTGGTTAGAAGAAATCATGTTGTGGGCTTACCATTGAAAGAATTTCAACTTACTGAACATTGTCTGTCATGCTCAAAAGGTAAAAAACATAAACTTCCTCATAAACAAGCTGCTCATATCAAAATTAAATCAATCCTTTAACTATTGCATATGGATTTATTTGGCCCATGGAGCGTTTTGAGTTTGGGACGTCGTGCATACTGTTTGGTTATTACTGATGATATTTCAAGATTTACATGGGTTTTATTTTTAGCTACTAAAGATGAAAAACCACATTTGCTGATAAAGTTCATGACCATAGTGGAGAATCAGATTGACAAAACCATCAAGTGCATTTGAAGTGATAATGGAACAGAGTTTTGCAATCATACTCTAAATGAATTCTATGATTCTAAGGGCATATCTAGACAATTTAGTTCTGCAGGAACTCCACAACAAAATGGAGTTGCTGAAAGACGTAACAGAACTTTAATTAAAGCAGCCAGAACAATGTTATCTGCAGCAAAATTACCATCTTTCTTTTAGGCTGAAGCTGTTAACACTGCATGTTATGTTCAGAATCGTGTAATAAACAAACAACAAAACATGACTCCTTATGAAATCTTTTTTAAACACAAACCCAAAGTTAAATATTTCAAAACATTTGGATGTTGTTGTACTCTGTTACACACGTCTGATTCTAAATCAAAATTTGATGAAAAATCTGATGAATGTTATACATATAAAACACATAAATTGCACATCAATTATTATAGAAACTCTTACTAAAAATGATAATTTGATACCTAAATCATTCATATTGTTTTTTCAGGCTTGGAAAAGACCAAGATGAACAAAAGGGGCTTAAATAAGAAGAAATTAAAGAAAACTAAGCTTTGCAATTCAAACATGGGGTCGTGCCACATGAGGCACACCCCCATGCCGAGCCAGAAACACACACCCATGCTAAAATCAACACACCGCCATGTTTGTTAGTCCGACAAGACAAAAAGTACTATCCCCAAAAAGTGGTTATGGGGATATGCTCCATGAGTCTCGTGGGTGTGACTACCCTAATCATAGGGTCGTGACTCATAAGGCACGGGGTCGTGCCCCGAAAACTTCTAGGCGTACGAGCCGACCAATTTGCGTAAGTATTGTACTAGCACGGGGCTGTGACTTTTAGGCATGGGTCGTGCTTAAACACTCGAGCAAGCCTATAAATATGAGCTCATTTTGCAACTTTGAAAGGAGTTTTTAGGAAGTGAAATGCTGGTGTTCCCTCTCGGGAACCCAGCCTTTGGAGGTCTTTAGAAGGTTTTGGAGGTCCATTCAACACTTGGAAGAAGCTCGGGATCGTTTAACATCATCCATGATGGATCACCGGTTAAATTGTTCTAATTTTCCGATGATTTCATTACAATCTTCTATCTTTGTTGTTATGCTCAAGCTCATCATGAGCTAAACTGCATTTATTATCCTAATTTAGTGAAATTTTATGTAATTTGTGATGAACTAATGATGTGGTTTATACTATGTTAATGTTATACTAATCTTGGGTAAACTTTTGATGGGTAGCATCTATATTTGAATGGGGAGTTATAAACTTATGATTTGTAATTGTAAATGTCATACAAGGTTGAAAAACGTATGAACTAACTTTTATTTGTGAAACTGGTCTTCATAATAAATCCATGGCTAATGAACAAGAAATGGTTATTAGAAATCATATCACCTTAACTTTCTAATCATTTACGAGTTTCCTTTTATTAGTCTGAGAAATCTATAGTAAATGTTATGGTTTTCTAAAATAAATGGTATATTAGAAAGTAACTTGATCAACTCTCTTTTTAACATTAAGTTATATTTTCAGAAACCGTATGTAAAAAGGTTACATGAGATCTACCTACATTACTAATGACTTTGATTGATCAGTTTTATAAGTTATTAATGCTGGCGTCCTTGTCACTACGGAGCTGGCAAACGAGAAATCCGCGTTGGCTCACATTTATAAACATTATTATAATTACATTAATAAACATCTTTAACCATACCACCAATTTATCATAGTACATAAGTGTAATCTAAATTAGGATAATAACCTTACTTCACTGAAAAAATCACCAAAAGTCTCAATCTGTCTTTATCTAAATTTATTTATCGTTGTTTTGTTCAACTTATCATTTCCTAATTCAAAACTGATAGTCAATTATGAGGGTTGTTGAGTAGGCTTAGTGTGTCCACGGATTCACATTCATTTTGTGTGTGTAGTTTTGTATTAGTAATAACCATTTAAAACTAAATTTGTGAGAAAAACCTTTATCAAAATATATATACTATCCGCACACACCATGTTTTTAGCGCCGTTATCGGTGACACTTGGTAGTTTGAAAGGCGATCCAAATTTTTGACTATTTTTTATGTTTTATTTATTTTTAATTTAACATGAAAAAGATGAAAAGGAAAAAAATTCTTCCACATGGTGCTATCGAGATTGAAAAAAGGAAAAGAAAAAAAATTCTTCCACCTGGTGCTATCGAGATTGAAAACAATGAGGGACTAAGCTCCAAAGTCAATGGTCATCGGTTAATGGCCAAATCGATGTACCAACGAAGATCTTCTAGGAGGTGATATGTAACACCCGAAATATTTTTATAAAAGCCAAAGTTGAAGGGTGAAAAGTGTAAAATAGTACAAAAGTCAAAAGTGGGTGTATAAAGAGCATGGTCGCCCATGCTCTTTCTGCTGCTGCTTTCCGAAGAAGAAAAGAAAGAAAGCTGGGTTTTCTGTTTTCTCTCGGTCGAATTGTGAAGAAGAAGCAGATTATTCAAGGTTAGTAGGTTTTTGTGATTAATTGGTTTGGTTTCTTTGAGGTTTCAACCTTAGAAACTAATTTCTATGTGTTTTTGGTGTTTGGGTGTTTGTTTTGGCTTGTTCTAGGTGTTTGAACTCTTGTGCACGCAAGTTGGGAGGAGATTCACTTGTTTGCTGCAATAGGTGAGTTCTAGGATCCCGATTCTATGTTTTAAAACTTCTTTTGGGCTGAAAATGCATTTTAAATGTTTTACAACCATTATGTATGATAACTGTGTATGTACGTGTATGAACTTCTATGTTCTATGAGGTTATAAGCTTGTTCTAAGAGTTTAGCATGATTGATCTATGTCAAGAATGTATGGGAATGAGGTTTTAGAACTGGTTATAGCATAAGTCTCATTTACAGGTCTGATGGTTCATCCGCATTTAAACTGTGATAATTGCGTAAATGTTTTGTTCACCCAGATTCACTTTTGTTCATCCGCATTTGCAAGTGTTCACCCGCATTCACTTTTGTTCATCCGCATTTGCAAGTTGTTCATCCGCATTTTCAAGTTGTTCACCCGCATTAGTTTTTGTTCATCCACATTAGTTTTTGTTCATCCGCATTTGCAAGTTGTTCATCCGTATTTGCAAGTTGTTCACCCGCATTAGTTTTTGTTCATCCGCATTTGCAGTTGTTCACCCGCATTAGTTTTTGTTCATCCGCATTTGCAAGATTGTTCATCCGCATTAGTTTAAGACAAGAAATTTTTTGGGATTTTGGAAGATCAGATTAGGGTTTGACCATGGTTGACTTGATGCTTGTATCTGATTATCTTATGCATGTTGTGGGCTGTCCTTATGTGCCTATTATGATATTAACATGTGACATTATGTGGTTTGCCTATGATCATAAAGTATTATTATTAATCAAGTGGAAGATTAATATTAATGAAAAGTGGAACATAAGGAATGAAAAGACTTGCAAGTAAAAATTTACAGGAGGTGCACGACCATGTTGTCGTTAGCTCAACTGTGTACGGTTTAGCTAACCCAAAAGATTTACACATGGTCAATCTTTAAAATTGAGGGGACCACTGTTGCTGCCCCGGTACTAGTGCCAGCATATGTGCACCACGGATGGAGTCTATTTATATACTTCAAGGCCCAGTACCAGGTTTATGCGCATTATATGGGGGTATAGCACTTTGGTCCATATCGAAAGTGAAAGATAATGATAATAAGCAAGAAAGAGAATGGTGATAATGTAATAGATATGATTTGTATGTATGATGTGTGAGCACATCCGAATGAAAGATAAGATATTTTCTTTAAGAAGTATTTTGTATACAAATCTATCTAGATATTTTTTTATGATTTTAAAACTAGGACTCACTCAGCAAAGCTGACTTTTATGCGTTTTCAGTTGGCAGGTAATTTGCTGAGGATGGCACTCGGGGAAACTACTCGTCGGGTCAAGGCTTACATCCATTCATGAATATAACATTGTTGTTTTGTAATGCAAACTTATGACCTTTTGTAACTATTAACAAATATGTATTGCTTAGCAACAGTGTTTTAAACTAATGAATGGCTTTTGATATCTAAGTTCCGCTGCAATGTTTGATAAGTTATGAAATGTTTTATAAATTGTGCTGTGAATGTCCAGCTGTGAGGTTTCCGGGAACGGGGCCTTACAAGTTGGTATCAGAGCCAAAGTTTAAGAGAAATGGGTAAATATTTTCAAAAACCTAAACTTAAACTGAAAATGGGACCGAATGGAGGAATGTCAGCCCGAGTAGCTATGTGGCATCAGGTAATTCTTTTACAGTGATAATCGGTATTATGTGTGCATGCTATTTGATTTATATGCTTTAGTAGATTTGAATACTGATGTAGTCAAGATAGGAAATGATCAGGGAACGAAGAGTTAAGTAAGTGGCTAATCACAACTGGCCACTGTAATTAGGGACTTACTATACTTAACATTAACTGAGCTATTACCTTGAATGACCGTGTTGGTGTTTGGATCTTATAGTGTTAGAGGATCGCTAGAGGTAGATCATCTAAGGCTTCTCGAGGTGGAACTCGGGGTGGTCGTGCTGGTAGACCCCGGGCCGTAAAGAACAAGACGAGGACCGCAGAGACGGCTACTGCTGGGCCTGATCTGCATCACCCAGAGGGGTTGGATGAGAGTGCTAACTTGAGAGCCTCGGTAAAGGAGGCAGTGCTGGAGGAGGTTCACCAAGTCATGCAGACAATCCTACCTTCTGTCGTGACTGAAGTGATCCGAGCTGTGAAGGAGGATGAACGAAAGGAGAAGGAGGAGGAGAGGAGAACGACTACTAGCAGGAGACATGATGTGAGGGATCACGATGAGGAGGAGGAGCTAAATGCTGGAGGGGGAGCCTCAAGTGATGATGAAGAGGTGGTAGTGCGGGAAACCGCGAGGTGATGCAGCTACGGGGTATTCCATCGGTGTAAACCCCCTACTTTTGACGACAACGGTAACGCTGCTACTGCCCACCGCTGGATAAGGGAGATGGAGGTAGTATTGAAGATCAGTGAGTGTCGGGAAGACCAGAAAGTGATGTTCACCACTCACTCGTTTGTTGACTCTGCACTATGTTGGTGGGACAATCTTGTCCAAGCCGAGGGTGACAGGGCCATCGAGAGAATGAGATGGGGTGAGCTGAAGAAGTTAGTGATTGAGGAATTCTGTCCTCACCGAGAACTCAACAAGATCGAAAGGGAGTTCTTATAGCTGGAGGCAGGAACTATGACCCACCGGCAATACACCTCCAAGTTAAATGAAATGGCGAGGTTGGTGCCGGATCAGGTTACGCCGGTATCGAGGAAGATCAATCGGTACGTTCAGGGATTACCGACCGACATCCGCAGACATTTGATCGCTGCCCAACCAAGCACTTTTAGGTCAGCAGTGGATTTGGCGGGAATGTTGTATGATGAAAGGGAAGTAGCGGTGGTTGAGGTGAAGAAGACGGGTGGTAATAACAGGAGTTGGAACGGGAAGAGATTCGGGCGTGGTGGTTTCAACCCAAACAGTAAGAGGTTGAGGATGGATGATCACCGAGTGGTTACTACAAGCTCAGGGTTAAGGTTATGTGATAAGTGTGGGAAGGAACATTGTGGGGAATGCCGCTTGGGAATGAATGTCTGCTACAAATATGGCAAGCCCGGTCACATTTCAAAGATGTGTGGAGCCCCACGGTGCTTTAACTGTGGTGAGATTGGCCACATGAATAAGGACTGCAGGAAGCCGAGCGCTAAAAGTTCTGGGTTGAAGAAGAGGCTGGAAGAAGGAGGGCAGAGGGCAAGTACATGAGCCTTCATGATGACCTGAGAGGAAGCCCGGGTAGACCCTGATGTCATGTTAGGTATGTTCCTAGTAAATCAAAGTTGTGCCTCTATACTATTTGATTCTGGTGCTAGTAGGAGTTTTATATCTGCCGCCTTCTGTGCTAAATTGGCTGTTAGTAGTAGGAGCATCGATGAACCTTTTGACGTAGAAACTGCTATTGGTAAGTCTACCAGAATTTCTGATATGATTGAGGATTGTGGCATAGAGTTAGAGGGCCATAGGTTCTCTGCTAAACTATTTGTGATGCCCTTAGGTGGATTTGATGTAGTTCTGGGGATGGATTGGTTGGCAGCCTATGAGGCAAACATCGTGTGTCGGAAGAAGATGATTCGGTTAGTTGCACCCGATGGGAGTTCAGTGATAGTTTATGGTGATCGTGTCACTACGATTCCGAAAGTGATTTCGATGGCAGTGGCAGAGAAGTGTATGAGGCGCGGATGTTGTGCCTACTTGGCATACGTGAAAGATGTGGACATGGCGATACCATAATTATTAAAAGTGCCAGTGGTACATGATTTCCCTGATGTGTTTCCCGAAGATCTTCCAGGTGTGCCACTGGACCGTGAGATAGAATTTCAGATCGACCTGATACCCGGTGCGCAACCCGTTGCTAAGGTACCGTATCGGTTAGCTCCGACCGAGATGAAAGAACTGATGGATCAGCTACAGGAACTGATGGATAAGGGGTTTATTAGACCGAGTATCTCTCCTTGTGGTGCTTCGGTATTATTCGTAAAGAAGAAAGATGGTAGTATGAGGATGAGTATAGACTACCGTGAATTAAAAAAGTTGACAGTGAAGAACAGATACCCCCTACCAAGAATTGATGACCTGTTTGATCAGCTTCAAGGTGCCAGTTGGTTTTTCAGAATAGATCTTCAATCTGGCTACCATCAGCTGAAGGTAAAGGAACAAGATATCCCGAAGACAGCGTTCCACACACGTTATGGACATTACGAGTTTCTCGTTATGTCATTCGGTTTAACTAACGCGCCAGCTGCCTTTATGGATCTGATGAACCGAGTGTGTCGGCCGATGTTAGATAAATCAGTGATTGTGTTTATTGATGATATATTGATTTATTCAAAGAGCAAAGAAGAACATGCCGATCATATACGTGAAGTGTTGAAGACACTTAGAAAGGAGAAGTTGTATGCTAAATTCTCTAATTGTGCTTTTTGGTTGCGGGAAGTTCAGTTTCTGAGTCATGTGGTGAATACTGAAGGAATTATGGTGGACCCGGCAAAGGTTGAGGCGGTAATGCAATGGAAGTCTCCAAAGACGCCATCCGAGATTTGCAGTTTCTTGGGTTTGGCGGGTTACTACCGAAGGTTTATCCAAGACTTTTCCAAGATAGCCTCACCTTTGACTAAGTTGACACGAAAGGATGCGAAGTTTGTGTGGGGACTTGAACAGGAGGATGCTTTTGAGGAGTTAAAGGCAATATTAACTCAAGCCCCTGTTTTGACATTATCTGAAGGGAGTGAAGACTTAGTGGTGTATTCGGATGCCTCCTATTCAGGACTGGGTTTCATGTTAATGCAACATGGGAGAGTAATAGCTTACGCATCCCGACAGTTGAAAACCCACGAGGTCAATTATCCCACGCATGATTTGGAGCTCGCGGCTATGGTCTTTGCATTAAAGATTTGGCGGCATTACCTGTACGGGGTAAAATGCACAATCTTCACGGACCACAAGAGCCTAAAGTATTTCTTTGAGCAGAAAGATCTCAACATGAGGCAGAGGAGGTGGTTAGAGCTGATTAAGGATTATGATTGTGAAATCCATTACCATCCGGGTAAAGCCTATGTAGTGGCTGATGCCCTCAGAAAAAAAGAGAGGCCCGAGCCAATTCGGGTGAAGGCTTATCAATTGGTGATGACCTCTGATGTGATGACACAGTTTAAAGGATTCCAAAATGAGGCGTTAAAAGAAGATCACCTCAACTCCGAAAGGATGAGAGGTTTAGTTGCCGAATTGGGAGAGAATACCCACGGGGTAAGAACCCGCTTTGGACGGATGTGGATTCCTCGATATGGGGATCTACGTGGGCGAATTATGGACGAAGCTCATAAGACTCGATACTCCATTCATCCCGGTGCTACCAAGATGTATCAAGACATGAAGATAGACTACTGGTGGCCGGGTAAGAAACGGGACGTGGCAGAGTATGTAAGTAAGTGCCTTACTTGCTTGCAAGTGAAGGCAGAACATCAGAAACCATACGGGAAGATCCAACCGTTGGATATACCCGAGTGGAAGTGGGAGCACATCACCATGGACTTCATAACGAAGCTACCCCGTACTGCGAAGGGGTGCGATACCATCTGGGTGATAGTTGACCGATTGACAAAGAGTGCTCACTTCCTATCGATCCGCGAGATGTATTCCTCCGAGAAACTGGCAGACTTGTTCATCAAAGAGATTGTAGCTCGCCATGGTGTGCCGGTGTCTATTGTGTCAGATCGTGACACCCGGTTCACATCAAAGTTTTGGAAGAGATTCCATGATGCCATGGGGACGAGACTACACATTAGCACGGCTTACCATCCTCAGACAGACGGTCAGTCTGAGCGGATGATTCAGACGCTCGAGGATATGCTCCGGGCATGTGTGATCGACTTTGGAGGAAGTTGGGATGATCACCTCCCGTTAGCAGAATTCTCATACAACAACAGTTATCGGTATGCCGCCATACGAGATGTTGTACGGTAGGAGGTGTAGAACGCCTGTGTGTTGGGGAGATATTGGGCAGAAAGAATTGGGGAGCATCGAAGTGATTGAGGCTACGACTGAGAAGCTGGATAAGATCAAGGCCTTTATGAAGGCAGCCAAAGATAGGCAAAAGTCGTATGCCTATAAGAGGCGTAGACCCATCGAGTTCAATGTGGGTGATAAAGTCATGCTAAAGGTCTCGCCTTGGAAAGGGATCATTCGATTCCAGAAGAGGGGCAAGTTGAGTCCAAGATACATAGGGCCTTTCCGAATCATTGCACGAGTAGGAAGGTAGCCTATCGACTAGAATTGCCCGATGAGTTGAGTGGGATTCACCTGACATTCCATGTATCTCATCTAAGGAAATGCTTAGCCGACGAAGATATGATTGTACCATTGGATGATATTGAAGTGGATGAACGGCTCAATTATGTGGAGCAACCAGTGGCAATCATCAACCAAAAGGAGAAGAGATTGAGAAATAAAGTGGTTCCACTTGTGCGGGTACAGTGGAAACATCGAAAGGGTTCCGAGTCTACATGGGAGACCGAAGAAGAAATGAGGCAGCACTACCCTCAGTTATTTGAAGAATGACAGGTTTCGGGGACGAAACCTCTTTAAGGGGGGTAGACTGGTAACACCCAAAATATTTTTATAAAGGCCAAAGTTGAAGGGTGAAAAGTGTAAAATAGTACAAAAGTCAAAAGTGGGTGTATAAAGAGCATGGTCGCCCATGCTCTTTCTGCTGCTGCTTTCCGAAGAAGAAAAGAAAGAAAGCTGGGTTTTGAGTTTTCTCTCGGTCGAATTGTGAAGAAAAAGAAGATTATTCAAGGTTAGAAGGTTTTTGTGATTAATTTTTCGGTTTCTTTGAGGTTTCAACCTTAGAAACTGATTTCTATGTGTTTTTGGTGTTTGGGTGTTTGTTTTGGCTTGTTCTAGGTGTTTGAACTCTTGTGCACGCAAGTTGGGAGGAGATTCACTTGTTTGCTGCAATAGGTGAGTTCTAGGACCCCGATTCTATGTTTTAAAACTTCTTTGGGGCTGAAAATGCATTTTAAATGTTTTACAACCGTTATGTATGATAACTGTGTATGTATGTGTATGAACTTCTATATTCTATGAGGTTATAAGCTTGTTCTAAGAGTTTAGCATGATTGATCTATGTCAAGAATGTATGGGAATGAGGTTTTAGAACTGGTTATAGCATAAGTCTCATTTACAGGTCTGATGGTTCATCTGCATTTACACTGTGATAATTGCCTAAGTGTTTTGTTCACCCGCATTCACTTTTGTTCATCCGCATTTGCAAGTGTTCACCCGCATTCACTTTTGTTCATCCGCATTAGCAAGTTGTTCACCCGTATTAGTTTTTGTTCATCCGCATTAGTTTTTGTTCATCCGCATTTGCAAGTTGTTCATCCGCATTTGCAAGTTGTTCACCCGCATTAGTTTTTGTTCATCCGCATTTGCAGTTGTTCACCCGCATTAGTTTTTGTTCATCTGCATTTGCAAGATTGTTCATCCGCATTAGTTTAAGACAAGAAATTTTCTGGAATTTTGGAAGATCAGATTAGGGTTTGACCATGGTTGACTTGATGCTTGTATCTGATTATCTTATGCATGTTGTGGGCTGTCCTTATGTGCCTATTATGATATTAACATGTGACTTTATATGGTTTGCCTATGATCATAAAGTATTATTATTAATTAAGTGGAAGATTAATATTAACGAAAAGTGGAACAGAAGGAATTAAAAGACTTGCAAGTAAAAATTTACAGGAGGTGCATGACCATGTTGTCGTTAGCTCAACTGTGTACGGTTTAGCTAACCCAAAGGATGTACACAGGGTCAATCTTTAAGATTGAGGGGACCATTGTTGCTACCCCGGTACTGGTGCCAATATATGTGCACCACGGATGGAGTCTATTTATAGACTTCAAAGCCCAGTACCAGGTGTATGCGCATTATATAGGGGTATAGCACTTTGGTCCATATCGACAGTGAAAGATAATGATAATAAGCAAGAAAGAGAATGGTGATAATGTAATGGATATGATTTGTATGTATGATGTGTGCGCACATCCGAAAGAAAGATAAGATATTTTCTTTAAGAAGTATTTTGTATACAAATCTATCTAGATATTTTTTTTATGATTTTAAAACTAGGACTCACTTAGCAAAGCTGACTTTTATGCGTTTTCAGTTGGCAGGTAGTTTGTTGAGGATGGCACTCGGGGAAACTACTCGTCGGGTCAAGGCTGACATCCATTCATGAATATAACATTGTTGTTTTGTAATGCAAACTTATGACCTTTTGTAACTATTAACAAATATGTATTGCTTAGCAATAGTGTTTTAAACTAATGAATGGTTTTTGATATCTAAGTTCCGCTGCTATGTTTAATAAGTTATGAAATATTTTATAAATTGTGTTATGAATGTCCAGCTGTGAGGTTTTCGGGAACAGGGCCTTACATGATAAACCTCCACCTCATTAAAAACTAAGTGTGAGGAAGGTTCTAGCCAAGGACCCATAACCAAAACAAGGCTCTATGTTATTTTCTATTTGTTTATTTTATTATGTGTTATTAGGACTTTAACTTTCTGTTTTAAATACTTTGGTGACGTTTTAGACTAATCCTGATGTTTTCTTTTGAGCTCATTCAACGCGGCAATAGAAAACGATCACACGCATTTGACTCATCATTTCAGGGGAGTTTTCGTTGGCCTTTCTCTACTTAATATTTATTATGAATCACATTGAGGACAATGTGAAGTTTAAGTTTTGGGGAAGGGTATACATGCTTGATACTTTGCTTATAAATTGGTTTAAGTTAAAATTAAGGTTTTTGCAAAAATTCACTCTAATTTTAATGTTTGTGGCAATAACACCGGAAACTTTAATCAATTTTTGATAAAACAAAATATAAATATATGTTTCCGAGAAATAAATAAGCAAATAAAGCAAACCCAAATAACCTTAAACTGTTTTCTGTGATATCCTGAAAAGCAAAACGAGTTCGTGAAAATATTCAACCATGTAAATGAAGCACTTATACCCAATTCCATCCATTATGTGAGCTTATTTTTGAGCCTTAAACAAGCTTTACATTTATGCATTTTTGCTTTCATTATGGATGTATTGAGGGTGCCTTATGTTGCGTGTGAATTATAACTTGTTTTAGGTATGCATTTCAAAACGTTATAAGTATTTCTAGCATAAAAAGGATTTAGGCAATTAGAAAAACCTAACATTCAAGCCTTACCATATTCAATTATGCTTACCCAAACATTATCCCTAGTTAGCCCCGTTGAGCTTAAACTTTTTTATTTTTAATCACCTGAACCATAAAGTCACAAAACCAAAAGCCTTCAACAAACCCTTTTTCGTTAAAGACATGTTTTGGCTTATTTAAAATAAACAGAAAAAAATATAAAAAAAGAAAAGAAACAAATAAAGAAAGAAAGAAAATAGAGGAAGAAGAAAACTAGTTCTATAATTTTGTGGTATTTAAAAACATGTGATCAAGAAAGAAAAAAAATGATATCAAAGATGCCCAACTTGTGGGTAACTGGTTTCACGAAGGAAAATGCAGCAACAACCAAACCGAATCCAAGAATTCGACATCCAAATCTGTTGGGTGCTTTTACGCTCCAAGCCAAAGGAACCTTAAAAAAGAATAGCTACGTATATCATCGGGTTAAAGAGGAGGTCCATTTTCTGAAAATGCAATACGGTCTTGACAATCTGACCATAAACAAGTCATTGAGTTAGCATATCCCTTGTAGCTTAAGTATTGTATTGGGAACCCTTTTTATTGCTTTCCTGTTAGTTTATATTAATCAAATAAGCCAAGATCGTCGTCTTTAGCATTTAGTCACTTTTTTCCCAAATAATCCATACCCTAAACAAGAGCCAAGTTACAACCCATCAAAGACCAAATAATTTATGCAAGTAAATACCTAATATAGGTGGAAATTTGATCCATTATCAAGCATATGATTTCACACGTCTTCATACTAGGCAATTGAGCGTATTAGTCATACTTCATCATATGTATGATTCCATATATATAGCCAAGTGTGAGTGCACCTTGTGAGAAGTGTAAATTGTTACATGTTAAAATATTAAGAACCAATATGTTGATTGAAAGGATATCACTACACATGTGCTTTGCTATTTATATTTGGGTAGATTAAGTTTGCTTGTATAGTTCTCGAAAGACATGTTTATATATTGATTTATTTGGTTTTTGGTGGTGTTGCTATTTTGAGTGATTTTGCTTAAGGACAAGAAAAGTTCAAGGGGATATTTGATGTGCTCCAAATTATACATACAAAACACATCAATTGCATATCAATTATTATAGAAACTTTTACTAAAAATGATAATTTGATACCTAAATCGTTCATATTGTGTTTTCAGGCTTGGAAAAGACCAAGATGAACAAAAGAAGCTCAAATAAGAAGAAATTAAAGAATACTATAGGGATTGAACCTAAAGGCTCGGGAAATCAAATCACGATGAAGAAGATCAAAGTCAAGCGACAAGTTAGAGTTACCGCGCGATAACTTGCTTCTCGCACGAAAACCTGTTAGTCGCACGAGAACTAGTTAGTCACGCGAGAACTTGTTTGTTTAGAATAAATAGATGTTTTGCAATGTTATTTGTAACCTTTTGTTCATTTCCTGATTTTACACTCACTGTAATAGTTTCTAAATCATCGAGCAATACAATCAACGATTATTTACTTCTGTGTTTGTGCTCTTCAATTACTATTCAATCTTATCCGTAATGTCAACATTCTGCTTTTTCATTACGAGATCGATCTTTGTAAGCCTATAAATAGGAGCTCATTTGCCACTTTGAAGGGAGCTATTGGGAGGTGAAAGCTGGTGTTCCCTTTCCGGAACCCAGCCTTTGGAGGTCCCTAGAAGGTTTTGGAGGTCCATTCAACACTTAGAAGAAGCTCGGGATCGTTTAACATCATCCATATTGGATCACCGGTTTAACTGTTCTAATTTTCCGATGATTTCATTACAATCTTCTATCTTTGTTGTTATGTTCAAGCTCATTATGAGCTAAACTTCATTTATTATCCTAATATAGTAAAATTTTATGTAATTTGTGATGAACTAATCGTGTGTTTTATATTATGTTAATGTTATAGTAATCTTGGGTAAACTTTTGATGGGCAGCATTTACATTTGAGCGGGGAATTATAAACTTATGATTTGTAATTGTGAATGTCATGCAAGGTTGAAAAACTTATGAACTAACTTTTATTCGTGAAACCGGTCTTCATAATAAATCCATGGCTAATGAACTAGAAATGGTTTTTAGAAATCATATCACCTTAACTTTCTGATTATTTGCGGCTTCCCTTTTCTTAGTCTGAGAAATCTATAGTAATTGTTATAGTTTTCTGAAATTAGTGGTATGTTAGAAAGTAAATTGATCAACTCTCTTTTTAACATTAAGTTATGTTTTCAGAAATTGTATGTTGAAAGGTTACATGAGATCTACCTACATTACTAGTGACTTTGTATGATCAGTTTTGTAAGTTACTCATGCTGGTGTTCGTGTCACTACAGAGCTGGCAGACGAGAAATCTGCATTGGCTCACGTTTATAAACATTAACATAATTACATTAATTAACATCTTTTACCATACCACCAATTTATCACAGTCATATAAGTGTAATCTAAATTAAGATAATAACCTTACTTCACTGAAAGAATCACCAAAAGTCTCAATCTATCTTTATCTATATTTATTTATTATTATTTTATTTAACTTATCATTTACTAAATCAAAAGTAATAGTCAATTATGAGGGTTGTTGAGTAGGCTTAATGTATCAACGGATTGATGCTCGGTTCTTACCAATACTATATTACCTCACGATAGGTACAATTGCCTTTTTTGTGTGTAGTTTAGTAGTAGTAATAACCATATAAAATTGAATCTGTGCGAAAAACTTTTATCAAAATATATATACTCTCCATACACACCAATACAATTCATGTTCCATTTGAAGATTTATCTGTTGATAATAATATTCATCAAGAGGAAGATATTGTGTATCAACTTGAAGGCGGAAACACTGTTGCTGAAGTAGTTGGTCATATGTCTAACTTAGATGAAGTTATTTATGAAGATTCTATTCCTCAGTTGAGACTTCATAAAGGCCATCCAACTGAACCAATCATTGGTCCATTATCACAAGGTGTCCAAACTCGAAGTCAATATGGAGCAATAAATACATGCTTGTATACATGTTTTATCTCTCAAATTGTGCTAAAGAAATGGCATTAAGGAAAACAATTGGGTTGAGGATAAGTTAGACAAGCCAAACTCGAAGTCAATATGGAGCAATAATACATGCTTGTACATGTTTTATCTCTCAAATTGTGCTAAAAAATGGCATTAAAGGAAAACAATTGGGTGAGATAAGTTAGACAAGCTGACGCAATTCAAGAAGCTAAATGTTTGGCATCTGTGTGAACTTCCAAAGGGCAAATTGCCGATCAGAACTAAATGGATATTCAGAAATAAAACAAATGGAAAGGATGTGATTTCGAACAAGCAGACTTGTTTGTTCGAGATTCTACCAGGTTGAAGGCTTTATTATGAAGAATATTGCTCAAGTTGCAATACTTGAAGCTAACGTATCTTTCTGGCTTATGCTTCAGACAAGAACTTCACGTTTATCAGATGGATGTCAAAACTGCATTTTTGTATTACGAGATGAAAGAGGAAATGTATGTTTGTCAACCACCTGGTTTTGAAGATCCAGATCATCCTGACTATGTTTATAAGTTAGACAAAGCACTCTATGGTTTACATCAAGCACCTTGTGCTTGGTATGCCACCCTCAACTAAACATTTGCTTGCAAATGGTTATACAAGGGGTGCTATTGATCAAACTCTATTCTTGAGGAAGACTGGTGATGAACTCATTCTTGTCCAAGTATATGTTTGTGATATTATATTTGGATCTACCAATGACGATATGTGTAAGGAATTTGAAGCTGTGATGAAAAAGAAATTTTAGATGAGCTCTCTTGGAGAAATTTCATTTTTCTTAGGAATACAAGTTAAACAAGATGACTAGGTATACTGATACATCAAGAGAAATATGTTCATAGTATTCTGGACAAATATAAATTTCAAGACTCCAAGATTGCACCATCTCTGATGTCTTCTCGTCCTACTTTAACTTATGATCTCATGGGTGAAGATGTTGATCAATATTAGTATCAATCAATGATTGGGTCTTTGATGTATCTTACTGCCAACAAAGCCAGACATCATTTTTCCTGTCTGTCTGTCAGTGTCCACGATATCAAAGTAATCCGAGGAGTCACACATGAAAGCTGTCAAGCGGATTTTCAAATACCTCAAAGGCCAACCAAAACTTGGACTTTGGTATCCTAAAGTTTCGATTTAAATTTATATTTTTATACTGATAGTGATTATGTAGGGTGTAATTTGGATAGGAAATCAACAACTGTGGACTCAATTTCTTGGAAATAGGTTGATATCTTAGCAGTGCAAGACTCAGCAGACAGCATCTACATCCACTGCCTGCAAAATTGAATGTGGCTGCCTCAAGTTTTGTTCTCAGATTGTTTGTATTCAGCAACAACTTCTTGATTATGGCCTTTGTGATATCCGGTAATTTTTCCGTTACCAAACTCCGTTAGTTCCGTTAAGTCTTGCATACACGTGTCGTGAGCACACACTAGATGTCGTTGAACGTTGATGACTTATATAATTAATAATGATAATAGATAATAATTTAGCTGGTGATGTGATTATTAAGCTGTACTTATGTGCTTACTGATTTAAATATTAATTGTGAATTTTATCGTGTAACGTGAAACGTGTTATATTTAAAGGTTAGATTTTTATGGGTTTTTCATGTATTTTGTTATGGCGAGAGTTATAGTTTGAATTGGATGTCGATTTTGGGTTATTTGATGATTATGTGATGTTAGTTAGATTGCATATTATGCTAGTTTACGTGGTTGTGCAAGAGGTTGCGATTTGATGCGTTGTTCATATGTTACTAATAATAGTACTATAATTGCATGAAAATGGTGTTTGATGTTGAATTGAGTTACTTGCGGGTTTATGATCTTGTATGGATGTTAGAATGATGATGATTGATGCTGCTAGGAATCCAAGAATTGATAATGTAGTTCATACATTACAAAAGTGGAAACTTTTATGTAGACGAGTTGTGTTGGATGGTTTGCAAGTGTTTGATGAATGCTTATGATCTCTATGAGCTAGATAGGGTATGTTATTGATGATTTTGTGTTGTAATCATGAAAGAATAGATTTTGGATGCACTTTCCCTAAAGGGAACTTTATTGCACAAAATCTGTGGATATGATGATTCGGGCATGTTTGTGACATTAGGATCATGCTAGCATGTTCATGGAGTGATTTTAATGTGGTGGAATGAATTGTTTGGGTGTATGAATACTTGTTTGGGTATTTGGGGATTTGACCTCTTGGTGGTTATATTATGGTGATGGCATCATATGCGTTATGATAGGACTATTATTTGGGGTTATAATAGATCACTGCCTGAATGTTTTGGTTGGCATGAATTCTGTTGATTAGTGTGTGACGAGATTTCATACAGCATGCGAATCTGAGGCCTACCTAATAGTAGGATTGGCAGGATTTAGGGTGTGAAGTCGTGAGTGGCTTCACATGGCATGTTGCGCATGATTTGATTCTGTGTATGATGCACTAGTGCTGCGTATAACTATGTTGAGCATGATGATTACTTGAGATTCACATGACTTGTATGAAAATATGGTTGTATGATAATCTAGATAGTACATGTGGCTAAGAGGTGGCATACTGTGAACAGCTTGTATGATAACCTTGTATGATGAACTGTCATCTTTGATTGAATGTAATTTCACCTATGATGTCACCAACGGGTCACAAAGGGGCAACTGGGTCAATATGTCTTGTTTTTCCAAACCTTGAGTTCTTTGGCTATAGAGCACTTAGGGTTTCATAATGGTTTTGTGTACACGTACTCATGTACTTGCGTGTTCTAGGTAACCTCTGAAGGTTGTTGTCTCTCTTTCAAGTTAAGCTCTTAAGTTTTTTCCTTTGCGCAATCAGGTGAGTTCATGCCCCACTCTTTTTCATACTCTTTTTTGGGAGAGATAGCATACTGGTTTTACACACGCTTTATTAATATGAGTTGTGTATAGTATGATATAGTGCTGAATACCGTGAAAGTCCTCACACTTTTGGATTGTAATAATGTTAATTAGCGGGAAACTGGGTAGTTCTACTGGGTCTGACGAGCCCACCTATGCGACTCGAGGTCAAATGGTGTGCAATGTTGTCCTATACAAACATCGTCACGACATGGTAAGTCGTGCGGGAGGCAAGGCAACAACAAAACACAGTCAGCTTCAATCGCGAAATCACTATGATTATTACTTGTGAATAGAAGATTAGCATACTATTTCAATGTACCTCTTTTATTTTGCAATTATTACTGATTTATGATTAACGCAAACTCTTGAACTCACCAACCATTGTGTTGACTCTTTTAGTATGCTATTCTCAGGTTGAGGTTACCATTGCCTAGGAGCACGTGCACGGGTCAGCATCATTATAGTTGTCAGCATGATTGAAATTTTGTATTTGGTTGATGTTAAACATTTAAGTCTTTTTGGGTACTACTTTGGGCGCATGTTTTGCGCATTTTACATTATGTTACTTTACTTTGGTTTTTCTGGTTTAATAAACGCTTCCGTATTTTTCAAAGTTAAACTCTGTCTTTGGGTGTTTGTTCATATAGAGTCATTCTGAGTAACTAATGACTGAGATCCTGGTAAGTCACACGCCTTGCGGTAAAACCCGCACGTGGTTTGAGTCTTGAGGGGTGGTGACAGATGGTATCGGAGCCATTGGTTATAGGGGAACTAGGATGCATCACACACACTAGACTATAACCGCACAATTGTTAGTTACTTGTCACTTATTCTTTACTGTATAACTCATTGGCATACGCAACACGTACTTCGCAGCAGACATCGTCATCCCGTGATGATTTGGCGACAAGAGACCGGCGAGATCTGAGTCACCTCCTACTTCTCCCGTACCTGATAGGGGATTAATGGCCCCATCATCATTATCTCCTGGCGAGATAGATGGGATTAGCTTTTCTACCACCTGAGCTCGATCCTCTACGAACTGGGATTCTTACCCACCCCTATGTTATGTCGTATGGCTTATAGAGAGCGTTGTACCACCTGTAGCTCCTACCCGACTTAGGACTAGGTCATCGACAGCCTCTGCATTGCCTACTCTTCCTACCTTGGACATCCCTCTCGAGCAGGCGTTTGTAGCTTTAGTGGCCACTCTAGACACGGAGCGACAGCGGATTAGAGGACTCACTGATGAGAACTCTGCCCTACGATCTGAGATGCGTCAATTGTGCTACCAGGTAGAGACGCTCCAAGAGTGACTCTCGATGGCCATTGGTGGACATCATACTTTGGCAGACAATGTGTTAACGCTTACTGAGTGCATGGGCGCGCAGGATCATCAGAATATAGTGATAGAAGATAGGTTTGCCGAACTCGAGGCACAACTAGCAGCACTTCAGGTTGCTGAAGGCCCTGTACCTGTGGCAGACCCTGATGAGGAAGACCCGGAAGAGGAACCGGAGGAAGCCCCCGAAGAAGAACCAGCAGAGATGGATGAGGACAGTGACAGATCTGACGTGTTGGACTGATTCTACCTGTATATGACTTGGGCTATATAGTGTTTCTTTCCTTTTGAAACCTATATGGGAAGGGTTGTTTCCCACCCAACTGAAAAACTAAAATTTTAATATTGATGGAATATTTTGTGAACCAATTACAATTTATTTATCTTTGGTTATTATTTTTGTTATAAATGTTATGGGTTGTGCAAATTATTATTTCTTACTATTTGCCATACTTCAATGAGATAATGTGTTGGATGTACTCACTATTGTATTTGTGAATGTAAAGTGAAATATGGACGGACGCGGTGCAGGACGTGGACGTGGTCGTGGACGTGGTAACGGTGGACGTGGTGACGGTGGAATGGTGATTGTGCTATTAACATGACTCGGCTGGAGTTGGCTGCTCTGATTAACGAACATGTTAGGCGGCAAGTGGCTACGGCACAAACAGGACAACCACAGGTAATGATACCAGTGATCTAACCGATATCTCAGTTGTCATCGGGGTACTCAACTAATGTTTAGTTTGACAAGACCCCCCTCTGTACCTAGAAATTCTATGGGACTTTATGGACTGCAAGCCCATAACCTACAGCGGGATGAAGGAGCTGTGGGGACTAGTAGATGGTTTGAGAAGACTGAATCTGTTTTCGCGAAGTGTAACTGTCCGCCAGCTGACCAAGTGAAGTTCACGACTGGAACAATTGAAGCACAACTCTTCTCCTGGTGGAATGCCCAGGTGCAAAATGCTAGGCCAGGATATGGCTAATGACTTACCTAGGGCTGAATTCAAAGCAATGATGACGGAGGAGTATTGCCCCTGTGATGAAGTACAAAAGTTGGAAATTGAGTTCTGGCCCAACTCAAGATGCAAGGTTCCGAGATTGAGGCTTATACTACTCGATGTCATGAGTTGCGCCACATTATGTCCGGGAATGTTAATGAGATGCACAAAAGGATTGAGCATTATATACGTGGACTGGTGCCCGAGATTCAGAGTATGGTGACTGCTTCCAATCCTGACACCATACAGCAGGATATCCGGTTGGCCCATAGGTTTACCGACCAGGCAGTAGAATAGGGTCTTAACCAAGCGGGATATGGTGGCTAGCATACCCGATAACAAACGTAAGTGGGAGAATACTGGTGATAAAGGCTTATCCTCCAACAACCAACAACAACAACAACAGCAGTAAGTTCAGAAGCACCAACCTCACCAACAACAAAGACAGTTTGATAACAATCGTAACTATAATCAGTCATCTTCAGCACCACAGGGACACGGAGGCTATGTTGGGAAAAATCTCAAATGCAACCGATGCAATTACCACCACACCGACAGGTGTGATAATTTCCGATGCCAGCGTTGTGGTAAAGTTGGACACGCAGCTAAGGATTGCCGTGGTGAATTAATGAGGAAGCCTCAACAACCTCAAGAAACGCCAAAAGGGTGCTTCGAGTACGGAAAAGAAGGACATTACCAGCGCAATTGTCCACAGCTTAGAAGGAATGGAAATGGTGGGAACAACAATGGCAACAACAACACCAAAAATGGCAATGAAAATGGTGGGCAATAACAATGGAGCCAAAGGAAGAGCCTTCGTCATTGGCTCAGGTGAGGCTCTAAACGACCCTACAACTGTAACTGGTAAATTTTCGGTTAATGGTCGTTTTGCTATCGTATTATTTGATACTAGAAGCTTTATTTCCACTAAGTTTAGTAGTCTTTTAAGTGATATGCCTTCAACATTAAAATCTAAGTACACCGTAGAGTTAGCAGACGGTAAACAAATTCATGTGACACGTATCCTTAGAGGCTGCAAGATAGAACTTGTTGTTCATACCTTCGACATAGATCTCATGCCTATCACACTTGGGAGCTTTGATGTAGTAGTCAGCATGGATTGGCCTTCTAACAAGCAAGCAGAAGTCATATGTCACGAGAAGGTTATACAGATTCCTAACGGTGAAGAAATTCTCTCGGTCCAAGGCGATAGGAGTGGTGTAGTGATGGGCCTCATCTGGTTCATGAAGGCACAGAAGTTGTTACGGAAAGGTTGAATAGCCATATTGGCACTTGTCACAGACAAACAGACAGAGGAAAAGAAGATAGAGAATATCCCCGTGGTTTGTGAGTTTTCTGAGGTGTTTTCGGAGGACCTTCCTGGCTACCACCTCGTCATCAAGTTGAATTCCAAATTGATTTTACTCTAGGAGCCGCTCCTATTACGAGAGAACCTTACCGGTTAGCTCCAAACGAACTGCAGGAATTATCTGCTCAACTCCAAGAACTGTTGGATAAAGGATTTATCCGACCCAGCTCGTCGCCCTGGGGAGCGGCAGTTCTATTTTTCAAGAAGAAGGACGACACATTTCGAATGTGCATTGACTATAGGGAACTGAACAAGGTCACGATCAAGAATAGATATCCATTACCTCGTATAGATGATTTGTTTGATCATCTGCAAGGATCAAGCTATTATTCTAGATTGACCTGAGGTCCTGGTATCATCAGCTGAGAGTTCGAGAGGAGGACATCTCGAAGACTGCCTTCGTACACGTTACGGTCATTACGAGTTCTTGGTCATGCCATTTGATTTGACGAATGCACCAGCGGTTCATGGACCCATGAATCGCTTGTGCAAACTCTATCTTGATCAGTTTTTATTGGTCTTTATCGATGACATATTGATCTACCAAGGACTGAGGAAGAACATGGAGAGCACTTACGGTTAATCTTGGAATTACTTAGAAAAGAACAACTGTACGCGACAAATTGTCTAAGTGTGATTTCTGGATACGCGAAGTGCAATTCTTAGGTCATATTGTTAACGAGAAAGGAATACATGTTGATCCGGCAAAAATTAAAGCGATAAAGAATTAGTCGGTCCTAAGACGCCAAGTGAGATACGACAGTTTTCTTGGACTGGCAGGATACATCAACGGTTCATCGAAGGATTTTCTAAGATTGCTCAAACCCTCACAGCTTTGACTCATAAGGGAACGATGTATAAATGGGCAAGAGTCGAGAATCTGCTTTTCCAGTTGCCTGAAACATAAACTGTGTAGTGCACCGATATTAGCGTTACCGACCGGAAGGGAAGTGACGATTTCGCAGTCTATTGTGACGCTTCCATTCAAGGACTTGGGTGTGTATTGATGCAGTGGATAAGGTGATAGCTACGCCTCTAGACAACTAAAGGTTCATGAGAAGAACTATACACCCATGACTTGGAGCTGGGTGGGGTAGTTTTTGCCTTAAAGATCTGGAGACACTACTTGTACGGTACCAAGTGCACTATTTACACCGATCACAAGAGTCTCAGCACATCTTTGAGAAAAAGGAATTGAACATGAGGCAAAGACGTTGGGTAGAGCTACTGAACGACTATGATTGTGCCATCAGATACCATCCGGGGAAAGCAAATGTAGTCGCTGATGCGCTGAGTAGGAAAGAAACTGCTAAGCCTCGACGTGTGCGAGCTTTGCAACTTACCATTAGCACACAGTTATCGGAACAAATCCGAAAGGCTCAGACAAAAGCTTTGATAGCAGAAAACATTGGGTCTGAATCGTTAAGGGGAATGGAAAAACAATTGGAAGTAAAGGCATATGGAATTTGTTACTTCATGGACAGACTTTGGGTACCTCTGCATGAAAGTCTAAAAGACTTGGTTATGAGTGAGGAACACAAGTCTAAGTACTCTATACATCATGGATCTGACAAGATGTATAATGATCTGAAGGCGTACTACTGGTGGACTAACATGAAGGCGGATGTAGCTACATATGTGAGCAAGTGCCTGACCTGTTCAAAGGTAAAAGTGGTGTATCAGAAACCATCTGTGCTATTACAACAACCAGAGATCCCTATGTGGAAGTGGGAACAGATCTCAATGGATTTCATTACCAAGCTACCTCGGACTCCTACTGGTTGTGACACGATATGGGTTATTGTTGACCGATTAACGAAGTCTGCTCATTTCTTGGCAATAAGGGAAATAGACAAAATGGAGAAATTAACCCGACTTTATTTGAACGAGATAGTTTCAAGACATGATGTACCGGTTTCAATCATTTCCGACCGCGATGCTCGTTTTACATCGCACTTCTGGCAGTCGTTGCAGAAATCCTTGGGTACGCGGTTAGACATGAGTACTGCTTATCACTACCAAACCGATGGTCAAAGTGTGTACTATAAAGATGTTGGAGGACATGCTTCGTGCATATGTGATTGACTTCGGGAATAACTGGGAAGTTCACTTACCATTGGTGGAATTTTCTTACAACAACAGTTATCACACTAGCATAAAGGCAGCACCTTTTGAAGCTTTGTATGGGAAAAAATGTAGATCACCAGTTTGTTGGGCTGAAATTAGTGATAGCCAGCTAACGGGTCCTGAGTTGGTACACGAGACCACTGAGAAGATTGTACAAATAAGGAACCGTATGGCTGCAGTGCGCGACAGACAGAAAAGTTATGCTGATAAGCGACGGAAACCTCTAGAGTTCCAGGTTGGTGACAAAGTCTTATTGAAAGTCTCACCGTGGAAAGGCATGATTCGGTTTGGTAAAAGAGGAAAGCTAAATCCGAGATACGTTGGACCATTTGAGATATTGGAAAGAATAGGTCCAATGGCCTATCGACTAGCCCTACCTGATTCATTGAGTGGAATCCATGATGTATTTCATGTCTCAAATTTGAAGAAGTGTTTAACCAATGAAACGATGATCGTACCTCTTGAGGAAGTCAAAGTAGATGAACAATTACGCTTCATTGAGGAACCAGTCGAGGTGATGGATCGTGAGGTAAAGACACTTAAGCAAAGCAAGAACCCATAGTCAAGGTTCGTTGGAACTCGAGACGTGGACCAGAATTCACGTGGGAATGTGAGGAACAAATGAAACTTAAGTATCCTCAACTATTCGAAAAGACGGAGTCAGCCGGCAAAGGTATTGATTAAATTTCGGGACGAAATTTCTTTCAACATGGGGATGATGTGACAACTCACCCGAAACTCACTCGATTATTTTGTGCCAATGCAGTAGACCAGTGATGGAACACATACCATGTAACGCAATTTTCGGGACGAAAATTCTTTCAACATGGGGATAATGTGACATCCGGTAATTTTCCGTTACCAAACTCTGTTAGTTCCGTTAAGTCTTGCATACACGTGTCGTGAGCACACACTAGTTGTCGTTAAACGTTGGTGACTTATTAATAATTAATAATGATAAACAGATTATAATTTAGCTAGTGATGTGATTATTAAGTTGTATTTATGTGCTTACTTGATTTAAATATTAATTGTGAATTTTATCGCGTAACGTGGAAACGTGTTATATTTATTCGTGTATTTTGCAACTAGTAAAGATAATGCATATAATTTTTATTATTAGTTTATATGCTCATTATTTTAGTTAAGAACCTTTTTAAAAGGTATTTAAAAGCTTAGTTTTTATAAAATACAAATTACAAGGTTTAAATGATAATTATACTAAATTAGGTTAATTAAAATAAAAACTCTAACCCTAAACACCAAGATCGGTCGCGACTCACCTTCAAACACACACACGGTTGCGAAATCCACCGTGAACAAGCAAGAAACCATCGGATTTGATCGAATACAAGCAATAGAACACATTAGAAGCATCGAATCTTGTCCATTACACGTTTAAAGGTTAGATTTTTATGGGTTTTTTCATGTATTTTGTTACGGACGAGAGTTGTAGTTCAAATTGGATGAATTGGATGTCGATTTTGGGTTATTTGATGATTATGTGATGTTAGTTAGATTTCATATATGCTAGTTTACAAGGATTGTGCAAGAAAGTTGTGATTTTGATGCGTTGTTCATATGTTACTAATAATAGTAAATTTAATTGCATGAAAATGGTGATTTGATGCTGAATTGATGTTAATAGGGTGTTTATGATGTTGTATGGATGTTAGAATGATGATGATTGTGCTAGGAATCCAAGAATTGATAATGTAGTTCATACATTGCCAAAAGTGGAAACTTTTATGTATGAAGAGTTGTGGTTGGATGGTTTGCAAGTGTTTGATGAATGCTTATGATCTCTATGAGCTAGATAGGGTATGTTATTGATGATTATGTGTTGTAATTCATAAAAGAATAGATTTTGGGATAAACTTTCCCAAAAGGGAAACTTTATTTGCACAAAATCTTAGATATGATGATTCGGGCATGTTTGTGACATTAGGATCATGCTAGCATGTTCATGGATGATTTCTAATATGGTGGAATGAATTGTTTGGGTTGTATGAATACTTGTTTGGTTATTTGGGGATTTGACCTCTTGGTGGTTATATATGGTGATGGATCATATGGGTTATGATAGGACTATTGTTTGGGGTTGTAATAGATCACTGTTGAATGTTCTAGTTGGCATGAATTCTGTTGATTAGTGTGATGATGATTGTCATACACGCATGCAAATCTGAGGCCCCTACTTAGCAGTATTGGCAGGATTTAGGGTGTGAAGTCGTGAGTGGCTTCACATGGCATGTTGTGCATGATTTGATTCTGTGTATGATGCACTAGTGATGGTATAACTATGTTGAGCATGATGATTACTTGAGATTCGCATGACTTGTATGAAAATCTGGTTGTATGATGATCTAGATAGTACATGTGGCTAATGTGGTGGCATACTTGAACAGCTTGTATGATAACCTTGTATGATGAACTGTCATGTTTGATTGAATGTTATTTCACCTATGATGTCACCAACGAGTCAAACAGGTCAACTGGGTCAATGTGTCTTGTTTTTCTAAAACCTTGAGTTCTTTGGCTTATAGAGCACTTATGGTTTCATAATGGTTTTATGTACACGTACTCATGTAATGGCGTGTTCTAGGTAACCCTAAAGGTTGTCTGTCCTCTCTTTAAAGTTAAGCTCCTAAGTTTTTTCTTATGCACATCAGGTGAGTTCATGCCCCACTCTTTTTCATACTCTCTTTTGGGGGAGATAACATACTGGTTTTACAAACACTTTATTAATATGAGTTTTGTATAGTATGATATAGTGCTGAATACCATGAAAGTCCTCACACTTTCAGATTGTTAATAATGTTAATTAGTGGCAAAACTTGGGTAGTACTACTGGGTCTGACGAGCCCCACTTGTGCGACTCGAGGTCAAACGGGTTCAATTTTGTCCTAATACACGGGAGGCAACAAATGAAACAAAGTCAGCTTCAATCGCGAAATCACTATGATTATTACTTGTGAATATAGATTAGCTATCTATTTCTATGAACCTCTTATATTTTGCAATTATTACTGATTTATGATTAACGCAAACTCTTGAACTCACCAACCATTGTGTTGACTCTTTTAGTATGCTATTCTCAAGTTGAGATAACCATTGCCTAGGAGCACGTGCATGGTCAGCATCATTGTAGTTGTCATCATGATTGAAATTTTGTATTTGGTTTGATTGTTAAACATTTAAGTCTTTGTTGGTACTACTTTGGGCGCGTGTGTTTATGCATTTTACATTATGTTACTTTACTTTGGTTTTTCTGGTTTATTAAACGCTTCCGCATTATTCAAAGTTAAACTCTGTCTTTGGGTGTTTGTTCATATAGAGTCGTTCTGAGTAACTAATGACTGAGATCCTAGTGTGTCACACACCTTGTGGTAAAACCCCACACGCGGATTTTGAGGGTGTGACAGCCTTAACATTTATCACACCAAGATCTGGTGTGACAATACTACAGTATTCTAAAGAATCCTAGTCAATGTTCAAAAACAAAACACATCGACATCCTAGTTCATTTTATCCATGATTGTTTTGATGGAAAGCTTATTTATCTTGAAAAGGTCAAATCAGATGAAAACATTACTGATTTGTTTACTAAGGCATTTGAACATTCCCGATTTGACTTTTTGGTTTAATCTCCTGGAATGATTAACTTTGGTTAATGATTAACCTTACACCCCCTCGAAAATAATTTTCTATTCATTTGAGTTAAAATTGTTATTTTCTTTTTAGGTAATGACAATTTTAGGTGAAGAAAATACGAAAATGTCTCGAAAAAGTTTTTGTTCTTAGGGGGAGTAAAGATTGAAGAAAACTTACAAAGAGATTTTGTTTTAAAAATAAAAAAAAATTAAAATTTTCAAGGATACATAGAAAATGATAGTATATTTCTTGATTTTGAATATTACAGACTAAGGCTTAAAAGAAACTGACTTAGATTATATTTGATATGTTGATAGGCTTGACTTTCAAGATTGAAAAGTATATGATCTATGATGCATGGAAATAAAATTTATGAGTGAAGTGGGTTACTCATCAAGGTTTTATAGTAACACTGATTCTATGCTAAAACAAACTGAGAGTTACAGTCTAGTCATACCCAAGTCAGTACTTTCTAATTCAGTATCTTTCAAAAGCACCATATATATATACATACAAACTTCAAAAGGTTAAAAGGATATGAAAGACAAAAACAAAAGAAAAAAAAAAGTCAAAACGAGCAAAAATATGCTATAAGGCCATATAGGAATAAAAGATGCCAATGCGCACAATAATAAAAGATATATCATAGACATACATACTATATTATAAATATTTTTTCTTGAGAATATGTTGTGACACAGGAGGCAAAATCAAAAGATGGGGCATGTAAGTCCGAATTGGCATGTAAGTCCTAAACCTTTTGTGAGGGCAAAACATAAGTCCAACTAGCTATTAATATGTAAGGCCCCGTTCCCAAAAACCCTACAGTTGGTCATTCATAGCACTTTTCATATTAAAACACATTCAGATTCATCAAAACTAGAGAACTTTACAGCGAAATAATTTAATAAAAACCATACCATTCTATATCCATTACTTTTGCCAAGAAATACATTGTTGTGCTAGTTACAAAAGAACATCTAGTAGCATTTCAAAACAAAAATAACATTTTCAGCGTGTCACGGATGCCAGTCTTTATTTTCCAGGTAGCTTCAATCTCGTGCCATTCCCAGCAACACCATCACCTACCAGCTGATAAGTATATAAAAAGTCAGCGTTGCTGAGTGAGTTCTAGTTTAATAATATAGAAAATATACTTTTGTAAACTTCACGTTATAATCATTAATCGTTATACATAATCAATCATTAAGAGATTTATTATCTTTCTTTCTTTCATTATCTTTCACTTTCATTGTCTAGGTTTGCACAAAGCAAAAGCCTACATTGTTAGTTGGCAACAGATGCCTAACCCCTGTCGGCAAACGTTTATCATGGTAGGTAACCCATCGACAGTTGACCCACACTGCTAGGCATGAAACCTGCTCATGAATACGGGTCCTATTCATCATACATTGGTCAATCACAAGGATTAGACCCCAGATGTGCATCCTCATAGGCTGGAACAGCCGCACATCAGTTGAGCTAACGACAACGTGGTCGTGCACCTCCCTTCATTGTGCTTGCAAGGCTTTTCATTCATCAAAAGGGTCCACGGGTAACATTCATTAAGTTTCACTGTCCATCTTTTATTCCTTTGTGACCACTTGATTATGAATAATACTTTTAAAATATTCACTGTTTTAATAATCACATACCATGAAGTATAATAAAACTATCCATAACAAGCAGCCCATAAGAAGATAATCAAACATTAGAAACATTAAATAAGCATAATCTTTCCTTATACATAAGTACTTAACACTTAAACTCTATTCCTGAAACTTTAGAATAATTCTAAGTCCCCAAAGAAATACGGATGAGCAAGAACAATGCGGATGAAAAAAGTAAATGCGGATTGAACTGTAGCAAATGTGGATGAAAGTCTTCAGAAAATATTCTAAGTGTCCAAAGAAATGCTGGTAGAACAAATGCGGATGAACTGTAGCAAATGCAGATGAACAAAAGAGATAAACAGCTGAATGAGGATCAAAACAATATAGCAAGTGTGGATGAACACTTATCAAATACGGATGGACACTTATAATATGAATAGAACACCTATCAAATGCGGATGAACACATGTCCATAGCAGATGAACACCTATCAATATGGATGAACACATGACCACATCAGACGGCTAGTGTCCACAGCGGACACCAAGTCTATCACCTGCAATTTAACTTACTAAATTTCCAGTTTCCAAACATTATTTTAAGCATATTCTTAGCTCAGATCTATTGATCTAAAACTTAGAACATATTAAACATTTATACAATCATCATGAACATCATAAAACATAACTATATCATCATAAACAACCGTACCATACATGGAAAATCATAATTTGCTTAAAATACATCAGTTAAAAATGCATACCAGCCCTAAATAAGTTGAGAACATTCAAAAGAGGGGATCTAGAACTCACCTCTAACTGCTTTCGAGAAATACACCTCCAAACCTGAGAGCAACCTGGAGTTCTAGCACTTAAACACATAAAATCAAGCTGTCAAACACAAAGAAACATGTAAAGATCGGTCCAGAAGCTCAACCCAACTGAAAACCGAACAAAAAACACAAGAAAACCTCACCTCTAGGAGAATTCAGCTTCTCATGCACAAAAACCCAGTTGAAGTTTTTGTTTTTCCTCTTGCAGCCGTATTCAATTGGTGAAATGGGGTGTGGGCGACCATTCTTCTTTTTAAATCCCATAATGGGCAAGTTTGCCACTTGCACAACTTTAACCCCTTGACTTGAAATATTTCACCTTTCTTTCTTTTTCTTTTCTTTTGCTGAAATTTTTGGGTGTTACATAATAAGTCCTAAAACTTGTAAATATTTTGTGCTCAGAAATATTTCTCAGACTAGTTATGCTCTAAATAGATATTATTAGAGAGAAAAATTATCCTGAAAATGCTGATTAGAGGTAAAACGTTTAAGTCAAATTGGGGTGACTTGAAATCTCAAAAGTGTCTTGAAGCTGGATAAGGGTTCTACATGATTTTTGAGTGTGAGATCCATTGATTTCATATAACTTAATCAAAACATGATAAATATCACAGCATATGTATCCAAGTAAAGATTAAAGTGTAAGTTTAATATGGATACAATATATTAACAATCAGCATAACCAGTCTTATTTCAAATAAAGCTGGAGGATGCTAATAATCGATTTCCCAGAAATATGATCCTATACTTGAAAATTTATCAAAAATATCTTATTCGTTTTATTTTTGGTTTTGTTAAACTTCATGTTTGTTTACAGTTGTTTTTGTTAACTAAAAGTCTTATAAAATTGAGGGTTTTTGGTTATTGGTAAACACTTAGTTAAAGATGTGTTTAATCATAATAAATCATAAATTCTAACAAAATAAATAAAACTGAAAAGTTGAAAATTTTAAAAAGTTCAAAAGAAGTTGAACTTCTCACGTGCGAGTGGTTCAAAAGGTGTGAAATGTTGGAAGATGCGACTAGTTGAACAAGTCGCATGCGAGAAGTTCAAGGGATGCGAAAAGTCTGAGTGTGCGAAGTTCTAACTTCTTGTGCAAGAAGTCAGAGGGCTATAAACACAACAGTTATACGAATAGTCAACTACTCGCATCACACAACTGATTTTCACAATCTCAAAATTTCTAAGTATTAAACTCTTTGTTATATATTTTCGCGTTCATTGTGGTCGCACGTTGATTGTTAAAGGATTGATAAGGTAGATTTTAAGTTGTTGATTGAGTTTATGTGTGTTCGAACATTAACCGACTAAATAAGGACAAATAGACATAAAATTGAATGAAATTAATGATATGAAACCTTAAAATTGACCGAATCGACACTTGTTGAACATGTATTAAAGGATAAATATATCTGAAATATGCTTAATTTATAAATCTGGAAAGTACAGACTTGTCGCGTGCGAAAAGCTGTTAGAACATGAACAGACGCGATAAGTTTCAAATTGCTCAGAACTATTCGCTTGACATTCTGACTTGTCACACGGATTGTTGACCTATGGTCAAACTTAGATTCATGCGATTAATCAACCTGTCGCACAAAAATTTAGTTTTAAAATATAACTATTAGCATGCAATTAGTTGGTTTCATGCGAAAATTTTAAATTTTCAATTTCAAAATTTTTTCTAAGTCTGGAATTATTGTTTATGTGTAACTAATCAACCTTTGTCTATAATAATTTTTCAGAAGGCTCAAAAAATGGTTTTTAATAAAAACTATAATGTTGTTGCTTTTCTCGAAGATATTCCTGATGATAAGGCATTGTTCAGATCTATGATTGAAGGCCTAAAGACTTCTCGGATACACCATGCTATTACAGCTAATCCCACTATCTCCACTGATGTGGTTGATTAGTTTTGTATTACTGCAGCTAATGAGAGAGATGCTCAGGGAGAATCCTGTATTTCTACTACAATCAAGGGAAAGAGGATGGCTATTACAATAGAAGTTATCAACAATGTATTACTGTTGTAAGATTATCCAAATGCGCCAGTTAAGATTTATGATGACGTGCCGAGAGATTGTCTCAAGAGGATGGGTTATGATCACCGGTATCCATCACTAGAGAAGAAATACTTATCTCCATTCTAGATGTATTTATTTCATGTGGTGATTCACTGTTTGAGCAACCTAAAGGCTGGGATGGATAGCCTAAGTGTTGTATTTGGATCCCCGCTGTATCACTTATTGATGATTTACCTTACAGCATATCCAAGGCTATATTTACAGAGATCCAGAAGAATGTTATTGCTGCTACGGGAAACAAGTTCATTATGTACCCCAGATTTATACCGATGATAGTGAATGCAGCTCACCCTGAGCTAGCAGTCTCTGATTCATCCACCTATGTTGTTATGGTGATGAAGAAAGACATATTCACCAATTTGATGGGAGCTTATGGTAATGCATGGGATGGTACTAATTTTTCTAAGCTTGAAAGATTTGTTAATGGATATCAAGGTGAAGTTCATTCGATAGCCCAACAGCGTGAGGTTGAAGCTCACCAAGCTGATCAAGCTGGTCCTTCTCCTAGAGTTCCTGATGATGCTCTAGGAAGCTCTCAACCAGCCGACAAGTCAGTAGATGACCAGATTCATTCCTGGTTTTGTTCGGGAAGTGAGACAGATAGCAAACTGATTGGGAATGTCTCGTATGTGCTGCAAGAACAACCCAGAGTGCAAGAAACCTCTACCAAAAGCACCGCTGAGGAAAGAGATGTTGATTTTTGTAACACCCGAAAACTTATTAAAAGGAAAAGAAAAGAAGAGTAAAAAGAAGTAAAAGTGAAACATTTCAAAGTAAAGGGGGTTAAGATGTGCAAGTGTTAAACTTGTTTATTATGGGTTCAAAAAGCAAGGGATGGCCGCCCACACCCCCATTTCACCATTCTGCTTCTAGTTGCAAGAAGAGAAGAAGAAGTTTCAACCGGATTTTAGTGTGAGAAAGCTAATTTCTGCTAGAGGTGAGGTTTTTTGTATTTTCTACTTGGTTTTCAGCTGTGTTCGAGCTGCTGGACCGATTCTTACGTGTTTCTTGTGTTGGCTGCTTGTGTTAGTGTGTTTAGGTGCTAGAACTCCAGTTTGCTCTCGGTTTGAAGAAGTCTTACTCAAAAGCTGTTAGAGGTGAGTTCTAGATCCCTTATTTTACTTGTTTTAAACTAGTTTGGGGATGATGTGCATATTAACTGTAGTTTTGCAACCGTAACATGAATTTTTTGTATTTGTGTTTGAATTGTGTGCGATGTATGTTCTGAATGTCTTCTTTGAAATTGTATGCTTTGTTCTATGTATGTTGTATGATAGATCAGTGTTAAGAATGTGATAGAATGAGGGTTTGGAACTGGTGGAATAGGCTAAGTAATGTATTCATTCGCATTTTCATTTTATTCATCCGCATTTGCTGAACATTCAACCGTATTGGTTTTATGTTCAATATTTAAGTATTTTTGTTCATCCGCATTTGTATGTATTTATCCATATTTGTATGTGTTCATCCACATTTGTATGTGGTCATTCGTATTTGCTGGTCTTCATCTGCATTTGCTGAACATTCAACCACACTAGTTTTATGTTTAATAGTTAAGTATTTTGTTCATCCGCATGACTTGTTCATCCGCATTTGGGCTTGTTCATCTACATTTGGTTCGTCCGCATATCTTTAAACGCTTAGGATAATTTCTAACATACTTCATCCGTATTTCTTTGGACCCATAGAATTTTCTGGAATCTTAGGAAATAGAATGTAGTGTTAAGTTCTAAAATGTTTTGGTGATTTATGCCTGTTGATGTTATGAATGATTTTAGGCAGATATTGATGTTCTATATTACGTATTATTATGTGACTTTACGTGGTGTGTTAATATTCTTGTACGTAAAGTATTATCATAATAAAAGTGAAAGATGAAGTTAATGAAAGTGGAACATAATTAATGAATGAAAGACTTACAAGCCATGCGAAGGAGGTTCACAACTCAATGAGGTAGTTGTCTGCTCAACTGTGTGCGGTTTAGCTAACCCTTGAAAATGCGCACAGGGGTCTAATCTTTGTGATTGACCATGATGGGATCCTTGTCGCGTACCCTAGTACTGTGTCAGCCTTTTAGCATGACGTGGGGGTTTATTGATAAACCCTGACATAGTACCAGCGGTTTAGCATGACGTGGGGGTATGTCATGTGACAGGATCCATATAAGAAAGTGGAACGATGTTAATAATTGAAAGAACGAATGATGAAAGATAATATATGAATATTATCTAAATGTACGTATGACGTGTGATGATGGATGAAAGTAAAGGATATTTTTTTATAAACGATGTATTTTATTTTATAAAACTAGAACTCACTCAGCAATGCTGACTTTTTATATGCGCTTTTAGTTGGCAGGTAATGATGTTGCTGAGGATGGTGTGGGGGGGGGGGGGGTTGAAGCTATTTGGCAAGCAAAGACTGCCATCCATCTCATATAGATATAATATTGTTGTTTTGTAATACAACTAAATATTATTTTGTAACTATAATCCACGATGTATTACTTGGCAAAAGTAATTATTAATGCATGAAATGGTTTTTGATAATTCTTCCGCTGCAATATTTCCTATGTTAATATATATTAAATGAGATTTTAATAATGAATGTTGCTACGAGTTACCATCTATGGGGTTTCCAGGTTCGGGGCCTTACAATTTTATTCCCAAGGATTCTCCGTCTACTCAGAGGAGAAAGAAGAGGATGGTCAGGAAACATGCTGATTCTGAAAGTCCACGTGGGAGGGGCAGAGGACGAGGTGTGTTGCATAAGCGTCAGACCCCGATGACCACTGTGTCGACCAGTTCTGATATTCTTATGTTAGAGAATCCAGTCACACCAAGTGAGGTTACTACATTAGAGAGACCAGTGATTTTTACAGAATCAACAACTGTAACATCATCTGCTATGCCTGCTGCTGATGATGCGTTGAGTACACCTCCAAGAGATCATGGGATAGATGAGACAGTTGGAATGGAAGATTTTCCCAACACTCCTCCTGCATAGTGACATTGTGCTAGTACTTCATCTAGTTCACCTACACATGTTACACTTGAGCAGCATGTACATAGTTTGGAGAGAGAGAGAGAGATGATGGAAAAGACTCAACAGATCTACGATTTACATGCTCTATATCAAGAGAAGGATGAGAGGATAAAGAGTCTGGAGCACCAGTAATAGTTTATGTTTAGTTATATAAAGATCATGAAGCAGAACATCAGAGACTTAACTTCTCGTGTTCTATTCTCGTTTACTCAGCACTGAACCACGAAAGTTGGAGAGTCAAGCAGACAACAATCTGATGCTCCCGAAGCTGCTGATGATCCAACTACTACTATAGAGCATGTTGTTGATCTTGTTATGACTGAAAGGACAACAGACACTGCTAATGTTGATCAAGAGCCATCTTCCACTGTTCTTACTTTGGCTACTGAGGATCAATCTATAGTATTTACTAGAGAGGTATTTATAGAGCCTAAGCATGACATACCTATCCCTAACCCAGTGTATGATGATGATGACTTGGAGATGGTTGATTTTAGTTATGATGAGAAAGATGAAATGATGATGAAGATGATGATGATGGTGATAATGGTGATGATAATGAGAAGGATGGTAATGGAGACAAGAAGGATGATGATGATGATCAGGGCGGTGATATGGGTTTAGCTGCTGGTGCTTCTAGATCATTGGGTTCTACCAATGTCTTCGGACCAAGTCCCAACGATACAGTTGACTATACTCCATTAGATCCCGCTACTGAAGAGACTTATGAGAAGGAGTTGACTATACTCTACTAGATCCCGCTACTGAAGAGACTTATGTGAAGGAGTTCTATACTTTCCAGCAAGAGATTCTTGCTGAGGAATCTGATTAAGATTTCGATTCGTTTGATGATTTTAAAGAGGCTGTAGATTACACAGACATGTTTGGAAATAATTTTAAGGACTTATTTTCAAATATCTTGATTTAAGAAGGAGAGATAGTTGTTGAATCAAGTGCTAAAGAGACGACTAACAAGGCAGTAGATCTAACTAGTCAAAGTGTTATACGTTAGGTCAGAAATCTTACTGTAGATGCTCCTCCTCCGCCAGCTTATGTACACATGCTGAGACATTCTAAACCTTTCAAAAAGTACGGAAACTCAGAACTTGTTCTTAGTTGGGCGTATGATGCATAAAAGAAGATGTATGTGATAAAGAGAAAGGCTTGTGCTATATAGTATTATCAGGATGAGCACGACTTTCATACACTCAGAACTTCAGATTTATATGCTATGGGTCGTGTTCCGTTTACCAATCCGGGTAATTATTGGAAGGGAAACTGGATTGGGAATATGATTTGGAGATAGAGTAAGACCAGCTTCAAAGACTTCAAAATTGCTAAATCCAATGTCATTGAAGATAAGACGTGTATGGGGAGTTATATTGAAAATTTCAAAAAAAAACTGTTTAGTTAATAAAAATTCTAAAATGAATTTTCTAGTATAAATAGGAGATGATAGTACAAATCTTGATTTTGATATATTACATACAAAGGATTAAAAAGGAACTGACTCGAATTTTGTTTGATATATTGGTAGGCTCTACTTCCAAGAATGAAAAAAATATGATTTGTGATGCCCTTGAACTAAATCTACTAAGTCTGAAGTGGGTAACATATCAAGGTTTTGTGGTAACATCGATTCCATGCTAAAACATAGTGAGAATTACAGTCTTGTCGTACTCAAGCCCGTCATTCTCTGAATCTGTGATTATCATAAGAATACATATATGTATGAAATGAAAAAGAACGAAAAGCAAAGACAAAGAAGAAATGTATTCTATGTCAAAAGAGCAAAAGGATGCTAAAACAGCCATATAGGAATAAAAGATACCAACGAGCACATAAATAAAAGATATGTCAAAGACATACATACTATATGATAAATATTTTCACTATTGAAAATATATTCTGACACAGGAGACAAAATCCAAAGATGGGGCACGTAAGTCTGAATTGACATATATGTCCTAAACATCTTGCGAGGGCAAAACATAAGTCAAACTAGCAATTAATAAGTCTTAAAACTTGTTAATATTCTGTTATCAGATAGGTTTTTCAAGCTAGCTATGCTCAAATAGATAATCTATGAAAAATAATAATCATGATGTTACTAATCAGAGGTGAAATATTTAAGTCAAATTATGGTAACTTGAAATCTCAAAAGTATCTTGAAGTTGGATAGGAGTTCTTCATGATTTTTGATTGTAGGATCCATCGATTTCAAATAAAGTAATAAAGCATGATAAAAATCATAATGTATTTATCTTATAAAAAATTGAATTCTAAATACAACCAGAAGATGTTAATAATCAATTTGGAGAAATATGATTCAATAATAGAAAATTCATAAAAATTTTAAGTTATTGTTTGCAGAAGTTGTTTGATTTTAGAATTCAAAAGTTTGAAAAATCATAAAATTACAAAAAGATTTAACCTCTTTATTTGATTTGTTTTACAATAAAATGTTTTTAATCAAAATGAAGGTTTCTAGTTAACTTGAACACTTTGTTAAACACAAAAGTCAAATTCTCAAACAAGGTTAAATAATTGAAAATTTAAAATGTAAAAAAATTGAAATTTAAAGTACTTATACTTATCGCATGCGAGAAGTTGATAGATGTGAATATTAACCTTCCGCGCGAGAATTTTGAGTTCTTTATATGTAACCAAACTCGACAATTTAACCATTCACGTTGCAAACCTTGTTTAGATTTTCTCTCAAAGTATTTGTAAGTGTTGCATTGATTATGTTGATTTCTTCATTCATTGTGCTCGTTACATCTATAAAAAGACATTTTCAAGGTAGTTTTCTGATCTATGAACAGATTTGAAGTGTACTCGAACATGACCAAACATAAACTCTTTATTAGACATATTATTTAATAAAATTGACCATGGATTTACTTAATAAGGGCTTAAACGACAACTATTACACAACTTTTAATGCTTAAAACGAGTTAAAATGATGTTAATTTGAAAATGGTTTTCGGAGTTGTCGCTCGCGAAAAGCATCTCTGAATATGAACAGACGCGATAACTTTTGAATAAGTTGGAAACTTATCGCATAAGCTTCACTGATCGTGCTAATAGTTGACTTTTGAGTCAAAGTTATTCTACATGATAAGTTACTTACCACACGAAAAGTTTCATTTAATTCAAAACTAATCGCATGCAAATTGTTCTACTTTTCACACGACTAGTTGATTTTTTGTCAAAAAATTCAAATTCTTCTAAGTCTAATTTTTGTGAAACTCATAACTGATTAAATTTTTACTTTGATAGCAGATGGCTTGATCAATGGTTTTCAACAAGAACCATAATGTTGTAGCTTATATTTGAGATGTGCTAGAAGATAAAGCCCTATTTCGTTCTCTTATCGAAGGGATTAAGTCATCTCCGATTCATTATGCAAATACAACCAATCAAACTATTTACACTGACGTTATTGATGAGTTTTGGACATCGGTTGCGAATGAGAGAGATGTTAAAGAAGAGCAATGTATTGTTGCTACAGTGAAAGGGAGAAGGGTGGGCTGAGATCATCAACCCTGTACTATAATTGGGAGATCAGCCTAATGCTCCAGTGAAGATTGATGATACGGTTGCTAGAGATTGTTTACAATGGATGCGTTATGATCACAGATATCCATCTTTGGAGAAGAAGCATCTACCTCCTTTCTAGAAATTTCTATTCCATATGGTAGTTCATTGCCTTAGCAACCTGAAAGTTGGTCTTGATAGCCTAAGTGCAGTTTATGGATCACTACTGGTATCACTTGTTGTTGATCTACCTATCAACATATCCAAGGCAATCTTTGTAGAGATGCAAAAGAAAGTGTTAGCATCTGCTGGAAAGAAGTTTATCATGTATCCACCATTTATATAGTTGATAGTTAACACTACTCATCCTGAGTTAGCTATTTTTAATTTTGCTACATATTTAGTCATGGTTTTGAGGAGAGACATATTCACATGGTACGAGAGGAAATGAATGGAAGGAGACCATTTTGCTAAACTTGGCAGGTTTACTAATTATTTTTAGCAAGTTGAATAGCAAAAACATCAACAACAAGAAGTAGAAGAACCACCTCAGTCTGATCCTATTTGTTCATCTTCCAAAATGCCAGATGATGCTTTAGGAAGTTATTCTCTTCAAAGGGAGATGACATCATATGAGGAGATAGAATCTTAGTTTGAGAATAGTTCCAGTGACACTATAAGTGAAGAGATTTGTAGAGTTTCGTATATTCTTCAAGAAAGACCCAGAGTGCTTGTTAGAGACATTCCAATGTTTAAGCCACCTGTAACTATTAGTGAGGTTATTCATCAAAAGATGCATGTGACTGTTATAGAAACAATATAATAGAAACATTTATGGCCACAACATATGACATTCAAAGTACACCTCCTAGAGGTCAAGGCAATGATAATTCTATTAAAATGGATGATTTGATCAATACTCCTCCAGAGCATAGACATACATCTGGAACATCCTTAAGTTCACTAACACCGGCTACTTTAGAACAACAAGTTCAAGTGTTAGAGGGAGGTATTAGAGAAAACACAATAGATTTATGATTTACATCAGATGAATCAAGACAAGGATGCTAAGATCAAGAGTGTGGAACATCAGCAACAGTTCGTCTTCATCTATATTAAGATCTTAGAGAACAATCTTAGAGAGTTTACATCCAAATTTACATCTACATCAGAGCAGCCTAATCAAAGTAGATCTTCTATACTTGGAGAGTCAAGTGGACAGTAGTTTGCTGATCCAGATCCTATCGTTGTTAGTTAAATGACAGAGACTGATACTGTTGATCATGAACCCAGCAATATGGTACTTAATGAAGAATTTACTGAATATCAACCAGTGATTGGTGAGAGTGATTGTTACACCTGAGCATGATATCCCAAAAAACACAGCATGATGATAATGATGATGGTATGGATAAGGTGGATTTTAGTGGTGATGATGATGATGATCTTGATGATGATGATGGAGGTGATAAAGGGAAAGATGACAAAGGAAAGAAGAAAGATGATGGTGATGATGCTCAGGGCGGAGATATAGGCTTAATAGTGGGTGCTTCTGGTGACTCAAGTTCTAAAAACATCTCTGGACCAAGGCCTGATGATCCAGAGGATTACAAACCACTTGATCCAGCTATAAAGGAGTTGTACGAGAAGGAATTCTATAATTTTCAGCAACAAATCTTAGCTGAGTTGTCTGATGAAGATTTGGGTCCATTTGATGACCTAGAAGAGTCTATTGATTACACAGACGTATTTAGTAACAGTCTGAAGAAATTATTTTTAGAATATTTTATTAGAAGAAGGAGAGATTTCCAAAGACTTTGGAGTTGAGCAGGCAACTCTGATCCGAATGACAAGACTGGAAAGATTGCTTACCGTCAAGTCGGAAATGTTTTAGTGCTTGTTCCTGCACCTCCTGTATATGTTCACACGTCAAGACATTCCAAATATTTTACTTGGTATGGATATTCGATACCAGTATTGAGTTGGCGTATGTTGGGGAAAAGAAGATGTATTGTCAAGCGAAGAGCTAAAGCTACAGAATATTATCACGATGAACATGACTACCTGGTGCGTGTGAAAGGTATATATATTTTGATAAAAGTATTTCACAAAATTTATATTTTAAATGGTTATTACTAATACTAAACTACACACACAAAAGGCAAGTGTACCTGTCGTGAGGTAATATAGTGTTGGTAAGAACCGAGTATCAATCTGTGGACACACTAAGCCTACTCAACAACCGTTATAATTGACCATCATATTTATGTTTTAGAAAATAATAAGTTAGACAAAATAATGATAAATAAATATAGATAAAGATAGATTGAGACTTTTGGTGATTCTTTTAGTGAAGTAAGGCTATTATCCTAATTTAGATTACACTTATGTAACTGTAATGAATTGGTGGTGTGGTTAAACATATTGATTACTGTAATTATGTTAATGTTTATAATCGTGAGCCAACACGGATTTCTCTTCTGCTAGCTCCGTAGTGACAAGGACACCAGCATGAGTAACTTAGAAAACTGATCAATCAAAGTCACTAGTAATGTAGGTAGATCTCGTGTAACCTTTCCACATACGATTTCTGAAAACATAACTTAATGTTAAAAAGAGAGTTGATCAACTTCCTTTCTAACATACCATTAATTTAAAAAAACCATAACAATTACTATAGATTTCTAAGACTAATAAAAGGGAGCCATCAAATGATTGGAAAGTTAACGTGATATGATTTCTAATAACTATTTCTAGTTCATTAGCCATGGATTTAATATGTAGACCGGTTTTGTGAATTAAAGTTAGTGCATATGTTTTTCAACCTTGTTTGACATTCACAATTATAAATCATAAGTTTATAACTCCTTATTCAAATGTAGATGCTACCCATCAAAAGTTTACCCAAGATTACCATAACATTATCACAATATAAACACACGATTAGTTCATCACAAATTACATAAAGTTTCACTAAATTAGGATGATAAATGAAGTCTAGCTCATAATGAGCTTGAACATAACAGCAAAGATAGAATATAGTAATGAAATCATCGATTAATTAAAACAATCAAACCGGTGATCCACTATGGATGATGTTAAATGATCTCGAGCTTCTTGTAAGTGTTGAATGGACCACCAAAACCTTCTAAGGACATCCCAAGGCTGGGTTCCCGAGAGGGAACACCAGCCCTTCACCTCCCAAAAGCTCCCTTCAAAGTTACAAATAAGCTCCTGTTTATAGGCTTTCTAGAGTGTTTAAGCACAACTGCATGCCAAAAAGTCATGGCCCCGTGCCAATACAATACTTACACAAGTTGGTCGGCTCATACACTCAGAAGGTTGTGCCTTATGAGTCACGACCACGTGATTGGGTTAGTCACACCCCCGTGAATACTTTTTGGGATTAGTACTTTTTGTCCTGTCGGACTAACAAACACGGGTGTGTGTTGATTTTAGCACAGGAGTGTGTTTTAGGCTAGGCATGGGGGTGTGCCTCATGGGGCACGATTGTATTCCAAAGCTTGGGTTTCTTCAGTTTCTTCCTATTTAAGCTTCTTTTGTTCATCTTGGTCTTTTCCAAGCCTGAAAACACAACATGAATGATTTAGGTATCAAATCATCATTTTTAGTAAGAGTTTCTATAATAATTGATGTGCAATTGATGTGTTTTATATGTATAATTTTAAGCACATCAAATATCCCCTTGAACTTTGCTTGTCCTTAAGCAAAATCACTCAAAATAGCAACACCACCAAAAACCAAATAATTAAATATATAAACATGTCTTTCGAGAACTATACAAGCAAACTTAATCTATCCAAAAATAAACAATGAAGCACATGTTTAATGATATCCTTTCAAGCAAAAGATTGGTTTCTAAATATTTTAACATGTAAAAATTCACAGTTCTCACAAGATGCACTCATACTCGGCTATATATATGGAATCATACATATGATGAAGTATGACTAATACGCTCAATTGCCTAGTATGAAGACGTGTGAAATCATATACTTAATAAGGGATCAAATCTCCACCTATGTTAGGTATTTACTTGTATAAATTATTAGGTCTTTGATGGGTTGTAACTTGGCTCGGGTTCAGAGTATGTATTATTTGGGGGAAAATTGGCTAAATGCTAAAGACGATGATGTTGGCTTATTTGATTGATATAAACTAACAAGAAAGCAATAAAAAGGGTTCCCCATACAATACTCAAGCTATAAGGGATATACTAACTCGAGCACTCGTTTATGGTCAGATTATCAAGACCGTATTGCATTTTCAAAAACTGGACCTTGATCACGAGTCAATAATTCAGTGTTTAAATGATCTAAATGCGTGATTTTATATCATGATTATGGTAGAATAGATTCAAGTTGTTTGTGTTTTGATTTATAGGTGTTTGGAGCTAAAGTAGGCTTATTTCGGAGAATAAGGACCCAAATTACAAAAAAAAGCATAAATTTAGGTGTACTGGCGTATGATACGCCGGGTATGGGTGTATAATACATCGGTCGGCGTATGGGCGGCGTATCAGTGGGCGTACTTGAAAAAAATAACAGAAAGTTAGGCGTAGGAATGCTGAGGGTGGCGTATGATACGCCCATGGCCGGCATATCATACGTCGGTAGTTGAACAAACACCCGGATTTTGTGGATCTTCAAGTTATTTAAGCCAAATCAAACCCAATTCGAAAGACAACTTTTCCCAGCTAAAATCTAGCAAATTTAAGGTGATTTTGGGTGCTTTCAAGCTTCCCAACATATCCTAAATCATCATTGATCATCATCAAATCAAGATTGAAGATCCAATGAAGAGCATGAGTGGCTAAATCGTTCTAGGTTGCTTTCGGGTGGATAGTTCTTGCCAAGTGAGAGGGTCAGTCATGTTTAGCGTTTTTTATGTTGAATACTTTGTGATTAAATGTAATTGACGGTTCTGATTGAGTTAAACAATTTGTTAATAAAGAAAGTTATTTGCTTTATCATCAGTTTTCGGTTTCCTTACATCGTTAGCTAATTGAAACAAGTAGATAATAGATGAATTGGTAACTTTATGAATGAACAAGTCTTAAAAGATTGTTCCTTGGTTATCACTTCAATCAAAAGCTAAGATCTTGAGTCGTGTTATGCAACCCTAAAGTACCAATTGTTGATCTTGCAGAATTGGAAACCCAGAAGTGATTGTTTCTTATTATTTAATCAAATTCGTTTAAAAGTTTGTTGTTTCTTGCAATAGTGTTCTTAATTTCATCCAAAGTTTTAATCTTTACTTATAAAGTTTGTGTCTTTAAGTTAATAGGGTCTTATTTGTTAAACACTTTCCACATATTCCCTGTGGGGACGACCTTACTTACCCTTACACAATAAAGGTAGCTAAGACCGATATAATAACTTTTTTTTGATCGAGTCTCGACAACCAGATCAAAATGGCGCTGTTGTCGTGGAATTAGTGCGCTTAGTGTTTAATTGTTTTTATTTGCTTTCTTAAAAATTTATAAAAAACCTAAAAAGATTTTACTTTTATGTTTTTCTTTTTATTTGTTTTCTTGTTAGTATTACGCGAGTTATTCTGTCTTTTCTTGTTTGCAGGTAACCCATTACGTTAATGAATACAAGATTTTCTGGAAGGACCTCACCATTGGAATTTGATATATAAATCGAGAAGACTTCAAGAAAGAATCGTGTGTTTCACAAAGCATCAACTTTAAGGACTTCTCAAATTCGTGGTCAAACAAGATCGAAAAAAGGTACATCATCAGCAACAGCTCATCGGATTCTAAGTAGACTTTCAAGAACACCCGAAAGTAACCAATCAAGAAGGATGAATAATCCAGAAAACCAAGGAGGGCCACTACCCAACCAACCTTTGGGAGATATCCCATTATTTATGTTCCCTCAACATGATGATCCTCCACCTCAACCAAAACTAGTGCAACCTCAACCTTAGGGTGCGCAATCTCTGTTTTCAGCATAATGAGGAAGGTAGTCATCATAGTAACGAGGAATGGTTGTTAGTGGAAAGAAGTCATCATACTAATTATATGGATGAGTGGATTGAAGATCAAGTCAATATGGACCGACCAAACCAACATGATTTTGAGGATTGTGGAAACCAATCGGGCTATTGAAACCGTTAACCAAATCAGGATAAGGGTGGTGATGCTCAACCACCCATTCGCAACAACGTTGAAGGTCAACCATTTAATGGCATACCTGCCGATCTAGGATCGCAACATTATGTACTAGAACATGGTGTGGATAGTCACTTTTGTCCCACCATTGCTATCAATTCGTCTCCTATAGTTTCACCAACACAAAGGGGACGAGCTTTTGAAGTCTGACAACAATGTTTGGGACTTCTCCCTCACTTGCATGGTTTGGCAACGGAAGAACCCTATTCGCATAGATCTGAATTTGAGGCATCATGGATCACCATTGGTGGCCAAGGGTTTTCACTGGATGAAGTTAAGTTGGTCGTATTCCAATTCACCCTTAAAGACAAGGCCAAACAATGGTTCGTATCTCTACCATCTATAAGTATTCACATATGGGTACAAATGCAACAACAATTCTTGGATGAATACTATACTTCCCAAAGGACAAGCGATGCTAAGCGAACCATTTGAGCATTTACACAAAAATCACGTGAACAATTTCATGAAGCTTTTCATCGAGTCAAAGAGATGCTAAGAGCTTGTCCATATCATGGCATAGCTAAGTGGGAGTTGATTTCAGCTTTCTATGATGGATTGTTACTAGAGGACGCTAGAGATGTAATTTCCACAAGTTCAGGAATGTTCACCTTAAACCATGAGGATGATGATTAGGATATTCTCGAAAGGATGGGTGTAATCTCCAAGAAGTGTGCATAATCAAGTTGGAGGTCAAGGGGTGCAAACGTGAAGATGGTGAATGATCAGGTGGCCATGGATAGAATTGTGGTTCTAGAACGAGAAATTGCAAGCCTTAAAGTTGGAAAGAGTGGTGTGGCGAACATATCTAGTGTGTATGAAGTGTGTGACATGTGCAATGACATCAGCCATACATTGATCACATGCTATTTGAATTTGGGGAAGAGTGAAAGTGTACATCAATTACAAGGCCAATGAGAAAGGAAGACATACGATATGAATTCTAACACATATCATCCCGGTCTTAGAAATCACCCAAATCTTAGATATGGTAACAATACTAACCAATTGAATCCTCCTTTTCAGGTACCAAATCAAGGAAGTAATCAATATCAAGGCCAACAACAAGAATACAATCAAGGTTGTTATCAAAGGAACAACTACAATCAAAGAAATTACCAACAAGGTGGGCAATATAATCAAAGGAATCAACAACATCAACAAGGTCCTTCTTCTAACAATGGCAATGATAATGCAATTTTGTCAGCAATTCAAGATCTTGTAAAGGAGATGAAAGAGTTTAAGCAATTTAGATAGGTGCAAGAAAAAACTAATGAGGCCATTGCCAAGCAACTAGGACAATTAGCTGAATAATTGTCCAAACAAGAAGCAAGAAAGCTTCCAAGTGATACAACAAAGAACCCTCAACATCAAGCCTCAAGTTCAGAGAATGTGCACACCAACTCAGTAATTGTATCGTTCTTAAATCTGAATGCATTGATTATGATTTAACCTCTACTCCTCAAGTAGTTGTAGGCAATGATAAGGAAGTAGATGAAGAAGAAGGAAGTGACCCGGAAGCACCAATCATTCCTATTCAAGTCAAGAAATTAAAACTCAAAAGGGCACTTTTTGATTATGGATATTGGTGTGAGCATCCTTCCGGGAAGTTTATATGACCAATAAGACTTTGGTTTGTGAAAATTCGATAAACGTAGGGTCGAATACTGCAATCGTACTGTTGCCGTTTATCAGATCTGTGATGCGAAATCTCACAGACCTGTTGATGATTTCAAGTGAAGATCTGTTGCAAGATTTATTGTACGATGATCAATGAATAATGAACAATCAAGAACATATATTCATAAATATTTCATTCATTCATATGGATGATGATGCTATGAGATTACAAAGGGATTTGTAAGAAAATTCTCTCTCACACACACTCAACCTAATTGTACCTCTCATTAGACTAATTCTCTCTCATTTGTTATTGTTAGTGCTTCTTTACTTAGAGTATAAATGACTACACTTAGTCTATTTATACTCTTTACATAATAAACAAAGTTACATTTAAGCCCAATGATTACACAAATATTCTTCTAAGTCTGATAAATTCTCTGTTGCTGATGCGTGACTGCCGGGTGCTGACGTCATTCAGGACGACCGCTGATGTTGACTGTTGACTTTTACCATGGTTGACCAAGTTTGACCAGTTTGACTTTGGTCAATTTTCTTCGTTTTGATCATATTTTCAGCATAGCTTCACCGTGTCGGTTTTGGTAATCATCGTAAGATTCGGCACTTAGGTTTTGGAAAGTATCATCTTCAAATAGTCCAACATGGTCCATTACATGAAATCGACAAAACAGTAATGTTGGCTGATTTGACATGAAAACAACCCAGGGGAATGGTCAAAGATGTGATCATCAAGCTAGGAGAGTTCTACTACCCGGTGGACTTTATAGTGCTTGATTATGAACCATTAAGGATGAATGAGCAACCAAAGGTAATTTTAGGACGACCATTCTTGGCAACACCCAAAACTCAAATCAACTGCCAAGATGGAATTATCGACATGACATTCAAAAAACTTAAGTTGTTCTTTAATGTGTTTTCAAAATCAATTACATATGTAGTTAACAATGATTATTCTATATCAAATGCTACTAACGAGTGTGCTTCTCCTTACATTTCACATGTAAGCGAGCATATCACCAAGAAGAATGGTTTTGATCCTTACAGGTTTGAGCTTAATAATGTGGAAAAGGAAGAGAGTGTGAAGGTGGAGCCACCAAGGAATAAAATTCCAAGATGAAACGTTAAGATGCTTAAACCATTGGATCATAGAATTCAAGGATTAAAGAAGTAATATTTGGCCAAAGATTGAGTGAACAAGAGAATCTATCAAGCCAAGAGAAGCTTTTATATGAAAAGAAGTTTGGAGAGAAGCACTCAATACGACCACCATAAGTGGTCTCAGGTGAGGTCCATCTGAAGACCTAAAACATAGCACTTATGGGAGGCAACCCGAGAACTTTGTCTGTGTGTTCACTAGAAACCCTCACGAGAGTATAACTCACCCACTCGGGTCTACCGAGGGGTTTAAAGGCTTGTTTCATACGCTATATGCAATTGTGATTCCTACGAAAGTGATTTTTATTTCTTTTATTAGTTTTTCTTTTTTTTTCTTTGGTTTGCTTTGTTTTATGTTGATAGTTCAATCACAAGATGCAAGCACTCAAGTGTGGGGAGGCACAAGTTAGTTGATGAAGTCTTCTGATAATGATTGTGATCAGGTCCATGTGCTCTTTCCACTACTTCGGTCTTGAACAATATTCTTTTCATGCTTCCATTGAAATTTATTTTTAATATGTTAGGATATGCATACTAGTCTCACTTCTCAATGAATTGTCTTGTTTAGCAATAATAAGAATGAAATTAAGAATATACTTCCCTATGTTATGAAAATATTAATTGGACCACCATACATTCAGGACAATGTATCCCAAGTATGGGGATGAGGGAAGAATTGAAATAAATCAAACTTTTTTTTGAAAAATAAATCTTCTAATAAGCTTAATTGTGCACGAGACCTAAAAATTTTTCATAAATGGTTAAGTATCACTTGTTTGTGCATGTATAGATCCCTTCACATGCTTGTTTTGAAATTATAGTAAAGCACTCCCAACATGAGTTTTTACAAAAAAAAATAGGTAGAATTCTTAGGAGGCATAAAGAACCGGATGGTAGATGACATACGTTCTTCGCATTTTTAACCCTTTTCCATCGTTTCTGTGAGAATTTGAGCCTAATTGAGCAATTCATAGCATATGTTGATTTGGTTTATATTTTTTCATAATGAGGGAAACCATAATATGCATTTAAGTTAGAACTCGTGTAATTGATGTGTGTCAAGATCATGAACCAATATGTGCATAAATGTGATAGAGACATTAGGAATGAACCATTTGTTTGAACATTTTCCTTTGAAGTCCATACCTTGATAATTTCTCTTTATACTCCATGTTGATCCCCAACTTGTCGTTTGAATAACCCAATATAAGAAGCCTACAAAGCCTTAGCCTTTTTTATGAAACCTTGGGTGATGAAGTCCAATCCATGACATACTTAGAAATATCGTTTCAGTAATAGTTCAATAATAGTATAGTTGGTTATGAATATGTGAAAAAAAGAAAAAAAAGATAATATGAGGTCAAAATGACCAAAATATGAAGCAACAAAAATAGTGTGCGAATTCGGTGATAATATTGCAATTAAAAGATCGAGATTGATAAATAAGACATCTAGCATGTTTAAATTGGATTTCATTACCCGTTAGCCACTCTAAAGTCCCTACTCTATCCCACCTTAAACCTTAGCCTAACATTTTAACCCATGAAAGACCTCTTGATTTATGTATTATATTGTGTTAAGTGATGGCGATATGATCAATATATGAGCTTATGATGAGAATGTATATTCTTGGTTTTGAGAGTTACAGATATACTAGTATATAATCACTAGTCCATAAAAATCCGAGAGGAGTGTTTATTGTGAGGAATGTGAATGCATGAATGTTTAAAGCAAAAGGTAAGGTTATGCCAACTAAAGATTTTAAGTTTAAAACATGAATGATATTACATGTTGGGTTGTGAATCTTACATGATGAAAGTTTAAAACTAAGTATGCCTTGGGACCTTAACTTATACAAAGTTGTGATAACTTGTATGTTTGATTAAGTAAGGTGAATTATGCAAGTAAGTTTGTTTGAGGAAAAACAAAAGGTTTAATGTGGGGATGTGATCACGAGTTAATAATTTAGTATTTAATTGATCTAAATACGTGATTTTACATCATGATTATGGTGGAATAGTTTCAAGTTGTTTGTGTTTTGATTTATAGGTGTTTGGAGCTAAAGGAGGCTTATTTCGAGAATAAGGACCCAAATTACAAAAAGGCACAAATTTAGGTGTACTGGTGTATCATACATCGGGTATGGGTGTATAATACATCGGTCGACGTATGGGCGGCGTATCAGTGGGCGTATAACAGAAAGTTGGGCATAGGAATGCTTAGGGTGGCGTATGATATGCCCATGGCTGGCATATCATACGTCGGTAGCTGAACTAGCACCCGAATTTTATGGATCTTCAAGTTATTTAAGCCAAATCAAACCCAATTCGAAATACAACTTTTTCCAGCCAAAATATAGCAAATTTAAGGTGATTTTGGGTGCTTTCAAGCTTCCCAACACATCCCAAATCATCATTGATCATCATCAAATCAAGATTGAAGATCCAATGAAGAGCATGAGTGGCTAAATCATTCTAGGTTTCTTTCGGGTGGATAGTTCTTGCCAAGTGAGATGGTTAGTCATGTTTAGGGTTTTTTTTATGTTGAACACTTTGTGATTAAATGTAATTGACAGTTCTGATTGAGTTAATCAATTTGTTTATAAAGAAAGTTATTTGCTTTATCATCAGTTTTTGGTTTCCTTACATCGTTAGCTAATTGAAACAAGTAGATAACTTGATATAGATGAATTGGTAACTTTGTGAATGAACGAGTCTTAAAAGATTGTTCCTTGACTATCACTTCAATCAAAAGCTAAGATCTTGAGTCGTGTTATGCAACGCTAAAGTACCAATTGTTGATCTTGCAGAATTGGAAACCCAGAAGTGAATGTTTCTTATTATTTAATCAAATTTGTTTCAAAGTTTGTTGTTTTTTGCGATAGTGTTCTTAATTTCATCCAAAGTTTTAATCTTTAATTATAAAGTTTGTGTCTTTAAGTTAATAGAGTCGTATTTGTTAAACACTTTCCACATATTCCCTGTGGAGACTACCTTACTTACCCTTACACAATATAGGTAGCTAAGACGGATATAATAACTTGTTTTTGATCGAGTCTCGACAACCAGATCAAAATGGCACCGTTGCCAGGGAATTAGTGCGCTTAGTGTTTAATTTTTTTTATTTGCTTTCTTACAAATTTATAAAAAACCCAAAAAGATTTTACTTTTCTATTTTTCTTTTTATTTGTTTTCTTGTTCAGTATTACGCGAGGTATTCTGTGTTTTCTTGTTTGCAGGTAACCCATTACGTTAATGATTACAAGATTTTCAGGAAGGACCTCACCATTGGAATTTGATCTAGAAATCGAGAAGACTTCAAGAAAGAATCGTGTGTTTCACAAAGAATCAACTTCAAGGACTTCTCAAATTCGTGGTTAAACAAGATAAAAAAAAAGGTACATCATCAACAACAGCTCATCGAATTCTAAGTAGACTTTCAAGAATGCCCCGAAAGTAACCAATCAAGAAGGATGAATAATCCAGAAGATCAAGGAGGGCTACAACCCAACCAACCTTTGGGAGATATCCCATTATCCGTGTTCCCTCAACATGATGATCCTCCACATCAACCACAACTAGTGCAACCTCAACCTCAGGGTGCGCAATCCCAGTTTTCAGCATAATAAGGAAGGTAGTCATCATAGTAACAAGGAACGGTTTTCAGTGGAAGGAAGTCATCACACTAAGTATGTTGATTAGTGGATTTAAGATCAAGTCCATATGGACGGCCTAAACCAACATGATTTTAAGGATTATGGGAACTAATCGGGCATACCTACCAATCTGGGTGGTTATGCTCAACCACCCATTCATAACAACATTGAAGGTCAACCATTTAATGGCATACCTACCAATCTGGGAGCGCAAATGTACTAGCAGATGGTATGGATAGTCACTTTTGTCCCACCATTGCTATCAATTCATCTCCTATAGTTTCACCAACACAAAAGGGTTGAGCTTTTGAAGTCCGACAACAATGTTTGGGAATTCTCCCTCACTTTCATGGTATGGCAACGTAAGAACCTATTTGCATATATCTGAATTTGAGGCATCATGTATCACTATTGGTGGCCAAGGGTTTTCACTGGATGAAGTTAAGTTGGTCCTATTCCAATTCACCTTTAAAGACAAGGCCAAACAATGGTTCCTATCTCTACCATCTGCAAGTATTCACACATGGGTACAAATGCAATAATAATTCTTGGATGAATACTATACTTTCCAAAGAACAAGCGATACTAGGCGAACCATTTGAGGATTTACACAACAATCAGGTGAACAGTTTCATGAAGCTTTTTACCGATTCAAAGAGATGCTAAGAACTTGTCCATATCATGGCATAGCTAAGTAGGAGTTGATTTCAGCTTTCTATGATGGATTATTACCAGAGGACGCTAGAGATGTAAATTCTACAATTGCAGGAACGTTCACCTTAAACCGTGAGGATGATGATTGGGATATTCTCGAAAGGATGAGTGTAATCTCTAAGAAGCGTGCATAATCAAGTCGGAGGTCAAGGGGTGCAAACGTGAAGAGTATAACTCGTCCACTCGGGTCTACCGAGGGGTTTAAAGGCTTGTTGCATATGATAAATGCAATCGTGATTTCTAAGAAGGTGATTTTTAATTCTTTTATTAGTTTTTCTTTTTTTTTCTTTGGTTTGCTTTGTTTTATATTGATAGTTCAATTACGAGATGTAAACACTCAAGTGTTGGGAGGCAAAAGTCAGTTAATGAAGGCTTTTGATAATGATTGTGATCAGGTCCATGTGCTCTTTCCATTACTTTGGTCTTGAACAATATTCTTTTCATGCTTCCATTGAAATTGATTGATAATATGTTAGGATATGCATACTAGTCTCCCTTCTTAATGAATTGTCTTGTTTAGCAATAATAGGAATGAAATTAAGAATCTACTTCCCTATGTTATGAAAATACTAATTGTGACCACCATACATTGAGGACAATGTATCTCAAGTATGGGGATGAGGGAAGAATTGAAATAAATTGAACTTTTTTCTTTTAAAAATAAATATTCTAATAAGCTTAATTATGCAAGAGACCTAAAAAATTTTCTTACATGGTTAAGTATCACTTGTTTGTGCATGTATAGATCCCTTGTGTAAGGCCCCGTTCCCGGGACGCTTACAGTTGGACCGTCATCTCATAAATTATTTAAAATACTCATTTCTTTGCAACGGAAATTAATAACTTTTATTTATAATTAAAACATGTTATCTCATTACATAAATCATTTACATATCAAAATACAATAACATGTCCAAAGTGTGGTTGCTAGTCTTCAAAACACTCCAAGTAGCTTATGCATCCATGCCTGTAACTCCTCAGCATCAACAAAAATACCTGCCAACTATCATGCATACAGAAAGTCAGCGATGCTGAGTGAGTTCTAGTCTTATAAATAAAATGCTTTTCTTCCTTTTAAAAAAAACATAACCTTCACAATCGTACGCGATCACACATCATACGTACACATTGATAATAATATTTATTATCTTCATCATCGTTCATCAAACAATACATTACATCCCTTACCATCAACCAGATCCTGTCTCATGCAATACCCCCGACTCGTGCTCGAAAGCTGATACTGAGCCGGGGCCTGTAAACAAACCCCCGACTCGTGTCCGAAGACTGATACAGTACCGGGGTACGCGACAAGGATCCCATCTCGTATGCAACAGCCCCGACTCGTGCTCGAAAGCTGATACTGTGCCGGGGCCTGTAAACAAACCCCCGACTCGTGTCCGAAGACTGACACAGTACTGGGGCAAGCAACAAGACCTCATCTCATGCCATCCTGTCTCATGCCATACCCCCGACTCGTGCTCGAAAGTTGATACTGTGCCGGGGCCTGTAAATAAACCCCCGACTCGTGTCCGAAGACTGACACAGTACCGGGATACGTGACAAGGATCTCATCATCCATTACTTCCCTTCTCATCATTCGTTATCTTCCACTTTCGTTACATAATACTTTACATTCATTCATAGCCATACATCAAACCACGTAAAGCCACAACATAATACACAACGTATAGTATAACATAGTACATACGTTTTGAAAACCGTTTAACGAAGAAAGATAACACATAACATGCACACACATCAAAAACCACAACATCATACATCATACATACATCAAACATAAGCCAACGTATCACAACGGGACCTATCTCAACAACCACCTCTTAAAGCCCTTAGAAAACCCTAAGTTTAAAACGAGGCAAATTAAACATTCTAGGCGCATCAACAGAAAATTCTAAGTATAAAAGCTCATAGGCACATTACAACTATGCAGGTGCATGAGCACTGCTTAGGTGCTTTTCAACTATGCAGGCGCTCCAACACTTAGGAGCATGGGCAACTCTGGGTGCATGGGTACTATTTGGGTGCACCACCTATACTTAAGTGCCTAGGCATACTTCCAAGATGCATGACAACTATTTGGGCGCACCACCTTGGGCGCATGAGCAACACTTAGGCTCATGACCAATATTCTGGGCGCATGAACCACTGTTCAGGCACATGTCCCCTGTTTGGGCGCATGAACTCAGGCGTATCAACACTTAACCACAATTCAGTTAGGCGCATGGAACATTCTAAAAATATTTCTAACTACCCAAACACCCGATAATAATTCTAACACTACCCAAACACAGATCTAACATTCTAAGGCCCTTAAAATTTGCTAACAACAATTCTAACCCCCAAACAACCTCTAAAACATCATCAAAGCTAAAACCACAGAACATCATTCTAACAACAACAAGCATACACATACGGTCCCTTTTAAAATGTTTGCTTAGTATGCATAACAGCCCCAAAACTTCGAAAACCAGAAAAAGAGGGGTCTAGAAACTCACCTTGAACAGCCTTTGAGTAGCACACTTCAAATCCAAGATCCACCTGCGATTTCAGCCTCAAAAATCCACAAAAACAAGCACTTAACACCTCGAATCTCGGTCTAGAACTCAAAAACCCAGCTGAAACCAAACTTAAGTTCAAGAAAACTCACCTTTGAAGGTTTCTCTCACTAGAACCGATGGAGAATTCTATTCTTCTTCTTCTTTCTTCTTTCTTCTTTCTTGCGACCGAGAGCAGGGAAAACAGTGGGGGCATGAGCGGCCATGCCCTCTTTTAAACAAAATAATACTAAAGTTTTGTCCTTTTACCACTTTAGCCCCTCCACTTATGCCCATTATCTTTTCTTTCTATTACTTTCCTTTTCTCGTCTTTTAAATAAAAATTTGGGATGCTACAAGTCCACCCCCCTTATATAGGTTTCGTCCCTAAAACCTGTCGCTTTTCGAACAGTTATGGGTAACGCTGTCTCACCTCTTCCTTGATCTTACACGTAGGCTTAGTCCCCTTCTGGGCTCCACTGTTCTTGCACAAGTGGAAGCACCATTCTCCTTAGCTTTTCCTTTCCTTCTATCATAAATGACCCTCAGTTGCTCCACGTAGTTGAATCGTTCATCAATCCCCATATTCTCTAATGGCATGATCCCATCCCCATCACTTGAGCACTTTCTTAGACGAGATACATGGAACATCGGATGACTTCCACTTAACGCGTCGAGTAGCCCCAGTTGACATGCCACTTCTCTTACCTGAGCAACAATTCAGAATGGCCCTATATAACTCGGTATTAACTTTCCTTGTTTCTCTGAATAGGATGATCCCCCTCTCCATGACGAGGCCTTCATCATTACTCCATCGCCGTAGGTCGGCACCGAACTCTTGTCGGGCGCGGTAGATTAAACCATCTTCTTGCGACACTCGGAGTTTTTGTCTCATAGGCTACTAGCCAATTCATCTGAAGGTGTACGCCTATCCACCTAAGTTCGTACTGAACAGCTTAGCAGGAAACACGCGCTCTCTCAATTCTATTGCGCAACCTTCTCGGGCATCCGGTAACCTAGTGGACTTACCGATAGCAATTTCTACATCGAAGGCTCATCGATCTTCCTACTCCTAACGTGCAACTTAACACAAAGGCAGCAGGAATGAAACTACTACTAGCACCACAATTAAAGCATAGATGCACAAGTTTAAATTACCAGAAACGTACCAGACGTCTCGTCGAAGTCCGCTCTAGCCTCCTCCCGGTCAGGGAAAATGCTCTAACCTTCATCCTCTGTTCTCCTTCCTTGCACCGGAGTTCTCTGCCCTCGACTTCTTCCAGTCTCTCCCACTCTTGCCACATCTGTAACATTTAGCCATGTGACAATCCCTCGCCCTGTGGCCCTCTTTCCCACACTGGAAGCAGATGTTCAATCCCCTTTTGCACTCCCCCTCATGGCCACTGCCACACTTCCTACACACCTCTTCCTTCCCTGTTATCCTCCTCCGACCATCGAACCTTATCGTCTTACCTCTAGCCATAAATTCGCCGTCATCATCCCGTCTTCCACTTTCATCCCTATCATAGCTCTGTTTCTCCTCTTCATCCGTTATCGCCACTGCCTCATGCTCGTCATACAACCTCCCCGCCAAATCGACCGCCGACCTAAACGTGCTTGGCCGGGCAATGACCAGATGTCTGCGGATATCTACCTGCAGACCTTGAATATACCTTTTAATCTTTCGTGACACAAGCGTCACCTGATCTGGCACCAGCCTTGCCATCTCATTGAACTTTGTGGTGTACTGTTGGTGAGTCATCGTTCCAGCCTCCAGCTGCAAGAACTCCCTCTCAACTTTGTCAAGTTCTCTATGAGGGCAAAACTCCTCGATCACCAACCTCTTCAGCTCCTTCCACCTCATCCCTTTGATTGTTCTGGTGCCCTCAGCCTAGACAATGTTGTCCCACCAGCACAAGGCTGAATCCACAAATGATTGGGTAGCAAACTTCACCTTCTGATCTTCGCGGCACTTGCTAATTTCAAGTACCGCCTCCATCTCTCTCACCCAACGTTGTGCAGCAGCAGCACTCCCATTTCCATCAAACACAGGAGGCCTACACCTTTGGAATGCTCCATAGCTGCATCCCTTCGCAGCCTCCTCCACAGCTTCCTCCTCCTCCTCATCACCACTGGAGACAACCATGTCAGCATCGGGTTGCTCCATATTTCTAGAACCTCCGACTTCACCTCCTCGTTGTGCGGTTCTCCTCTACTCACTCTCCTTCTTCTCATCCTCCTTCATAGCTCTAATGACCTCGGTCACTACAGTCGGCAGAATAGTCTACATGACCTGATGAACCTCCTCAACCACCGCCTCCTTCACTGAGGCTCTCAGATTGGCACTCCCGTCTTTACCATCCTGGTGATGAAGCTCTGGCTCTTCAGGAGTCGTCTCAGTAGTCTTAGCTCTGCTCCTCATGACACGCAGTCTAACACCACGTCCACCATGACCTCCACCACGTGAAGCCTCAGAAGACCTACTCACAGAAAATCAGATGTTAGATTATGGTTTCAACTTCATGGAGACTCCAACCCACATAAACAACAAGAGTGCCATTTTATCACAGAAAATCCACTCAAGCACTCCAAGACAAAATGCATTGACATAAGGTACCATTTCATTAGAGATATTCATGACAAAAATCTAATCAAGCTAGTTAAAGTCAATTCAAATAAACAATATGCTGACTTATCTACAAAATCCTTTGATGAACAAAGATTTAAATACTTGATCACAGTTATTGGGATGATTAACATTCACTAGTCTTTCTCTTTTAAAAAAACCTTTCAAAATGTCTCATATCTATGTTGTCTAAATAAAATCTAACCCTGTTGCCAGAATATTTTCTTCCGAAAGTTTTTGGTCTTGGAAGAAATTTTGACTATCAGTCAAAAAGTTTTACGAAGCTTATTAAACTTTAATTCTTGGAAGCATTTTTGTTCTTGGAAACAAATGTGGTTATAAACCAATGTTTGCCTTCAGAAATACAATGCCTTCGGAAGAAAATCTTCGAATGCAAACTTGTTTGGCTTCGGAAAAATTTTTACTCTCGGAAACAATGCTACTGTGCAACGGAAATCTTTCGACCCCACTCGATTTTACTGTAAAGATATTGTCGGAAAACAGTAATTAACCAGAATTTTAAATATTTTTCACCATATCATTTGCCGCCTACATCCACTTGGATCTCAAACCATCTTTTCACTCATCATTTCACCATATCAAGTGGATTTTACCGTTCATCGAAAACCCAATATTTCACTGTTCATCTTCTTCATCCTGCTTTCACTACTATTTTTCCACTTCAATCAAACAGTTTGCTTCTAAACAATGGCCTTGAATCCCTAACATAACCAAGTCGCACCTTGATTCTTCAAGAGATGCCGATTTTTCCCCTATCATCCAATTTATTTCTCAGATTCCATACTTCACTTCCCTTACTGTTAACCCCACCATCTACTCTAACCACATGGCCGAATTCTGGGCCAATGGTCAAAGCGACACTATCAATGATGAAAGGGTCATCAGATCAAGGATCTGCGAACAGGAGATCATCATAAGTGAATCAACAATCAGGGAGCATCTGGAACTCCATGATGAAGGCGCCCCCACTAATTTCCCCAAATCTGATTTGGAGGAAACTTACCTGCAAATAGGTTATGGAGGTGATGTGAGCAGGTCGATAGTCTACAAGTTCAACTTCTCCTACAACTAGAAGTTCCTGCTTCACATTCTCCTACATACCCTCTCCAACAAATTAGGGGGATGGGATCAAATTCCCTATAATCTAGGCTGCCTAATCCATGGATTGGTAAAAGGCATCAGATTCAACTACTCAAGGTTTGTGCTGAATAATTTAAGAAGCAATCTAACAAAGGATTAATTCTATATGTATCCTAGGTTCATTCAGCACATCATCAACTATGAGTTGGACCAGGACAAACTACAATTTGCTCATGTTCTACTGGTCCCTCACATGAAGCCTGGTATCTTCAATACTCTGAAGAAGGTGTCCACCAACTTCACTAGAAGATTCACTGATCTCCTTCTAGGTATGCTTGAGCCAATAGCTCCTGGTGACATCCTTGCAAGCCCAGCAGGTGATGAACCCACACCAGACACCCCCACTACACTACCATCTACTTCTTTCCACCCAATCAAACTCACTTACAAAAGACGCACCAAACAAATCCTTGATCAATCAACTCTAATTGGTCAAGTTCCCTCTATTCAAACCAAAAAAGACTAGAGTGGAATTCAGGGCTCTTATTGAGTCAGTGGTCCAACCATCCTCCTCAGTTAACCTTAATATTAGTATTGAGTCTCCTCAGTCTCAATCTGATGAGCCCATTAACCAAGCCATAAGCCCTTAGTGTGAGTCGCAATACTCCCCTGAGCAGCCAAAAAGGGATAGCCACATCATTGGCTCAACTGCTATTGCAGCCAAGCCATTAGGTGCTGACCAAGATCCTGGGTAAATAGATATAACCTATGTGTCCTTTCTTGACCTTTTAACCTGACCTAATAAGGATATCATGTTTCATCAGGGCTATGATGTTGATCTACCTCACCACTCTCCAGATCAACTGAGCCCCAAGGAACCTCTGATATCTAGCCCACATCAGTGTAACAACCGGGTTTTAGGTCCTACCCTAAACCTTAATGTAATCTAGTAGTATTCCATTTTATTATTAATATTATTTTTTTGTCTTACATGTTAATTGACTTCATGCTTGAGTTCCTTAGAAGATTCTTTTATGACTTGCCTTAGTCTAGAAATTATTGAGTGATGTCAGAAAGTACAAAATGATAACCCTTTTGCTATAGTGTTCATCCGCATTCAGCAGTTTAAGTCTTTTGTTCATCCACATTTGCTACAGTATTCATCCGCATTCAGCAGTTTAAGTCTTTTGTTTATCTGCATTTGCTACAGTGTTCATCCGCGTTCAGCAGTTTAAATCTTTTGTTCATCCGCATTTGCTACAGTGTTCATCTGCATTTAGCAATTTAAGTCTTTTGTTCATCCGTATTTGCTACAGTGTTCGTCTGCATTTGCTATAGTTCATCCGCATTTGTTCTACCAGCATTTCTTTGGACACTTAGAATATTTTCTTTCATCCGCATTAGTCATCCGCTGTCGACAAAGGCGGTCCGATGTGAACACTTAGCATTTAAGCTGTCCACTGTATACTTTATTCATACGTTGTGGACACTTAGGTTATTTCTGAAATTTTGGGTGCAGAATCTGAGTGATCTTAGAAAAATTAGAGTTATAATTTAACTAATAAATATGTGTATACATACACATCTTCGGCACATACATGCATATATATTATTGCACTTAAAAAAAATATAAGACTAAAATTTCCAGCAATTTCACTACATAATAACTTACAAAAAATATATATATAAAACTAACACACTCCTCTCATTCGGCGGCCCCCACCCACCATACACTCCTCTCCCTTGACTATTTCAAAACCACACCCACACTCAACCCCTCTCTTCTCCCCATACATGCAAACTTTCACTCTTCTCTCTATCTCTCTCTAACTCTCGAAGCAGCCATCTCTCCCAAGAAATCCAGCACTCACTTCTTCTTTCCAACAAGATTTTGAAGATAACTTCATCAACATTCTACCAAGACCCAAACAAAGCTGGAAGGTGAGCTAAAGTGAGTTTTCACGCAAGGTTCTTGCAAGAACAAGGTGTTCCAGCTCAAGCTTGTGAATCAACAGCCCTCAAACTCTACAAATCATTCCAAAAGCACAAACTTCCGAAGTGTAAGCTTCATCTCACCCGAACAAAGTCATTTCTTGTGTTTGTTCCCACTTTTCTACCATAAGCCTCACTTTTCTTGTTCAAAACAGAAACCTGCAGCCACGCCACTATCTTTGGGGAACTCATGACTTCACATAAGGTATATTTTAAAGAGTTTACATGGACCAAGGGTTGGTGCACCCGATTTCACCCCGAAAAACCCTCATTTTCATGTGTTTTAGCACCAAAAACCCACCTGTTTTGAAAGCCCCTCAACCCATGTTATCATCCAATTCAAAAACAGTTTATGAACCTCTTAATATTCTGGGTTAAAAGTTACAAAAAGGTTTGGTGACGTTTGTGCTCAAACTAGGGTGATTACACATGTGCAAATGGTGTAAAACACCCTTTAAAAGCAACAATGTTGCTATGCATGTAAAATACATGAGCAAACTTTTATTCCAGTAGTTTGGTGATAATAATCGTATAAAATTCATGGTAGTTGTTGAATAGGTATAATATTATGGACTAAATATATGAAACTAAGGACTCGTAAGGTAGTAAAATTCTCAAAAATGGTCAAAACTTAAAAAGTTGCAAATTTAAAAATTTTCAGGCCCTAAAATAAGTATTTTAGTGTTAAAAATCAAATTTGGTGAATCATTGGGTCAAGTAATGGAAAGAAAGCAAACTTTAGGGTAAAAATTGTAAATTTTGAAACTTGAGGGACCAAAGTGTAAATTCCGTATATATAACTAAGTTTCAGTAATCATATGACCAGAAACTCTTATTAAACTTATTGTCATAAAAACAAATTTATAAGGGTCATATACTTGTCATTCATATGCTAAAACCCTAACTTTCCTAAAAAGGAAACTTTTTGACGTAAACTCTTAAGAAAATGAGCTAAATGAGCTTGTAACCATAAAACACACCTAGTTACACTCTTAATAGTCTAAGAACATATAACTTACTACATGTATCTTATTAATAGGGTGCTAGGACTTGGACCTTCTCTGTGCTTGAGGAAACTGTTGTTTAACTTTAAGGTGAGTTTAGTGTTCCCCCTTTTACTACTGTTTTGGGATGAAACATGCTGATGCTCAACCTTAACCTAGAGGCAGGTCAAGTATCTTTCTACATACCTTGCTACATCAGCGTTCATTCCCGGCCACCAATAATTCTTCTTCAGGTCTTGGTACATTTTGTTGGTTGATGAATGGAGTAGCGGGTCTTGTGGGCTTCGTCTAACACTTTCTCTCATAGACCTCCACGACTAGGGATCCACATACGCCCGAATCTTATTTTGACACCATCAATGTTTTCTTCAAGATTTGTGATCTACCCTTTCATCCTCTCCTTATCAACGTGCTCAGGTTTCAGAGCTTCTTTCTGAGCTTCACCAATTTGCTTTATCACATCATGAGTTACAATCAACTGGTAAGATCTCACCCGAATTGGTTCCCGATTTTCCTTCTAGCTTAGAGCATCAGCTTCCATATTAGCTTTACCTGGGTGATAATGAATCTCACAGTCGTAGTCTTTTACGAGCTCCAACCATCGTAGCTGCCTCATATTAAGATCCTTTTGCTCAAAGAAATACTTTAAGCTTTTGTGGTCCGTAAAAATCATACATTTGACACCGTATAAGTAGTATCTCCATATTTTTAATACGAATACCACAACAGCTAGCTCCAGATCATGCATAGGGTAGTTCACTTCATGAATCTTTAACTACCAAGATGCGTATGCTATGACTTTCCCTTGTTGCATTAGCACGCACCCTAACCCTTGATAAGAGGCATCGGAATAGACAACCAAGTCTTTATTCCCTTCCGGTAGCGTTAACACCGGAGCTTGTGTCAATATTATCTTTAACTCCATGAATGCATTTTCTTGGCGGTCGTTCCATTCAAACTTTACATCCTTCCTCGTCAACTTGGTCAACGGCGATGCAATCTTTGAAAAATCCTGAATGAATCTCCTGTAATAACCCACCAATCTAAGGAAGCTTCGGATTTCATACGCCGTTTTAGGGGAATTCCACTTCATCACCGCCTCCACTTTAATAGGATCAACCATGATTCCTTCTGGGCTATTCACATGACCCAGAAACTGCACCTCGCGAAACCAAAATGCGTATTTGGAGAATTTTGCGTACAACATCTCCCTTCTTAGAGCATCCAGCACCTCACGAAGGTGACAAGCGTGGTCTCCCTCATTCTTTGAGTAGATCAGGATATCGTCTATGAACACTATTACTGATTTGTCGAGCATCGGTCGACAAACTCTATTCATCAAGTACATGAATGCTGCACGAGCATTGGTAAGACCAAACAACATCACGAGAAATTCATAATGCCCATATCGTGTCCGAAATGCAGTCTTTAAGATATCCTGTTCTTTTACCTTTAGCTGGTGATAACCTGACCGAGATCAATCCTCGAGAACCAACTTGCACCCTGGAGTTGATCAAATAAGTCATCAATCCTTGGGTAACGAATACCGGTTCTTTACGGTCAACTAGTTCAGTTCATCTGAAACTCGATCTCTCTATCAGGTGGGACACTTGGTAGGTCTTCGGGAAACACATCGGGGAAATCGCATACTACCGGCACATCGGATAGTTGAGGCACGGTAGCATCCACATTCTTCACATAAGCCAGGTAAGCACCACACCCTCGCCTCATAAACTTCTCTGCTGTGAACATCGATATCATTCGCGGAGTGGTACATTCCTTATCTCAATGAACCGTAACCAAACTACCGTCAGGCACAATTAGACGAATCATCTTCTTTCGGCACATGATATTTGCTTCGTAGGTCACCAACCAATCCATTCCTACCACCACGTCAAAACCTCCTAGGGCTGTCACATACAATCTGGCGGGAAACTTATGACCGTCCAATTCTACGAGACAATCGTCTATCATATCAGTCACCTTGGAAGACTTTCCTATCACTGTCTCTACATGGAAGGGCACATCTATCTTCTTATTCTTACCATGCAATACACGACAAAAGGTGGCATATACAAAACTCCTACTAGCACCCAAATCAAAGAGCATAGAAGCATACATTTGGTTTACACCTGAAACTACTTCAGGGTCCATTCTGGCTTCTTTTGGGGTCATGTTGAATGCCCTTTCCTTTGCTTTGGTGCTCTCACTTCTCCCTTTCTCACCCATAGTCTGGGTTCCTGAGCTCCCTACTCCACCCTTCTTCCAGTCTCAGCCCGAGTGGTCTACTTCTCCGCATTGATAACATCGTGATACACTGCACTCTTTAACATAGTGGCCTTCGTCTCCACACTCAAAACACCGCTTTGTCCCCACTCTACACTCACCCATGTGAACCTTCCCACACTTCTTACATTCCCTCCTGTTCTTCCGCTTACTCAATCCTAGGCGGCGATCGTCAATCCTCATCTTCTTTTCCCCGATCCTATAGTGGTCACCCCTGAACCACTTCCCATTATGGTTCTTCTTCAAACTCTTCTCGACCTTCCTCTGAATTGGCACCGGGTCCCTCTCGTCATACAACCTCCCGGCCAAATCTACCACAGACCTGAAAGAGCTCAGTCTAGCAGCTATCATGTTCCTCCTAACATCCATGGGCAAACCCTGCATGTACCTTTTAATCTTCTTAGACTCTGGAGTTACTAGATCTGGCACAAGTCTTGCAAGTTCATTGAACTTAGAGGTATACTCTTGATGAGTCGTGTTTCCAGCCTCCAAATGCAAGAACTCTTTCTTAATTTTGTCCAACTCCTGATGTGGAAAATACTCCTCCAGTACCAGTTCCTTCAAATCTGACAACCTCATCCTTGCAATAGACGTTTCCCCCTCGGCTTGGACAATGTTGTCCCACCAGCATAATGCCGAGTCAACAAAAGAATGGGAGGCAAACTTCACCTTTTGATCCTCCCCGGCACTCACTGATGTCTAGACCTGCCTCCATCTCTCAAACCCAATGATGAGCAGCAGTAGCATTGCCGTTACCGTTAAAGGTTTGGGGTTTGCACCTCTGAAACGCCCCATAGGTGCACCCCTTAGCGGTCTCCTTCTCCCCCTCACTATCATTATCATGTATTACCACCCTTGGGCTAGATGGCTCTTCCTCTATTTTCTCCTTCTTCCCACCATCAGGAGTTCTTTCACCCTCCTTTACAGCCCTTAACACTTCGGTCACTACTGAGGGCAACACATTTTGCATGATGTTGTAGACCTCGTCAGCAATAGCTTCCTTTATCGTAGACTTGAGGGTAGCTAATCCTGCACCCTCTTGGTGGCTATGGAGGTCTGTGTCCTCTTGAGTCGTCTCAGGAGCCTTAGCCTTGCTCCTGGTGACACGTGGCCCAGTAGTTCGCCCACCATGAGCACCGCCACGGGTTTCCTTCCCAGATTTCCTACCCGCCATAAGATCTACCTCCTATAAGATTCAAACACTAACAAGGTCATTCAAGGTAATAGCTCAGATTATGTCAAGTATAGTAAGTCCCTAATTAGAGTGGCCAGTGGTGATTGGCCACTTACTTTACTCTTCATCCCCCAAGCACTCCCTATCCAAACTACATCAGTATCCAAATCTACTAAGCACATAAATCAAATAGCACATGCAAGTAATACCGGTTAACTTATGAAAAATTACCTGATGGTACGTAGCTACTTGGGCTGGCATCCCTCCACTTGGTCCTATTTTCAGTTTAAGTTTAGGTTTTGAAAATAATTTACCTAATTCTCTTAAACTTTGGCTCTGATACCAACTTGGAAGGCCCTGTTCCTGGAAACCGCACAGTTGGTCATTCATAGCACTTTTCATATTAAAACACATTCAGATTCATCAAAACTAGAGAAATTTGTAGTGGAATAATTTAATAAAAACTATAGCATTCATTATCCATTACTTTTGCCAAGAAATACATTGTTGTGCTAGTTACAAAAGAACATATAATAGCATTTCAAAACAAAAATAACTTTTCAGCGTGTCATGGATGCCAGTCTTTATTTTCCAGGTAGCTTCAATCTCGTGCCATTCCCAACAACACCATTACCTGCCAACTGATAAGCATATAAAAAGTCAGCGTTGCTGAGTGTGTTTTAGTTCAATAATATAGAAAATATACTTTTGTAAACTTTGCTTTGTGATCATTCATCGTTATACATAATCAATTATTAAGAGATTATTTATCTTTCTTTCTTTCATTATCTTTCACTTTCATTGTCTAGGTTTGCACAAAGCAAGAGCCTACATTGTTGGTTGGCAACAGATGCCAAACCCCTGTCGGCAAACATTTATCATGGTAGCTAACCCATCGACAGTTGACCCACACTGCTAGGCACGAAGCCTGCTCATGTATACGGGTCCCATTCATCATACATTGGTCAATCACAAGGATTAGACCGCAGATGTGCATCCTCATACGCTGAAACAGCCGCACATCAGTTGAGCTAACGACAACATGGTCGTGCACCTCCATTCATTGTGCTTGCAAGGCTTTTCATTCATCATAAGGGCCCAAGGGTAACATTCATTAAGTTTCACTATCCTTCTTTTATTCCTTTGTGACCACTTGATTATGAATAATACTTTTAAGATATTCACTGTTTTAATAATCACATACCATGAAGTATAATAAAACTATTCATAACAAGCAGCCCATAAGAAGAGAATCAAACATTAGAAACATTAAATAAGCATAATCTTTCCTTATACATAAGTACTTAACACTTAAATTCTATTCCTAAAATTTTAGAATAATTCTAAGTCCCTAAAGAAATGCGGATGAGCAAGAACAAATGCGGATGAACAAAAGTAAATGCGGATGGAACTGTAGCAAATGCGAATGAAAGTCTTCAGAAAATATTCTAAGTGTCCAAAGAAATGCTGGTAGAACAAATGCGGATGAACAAAAGAGTTAAACAGCTGAATGAGGATAAACACTATAGCAAGTGCGGATGAACACTTATCAAATACGGATGAACACTCATAAAATGCGGATGAACACCTATCAAATGCAGATGAACACCTATCAATGCGGATGAACACATGTCCAGAGCAGACGGCTAGTGTCCAAAGTGGACACCATGTCTATCACCTGCAATTTAACTTACTAAATTTCCAGTTTCCAAACATTATTTTATGCATATTCTTAGCTCAGATCTATTGATCTAACACTTAGAACATCTTAAACATTTATACAATCATCATGAACATCATAAAACATAACTATATCATCATAAACAACTGTACCATACATGGAAAATCATAATTTGCTTAAAAAAACATCAGTTAAATATGCATACCAGCCCCAAATAAGTTGAGAACATTCAAAAGAGGGGATCTAGAACTCACCTCTAACTGCTTTCAAGTAATACTCCTCCAAACCCGAGAGCAACCTGGAGTTCTAGCACTTAAACACACAAAATCAAGCTGTCAAACACAAATAAACACGTAAAGATCGGTCCAAAAGCTCAACCCAACTGAAAACCAAACATAAATCACAAGAAAACCTCACCTCTAGGAGAATTCAGCTTCTCACGCACAAAAACCCAGTTGAAGTTTTTGTTTTTCCTCTTGCAGCCGTATTTAATTAGTGAAATGGGGTGTGGGCGACCATGCTTCTTTTTAAATCCCATAATGGGCAAGTTTGCCACTTGCATAACTTTAACCCCTTGACTTGGAATATTTCACCTTTCTTTCTTTTTCTTTTCTTTTGCCTAAATTTCCGGGTGTTACATAATAAGTCCTAAAACTTGTAAATATTTTGTGTTCAGAAATATTTCTCAGACTAGTTATGCTCTAAATAGATATTATTAGAGAGAAAAATAATCCTGAAAATGCTGATCAGAGGTAAAAGGTTTAAGTCAAAGTAGGGTGACTTGAAATCTCAAAAGTGTCTTGAAGCTGGATAAAGGTTCTACATGATTTTTGAGTGTGGGATCCATTGATTTCATATAACTTAATCAAAACATGATAAATATCACAGCATATGTATCCAAGTAAAGATTAAAGTGTAAGTTTAAAATGGATACAATATATTAACAATCAGCATAACCAGTCTTATTTCAAATAAAGCTGGAGGATGCTAATAATCGATTTCCCAGAAATATGATCCTATACTTGAAAATTTATCAAAAATATCTTATTTGTTTTAGTTTTAGTTTTGTTAAACTTCATGTTTGTTTACAGTTGTTTTCGTTTACTAAAAGTTTTATAAAATTGAGGGTTTTGGTTATTGGTTAACACTTAGTTAAAGATGTGTTTAATCATAATAAATCATAAATTCTAACAAAATAAATAAAATTGAAAAGTTGAAAATTTTAAAAAGTTCAAAAGAAGTTAAACTTCTCGCGTGCGAGAGGTTCAAAAGGTGTGAAATGTTGGAAGATGCGACTAGTTGAACAAGTCGCATGCGAGAAGTTCAAGGGATGTGAAAAGTCTGAGTGTGTGAAGTTTTGACTTCTTGTGCAAGAAGTCAGAGGGCTATAAACACAACAGTTGTGCGAATAGTCAACTACTCGCATCGCACAACTGATTTTCATAATCTCAAAATTTCTAAGTATTCAACTCTTTGTTATATATATTCGCGTTCATTGTGGTCGCACGTTGATTGTTAAAGGATTGATAAGGTAGATTTTAAGTTGTTGATTGAGTTTATGTGTGTTCGAACATTAACCGACTAAATAAGGACAAATAGACATAAAATTGAATGAAATTAATGATATGAAACCTTAAAATTGACCTAATCGACACTTGTTGAACATGTATTAAAGGATAAATCTATCTGAAATATGCTTAATTTGAAAATCTGAAAAGTACAGACTTGTCGTGTGCGAAAAGCTGTTAGAACATGAACAGACGCGATAAGTTTCAAATTGCTCAAAACTATTTGCTTGACATTCTGACTTGTCACGCGGTAGTTGACCTATGGTCAAACTTAGATTCATGCGATTAATCAACCTGTCGCACAAAAATTTAGTTTTAAAATATAACTATTCGCATGCAATTAGTTGGTTTCATGCGAAAATTTTAACTTTTCAATTTCAAAATTTAGTTTATGTGTAACTAATCAACCTTGGTCTATAATTACTTTTTAGAAGGCTCGACAAATGGTTTTTAATAAAAACCATAATGTTGTTGCTTTTCTCGAAGATATTCCTGATGATAAGGCATTGTTCAGATCTATGATTGAAGGCCTAAAGACTTCTCGGATACACCATGCTATTACAGCTAATCTCACTATCTACACTGATGTGGTTGATCAGCTTTGTATTACTGCAGCTAATGAGAGAGATGCTCAGGGAGAATCCTGTATTTCTACTACAATCAAGGGAAAGAGGAAGGCTATTACAACAGAAGTTATCAACAATGTATTACTGTTGTAAGATTAGCCAAATGTGCCAGTTAAGATTGATGATGACGTGCTGAGAGATTGTCTCAAGAGGATGGGTTATGATCACCGGTATCCATCACTAGAGAAGAAATACTTATCTCCATTCTAGAAGTATTTATTTCATGTGCTGATTCACTGTTTGAGCAACCTAAAGGCTGGGATGGATAGCCTAAGTGTTGTATTTGGATCCCCGCTGTATCACTAATTGATGATTTACCTTACAGCATATCCAAGGCTATATTTATAGAGATCTAGAAGAATGTTGCTGCTACGGGAAAGAAGTTCATTATGTACCCTAGATTTATACCGATGATAGTGAATGCTGCACACCTTGAGCTAGCAGTGTCTGATTCATCCACCTATGTCGTTATGGTGATGAAGAAAGACATATTCACCATTTTGATGGGAGCTCATGGTAATGCATGGGATGGTACTAATTTTTCTTAGCTTGAAAGATTTGTTAATGGATATCAAGGTGAAGTTCATTCTATAGCCTACTAGCGTGAGGTTGATGCTCACCAAGCTGATCAAGCTGGTCCTTCTCCTAGAGTTCCTGATGATGCTCCAGGAAGCTCTCAACCAGCCGACAAGTCAGTAGATGATCAGATTGATTCCTAGTTTAGTTCGGGAAGTGAGTCGGATAGCGAACCGATTGGGAATGCCTCGTATGTGCTGCAAGAATGACCCAGAGTGCAAGAAACTCCTTCCAAAAGCACCGCTGAGGAAAGAGATGTTGATTTCTGTAACACCCGAAAATTTATTAAAAGGAAAAGAAAAGAAGAGTAAAAAGAAGTAAAAGTTAAACATTTCAAAGTAAAGGGGGTTAAGATGTGCAAGTGGTAAACTTGTTTATTATGGGTTCAAAAAGCAGGGGATGGCCGCCCACACCCCCATTTCACCATTCTGCTTCCGGTTGCAAGAAGAAAAGAAGAAGTTTCAACCGGATTTTAGTGTGAGAAAGATGATTTCTGCTAGAGGTGAGGTTTTTTTGTATTTTCTACTTGGTTTTGAGCTGTGTTCGAGCTGCTGGACCGATTCTTACATGTTTCTTGTGTTGGCTGCTTGTGTTAGTATGTTTAGGTGCTAGAACTCCAGTTTGCTCTTGGTTTGAAGAAGTCTTACTCGAAAACTATTAGAGGTGAGCTCTAGATCCCTTATTTTACTTGTTTTAAACTAGTTTGGGCCTGATGTGCATATTAACTGTAGTTTTGCAATCATAACATGAATTTTCTGTATTTGTGTTTGAATTGTGTGCGATGTATGTTCTGAATGTCTTCTTTGAAGTTGTATGCTTTGTTCTATGCATGTTGTATGATAGATCAGTGTTAAGAATGTGATAGAATGAGGATTTGGAACTGGTGGAACAGCCTAAGTAATGTGTTCATCCGCATTTTCATTTTATTCATCCGCATTTGTTGAACATTCAACCGTATTGGTTTTATGTTCAATATTTAAGTATTTTTGTTCATCCGCATTTGTATGTATTCATCCGCATTTGTATGTGTTCATCCACATTTGTATGTGTTCATCCGTATTTGCTGGTCTTCATCCACATTTGCTGAACATTCAACCACACTGGTTTTATGTTTAATAGTTAAGTATTTTGTTCATCCGCATGACTTGTTCATCCGCATTTGGGCTTGTTCATCTGCATTTGGTTCATCCGCATATCTTTAAACGCTTAGGATGATTTCTAATATACTTCATCCGTATTTCAGAGGACCCATAGAATTTTCTAGAATCTTAGGAAATAGAATGTAGTGTTAAGTTCTAAAATGTTTTGGTGATTTATGCCTGTTGATGTTATGAATGGTTACGGGCAGATATTGATGTTCTATATTACGTATTATTATGTGACTTTACGTGGTGTGTTAATATTCTTGTACGTAAAGTATTATCATAATAAAAGTGAAAGATGAAGTTAATAAAAGTGGAACATAATTAATGAATGAAAGACTTGCAAGCCATGTGAAGGAGGTTCCCTACTCAATGAGGTAGTTGTCTGCTCAACTGTGTACGGTTTAGGTAACCCTTGAAAATGCGCACAGGGGTCTAATCTTTGTGATTGACCATGATGGGATCCTTGTTGCGTACCCCGGTACTGTGTCAGCTTTTTAGCATGACGTGGGGGTTTATTGATAAACCCCGGCATAGTACCAGCGGTTTAGCATGATGTGGGGGTATGTCATGTGACACGATCCATATAAGAAAGTGGAACGATGTTAATAAATGAAAGAACGAATGATGATTAATGATGATGAAAGATAATATATGAATATTATCTAAATGTACGTATGACGTGTGATGACAGATGAAAGTAAAGGATATTTTTTTATAAACGATGTATTTTATTTATAAAACTAGAACTCACTTAGTAACGCTGACTTTTTATATGCACTTTTAGTTGGCAGGTAATGATGTTGCTGAGGATGGTGGGGGGGGGGGTGAAGCTACTGGGCAAGCAAAGACTTGCATCCATCTCATATAGATATAATATTTTTGTTTTGTAATGCAACTAAATATTCTTTTGTAACTTTAATCAACGATGTATTATTTTTCAAAAGTAGTTATTAATGCATGAAATGGTTTTTGATAATTCTTTCACTGCAATATTTTCCTATGTTAATATATTTTAAATGAGATTTTAATAATGAATGTTGCTATGAGTGACCAACTGTGGGGTTTCTGGGTTCGGGGCCTTACAATTTTATTCCTAAGGATTCTACGTCTACTCAAAGGAGAAAGAAGAGGATGGTCAGGAAACATGCTGATTTTGATAGTCCACGTGGGAGGCGCAGAGGACGAGGTGTGTTGCATAAGCGTCGGACCCCGATGACCACTATGTTGACCAGTTCTGATATTCCTATGTTAGAGACTGCAGTCCAACCAAGTGAGGTTACTACATTAGAGAGACCAGTGATTGTTACAGAATCAACAACTGTAACATCATCTGCTATGCCTGCTGCTGATGATGTGTTGAGTACACCTCCAAGAGATCATGGGATAGATGTGACAGTTGGTATGGAAGATTTCCCAACACTCATCCTGCATAGAGACATTGTGCTAGTACTTCATCTAGTTCACCTACACATGTTACACTTGAGCAGCATGTACATAGTTTGGAGAGAGAGAGAGATGATGGAAAAGACTCAACAGATCTATGATTTACATGCTGTATATCAAGAGAAGGATGAGAGGATAAAGAGTCTGGAGCACCAGCAACAGTTTTTGTTCAGTTATATAAAGATCATGAAGCAGAACATCAGAGACTTAACTTCTCGTGTTCCATTCTCGTTTACTCAGCACTGAACCACGAAAGTTGGAGAGTCAAGCAGACAACAATCTGATGCTCCCGAAGCTGCTGATGATCCAACTACTACTATAGAGCGTGTTGTTGATCTTGTTATGAGTGAAAGGACAACATACACTGCTAATGTTGATCAAGAGCCATCTTCCATTGTTCTTACTTTGTCACGAGATCAAGGATCAATCTATAGTATTTACTAGAGAGGTGTTTGTGGAGCCTAAGCATGACATACCTATCCCTAACCCAGTGTATGATGATGATGACTTGGAGATGGTTGATTTTAGTTATGATGAGAAAGATGAAATGATGATGAAGATGATGATGATGGTGATAATGGTGATGATAATAAGAAGGATGGTAATGGAGACAAGAAGGATGATGATGATGATCAGGGCGGTGATATGGGTTTAGCTGCGGGTGCTTCTAGATCATCGGGTTCTGCCAATGTCTCCAGACCAAGTCCCAACGATACAGTTGACTATACTCCATTAGATCCCGCTACTGAAGAGACTTATGAGAAGGAGTTGACTATACTCCATTAGATCCCGCTACTAAAGAGACTTATGTGAAGGAGTTCTATACTTTCCAGCAAGAGATTCTTGCTGAGGAATCTGATTAAGATTTCGATTTGTTTGATGATTTGGAAGAGGTTGTAGATTACACGGACATGTTTGGAAATAATTTTGAGGACTTATTTTCAAATATCTTGATTGAAGAAGGAAAGATAGTTGTTGAATCAAGTGCTAAAGAGACGACTAACAAGGCAGTAGATCTAACTAGTCAAAGTGTTGTACGTTAGGTCAGAAATCTTACTGTAGATGCTCCTCCTCCGCCAGCTTATGTACACACATTGAGACATTCGAAACCTTTCAAAAAGTGCGGAAACTCAGAACTTGTTCTTAGTTGGGCGTATGATGCATAGAAGAAGATGTATGTGATAAAGAGAAAGGCTTGTGCTGTATAGTATTATCAGGACGAGCATGACTTTCATACACTCAGAACTTTAGATTTATATGCTATGGGTCGTGTTGCGTTTACCAATCCGGGTAATTATAGGAAGGGAAACTGGATTGGGAATATGATTTGGAGACAGAGTAAGACCAACTTCAAAGACTTCAAAATTGCTAAATCCAAGGTCATTGAAGATAAGACGTGTATAGACCCTAATACTAACAAGCCAATGAAAATACAGGTTTATAAGCATTCTAGATATGCAAGGAAGATCCCTATACATGCTCCTGTGCCAGTTAATAGCTTGTCTAAGCTCATGTGGTGGAGTTGTGAGAAGGAGACCGGACACGCGTTAATACACTACGTAGACACAGATTACCATGTTCATCTCATTTCTTGTTCAATCTTCTTATCGTGATGATTATATTCCGCATTCTTGTCACGAGATCAATCTAATTGTTATGTGTTGATCCTTACACAATTCAACATTCAAAAACAAAACACATTGACATCCATATGCAATTTATCTATGATTGTTTTGATAGAAAGCTTATTCATCTAACCCAAGTCACATCTGATGAAAATATTGCTGACTTGTTTACCAAGGCATTTCATCATTCTTGTTTCGAATTTCTTGTCAAATCTTTGGGAATAATTAACTTTGGATGATTTACCAGAATTTTCACCAAAAATATTTTACTTTTATAGTTTGTTAAAATTGATATTTTCTAAAGATAATCATAGTTTTAAGGGGAGAAAATTGGAAATGTAATGAAAAAGTTTTTTGGTTTAGGGGGAGTTATATTGAAAATTTCAAAAGAAAATTTTTTAGTTAATAAAAATTCTAAAATGAATTTTCTAGTATAAATAGGAGATGATAGTACAAATTTTGATTTTGATATATTACATACAAAGGATTAAAAAGGAACTGAATCGGATTTTTGTTTCATATATTGGTAGGCTCTACTTCCAAGAATGAAAAAAATATGATTTGTGATGCCCTTGAACTAAATATACTAAGTCTGAAGTGGGTAACATATCAAGGTTTTGTGGTAACATCGATTCCATGCTAAAACAGACTGAAAATTACAGTCTTGTCGTACTCAAGCCCGTCATTCTCTGAATCTGTGATTATCATAAGAATATATATATGTATGAAATGAAAAAGAACGAAAAGCAAAGACAAAGAAGAAATGTATTCTATGTCAAAAGAGCAAAAGGATGCTAAAACAGCCATATAGGAATAAAAGATACCAACGAGCACATAAATAAAAGATATGTCAAATACATACATACTATATGATAAATATTTTCACTATTGAAAATATATTCTGACACAGGAGACAAAATCAAAAAATGGGGCATGTAAGTCTGAATTGACATATAAGTCCTAAACATCTTGCGATGGCAAAATATAAGTCTAACTAGCAATTAATAAGTCTTAAAACTTGTTAATATTCTATTATCAGATAGGTTTTTCAAGCTAGCTATGCTCAAATAGATAATCTATGAAAAATAATAATCATGATGTTACTAATCAGAGGTGAAATATTTAAGTCAGATTACGGTGACTTGAAATCTCAAAAGTAGCTTGAAGTTGGATAGGAGTTCTTCATGATTTTTGATTGTAGAATCCATTGATTTCAAATAAAGTAATAAAAACATGATAAAAATCATAATGTATTTATCTTATAAAAAATTGAATTCCGAGTTTAAATTTGAACAAACATATTGACAATCAACTTAACAAGTCTTATTCTAAATACAACCAGAAGATGTAAATAATCAATTTGGAGAAATATGATTCAATAATAGAAAATTCATAAAAATTTTAAGTTATTGTTAGCAGAAGTTGTTTGATTTTAGAATTCAAAAGTTTAAAAAATCATAAAATACCAAAAAGATTTAACCTCTTTATTTAATTTGTTTTACAATAAAATGTTTTTAATCAAAATGGAGGTTTCTAGTTAACTTGAACACTTTGTTAAACACAAAAGTCAAATTCTCAAACAAGGTTAAATAATTGAAAATTTCAAAAGTTAAAAAATTGAAATTTCAAATACTTAAACTTATCGCATGCGAGAAGTTGATAGATGTGAATATTAACCTTCCGCGCGAGAATTTTGAGTTCTTTATATGTAACCAAACGTGACAATTTAACCATTCACGTTACATACCTTTTTTAGATTTTCTCTCAAAATATTTCTAAGTGTTGCATCGATTATCTTGATTTCTTCATTCAATTTGCTCGTTACATCTATAAAAAGACATTTTCAAGGTAGTTTTCTGATCTATGAACATATTTGAAGTGTACTCGAACATGACCAAACATAAACTCTTTATTAGACTTATTATTTAATAAAATTGACCATGGATTTACTTAATAAGGGCTTAAACGACAACTATTACACAATTTTTAATGCTTAAAACGAGTTAAAATGATGTTAATTTGAAAATGGTTTTTGGAATCTCTGAATATGAACAGACGCGACAACTTTTGAATAATTTGGAAACTTATCGCATAAGCTTCACTGATCGTGCTAATAGTTGACTTTTGAGTCAAAGTTATTCTACGTGATAAGTTACTTACCACACGAAAAGTTTCATTTAATTCAAAACTAATCGCATGCAAATTGTTCTACTTTTCACACGACTAGTTGATTTTTGTCAAAAAATTCAAATTCTTCTAAGTCTAATTTTTGTGAAAGTCATAACTGATTAAATGTTTACTTTGATAGCAGATGGCTTGATCAATGGTTTTCAACAAGAACCATAATGTTGTAGCTTATATTTGAGATGTGCTAGAAGATAAAGCCCTATTTCGTTCTCTTATCAAAAGGATTAAGTCATCTCCGATTCATTATGCAAATACAACAAATCAAACTATTTACACTGACGTTATTGATGAGTTTTGGACATCGGTTGCGAATGAGAGAGATGTTAAAGAAGAGCAATGTATTGTTGCTACAGTGAAAGGGAGAAGGGTGGGCTGAGATGATCAACCATGTACTATAATTGGGAGATCAGCCTAATGCTCTAGTGAAGATTGATGATACGGTTGCTAGAGATTGTTTATAATGGATGGGTTATGATCACAGATATCCATCTTTGGAGAAGAAGCATCTACCTCCTTTCTAGAAATTTATATTCCATATGGTAGTTCATTGCCTTAATAACCTGAAAGTTGGTCTTGATAGCCTAAGTGCAGTTTATGGATCACTACTGGTATCACTTGTTATTGATCTACCTTCCAACATATCCAAGGCATTCTTTGTAGAGATGTAAAAGAAAGTGTTAGCATCAGCTGGAAAGAAGTTTATCATGTATCCACCATTTATTTAGTTGATAGTTAACACTACTCATCCTGAGTTAGCTATTTCTAATTCTGCTACATATTTAGTCATGGTTATGAGGAGAGACATATTCACATGGTACGATAGGAAATGAATGGAAGGAGACCATTTTGCTAAACTTGGCAGGTTTACTAATGATTTTCAGCAAATTGAATAGCAAAAACATCAACAACAAGAAGTAGAAGAACCACCTCAGTCTGATCCTATTTGTTCATCTTCCAAAATGCCCGATGATGCTCTAGGAAGTTATTCTCTTCAAAGGGAGATGACATCATATTAGGAGATCGAATCTTAGTTTGAGAATAGTTCCAGTGACAATATAAGTTAAGAGATTTGTAGAGTTTCGTATATTCTTCAAGAAAGACCCAGAGTGCTTGTTACACCAACTAAGCGCAATGCTAAGGATACTGATATAGATTTTGTACCAGAAGACTCACCAGCAATAAAGAAGTGAAAGAAATCTATGGCACGAAAGAAAGTTGTTCATGATATAGGTAGACGTGGTAGGGGTAGATGACGAGGTGTTGTTATTAGAAGAACTCAAACCCTAATGACCACTGCTTCACATGTTAGAGACATTCCAATGTTTAAGCCACCTGTAACTATTAGTGAGGTATTCATCAAAAGATTCATATGACTGTTAGAGAAACAATGTAATAAAAACATTTATGGCCACAACATATGACATTCAAAGTACACCTCCTAGAGGTCAAGGTTGATAATTCTATTAAGATGGATGATTTGATCAATACTCCTCCAGAGCATAGACATACATCTGGAACATCCTCAAGTTCACTAACACCGGCTACTTTAGGACAACAAGTTCAAGTGTTAGAGAGAGGTATTGGAGAAAAATCAATAGATTTATGATTTACATCAAATGAATCAAGACAAGGATGCTAAGATCAAGAGTGTGGAACATCAGCAACAGTTCGTGTTCATCTATATTAAGATCTTAGAGAACAATCTTAGAGAGTTTACATCCAAATTTACATCTACATCAGAGCAGCCTAATCAAAGTAGATCTTCTATACTTGGAGAGTCAAGTGGATAGTAGTTTGCTAATCCAGATCCTATCATTGTTTGTTAAATGACAGAGACTTATACTGTTGAACATGAACCCAGCAATATGGTACTTAATGAAGAATTTACTGAATATCAACCAGTGATTGGTGAGAGTGATTGTTACACCTGAGCATGATATCACAAAAAACACAGCATGATGATAATGATGATGGTATGGATAAGGTGGATTTTAGTGGTGATGATGATGATGATGGAGGTGATGAAGGGAAAGATGACAAAGGAAAGAAGAAAGATGATGGTGATGATGCTCAGGGAGGAGATATAGGCTTATTAGTGGGTGCTTCTGGTGACTCAAGTTCTAAAAACGTCTCTGGACCAAGGCCTGATGATCCAGAGGATTACGAACCACTTGATCCAGCTATAAAGGAGTTGTACGAGAAGGAATTCTATAATTTTTAGCAACAAATCTTAGCTGAGTAGTCTGATGAAGATTTGGGTCCATTTGATGACCAAGAAGAGTCTATTGATTACACAGACGTATTCAGTAACAGTCTGAAGAACTTATTTTCAGAATATTTTATTAGAAGAAGGAGAGATTTCCATAGACTTTGGAGTTGAGCAGGCAACTTCTGATCAGAATGACAAGACTGGAAAGATTGCTTTGCGTTAAGTCGGAAATGTTTCAGTGCTTGTTCCTGCACCTCCTGCATATGTTCACACATCAAGACATTCCAAATCTTTTACTCGGTATGGATATTCGATACCAGTATTGAGTTGGCGTATGTTGGGGAAAAGAAGATGTATTTTGTCAAGCGAAGAGCTAAAGCTATAGAATATTATCACGATGAACATGACTACCTGGTGCGTGTGAATGGTATATATATTTTGATAAAAGTATTTCATACAAATTCTATTTTAAATGGTTATTACTAATACTAAACTACACACACAAAAGGCAAGTGTACCTGTCGTGAGGTAATATAGTGTTGGTAAGAACCGAGTATCAATCTGTGGACACACTAAGCCTACTTAACAACTGTTATAATTGACCATCATATTTATGTTTTCGAATATAATAAGTTAAACAAAATAACGATAAATAAATATAGATAAAGATAGATTGAGACTTTTGGTGATTCTTTTAGTGAAGTAAGGCTATTATCCTAATTTAGATTACACTTATGTAACTATGATGAATTGGTGGTGTGGTTATACATATTGATTACTGTAATTATGTTAATGTTTATAATCGTGAGCCAACACGAATTTCTCTTCTGCTAGCTTCGTAGTGACAAGGACACCAGCATGAGTAACTTAAAAAACTGATCAATCAAAGTCACTAGTAATGTAGGTAGATCTCATGTAACCTTTCCACATATGATTTCTGAAAACATAACTTAATGTTAAAAAGAGAGTTGATCAAGTTCCTTTCTAACATACCATTAATTTTAGAAAACCATAACAATTACTGTAGATTTCTAAGACTAATAAAAGGGAGCCCGCAAATGATCAGAAAGTTAAGGTGATATGATTTCTAATAACTATTTCTAGTTCATTAGCCATGGATTTAATATGTAGACCAGTTTTGTGAATTAAAGTTAGTGCATATGTTTTTCAATGTTGTATGACATTCATAATTATAAATCATAAGTTTATAACTTCTTATTCAAATGTAGATGCTACCCTTCAAAAGTTTACCCAAGATTACCATAACATTATCACAATATAAACACACGATTAGTTCATCACAAATTACATAAAGTTTCACTAAATTAGGATGATAAATGAAGTTTAGCTCATAATGAGCTTGAGCATAACAACAAAGATAGAATATAGTAATGAAATCATCGATTAATTAAAACAATCAAACCGGTGATCCACTATGGATGATGTTAAACGATCCCGAGCTTCTTGTAAGTGTTGAATGGACCTCCAAAACCTTCTAAGGACTTCCCAAGGTTGGGTTCCCGAGAGGGAACACCAGCCCTTCACCTCCTAAAAGCTCCCTTCAAAGTTACAAATGAGCTCCTATTTATAGGCTTTCTAGAGTGTTTAAGCACAGCTCCGTGACAAAAAGTCATGGCCCCGTGCCAATACAATGCTTACACAAGTTGGTCAGCTCATATGCTCAGAAGGTCGTGCCTTATGAGTCACGACCACGTGATTGGGTTAGTCACACCCCATGACTACTTTTTGGGATTAGTACTTTTTGTCCTGTCGGACTAACAAACACGGGGGTGTGTTGATTTTAGCACAGGAGTGTGTTTCAGGCTAGGTATGGGGGTGTGCCTCATGAGGCACGACCCCGTTCTTGTATTCCAAAGCATGGTTTTCTTCAGTTTCTTCCTATTTAAGCTCCTTTTGTTCATCTTGGTCTTTTCTAAGCCTGAAAACACAATATGAATGATTTAGGTATCAAATCATCATTTTTAGTAAGAGTTTCTATAATAATTGATGTGCAATTGATGTGTTTTATATGTATAATTTCGAGCACATCAAATATCCCTTGAACTTTGCTTGTCCTTAAGCAAAATCACTCAAAATAGCAACACCACCAAAAACCAAATAATTCAATATATAAACATGTCTTTCGAGAACTATACAAGCAAACTTAATCTACCCAAATATAAACAATGAAGCAAATGTTTAATGATATCCTTTCAAGCAAAAGATTGGTTTCTAAATATTTTAACATGTAAAAATTCACACTTCTCACAAGGTGCACTCACACTCGGCTATATATATGGAATCATACATATGATGAAGTACGACTAATACGCTCAATTGCCTAGTATGACGAAGTGTGAAATAATATGCTTAATAAGGGATCAAATCTCCACCTATGCTAGGTATTTACTTGTATAAATTATTAGGTCTTTGATGGGTTTTAACTTGGCTCGAGTTCAGAGTACGGATTATTTGGGGGAAAATTGGCTAAATGCTAAAGACGATGATGTTGGCTTATAAGGGATATACAAACTCGAGCACTCGTTTATGGTCAGATTATCAAGACCGTATTGAATTTTCAAAAACTGGACCTTGATCACGAGTCAATAGTTTAGTGTTTAATTGATCTAAACGCGTGATTTTACAGCATGATTATGGTAGAATAGATTCAAGTTGTTTGTGTTTTGATTTATAGGTGTTTGGAGCTAAAGCAGGCTTATTTCGGAGAATAAGGACCCAAATTACAAAAAGGCATAAATTTAGGCGTACTGGCGTATGATACGCCGGGTATGGGTGTATAATACATCGGACGGTGTATGGGCGGTGTATCAGTGGGCGCACTTGAAAAAAATAACAGAAACTTGGGTGTAGGAATGCTACGGGTGGCGTATGATACGCCCATGGCCGGCATATCATACGCCGGTAGTTGAACAAACACCCGGATTTTGTGGATCTTCAAGTTATTTAAACCAAATCAAACCCAATTCGAAAGACAACTTTTCCTAGGCAAAATCTAGCAAATTTAAGGTGATTTTGGGTGCTTTCAAGCTTCCCAACACATCCCAAATCATCATTGATCATCATCAAATCAAGATTGAAGATCCAATGAAGAGCATGAGTGGCTAAATCGTTCTAGGTTGCTTTCGGGTGGATAGTTCTTGCCAAGTGAGATGGTTAGTCATGTTTAGGGTTTTTTATGTTGAACACTTTGTGGTTAAATGTAATTGACGGTTCTGATTAAGTTAAACAATTTGTTTATAAAGAAAGTTATTTGCTTTATCATCAGTTTTCGGTTTCCTTACATCGTTAGCTAATTGAAACAAGTAGATAACTTGATATAGATGAATTGGTAACTTTGTGAATGAAAGAGTCTTAAAAGATTGTTTCTTGGTTATCACTTCAATCAAAAGCTAAGATCTTGAGTCGTGTTATGCAACCCTAAAGTACCAATTGTTGATCTTGCAGAATTGGAAACCCAGAAGTAATTGTTTCTTATTATTTAATCAAATTCGTTTAAAAGTTTGTTGTTTTTTGCAATAGTGTTCTTAATTTCATCCAAAGTTTTAATCTTTACTTATAAAGTTTGTGTCTTTAAGTTAATCGAGTCGTATTTGTTAAACACTTTTCACATATTCCCTGTGGGGACGACCTTACTTACCCTTACACAATAATGGTAGCTAAGACCGATATAATAACTTTTTTTGATCGAGTCTCAACAACCAGATCAAAATGGTGCCGTTGCCGGGGAATTAGCGCTCTTAGTGTTTAATGTTTTTATTTGCTTTTTAAAAATTTATAAAAAACCTAAAACGATTTTACTTTTATGTTTTTCTTTTTATTTGTTTTCTTGTTAGTATTACGCGAGTTATTCTGTGTTTTCTTGTTTGCAGGTAACCCATTACGTTAATGAATACAAGATTTTCAGGAAGGACCTCACCATTGGAATTTGATCTAGAAATCGAGAACACTTCAAGAAAGAATCGTGAGTTTCACAAAGCATCAACTTCAAGGACTTCTCAAATTCGTGGTCAAACAAAATCGAAAAAAGGTACATCATCAGCAACAGCTCATCGGATTCTAAGTAGACTTTCAAGAATACCCGAAAGTAACCAATCAAGAAAGATGAATACTCCGGAAAACCAAGGAGGGCCACTACCCAACCAACCTTTTGGATATATCCCATTATTTGTGTTCCCTCAACATGATGATCCTCCACCTCAACCAAAACTAGTGCAACCTCAACCTCAGGGTGCGTAATCTCTGTTTTCAGCATAATGAGGAAGGTAGTCATCATAGTAATGAGGAACGGTTTTTAGTGGAAGGAAGTCATCATACTAATTATGTGGATGAGTGGATTGAAGATCAAGTCAATATGGACCGACTAAACCAAAATGATTTTGAGGATGGTGGAAACCAATTGGGCTATCGAAACCGTTAACCAAATCGGGATCACGGTGGTGATGCTCAACCACCCATTCGCAACAACGTTGAAGGTCAACCATTTAATGGCATACCTGCCAATCTGGGAGCGCAAATGTACTAGCAGATGGTGTGGATAGTCACTTTTATCTCACCATTGCTATCAATTCATCTCCTATAGTTTCACCAACACAAAAGGGATGAGCTTTTGAAGTTCGACAACAATGTTTGGGAATTCTCCCTCACTTTCATGGTATGGCAACGTAAGAACCCTATTTGCATATATCTGAATTTGAGGCATCATGTATCATTATTGGTGGCCAAGGGTTTTCACTGGATGAAGTTAAGTTGGTCCTATTCCAATTCACCTTTAAAGACAAGGCCAAACAATGGTTCCTATCTCTACCATCTGCAAGTATTCACACATGGCTACAAATGTAATAATAATTCTTGGATGAATACTATACTTTCCAAAGGACAAGCGATACTAGGCGAACCATTTGAGGATTTTCACAACAATCAGGTGAACAGTTTCATGAAGCTTTTCACCGATTCAAAGAGATGCTAAGAACTTGTCCATATCATGGCATAGCTAAGTGGGAGTTGATTTCAGCTTTTTATGATGGATTCTTACCAGAGGACGCTAGAGATGTAAATTCTACAATTGCAGGAACGTTCACCTTAAACCATGAGGATGATGATTGGGATATTCTCGAAAGGATGAGTGTAATCTCCAAGAAGCATGCATAATCAAGTCGGAGGTCAAGGGATGCAAACGTGAAGAGCATAACTCGTCCACTCCGGTCTAGCGAGGGGTTTAAAGGCTTGTTGCATATGATAAAAGCAATTGTGATTCCTAAGAAAGTGATTTTTAATTCTTTTATTAGTTTTTCTTTTTTTTCTTTGGTTTGCTTTGTTTTATATTGATAGTTCAATTACGAGATGTAAGCACTCAAGTGTCGGGAGGCACAAGCCAGTTAATGAAGGCTTCTGATAATGATTATGATCAGGTCCATGTGCTCTTTCTATTACTTTGGTCTTGAACAATATTCTTTTCATACTTCCGTTGAAATTGATTGATAATATGTTCGGATATGCATACTAGTCTCCCTTCTCAATGAATTGTCTTGTTTAGCAATAATAGGAATGAAATTAAGAATCTATTTCCCTATGTTATGAAAATACTAATTGTGACCACCATACATTGAGGACAATGTATCTCAAGTATGGGGATGAGGGAAGAATTGAAATAAATTGAACTTTTTTCTTTTAAAAATAAATATTCTAATAAGCATAATTATGCACGAGACCTAAAAAAATTTCTTACATGGTTAAGTATCACTTGTTTGTGCATGTATAGATCCCTTGGCATGCTTGTTTTGAAATTATAGTAAAGCACTCCTAACATGAGTTTTTACAAAATATTAGGTAGAATTCTTAGGAGGCATAATGAATTTGAGCCTTATTGAGCAATTCATAGCATATGTTGATTTGCTTTATATTTTTTCATAATGAGGGAAACCATAATGTACATTTAAGTTAGAACTCGTGTAATTGATGTGTGTCAAGATCATGAACCAATATGTGCATAAATATGATAGAGATATTAGGAATGAACCATTTGTTTAAACATTTTCCTTTGAAGTCCATACCTTGATAATTTCTCTTTAGACACCATGTTGAGCCCCAACTTGTCGTTTGAATAACCCAACACAATAAGCCTACAAAGCCTTATCCTTTTTTATGAAACCTTAGGTGATGAAATCCAATCAATTACATACTTAGAAGTGTCGTTTCAGTAATAGTTCAATAATAGTATAGTTGGTTATGAATATATGAAAAAAAGAGAAAAAGCTAAATATGAGGTTAAAGTGACCAAAATATGAAGCAACAAAAATAGTGTGCGAATTTGGTGATATTATTGCAATTAAAAGAGCAAGATTGATAAATAAGACATCTAGCATGTTTAAATTTGATTTCATTACCCGTTAGCCACTCTAAAGTCCCTACTCTATCCCATATTAAACTTTAGCCTAACATTACAACCCATGAAAGACCTCTTGATTTATGTATTATATTGTGTTAATTGATGACAATATGATCAATATACAAGCTTATGATGAGAATGTATATTCTTGTTTTGAGAGTTACAGATATGCTAGTATATAATAACTAGTCCGTAAAACAAACCGATAGTAGTGTTCATTGTGAGGAATGTGAATGCATGAATGTTTAAAGCAAAAGGTGAGGTTATGCCAACTAAAGATTCTAAGTTTAAAACGTGAATGATATTACATGTTGGGTTGTGAATCTTACATGATGAAAGTTTAAAACTAAGTATGCCTTGGGACCTTAACTTATACAAAGTTGTGATAACTTAGCATGTTTGATTAAGGTAAATTATACAAGTAATTTTGTTTGAGGACAAACAAAAGGTTAAGTGTGGGGATGTGATCACGAGCTAATACTTTAGTATTTAATTGATCTAAGTATGCTATTTTACATCATGATTATTGTGGAATAGTTTCAAGTTGTTTGTGTTTTGATTTATAGGTATTCGCATCTAAAGGAAGCTTATTTTGGAGAATAAGGAGCCAAACATGAAACTACAAGGACTAAAGATGTATACATCAAAAGTTACAAAAAGGCACAAATTTAGGTGTACCGGCGTATGATACGTCGGGTATGGTCTTAGATCATATGAGTCTGGTCCAACCAAAACAAGACTTAGAAAGATTTTGATGTTGTAAATGAAGTAGTCTTCCGAAGATAAAGCTGCTCTTCCAAAGCTAGGTCAAAGATCTTTCGAAGCTTAAAGAATGAAGAACTTCTGAAGGAAGAACTCAGTCTTCTGAGACTAAGTTGTTCTTCTTTCGAAGTATATAACTTAGAAGATCAAAGGCAATGCCTTTCAAAGAATAAAGTCTTGAAGGCTTGCAGAAGTTCAGAAGAAGTTGTTTCTTCCGAAGCCAAAATGACCTTGGAAGAATTTAGTCTTCTGAAGTCATTTAGCTTTGGAAGAACCAACTATGAACTAGTGGACATAAGTATGGTCTGACTGACAGCCCGTTGCAACTCTGATATACTGCAGGGCGCTTTCCCACGCCCATGTAGTTGACCATACTTTAATCCACTGTTCAACCATTCTCAACTTAGTATAGTTTCCATTCTTAGTTGGTGGTAAAAGGTAAGTCATGGACATGGACATTCTCAACTTAGTACAGTTGTCATTCTATAAACAATGTCCACCACCACATGTCCTTAAACCCAAAACACAACCCAAAACCCAATCTCAACCCAAACCACCGTCTGAACCTTCTAAGCCCCTGACCTTAGAAGAATTCAAGGAATTAAAAAGAAAGCTCACCAACTACGCTACTTTGAGCGAGATCTCTTGTGAGGAAGAGGCAATTAAACTGAAATACATTGATGGCTCTTCCTGTTCCCTCATAAGAGATGCATTCCTTGATCTGCCAAGGGGAACACTGGCCAAGCTCTCCAACTTCTTGCCACCAACTCTAATGTACTTGGAGAAGAAGAGAAGAAGTTAAGGAGAAGACTGATGACTCTACTGGACATAAGAAAAAGGGACAAGCTACCATCTAATCCCCTTAGTCAAAGAAGCTCAATTATCCAACGGAGGTTTGATGAACCTACTCACAGCTTTGTTGTGCAAAGGGAGAATGGTCAAGTAGACAGACTTGACATATCTGCTCTAGTACACTATAGCAGATTTCATATTGCTGAGTGAGCAGAGAGACTATTCTCTAATCCCCCAAACTTTCAGATTGCTGCTCACATAAGGAATCATCTAAGCAGCCTTCATGTTAACAATCTTACAACAAAAGCCAAAACTAAAGAAGAGTTGAAAAAAAGAACAATGGAAGAAGAAGAAGGAACAACCAGAAAAGGTAGTTCATTTCTGCAGATGGTTGAGGGACCAACTTCCAAACCTATAGTTAGATGGGAATATGACTATAATTCCCATCAACTAACTCTCTTTAGAGAGACACAACAAAGAGTACATGTTATCCAAAGCAACAGACTAGATCTACTATCAACAGATCACTTGTACAAACTACTCACAACCACATCAGGAAAGAACAAAGAGATAGAGAAATATCTTCTTTCCCTGGTGTTGAAGACCTTGAGGAGTAGGAAGAAGTGAAGTTTTGGTAGCATCAGCCTAGGGGGAGTTTGTTAGATCATATGAGGCTGGTGCAACCAAAACAACACTTAGAAAGATTTTGATGTGCTAAATGAAGTGGTCTTCCAAAGATAAAGCTACTCTTCCGAAGTTAAGTCAAAGATCTTCCAAAGCTTAAAGAATGAAGAACTTTCGAATGAAAAACTCAGTTTTTGAGACTAAGTTGTTCTCCTTCTGAAGTATACAACTTAGAAGATCAAAGGCAAAGCCTTCTGAAGAATAAAGTACTAAAGACTAGCAGAAGTTCGGAAGAAGTTGTTTCTTCCGAAGCCAAAATGACCTCGGAAGAATTTATTCTTTCGAAGTCATTTAGCTTCAGAAGAACCAACTATGAACCAGTGGACATAAGTATGGTCTGATTGACAGCGTTGCAACTCTGAAATACTACATGGCGCTTTACCACGTAGTTGACCATACTTTAATCCACTGGTAAACCATTCTCAACTTAGTACAGTTGGCATTTTTCGTTGGTGACAAAAGGTAAGTCATGGACATGTCATGTCTACCTAATCTAGGATATTATTTTATCTTAGATGCTTTACTTCTAGCAATGTAGTATTTGTCTGGTTATAAATTTCAACTGGTTTTCCAAGTATAACCGGCTGTAGATAGTAGTATATATAGTTTCTCCATGTAACTTAGTAACTATGCTTATAAGAGTCTTGTAAAACTGAGTTGAGAAGTAATATATAAAAGTATCTTGAAAAGCCATTCTTGTGTTCTTGTGTTTTCATTAACTTATTATATTACTTGGGAACTTAGTTGAGATTATGCTTCATCAACCCGAGTGACATTAAGGGAGCTTGTGTGATCATCCTGTGTTGTGAGAAAAACACCAATTCTGCAATTGGTATCAAAGCTTTTTAGGCTATTGATTGTGATAACTTACCATCCAAAATCACCCTTTCTTCTTCATACTCACTCACTTCACTCAAATGGCTCTTAACCAGAAGTTCTCTAAATCTAAAATGGGAAGTATGACCAAGGCTCCCATCATCACCCCTAATGATTTTGGGACTTGGTGCAAACGTATTAAAGGCTTCATCAAGTATCAAGATAGTCGCATGTGGAGATCAGTTACTCATGGGCCATACCAACCAAAGGTGGAATCCCCAGCTGGTAATGCTGCTATGATTGAGAAGTCCATTGAAGACTACTCAGATAAAGACTTCAAGAAAATAGACATTGACTGCAAAGTTATTACTGTTTTGCTTACTGCTATACCAAACTCCATAATGGTAGGCTTTAAGCAATACGAGTCTGCCAAAGAACTCTTTGATGCTTTAAAGCTGATGTACTCTGGTTCTGCTGAATCCAAGGAGTTAAAGAAAGATGTACTGAAGCAGAAGTTTGAGAACTTCACATATATTATTGGTGAGACCTTGAGCTAACAATACTTCAGGTACATGAACTTGATCACCTCTCTTCGGTCTATGGAAGTGGTTCTTGAGAAGAGAGACGTAGTAAGAAAATTAATGAGTGCACTTCCTCATGAGTGTACTTCCCTATGAGTAGACTTTCTATTGTGTCTCAATCAAGAGAACTGAGAAGCTCAACACTCTTACCATGACTAAGCTATACGGAATCCTTGATGGATACCGTATGGGGATGGAATCTCAGAAAAGCCATCAGATGAACAGACCCTCAAACCTTCCAGTCAGCAATGCTTTACATCTTGTTAAAGGTTCAAGAACTCCCCAGCCCTAGTTGTACCTGAATTACCCCCAACAGCCAACATCTTTCTCTGGGTCGTACATCACATTTCCTGAGATAGCCAGGTCTCAGCAGGCTTAACAAAATCCTTTCGAGGATAGTTGTACTTTTGTTTTAAAAAATGAGCACTCTAGAGATATTCAAATTTTTTTTGATGATTTAGAGTGTTTCAGCCCAGATGATATTGAATACATGGACATTGTCCAACAGATGGCTCTCCTGACCTACAGAGCAAAGATGTTCTTCAAATGAACCGGAAGGTAGTTCCCTCAGAACCCAACCAACAACAAATTTGGGTTTGACAAGACAAAGGCCAAGTGTTACAACTACAACCAACTTGGTCACTTTGCAAGGGAATGTAAAGCTCCTAGATCTAATCCTAGAGCAACTCAAGCCTCCCAACATCCTGCTACCCCTAAAGGTACAACTAAACCCACTAAGCAACAAACTGTAGTTGTTGCTCAAGAAGTTGATTGGAGCTTCATGGTGCATGATGTCACTCCTGCTCAAGCTCTCATGGCTGGAACTAAAGACATTAAGGTATATGAGCATCTCTGTACTCCAGCCTGTATTGCTAAGGTAAAATTATATCAGGACTATAATATGGAAATTAAATCTGATATTGAGTCCTTAAATATATTAAAATCTGATTTTAAGAGAGCAGAATCTGACTACAAACTCAAAATAGAAGAGTTTGAGAAAACTATGTCTTCTTTAATACATGAACATTCAAATTACATGGCTTAAATAAAAGATTTAATCTCCAAGTTGACAGAGGCTCAAGCCCAGCTAGTGATAGCTGAGGCTAAAGCTAAGAAGTATGCCATTGAAGAGCATAACTTCAACACCATCACTGTATCATTCTCCCACTCAAAGGTATGTTCTCAAAACAAAAGTGGGTTGGGAACCAATGAAATTGCTCCACCACACTCCTTTATGTCTATTAGACAGTCAAGATGTGGTACTGATGAGCAAGAGATTCCAACTGCTGACCCATTACCCAAAGAGCAGAAGAATGATGCAATAATGGAAACCACCACAGGGAAGGATATGGTAGAAAACCTCATCCCCTCAGCTGATGATCAACCGTTAACCACCAAAGCTAGAAAGAAAAAAATAAGGGCAGCAAGAAAAACTACCAAGAAGGTGGCTAAGACTAAGCTGAAGATAGACCTAAGGCAAAAGGGTGTATTCATATCAGCTGGATATCAAGTCGTTAGAAATCCTAATTCAGGAAAAGAGTGTAGTACCAGCATTCCTATCTAGATGAAGGATCAAAAATTGAAGGGGAATGATGTTGAAGAAGAAAATTACCATATGGTCCAAGTGTTGAAGGATCAAAATTAACATTGAATGCATAATCTGTGGTCTGCATAACCACATGGCTAAAGATTGTTACTACAATCCAGTAAGCACACACTATGTATCTAATGTTAAGAAAGGAGGAGTCAAGGATGGTTTCACATTTGGACCTTACCATATGGTCCAAGTGTTAAGGAAAGGAAAGCTTGTTTCTGAAGCCAAGTTGCTTTCGAAAGAAATTCATTCTTCCAAAAGGAAAATAACTTCAGAAGACAAGCTAAAGAACAAACAAAGGAACAAAAAGAATCCTTTGAAACCTTCCAAGAAGAAGACTTCTTTGGAAGAAAAGGTGGTGGCAACTTCTTCCGAGAAAAAGAAGCCTCGGAAGCAAGTTATGCTACATAAGCCTCTTCAGGCTCATCAACACTAATTAACCATAGGACGGAATGGAAGATCAGGAAAGATGTTGCAGCCCAACCCTCTTCTTCATAAATCATAATTGAACCCCCATGCATACATTTGGTTCAATTATATCATCTGCATTGGAAGAACCCAAGACCAACAAGGCTTGGGTTTCCAATAGTAACTAATCATTTCACATTATGTGCAGGAACATCCATATGATAAGAATAGAAATGTTTGGCTTATGGACAGTGGATGCTCCAGGCACATGACAGGGAACAGAGCTCTCCTACAAAAGTTTAAACACTTTGATGGAGGTCCTGTTTAGTTTGGAGGTGAAGCCGGAGGATACATTTCTCGTAGAGGTAGTGTATCCAATGGTAAGTTAAAATTTGACAAAGTAAACTTTGTCAAATAGCATGAACACAATCTCTTAAGTGTTTCTCAATTCTATGATCAAAAGCACCAAATGCTTTTCACAGAACATGAGTGCATTATCCTCAAACCCGGGATGACAATTCCTCAGGAATTGGTGCTTCTTAGATCTCCCAAGAAAAGGGATATGTGCAAGTTAGATATGAACAATGCTTCCCCACTGGGTGAAGTATCTTGCTTTCTTTCTAAAGCAAATGGTGATGAGTCAACTCTTTGGCATAAAAGAATGTGCCATGTTAATTTTAAAATCGTGAATAAATTGGTTAAAAATAATTTGGTACATGGTGTGCCTAAAAAGGAATTTTTTTGTAAGGACAACTGTGTTGCTTGTCTGAATGGAAAGCAACACAAGGTTTCTCATAAATCCAAAGAAGTTAACTCTATCACCACCCCATTACACTTACTGCACATGGATCTATTTGGTCCTATAAGTTTTATGAGCATTGGAAGGAAATCATATTGCCTTGTCATTGTTAATGATTTCACAAGATTTACTTATGTTTTCTTTTTAAGAACTAAAGATGAAACTACTAAAACTTTAAAATCTTTTATTCTTAAAACTGAAAATAAATAGATCACAAGGTAAAAATCATTAGAAGAGATCAAGGGACTGAGTTTAAGAATCAAGTTCTTGACTCATTCTGAAACTCAAAAGGGATTGCCAGAAAATATAGTGCCCCTAGAACTCCTCAACAGAATGGTGTTGCTGAGAGGAGTAACAGGACACTTATTGAGGCTGCAAGAACTATGTTAGCTGATTTAAAACTGCTTCTAACTTTCTGGGCAGAGGCAGTTAGCACTGCATGTTATGTGCAGAACAGGGTTCTCATTGTTAAGCCCAATGGAAAGACCCCTTATGAGCTATGGAACAAGAGGCCACCATTCATTGGCTTTCTTAGGTCCTTTGGCAGCAAATGTACTATACTTAACACAAAAGACAATTTAGCAAAATTTGCTAAAAAGTCTGATGATGTTATCTTTGTGGGATATTCCTTAACCTCTATTGCATATAGAGTGTATAATACCAAAAATCAAAAATTTGAGGAATCATCCAACATTGTTGTCAATGAGCACACACCTTGTGTTTTAGGGCAATGGTCCTGAATATATCTTCAATTTAGAATTGTTTCCAAACTATTCTAAACCATCTTGTGAGAATGTTTCAGCTGGAACAGGAACTCAAAGTGACCCTTATGAAGATCAAATGTTTAAGTTACCAAGACCTATTCCAAGTTCTCCAAGAAGAAATAAAGATCAAGCTCCTTCAACTGAAAGTCCTGAAAGCTTGAATATTTTAGGAAACAATGGAGTTTTAACAAGTTGTTAGCCAACTGAGCCTCATAACTCAACAGCTGACAACTTAAGTATTCAACACCAAGCTAATTAAGACAGTGATCTGGAGGAACAGGCAACAGTTGATGCTGCTTCTCAACAATATACAATTGATGTTGTCACATATTCATTGAATGAGTGTGAGACATTAGCTGGTGATGGTGTTCAAAACCCTGTGCAAAATGTTTCAAACTTGGATCTATCTATGCAACTAGATGTGATTCCTAGGCTCAGGATACACAACACTCATCCAGCTGAGAACATCATTGGGGATGTCTCAGAAGGTGTGAAAACAAGAAGTCAGACCCATAATGGGAATATCTGCTTGTACTTATGCTTTCTCTCTCAAATGGAACCAAAGAAGGTGGAAGAAGCCCTTAAGGACAACAACTGGATAGAAGCAATGCAAGAGGATTTGCTTCAATTCAAGAGGCAAAAGGTATTGAACTTATGTCCATTGCCACCTGGTCAAGTTCCAATTCGCTCTAAGTGGGTGTTCAGAAACAAAAAGATGATAGAGGTTTGATCATCAAAAACAAAGCAAGACTTGTTGTTCAAGGATACACACAGGAGGAATGCATAGATTACACAGATGTCTTTGCACCTGTTGCAAGACTTGAGACTGTGTGAATCTTTCTAACTTTTGCTGCATCCAAGAACTTAACAGTCTAGCAACTTGATGTGAAATGCGCATTTCTGTATGGGGATATCGACAGAGAAGTCTATATGTGCCAGCCAACTAGATTTGAAAACCCTCAGCACCCCAACTATGTGTGCAAGCTTGATAAAGCTCTTTATGGGTTGCATCAGGCACCTAGGCTGTGGTATGAGACATTGTCTCAATTTCTTCTCAAGAATGGCTATACTAGAGGTACAATAGACAAAACTTTATTCATAAGGAAGTCTAGGAAGGACATGCTGCTTGTACAAGTCTATGTTGATGACAACATATTTGGCTCCTCAAATGACCAAATATGCAAAGACTTTGAAAGCATCATGATAAAGAAGTTTGAAATGAGTTCCATGGGAAAGATGGACTTCTTCCTTGGAATTAAAGTGAAGCAAATGGTAGAAGGGTTCTTCATCAATCAATCTAAGTATGTCAAGGACATCTTAGAAAGATTTGAGATGAAAGATAGTAAGCCAGCCAAGACACCTATACCCAAAAATCACAATCTTTGTCTTGATTCCGAGGGGAAGGATACTGATCAGTATCAGTACAAGGTAATTATTGGATCTCTGATGTATCTCACTGTAAGTAGACCTGATTTCATGTTTGTAACTTGCATCTGTGCAAGATATCAGGCTACTCCAAAGTTGTCTCACCTAATTGTTGCCAAAAGAATCCTTAGATACCTCAAAGGAGCTCCCAAACTGGGTCTTTGGTATCCTAAGAATAAGGACTTTAACCTCTATGGTTACACTGACAGTAATTATGGTGGCTGTAACATCAACAAGAAATCCACATCCGGATGATCTTAATTTCTTGGTGGAAGGATCATCTCCTGGCAATGTAAGAAGCAATCATGTGTATCCACATCAACTATTGAAGCTGAGTATATTGTTGCTGCAAGCTGCTGTGCTCAACTACTTTGGATTCAGAATCAGATGTTGGATTATGTTTTCAACTTCATGGAGACTCCTACCCACATAAACAATAAGAGTGCAGTTTTATCACAGAAAATCCATTCAAGCACTCCAAGACAAAATGCATTGACATAAAGTACCATTTCATTAGAGATATTCATGACAAAAATCTAATCAAGCTAATCAAAGTCAATTCAAATAAACAATATGCTGACTTATTTACAAAATCCTTTGATGAACAAAGGTTTAAATACTTAATCACAGTTATTGGGATGATTAACATTAACTAGTCTTTCTATTTTGGAAAACCTTTTAAAATGTGTCATATCTATGTTGTCTAAATAAAATCTAAGCCCTGTTGCCAAAATATTTTCTTCCGAAAGTTTTTGGACTTGGAAGAAATTTTGACTATCAGTCAAAAAGTTTTACGAAGCTTATTAAACTTTAATTCTTGGAAGCATTTTTGTTCTTGGAAGCAAATGTGGTTATAAACCAATGTTTGCCTTCAGAAATACAATGCCTTCGGAAGAAAATCTTCGAAAGCAAACTTGTTTGGCTTTGGAAGAATTTTTACTCTCGGAAACATTGTTACTGTGCAACGGAAATCTTTCGGCACCACTCGATTTTACTGTAAAGATACTGTCGGAAAACAGTAATTAACCGGAATTTTAAATATTTTTCACCATATCATCTGCCGCCTACATCCACTTGGACCTCAAACCATCTTTTCACTCATCATTTCACCTTATCCAGTGTATTTTACCGTTCATCGAAAACCCAATATTTCACTGTTCATCTTCTTCATCCTGCTTTCACTACTATTTTTCCACTTCAATCAAATAGTTCTTCTTAACAATGGCCTTGAATCCCTAACATAACCAAGTTGCCATCCTTGATTCTTTAAGAGATGCCGATTTTGCCCCTATCATCCAATTTCTTTCTCAATTGCCATACTTCACTTCCCTTACTGTTAACCCCACCATCTACTCTAACCATATGGCCGAATTCTGGGCCAATGGTCAAAGCGACACTATCAATGATGAAAGGGTCATCAGATCAAGGATCTGCGGACAGGAGATCATCATAAGTGAAACAACAATCAGGGAGCATCTGGAACTCCATGATGAAGGCGCCCCCCACTAATTTCCCCAAATCTGATTTGGAGGAAACTTACCTTCAAATAGGTTATGGAGGTGATTTGAGCTGGTCGACAGTCTACGAGTTCAACTTCTCCTACAACTGGAAGTTTCGGCTTCACATTCTCCTACATACCCTCTCCAACAAATTAGGGGGATAGGATCAAATTCCCTATGATCTAGGCTGCCTAATCCATGGGTTGGTAAAAGGCATCAGATTCAACTACTCAAGGTTTGTGCTGAATAATTTAAGAAGCAATCTAACAAAGGATTAATTCTATATGTATCCTAGGTTCATTTAGCACATCATCCACTGTGAGTTGGACCAGGACAAACTACAATTTGCTCATGTTCTACTGGTCCCTCACATGAAGCCTGGTATCTTCAAAACTCTAAAGAAGGTGTCCACCAACTTCACTAGAAGATTCACTGATCTCCTTCTAGGTATGCTTGAGCCAATAGCTCCTGGTGAAATCCTTGCAAGCCCAGCAGGTGATGAACCCACACCAGACACCCCCACTACACTACCATCTACTTCTTTCCACCCAATCAAACTCACTTACAAAAGACGCCCCAAACTAATCCTTGATCAATCTACTCTGATTGGCCAAGCCCCCTCTGTTCAAACCAAAAAAGACTAGAGTAGAATTCAAGGCTCTCACTCAGTCAGAGGTCCAACCATCCTCCTCAATTGACCTTAATATCAGTGTTGAGTCTCCTCAGTCTCAATCTGATGAGCCCATTAACCAAGCCATAAGCCCTTGGTGTGAGTCGCAATACTCCCCTGAGCAGCCAAAATGGGATAGCCACATCATTGGCTCAACTGCTATTGCAGCCAAGCCATTAGGTGCTGACCAAGATCCTGGGTCAATAGATATAACCTATGTATCCTTTCAGCAGTTTAAGTCTTTTGTTCATCTGCATTTGCTACAGTGTTCATCCGCATTCAAAAATTTAAGTCTTTTGTTCATCCGCATTTGCTACAGTTCATCCGCATTTGTTCTACCAGCATTTCTTTGGACACTTAGGATATTTTCTGAAGACTTTCATCCGCATTAGTCATCCGCTGTCGACAAAGGCTGTCCGCTGTGAACACTTAGCATTTAAGCTGTCCACTGTATACTTTATTCATACGTTGTGGACACTTAGGTTATTTCTGAAATTTTGGGTGCAGAATCTAAGTGATCTTAGAAAAATTAGAGGTATAATTCAACTAATAAATATGTGTATACATACACATCTTCGGCATATACATGCATATATATTATTGCACTTAAAAAACTTATAATACTAAAATTTCTAGCAATTTCACTAGATAATAACTTACAAAATATATATATATATAACTAACACACTCCTCTCATTCGGCCACCCACACCCACCATACACTCCTCTCCCTTGACTATTTCAAAACCACACCCACACTCAACCCCTCTCTTCTCCCCATACATGCAAACTTCCACTCTTCTCTCCATCTCTCTCTAACTCTCGAAGAAGCCATCTCTCCCAAGAAATCCAGCACTCACTTCTTCTTTCCAACAAGATTTCGAAGATAACTTCATCAACATTCTACCAAGACCCAAACAAAGCTGGAAGGTGAGCTAAAGTGAGTTTTCACGCAAGGTTCTTGCAAGAACAAGGTGTTCCAGCTCAAGCTTGTGAATCAACAGCCCTCAAACTCTACAAATCATTCCAAAAGCACAAACTTCCGAAGTGTAAGCTTCATCTCAATCGAACAAAGTCATTTCGTGTGTTTGTTCCCACTTTTCTACCATAAGCCTCACTTTTCTTGTTCAAAACAGAAACCTGCAGCCATGCCACTATCTTTGGGGAACTCATGACTTCACATAAGGTATATTTTAAAGATTTTAAGTGGACCAAGGGTTGGTGCACCCGATTTCACTCCGAAAAACCCTCATTTTCATGTGTTTTAGCACCAAAAACCCACCTGTTTTGAAAGCCCCTCAACCCATGTTATCATCTGGTTCAAAACAGTTTATGAACCTCTTAGTATTCTGGGTTAAAAGTTACAAAAAGGTTTGGAGACGTTTGTGCTCAAACTATGATGATTACACATGTGTAAATAGTGTAAAACACCCTTTAAAAACAACAACGTTGCTATGCATGTAAAATACATGAGCTAACTTTTATTCTAGTAGTTTGGTGATAATAATCGTATAAAATTCATGGTAGTTGTTGAATAGGTATAGTATTATGGACTAAATATATGAAACTAAGGACTCGTAAGGTAGTAAAATTCTCAAAAATGGTCAAAACATAAAAAGTTGCAAATTTAAAAATTTTCAGGCCCTAAAATAAGTATTTTAGTGTTAAAAATCAAATTTGGTGAATCATTGGGTCAAGTAATGGAAAGAAAGCAAACTTTAGGGTAAAAATTGTAAATTTTGAAACTTGAGGGACCAAAGTGTAAATTCCGTATATAAAACTAAGTTTCAGTAATCATCTGACCAGAAACTCTTATTAAACTTATTGTCATAAAAACAAATTTATAAGGGTCATATACTTGTCATTCATATGCTAAAACCCTAACTTTCCTAAAAAGGAAACTTTTTGACGCAAACTCTTAAGAAAATGAGCTAAATGAGCTTGGAACCATAAAACATACCTAGTTACACTCTCAATAGTCTAAGAACATATAACTTACTACATGTATCGTATTAATAGGGTGCTAGGACTTGGACCTTCTCTGTGCTTGAAGAAACTGTTGTTTAACTTTAAGGTGAGTTTAGTGTTCCCCCTTTTACTATTGTTTTGGGATGAAACATGTTGTGTTTGAACTGAAATTATTTACGTGCTATAATACAATTCTTATATGTTATGGTGATTGTTAGAACCTGCTCTTATATTGTATCACAATCATTAATTCTTGGTGAACCGCATGTTTTATATGGGTAGATCTACTTGGGGAATCCCCCACACACAGTGCCTTCTGTCATAACCAATGACATAATAGGAAGGGTACCACACTGAGATCTTGCAGGGTCATTTGTGGTGTGTGACAGGTTTTATAAGATACTATGGTGTACCACTCACAGGTAAGGTGCACTGTTTGTGGCTTAGTTCTCCCCATGGGTTAACCGGTAATAACACAAGTTTAGAAGAGGCTAGCCAGGACTGAGTGCAGGGTTGATTGTGATCCCAAAACACTAATACTTAATTTTTAAAACTAACTTATGGATTTTAAAGATTCCTTTTGTTTTTAAACTTTAAGCACTTGAACTCACCAACTTTATAGTTGACACAAAATCTTTTGGAGCATGTTTCAGGTAACCCTTGATGGAAGCTTGGATTACGTTGGAAACCATTTATGGATGTCCTAGCACCGTGACTACCAATGGCATTACTTGACCTTGAAACATTTTAGACAATTGAATTTGATGTCTGTTAAACATTTAAATTTTCTGTGATGAATTCATACTTTTGAATTGGGCTAGTCTGTTATGGCCCGGTGATGTTATTTTAATGTAATGCCATGTGATTTCTCTCCTTGTGTGCTCTTATGATGGTTAGTTTCCGCTGCCAGGTGTATTGTCAGTCTGTGACGTTCCACCAACCTTGGGCCCAGGGTGTGCAATCAGCTAGACCAAACTGAGGTGAGTCCAACCAGAGTGGAGGTGACTCATGTAGATTCAGCTGCCACTACTGAGAGTGTTTCATTAGCCTCTCAAGATAGTGGTAACATTAGTCAGACTGAATCTACGGCAACTTTGCCCATTTATGCCTCTGAAAGAGACATCAGTATGCAAAGGTATCCAGGGTGCCAAGAAACCACAACTGGTGATAAGGATGAACATACTAGGTATGTTATCCCATCTCCCAATGGTTCTTCAAAAGAAGATGAGGGTAGTCTGCAACTCACCATCAGAGACCTAATTTCAAAAGTCACCAACCTTGAATCAAAGGTTAAGGCTTTAGAAGATAGGCCTGCCACTCAGCAACTTGAGATTGAAAATATCAAGGCTCAACTAGCTAAGAAACATATTGAGACGTCTGTTAGGCATGTACACACTGAGGTTTCTCCGAGTTCTTCCTCTAGCTCATCTACTTCTCAAGATGATGATAACAAAAAGGAGGAGAATTTAGAAAAACAAACACATGATGAGGAGATATCTGCTCACTCTTTAGAGTAGATATCAACTCAAGTGGAACCCAACCTTGCCATTTCTTCATTCTATCCTATACAACAACACCTTGCAAACATCTTTCCTCAACCATCTTCCATTTCAGTTCAAGTGGACCCAAGGATGCTTATCAACCTTAATAGATTTTTAACCCAGTTTCTAATAAGCTCCTCACTTGAACAAGCCTCACCTGATCTTGCCATTGCTTACTTTAGAGCTAAAGAGCTTCAAAGGTTGACTGCATCATCTACCTCTGAGGAGGAAGTGGTCAACCTAAGGTCTCTATTGAACCCAAGATTGACTTCGAAAGGGATACACAGACTGATGGCCCAACAACTAACTCAAGAGGGACAGATAGTGTAATTCTTCCCTTGATCTCATTTCTTCATTCCATCCTATATAGTAACACCTAGCAAACATCTTTCCTCAACCATCTTCCATTTCAGTTCAAGTGAACCCAAGGATGCTTATCAACCTTAATAGATTTTTAACCTAATTTCTGATATTCTCCTCACTTGGACAACCCTCACCTGATCTTGCCATTGTTTACCTTGGAGCTGAAGAGCTTCAAAGATTGACTGAATCATCTACCTTTAAGGAGGAAGTTGGTCAACCTAAGGTCTCTGTTGAACCCAAGATTGACTTCGCAGGGGATACATAGACTGATGGCCCAGCAACTGACTTAAGAGGGACAAATAGTGCATTTCTTGCTACTTCCGAGGCTGTAAGAACAACTTTCGAAGTGGAAGCTCAAGCTTCAGAAGTAATTCTATTTACTTTCAAAGCTCTGGAAATTTCTTTCAAAGCTGAAGTCCAAGCTACGGAAGGTATTATAGAATTGTCCTCTATGTCCGATGACCTGTTAATCACAGAAGCCATTCTTGACTTAGATCTGAGGTTAATAGTGAGGACTTTCTTACAACTCCCATCTCTCCTGCACCACAAGTTCAACCTCCACCACCCCAACCTGGATCCTCTAAACCAGAATTTCCAAAGGCTGAATCTTTCTCTGATCCTAAAGGGAAGAGAAAGCTCACTGCTGAAGAGCTTCTAGAGGAGGAAAGGTTAGAGAAGCTGAAGAAGAAAGGAAGACTTGATACTAAGAAGTTGTTGGCTGCAAGCAGCAAAGCAGCAGCAGCCGCTCAAGAAAGTATCAATAATCAAAAGAGGGTGGAGGTCATTGATAGGCTCATCAGCCTGGGAGTAGACAATGACGAAATACTTCTACTCCCACTTGATGAGCTTGTGAAGCTGGAGAAGGCAACCTTGTTGCAAAAGGAAAGAGAGGAAGCAGCAAGGTTGGCCATAGAGGGGGAGAAAAAGAAAAAGAAGAAGGAGGCAAAGGCATTTTATAAAAAGGAAAAGATAGCCTTTCTTTGCCCAAGAGGCTATAAGGTTGGGGAGTTGGCCCCTCATGATCATGATATGATCGTATTTCTTTTCTACAAATAAATTGAGGAGGTCAACAAGGAAAGAAAGAAGGCTGCAAGGGAAAAGTTGAGGCAAAAGAAGAAGAAGGAGGAAGAGGCACTACTTGCTGCTGCTAAGAAGCTGGGAGATAAGGATTGGATGAAAGATTATCTTAAAGCCCATAACTTCACTGGTAGGCAGGTCGAACCCATGTCTGAAAAGACCATACAGCGACATGTCAATGACATCAAGGCTGACATTCGCTTAGGAAGAAGGCAGGAAGTAGCTTAAAGACAAAGTGTTCTAAAGATGGCACCTAAACCAACTCTCAAACCCAAACCAGAACCAATACCTAAATCACAACCTACAAAACCTATGCCCACACCTTTTCCCTTCCCTATCAAAATTAAGCCAACCACTAAACCTTACACCCCTGAACCAACACCATCAGCCATTCCCATACCTTCATCCCCTATCTATAAACAACCTCCACCACCATCTATCCTTAAACCCAAAACACAACCCAAAACCCAATCTCAACCCAAACCATCATTTGAACCTTCTAAGCCCCTAACCTTAGAAGAATTCAAGGAATTAAAAAGAAAGCTCACCAACTGCACTACTTTGAGCAAGATCTCTTATGAAGAAGAGGCAATTAAACTGAAATACATTGATGGCTCTTTCTGTTCCCTCATAAGAGACGCATTCCTTGATCTGCTAAGGGGAATACTAGACCAAGCTCTCCAACTTCTTGCCACCAACTTTGATGTACTTGGAGAAGAAGAGAAGAAGTTAAGGAGAAGACTGGTGACTCTACTGGACGCAAGAAAAAGGGACAAGCTGCCATCTAATCCCCTCAATCAAAGAAGCTCAATTATCCAGTGGAGGTTCAATGAACCTACGCACAGCTTTGTTGTGCAAAGGGAGAAAGGTCAAGTAAACAGACTTGACACATCCGCTCTGCTACACTCTAGGAGATTTGATATTGTTGAGTTAGCAAAGAGACCATTCTCCAATCCCTCAAACTCTCAGATTGACGTACACATAAGGAATCATCTGAGCAGCCTTCATGTTAACGAGCTTACATCAAAAGCCAAAACTGAAGAAGAGTTGAAAAAGATAACAAAGGAAGAAGAAGAAGGAGCAACCAGAAAAGGCAGCTCATTTCTACAGATGGTTGAGGGACCAACTTCCAAACCTATAATTAGATGGGGATATGACTATAATTCCCATCAACTAACTCTCTTCAAAGGGACACAACAAAGAGTACATGTCATCCAAAGCAACAGACTATATCTACTATCAATAGATGACGTGTACAAACTACTCACAACCACATCAGGAAAGAACAAAGAGAAAGACAAATATCTTCTTTCCCTGGTGTTGAAGACCTTAAGGAGTAGGAAGAAGTGAAGTTTTGGTAGCATCAGCCTAGGGGGAGTTTGTTGGATCATATGAGGCTGGTGCAACCAAAACAACACTTAGAAAGATTTTGATGTGCTAAATGAAGTGGTCTTCTGAAGATAAAGCTGCTCATCTGAAGCTAAGTCAAAGATCTTTTAAAGCATAAAGAATGAAGAACTTCCCAAGGAAGAACTCAGTCTTTCCAGACTAAGTTGTTCTCCTTCCAAAGTATACAACTTAGAAGATCAAAGGCAAAGCCTTCCGAAGAATAAAGTCCTGAAGACTTGCAGAAGTTCGAAAGAAGTTGTTTCTTCCGAAGCAAAAATGACGTCAGAAGAATTTATTCTTTCGAAGTCCTTTAGCTTCAAAAGAACCAACTAGGAACCAGTGCACATAAGTATGGTCTGACTGACAGCCCGCTGCAACTCTGATATACTGCATGGCGCTTTCCCACGCCCATGTAGTTGACCATACTTTAATCCACTATTCAACCATTCTTAACTTAGTACAGTTGCCATTCTTAGTTGGTGACAAAAGGTAAGTCATGGACATGTCATGTCTACCTAATCTAGGATATTATTTTATCTTAGATGCTTTACTTCTAGCAATATAGTATTTGTCTAGTTGTAAATTCTAGCTGGTTTTCCAAGTATAACCGGCTGTAGATAGTAGTATATATAGTTTCTCCATGTAACTTAGTAACTATGCTTGTAAGAGTCTTATAAAACTGAGTTAAGAAGTAATATATAAAAGTATCTTGTAAAACCATTCTTGTGTTCTTATGTTTTCATTAACTTATTATATTACTAGTGAACTTAGTTGAGATTCTGTTTCATCAACCCGAGTGACATTAAGTGATCTTGTGTGATCATCCTGTGTTGTGAGAAAAACACCGATCCTGCATATGGGCGTATAATACGTCAGTCGGCGTATGGGCGGCGTATCAGTGGGCGTATTTGGAAAAAATAACAGAAAGTTAGGCATACGAATGCTTAGGGGGGCATATAATACATCCATGGCCGGCGTATCATACGTCAGTGGTGGAACTAACACCCGGATTTTGTGGATCTTCAAGTTGTTTAAGCCAAAACCCAATTCGAAAGTCAACTTTTCCCTGCCAAAATCTAGCAAATTAAAGGTGATTTTAGGTGATTTTAAGCTTCCCAACAGATCCCAAATCATCATTGATCATCATCAAATCAAGATTGAAAATCCGATGAAGACCATGAGTGGCTAAATCGTTCTAGGTTGCTTTCGGGTGGATAGTTCTTGCCAAGTGAGATGGTTAGTCATGTTTAGGGTTTTTTTATGTTGACGACTTTGTGATTAAATGAAATTGAAGGTTTTGATTGAGTTAAAAATTTTGTTTATAAAGAAAGTTATTTGCTTTACCATTAGTTTTTGGTTTCCTTGCAGTGTTAGCTCATTGAAACAAGTAGATAACTTGATATAGATGAATTGATAACTTTGTGAATGAACGAGTCTTAAAATATTGTTCCTTGGTTATCACTTCAATCAAAAGCTAAGATCTTGAGTCGTGTTATGCAACCCTAAAGTACCAATTGTTGATCTTGCAGAATCAAAAACCCGGAAGTGATTGTTTCTTATTATTTAATCAAATTCGTTTCAAAGTTTGTTGCTTTTTTGCAATAGTGTTCTTAATTTCATCCAAAAAGTTAATCTTTAATTATAAAGTTAATGTATTTAAATTAATCGAGTCGTATTTGTTAAACACTTTTCAGATATTCCCTGTGGAGACGACCTTACTTACCCTTACACAATAAAGGTAGCTAAGACCACTATAATAACTTGTTTTTTTATCAAGTCTCGACAACTAGATTAGACCTCCTCCTTAACCCGATGATATACGTAGCTATCCTTTTTTAAGGGACATTCGGCTTAGAGCCTAAAAGCACCAACAAGTTTGGTTTTTGCTGTATTTTCCTTCGTGAAACCAGTTCCTCACAAGTTGACATCTTTCATATCATTTTTTTTTCTTTCTAGGTCACATATTTTGAAATACCACAAAATGATAGAACTAGTTTTTTGCTACCACTTTTTTTTTCTTTATTTCTTTTTTTCTTGATTTATTTTTTTTCTCTTTTTTTTGAAATAAGCCAAAACATGTCTTTAACGAAAAATGGTTTTGTTAAAGGCTTTTTAGTTTAGTGACCTCATGGTTCTAGTGATTAAAAATAAAAACATTTAAGCTCAACGAGACTAACTAGGGATAATATTTGGGTAAGGATATTTGAAAATGGTAAAGGCTCGAATGTCGGGTTTTTCTAATTGCCTAAATCCTTTTTATGCAAGAAATACTTATAAGGTTTTGAAATGCATACCCAAAACAACTTATAATTCACACGCAACATAAGGCACCCTCAATATCTCCTTAATGAAACCAAAAATGCATAAATACAAAGCTTGTTTAAAGATCAAAAATAAGCTCACATATCGGATGGAAATGGGTATGAGTGTTTCATTTTACATGTTTGAATATTTTCACCAACTCTTTTTGCTTGTCAAGATATCACAAAAAATATTTATAAGGTTATTTGGGTTTGCTTTATTTGCTTATTTATTTCTCAAAAACGTATATTTATGTTTTGTTTTATCAAAAATTGTTTCAAGTTTCCGGTGTTGTGACCACAAACATTAAAATTAGAGTGAATTTTTGAAAATATTTAATTATAACTTGGACCAATTTATAAGCATGTATACCCTTCCCCACACTTTAATTTCACATTGTCCTCAATGTGATTCACAACAAATATTAAGTAGAGAAAAGCAAATGAAAATCCCCCTAAAATGATGAGTCAAATGCGTGCGATCGTTTCCTACAGCCTCCTTGAATGAGCTCAAAAGAAAACATCGAGATTAATCTAAAACATCACCAAATTATTTAAAACATAAAATTAAAGTCCTAAGCACACGTAACAAAATAAAAATAAACAGACTAAAAGTAACATAGAACCATATTTTGGTTACGAGTCTTTGGCTAGACCTTTCCCCACAGTTAGTTTTTAATGAGGTGGAGCTTTATCACCTCTGAAAATATCTTTGTTGGTACATCGATTTGGCCATTAACCGATGACCATTGACTTTGAAGCTCAATCCCTCACTGATTTTAATCTTGATAGTGTTGGATCTTATATGCCCAAGACACATACAAGATTGATGTGGTTAGTACGTTATGATCCAAGTCGGGTCATACCCAATAACAAGCTAGGCAAACACCGATAAATATTTATTTATTGACATGATCAAGCAAATAAATTTTGACACCAATTTAGAAAATGGGTTTTCTGAATTATTGCATTTGAGATAGAACAAATTATATGGATATTTTGTTCATGAGATATCATTTGTAATGTTATTTAAATAAGTTAAATAACATCAAATATAAGAGTGTTCAAGTTATAAGATTAAAATTGGTTTAATTATATAACTTAATTAGTGATTAACAATGAATTAAAAGGGTGTTTTTCAAAATGGGAGGGAACCCATTTTGAACCCAATTTCGGCTGCCCCTTTGGTGGTTGCATTGGGATTCCTTTGTCTTGTTTTATGCAAGACATTTACTTGTTCAACTAAGACACTCAACACACTTTCTCTCTCACACATGCAAGCTCCTTCTTCCCCATTTCTCTTCTCCCATTTTTAGACCTAGAGGTTTTTGTAAGAAGGATCTTTGGTGTCAACTTCCTAACAAGTTTGGTGCTTTGCAAGAGCTTGTGGGTATACAAGCTTGAGGTCTTCTCTTTTGAAGACTAGACATTCAAGAAACATCATCTTCCTCCTCTCATCCGTATCTAACTTCTTTGTTCAAGAAAGGTAGTATTCATGTACATCCTATGGTTGGTTTTGATAGCACTTCTTTTCACATATATATGATCCTTGTTCTTGGGTTTGTTTTCTTGAACATATAAATGTTTATTTTCAGAATATAAAACAAGTTTTAAACCCCTTATATCCGCTGCGTTTTGTTGTTTAAATGGTTAAACATCTTTGTTAAAACTTGTAAAAACCCAACAATGGCATCTAGAGCCGGTTATGTGGAAAACTTGCTTCAAAAGTCCAAGAAAAGTTAGTTTTGTTGGATTTTTTTCAACCCATTAGGGGCTGTTTTGTTTTGGATGAATGAATCCCTTATCTTTCAAAGTTTTATCTTACATGCTTTAGAATAAACCTTGAAAGATTAACATCAAGAGGTTGATTGTTTTGTTTGGTCTAAATCCTAAAGTTTGGGTTTGTGTTGGCCGAAACTTTAAGGTTTAAAAAAGGGGTTCATGGTTGTTCTTGGATGTTATATTTGATACATATTTTGGTGCATAACATAGCCTTGACCTAATGTGTTTTGGACTTGGATGAATGTGATTGTCATGTTTGGTTTTATTCATTAAAGGGTTGTAATAATAATTTTGGTGTTTGTATCTTTTGGGTTGTAATTTATTTATTCATTGGTTATGTAATAAATAGATTAGGTGCATTTCTTTTATTAGAAAAATTGTATTAGGATATGATTTTGTAAAAAAAAGGGATGCACAAGTTGGAAGATACAAAGGAAGAACTCAAAAGACATGGACACTTGAAGCATTTGGATGCGGATTCGAGTGGGAGTTCTTGGACACATTTTAATGTGTCATTATTAACCCTTAGGAAAGACCAAATGACAAAACTTGTGATGGCAAACAAGTGTGGTCACCTTAGTGGCTATGGTTATGCACTTATGATTGAATGGTTGTGCTTGTTTTGTTGTTTTGTTTTATGTTGGATGTTTGATATATGGATATGCATAACAAACAAATTTATAAACATAACAAGCTGAAAATAAATGGTTCTTAATCATTAAGTGGTTAATAAAAGGTTATTAAAAGGATTAATGATTTTAAATAAAAGGGGTTTTATTAAAAGAACCATAGGGTACCATGTATTTGAAAGCATGCAAATACAAGGTACATAGAGTTTTCTAAACTAGAATCATGAAAACTTAAAATGTCTTTTGAAAACAAGTTTATCACCATCCTTTTACACAACACTTGAGTCACTTGAAAACTCTTAATGGGATAAAGGTCACCTAACCATTTTGAGGGAACTTGTGATTTGAGGTGGGAATGCCATATTTGTGGGATAAAGATCACCTAAATACTTATATTGGTAAACTCACATGTGTGTGTAAGTAGGGTAACTTGATTTGCAAACCATGTTAAATGGATCACCTACAATGTGGTTTACAAAAGTTGTTGATGGGATTAACATGCAAAAGAATGGTCTTTTAAAAGCAAGTGAATATGATTCATTTGATGTATGTGAATCTTGTTTACAAGGCAAATGACTAAGGCACCTTTTAGTGGCAAAACCGAAAGGGCAAAAGATTTATTAGGTATCATACATTCGGATGTATGTGGTCCTTTTAAGCCAATGACTAGGTATAATGAAAGATACTTCATTACCTTCACCGACGACTATAGTAGGTATGGGTATGTGTACTTGTTAAGACACAAAGATGAAGCTTTTGAAATGTTCAAAACCTTCCAAAATGAAGTAGAAAATCAACTCAACAAATCAATAAAAATTCTCCGCACCGATAGAGGAGGTGAATACCTGAGTGATGCTTTTAGAGATCATCTTAGAAGTTGTGGGATTATCTCACAACTATCTCCACCTGGAACACCACAACACAATGGTGTGTCCGAAAGGAGAAATCGAACTTTATTAGATATGGTTCGATCTATGATGGCTGGAAGCTCATTGCCTCTATCATTTTGGGGTTTCGCTTTGCTCTCTGCGGCCCGTATTTTGAATATGGCCCCAACCAAGAAAGTGGAAAAGACACCTTTTGAAATATGGCATGGAAGGGTTCCATCTCTATCATATTTAAAGGTGTGGGGATGTGAGGCTTATGTAAAGACTCCCACCTCAAACAAGTTAGAAAGACGTTCCACTAAGTGTATTTTTATTGGATATCCTAGAGATTCTATGGGATATTATTTCTATTATCCATTGGAACAAAAGGAGTTTGTTGCCAAGAAGGGTGAGTTCTTGGAAGCCAAGTTCCTTATGGAAGGAGCTAGCAGTAGAACAGTGGATCTTGAGGAGGATCAAGAACCACAACCCGATACACGTTTGGTTGACACTAGCACTCAACATGAGGATGTTGAGAATGATCAAATGGTTGATCAATACACACAAAACGTTCGCAAATCTGGTAGAACTAGTAATCCACCTGAAAGATATGGATTTTTCATGGATGGGTGCTATGTGGTTGATTCCGATGAACCAATCACATACCATGATGCAGTGTCCAATTTGGATTGTGACAAATGGCTTGAAGCCATGAATGTTGAGATGCAATCCATGTATGACAACCAAGTATGGGACTTGGTTGTACCACCTCTTAGCTCCAAGGTAGTTGGAAGTAAGTGGGTTTTCAAGAAGAAAACCGATATGCATGGAAACTTGGATACTTATAAAGCTAGACTTGTAACAAAAGGTTTCACTCAAACTCAAGGGGTTGATTATGACGAGACTTTTTCGCCTGTTGCAATGCTAAAGTCTATTAGGATATTATTTGTCATAGCTGCTCATTATGATTATGAGATTTGGCAAATGGATGTCAAAACCGCTTTTCTAAATGGATATCTTGAGGAAGATGTCTATATGGTTCAGCCTGAAGGTTTTGTCGACCCAAAACATCCTAACAAAGTATGCAAGTTAAAGAAATCAATCTATGGATTGAAGCAAGCGTCAAGAAGTTGGAATCACCGTTTTGATGAAGAGGTAATTAAATTTGGGTTCATCAAAAACGCTGATGAGGCTTGTGTGTATAAAAAGGCTAGTGGGAGCATCATCACTTTCCTAGTATTGTATGTCTATGATATCCTACTATTTGGAAATGACATTCCAACCTTGGAAGGTATAAAAACCTGGCTTGAAAGCTGTTTTTCCATTAAGGATCTTGGTGAAGCCGCCCATATTTTGGGAATAAAGATCTCTAGAGATAGATCAAGGCGGTTGATAGGTTTAAATCAAAGTGCATACATTGATAAGATCTTGAAAAGGTTTAAGATGGAGAACTCTAAGAAAGGTACGGTACCTATTCAAAGAGGAACGATATTGAGTACGACTCAATGTCCAAGCTCAAAGGATGAGCAAGATAAAATGAAGGAAATCCCGTATGCATCTGCTATAGGATCCATCATGTATGCAATGATATGCACTAGGCCGGACGTGTCATGCGCTTTGAGCATGACAAGCCGGTACCAGCAAAATCCTGGAACTAGTCATTGGATGGCTGTTAAGAACATACTTAAGTACCTAAGGAGGACTAAAGATATGTTCCTAATCTATGGATCTGGTGAGGAGGAACTCGTGGTAAAAGGTTACACGGATGCGAGCTTCCAAACTGATCGGGATGACTCACGATCACAATCGGGATACATTTTCATCCTAAATGGAGGAGGAGTCTCTTGGAAGAGCTCTAAACAAGATGTGGTGGCATTATCAACTACAGAGTCAGAATACATCGCCGCTTCATTAGCAGCTCAAGAAGCTGCATGGTTGAAGAAATTCATTGCCGATCTAGGGGTTGTCCCTTCCATTCAGGACCCCCTAGAAATTCTTTGTGATAATGAGGGTGCGATTGCTCAAATCAAGGAACCCCGTGCACATCAAAAGACTAGGCACATTGAGCGGAGATTCAACTACATAAGGGATGAAGTTGAAAAGGGAAAGATATGTATTCGCAAAGTTCACACGGATCATAACATTGCGGATCCACTCACGAAGCTCCTTGAAAAGGCAAAGCATGAGGGTCATACTTGTGCCATGGGACTTCGATATTCTAGTGACTGGATTTGATCTTATAATTTTGTATTTGGATATTGGAACCTTTTATTATTTGAATGAATTATTTGGTTATAATGCTTCACTAACGTTCCAATTTTGCATGTTTAATCCATGAGTAAATCATTTACTCTAAACGTCCGTAGTCGTTCATACCTGTGGGAACAAGTATGAGGGTAAGACTATTATGAACTTGGGTTGGTGGATATTCATATGGATGAATATATAGCAAAGGGTTGCTGCCAAAGTTCATAGATATTTATGGGATACAAATATTGGACTGACCCGCATCTCAAATATTACTACATGGAATCTTCTTGATTGATCATAAGTAAATTTGAGTAAAGGCGAATATCATTTGGTATCCTCTGACCTGAGATACATATTGGGTCTTGATATTCACCGGGTATTATACTTTGACTTAGTTCTTCGCTGTTCTGAAACACGGCAGTACATAAGACTAAATTCAGGTATAGCACGAGGTGATTGTAAGAGACGTATGTAATCAAGATGGGATTTGTCCCTCTTATTCGTTGAGAGTAAGATGTCTAAGGCCTGCTAAAGTTAAGTCAATGGAGAATGATCATTCTGTGTCTCTAAGATTTAACATGACATCTGTGATAAAAGGATAGATGATTAATTCACCTAAAACATTTTCGAGTAAGATACTTGAAGGGGATGATGTTATTGAATGGCTCTTAGTCATACGTATTAAGGGTAGTAAACCGTTGTTAGGCGGTATTTACTGCTTGCATCAATCTTCTATGAGTCTTGTGCAAGTGGGAGATTGTTGGATCTTATATGCCCAAGACACATATAAGATTGATGTGGTTAGTACGTTATGATCCAAGTCTGGTCATACCCAGTAACAAGCTAGGCAAACACCGATAAATATTTATTTGTTGACATGATCAAGCAAATAAATTTTGACACCAATTTAGAAAATGGGTTTTCTGAATTATTGCATTTGAGATAGAACAAATTATATGGATATTTTGTTCATGAGATATCATTTGTAATGTTATTTAAATAAGTTAAATAACATCAAATATAAGAGTGTTCAAGTTATAAGATTAAAATTGGTTTAATTATATAACTTAATTAGTGATTAACAATGAATTAAAAGGGTGTTTTTCAAAATGGGAGGGAACCCATTTTGAACCCAATTTCGGCCGCCCCTTTGGTGGTTGCATTGGGATTCCTTTGTCTTGTTTTATGCAAGACATTTACTTGTTCAACTAAGACACTCAACACACTTTCTCTCTCACACATGCAAGCTCCTTCTTCTCCATTTCTCTTCTCCCATTTTCGGACCTAGAGGTTTTGTAAGAAGGATCTTTGGTGTCAACTTCCTAACAATTTGGTGCTTTGCAAGAGCTTGTGGGTATACAAGCTTGAGGTCTTCTCTTTTGAAGACTAGACATTCAAGAAACATCATCTTCCTCCTCTCATCCGTATCTAACTTCCTTGTTCAAGAAAGGTAGTATTCATGTACATCCTATGGTTGGTTTTGATAGCACTTCTTTTCACATATATATGATCCTTGTTCTTGGGTTTGTTTTCTTGAACATATAAATGTTTATTTTCAGAATATAAAACAAGTTTTAAACCCCTTATATCCGCTGCGTTTTGTTGTTTAAATGGTTAAACATCTTTGTTAAAACTTGTAAAAACCCAACAATGGCATCTAGAGCCGGTTATGTGGAAAACTTGCTTCAAAAGTCCAAGAAAAGTTAGTTTTGTTGGACTTTTTCAACCCATTAGGGGCTGTTGTTTTGTTTGGATGAATGAATCCCTTATCTTTCAAAGTTTTATCTTACATGCTTTAGAATAAACCTTGAAAGATTAACATCAAGAGGTTGATTGTTTTGTTTGGTCTAAACCCTAAAGTTTGGGTTTGTGTTGGCCGAAACTTTAAGGTTTAAAAAGGGGTTCATGGTTGTTCTTGGATGTTGTATTTGATACATATTTTGGTGCATAACATAGCCTTGACCTAATGTGTTTTGGATTTGGATGAATGTGATTGTCATGTTTGGTTTTATTCATTAAAGGGTTGTAATAATAATTTTGGTGTTTGTATCTTTTGGGTTGTAATTTATTTATTCATTGGTTATGTAATAAATAGATTAGGTGCATTTCTTTTATTAGAAAAATTGTATTAGGATATGATTTTGTAAAAAAAGGGATGCACAAGTTGGAAGATACAAAGGAAGAACTCAAAAGACATGGACACTTGAAGCATTTGGATGCGGATTCGAGTGGGAGTTCTTGGACACATTTTAATGTGTCATTATTAACCCTTAGGAAAGACCAAATGACAACACTTGTGATGGCAAACAAGTGTGGTCACCTTAGTGGCTATGGTTATGCACTTATGATTGAATGGTTGTGCTTGTTTTGTTGTTTTGTTTTATGTTGGATGTTTGATATATGGATATGCATAACAAACAAATTTATAAACATAACAAGCTGAAAATAAATGGTTCTTAATCATTAAGTGGTTAATAAAAGGTTATTAAAAGGATTAATGATTTTAAATAAAAGGGGTTTTATTAAAAGAACCATAGGGTACCATGTATTTGAAAGCATGCAAATACAAGGTACATAGAGTTTTCTAAACTAGAATTATGAAAACTTAAAATGTCTTTTGAAAACAAGTTTATCACCATCCTTTTACACAACACTTGAGTCACTTGAAAACTCTTAATGGGATAAAGGTCACCTAACCATTTTGAGGGAACTTGTGATTTGAGGTGGGAATGCCATATTTGTGGGATAAAGATCACCTAACCACTTATATTGGTAAACTCACATGTGTGTGTAAGTAGGGTAACTTGATTTGCAAACCATGTTAAATGGATCACCTACAATGTGGTTTACAAAAGGTGTTGATGGGATTAACATGCCGACTATACATATGATGTTTAAGTCGATCCCATACCTCTAGAAGTTGCAAAGGGTTGCAATTGTCAAACGTTGACTACCTTGTTAATTTAAATAATGGGATAAAGGTCACCTAACCACTATTTAAATGTAACGTTGGATTCTAGAATTTTATTTTGTGTATGACACATAAAAGGTATTTATAATTAAATATGATAATATCGTAAATACTAAAATTGAACTTTGTTAAATTTTGTAGATGGCCACCAACAACAATGAAAATAATGATATTCCATCCGCTCATACCCTATCACTAAGAACCATTCTCCAAAAGGAGCGTCTAAACCATAACAATTTCATTGATTGGTTTCGAAACTTGAGAATTGTTCTCAAGCAAGAGAAACGGTCATATATCTTAGACGATCCGATTCCCGATGAACCCAATGAGGAAGATGAAGAGGCCTACATGAATTGGGTGAAATACACTGAGGACTCGGTCCAAGTGTCTTGCCTCATGTTGGCAAGTATGACTCCGGATCTCCAAAAGGAGTACGAACATCACGGAGCATACGACATGATAACCCAGTTGAAGGAAACGTTCCAACAACAAGCAAGGGTAGAGCGCTTCGAAACGGTTCGAGCACTCCATGCATGTCGTATGGATGATACCCAATCGGTCTCGTCTTATGTACTTAAGATGAAGAGCCACATAGACCGCCTCGAAAGGCTGAATTGTCCCGTCTCGAAAGAGTTGGCTACGGATTTGATCCTCAACTCTTTGTCAAAAAGGTTTGACAATTTTGTTATGAATTATAACATGAACGGTTGGGACAAGAACATAACTGAGCTTCACTCTATGCTCAAAACAGCCGAGGCGGCCATGGGTAAAAGGAGTTTACCCGTTCTCACCATCAATGAAGGTGGGAACAAGAAGAGGCCTCACCCCGCATCCAAGGCAAGTGTTGCCAAAGGTAAAGGGTACGTTGGGAGAAAGGGAAAGGGAGTGGTAAAAGTGCCACCACCAAAACCAGCGGAGAAGAAGCAAAAGGTTGCTTCGGATGACCCATGCTTTAAGTGTGGGGAGATAGGACATTGGGCAAGAAATTGTCCTGTCCATCTCAAAGAGTTGAAAGCTAAGAGGGATGCCGGGCAGACCTCAGGTACAATTTTCATGATTCATATTGATCTAAATATAATATCCTCTAACACATGGGTATTGGATACCGGATGTGGGACTCACATTTGCAATTTGTTGCAGGGGTTCAAAAGAAGTAAAGACTTCAAGAAAGGGGATGTTAGCCTCTACATGGGAATGGGGCAAAAGTTCAAGTTGAAGCCCGAGGGGACTACATCCTGAAGCTTCCAAATGGTTTGGAAGCAATTTTGAACAATGTTTTGTATGCTCCTAGTTTGACTAGGAACATTATTTCAGTTGCCCAATTAAGACAATATGGTTATGTTTTGACGTTTATTGAAAATGAAATTCATGTTTCTTTAAATAACATCTTTTATTTTAAAGCTACTCCTATTAATGGTATTTATGAATTGGTTCGTGAAAACACATTATATGATAGCTCGTTGTACCAAACCACCACCAAGAAGCTCAAATTAGATTTGAGTGACACCTATCTTTGGCATTGCCGTCTTGGTCATATAAACAAGAAGCGCATACAAACACTTCAAAAGAATGGTCTTTTAAAAGCAAGTGAATATGATTCATTTGATGTATGTGAATCTTGTTTACAAGGCAAAATGACTAAGGCACCTTTTAGTGGCAAAACCGAAAGGGCAAAAGATTTATTAGGTATCATACATTCGGATGTATGTGGTCCTTTTAAGCCAATGACTAGGTATAATGAAAGATACTTCATTACCTTCACCGACGACTATAGTAGGTATGGGTATGTGTACTTGTTAAGACACAAAGATGAAGCTTTTGAAATGTTCAAAACCTTCCAAAATGAAGTAGAAAATCAACTCAACAAATCAATAAAAATTCTCCGCACCGATAGAGGAGGTGAATACCTGAGTGATGCTTTTAGAGATCATCTTAGAAGTTGTGGGATTATCTCACAACTATCTCCACCTGGAACACCACAACACAATGGTGTGTCCGAAAGGAGAAATCGAACTCTATTAGATATGGTTCGATCTATGATGGCTGGAAGCTCATTGCCTCTATCATTTTGGGGTTTCGCTTTGCTCTCTGCGGCCCGTATTTTGAATATGGCCCCAACCAAGAAAGTGGAAAAGACACCTTTTGAAATATGGCATGGAAGGGTTCCATCTCTATCATATTTAAAGGTGTGGGGATGTGAGGCTTATGTAAAGACTCCCACCTCAAACAAGTTAGAAAGACGTTCCACTAAGTGTATTTTTATTGGATATCCTAGAGATTCTATGGGATATTATTTCTATGATCCATTGGAACAAAAGGAGTTTGTTGCCAAGAAGGGTGAGTTCTTGGAAGCCAAGTTCCTTATGGAAGGAGCTAGCAGTAGAACAGTGGATCTTGAGGAGGATCAAGAACCACAACCCGATACACGTTTGGTTGACACTAGCACTCAACATGAGGATGTTGAGAATGATCAAATGGTTGATCAATACACACAAAACGTTCGCAAATCTGGTAGAACTAGTAATCCACCTGAAAGATATGGATTTTTCATGGATGGGTGCTATGTGGTTGATTCCGATGAACCAATCACATACCATGATGCAGTGTCCAATTTGGATTGTGACAAATGGCTTGAAGCCATGAATGTTGAGATGCAATCCATGTATGACAACCAAGTGTGGGACTTGGTTGTACCACCTCTTAGCTCCAAGGTAGTTGGAAGTAAGTGGGTTTTCAAGAAGAAAACCGATATGCATGGAAACTTGGATACTTATAAAGCTAGACTTGTAGCAAAAGGTTTCACTCAAACTCAAGGGGTTGATTATGATGAGACTTTTTCGCCTGTTGCAATGCTAAAGTCTATTAGGATATTATTTGCCATAGCTGCTCATTATGATTATGAGATTTGGCAAATGGATGTCAAAACCGCTTTTCTAAATGGATATCTTGAGGAAGATGTCTATATGGTTCAGCCTGAAGGTTTTGTCGACCCAAAACATCCTAACAAAGTATGCAAGTTAAAGAAATCAATCTATGGATTGAAGCAAGCGTCAAGAAGTTGGAATCACCGTTTTGATGAAGAGGTAATTAAATTTGGGTTCATCAAAAACGCTGATGAGGCTTGTGTGTATAAAAAGGCTAGTGGGAGCATCATCACTTTCCTAGTATTGTATGTCGATGACATCCTACTATTTGGAAATGACATTCCAACCTTGGAAGGTATAAAAACCTGGCTTGGAAGCTGTTTTTCCATTAAGGATCTTGGTGAAGCCGCCTATATTTTGGGAATAAAGATCTATAGGGATAGATCAAGGCGGTTGATAGGTTTAAATCAAAGTGCATACATTGATAAGATCTTGAAAAGGTTCAAGATGGAGAACTCTAAGAAAGGTACGGTACCTATTCAAAGAGGAACGATATTGAGTACGACTCAATGTCCAAGCTCAAAGGATGAGCAAGATAAAATGAAGGAAATCCCGTATGCATCTGCTATAGGATCCATCATGTATGCAATGATATGCACTAGGCCGGACGTGTCATGCGCTTTGAGCATGACAAGCCGATACCAGCAAAATCCTGGAACTAGTCATTGGATGGCTGTTAAGAACATACTTAAGTACCTAAGGAGGACTAAAGATATGTTCCTAATCTATGGATCTGGTGAGGAGGAACTCGTGGTAAAAGGTTACACGGATGCGAGCTTCCAAACTGATCGGATGACTCACGATCACAATCGGGATACATTTTCATCCTAAATGGAGGAGCAGTCTCTTGGAAGAGCTCTAAACAAGATGTGGTGGCATTATCAACTACAGAGTCAGAATACATCGCCGCTTCATTAGCAGCTCAAGAAGCTGCATGGTTGAAGAAATTCATTGCCGATCTAGGGGTTGTCCCTTCCATTCAGGACCCCCTAGAAATTCTTTGTGATAATGAGGGTGCGATTGCTCAAATCAAGGAACCCCGTGCACATCAAAAGACTAGGCACATTGAGCGGAGATTCAACTACATAAGGGATGAAGTTGAAAAGGGAAAGATATGTATTCGCAAAGTTCACACGGATCAAAACATTGCGGATCCACTCACGAAGCTCCTTGAAAAGGCAAAGCATGAGGGTCATACTTGTGCCATGGGACTTCGATATTCTAGTGACTGGATTTGATCTTATAATTTTGTATTTGGATATTGGAACCTTTTATTATTTGAATGAATTATTTGGTTATAATGCTTCACTAATGTTCCAATTTTGCATGTTTAATCCATGAGTAAATCATTTACTCTAAACGTCCGTAGTCGTTCATACCTGTGGGAACAAGTATGAGGGTAAGACTATTATGAACTTGGATTGGTGGATATTCATATGGATGAATATATAGCAAAGGGTTGCTGCCAAAGTTCATAGATATTTATGGGATACAAATATTGGACTGACCCGCATCTCAAATATTACTACATGGAATCTTCTTGATTGATCATAAGTAAATTTGAGTAAAGGCGAATATCATTTGGTATCCTCTGACCTGAGATACATATTGGGTCTTGATATTCACCGGGTATTATACTTTGACTTAGTTCTTCGCTGTTCTGAAACACGGCAGTACATAAGACTAAATTCAGGTATAGCACGAGGTGATTGTAGAGACGTATGTAATCAAGATGGGATTTTCCCTCTTATTCGTTGAGAGTAAGATGTCTAAGGCCTGCTAAAGTTAAGTCAATGGAGAATGATCATTCTGTGTCTCTAAGATTTAACATGACATCTGTGACAAAAGGATAGATGATTGATTCACCTAAAACATTTTCGAGTAAGATACTTGAAGGGGATGATGTTATTGAATGGCTCTTAGTCATACGTATTAAGGGTAGTAAACCGTTGTTAGGCGGTATTTACTGCTTGCATCAATCTTCTATGAATCTTGTGCAAGTGGGAGATTGTTGGATCTTATATGCCCAAGACACATACAAGATTGATGTGGTTAGTACGTTATGATCCAAGTCGGGTCATACCCAATAACAAGCTAGGCAAACACCGATAAATATTTATTTGTTGACATGATCAAGCAAATAAATTTGACACCAATTTAGAAAATGGGTTTTCTGAATTATTGCATTTGAGATAGAACAAATTATATGGATATTTTGTTCATGAGATATCATTTGTAATGTTATTTAAATAAGTTAAATAACATCAAATATAAGAGTGTTTAAGTTATAAGATTAAAATTGGTTTAATTATATAACTTAATTAGTGATTAACAATGAATTAAAAGGGTGTTTTTCAAAATGGGAGGGAACCCATTTTGAACCCAATTTCGGCCGCCCCTTTGGTGGTTGCATTGGGATTCCTTTGTCTTGTTTTATGCAAGACATTTACTTGTTCAACTAAGACACTCAACACACTTTCTCTCTCACACATGCAAGCTCCTTCTTCTCCATTTCTCTTCTCCCATTTTCGGACCTAGAGGTTTTTGTAAGAAGGATCTTTGGTGTCAACTTCCTAACAAGTTTGGTGCTTTGCAAGAGCTTGTGGGTATACAAGCTTGAGGTCTTCTCTTTTGAAGACTAGACATTCAAGAAACATCATCTTCCTCCTCTCATCCGTATCTAACTTCCTTGTTCAAGAAAGGTAGTATTCATGTACATCCTATGGTTGGTTTTGATAGCACTTCTTTTCACATATATATGATCCTTGTTCTTGGGTTTGTTTTCTTAAACATATAAATGTTTATTTTCAGAATATAAAACAAGTTTTAAACCCCTTATATCCGCTGCGTTTTGTTGTTTAAATGGTTAAACATCTTTGTTAAAACTTGTAAAAACCCAACAGATAGCACCATGTGGAAGAATTTTTTTTTTCTTTTTCTTTTTTTCATGTTAAATTAAAAAGATATAAAACATAAACAATAGTCAAAAATTTGGATCGCCTTTCAAACTACCATGTGTCCTAGGCAACGGCGCCAAAAACTTCATGCCTGTGAAAGGTATATGCATTTTGATAAAGGTATTTACGCACAGATTCAGTTTTAAATAATTATTACTAATACTAAACTACACACATAAGGCAAGTGTATCTGTGGTGAGGGAATATAGTGTTGGTAAGAACCGAGTATCAATCTGTGAACACACTAAGCCTACTCAACAACCCTCATAATTGACTATCATATTTATGTTTTAGAAAATGATAAGTTAAATAAAATAATGATAAATAAAGATATAGATAGATTGAGACTTTTGGTGATTCTTTCAGTGAAGTAAGGATTTTATCCTAATTTAGATTGCACTTATGTAACTATGATGAATTGGTGGTGTGGTTAAAGATATTGATTAATGTAATTATGTTAATGTTCATAAATGTGAACCAACGCGGATTTCTCATTTGCCAACTCTGTAGTGACAAGGACACCAGCATGAGGAACTTATAAAACTGATCAATCTAAGTCACTAGTAATGTAGGTAGATCTCGTATAACCTTTCAACATACGATTTCTGAAAACATAACTCAATGTTAAAAAGAGAGTTGATCAAGTTTCTTTTTGACATACCATTAATTTTAGAAAACCATAACAATTATTGTAGTTTCTCAGACTAATAAAAGGGAACCCGTAAATGATCAGAAAGTTAAGGTGATATTATTTCTAATAACCATTTCTAGTTCATTAGCCATGGATTTAATATGAAGACCGGTTTCATGAATAAAAGTTAGTTCATACATTTTTCAACCTTGTATGACATTCAAAATTACAAATCATAAGTTTATAACTCCCCGTTCAAATGTAGAAGCTACCCATCAAAAGTTTACCCAAGATTACCATAACATTAACATAATATAAACACACGATTAGTTCATCACAAATTACATAAAGGTTCACTAGATTAGGATAATAAATGAAGTTTAGCTCATAATGAGCTTGAACATAACAACAAAGATAGAAGATAGTAATGAAATCATCGGTAAATTAGAACAATCAAACCGGTGATCCACTATGGATGATGTTATACGATCCTAAGCTTCTTCTAAGTGTTGAATGGACATCCAAAACCTTCTAAGGACTTCCCAAGGCTAGGTTCCTGAGAGGGAACACCAGTACTTCACCTCCCAAAAGCTACCTTCAAAGTTGCAAATGAGCTCCTATTTATAGGCTTTCTAGAGTGTTTAAGCACGGCTCCGTGCTAGTACAATGCTTATGCAAGTTGGTCGGCTCATACGCTCAAAAGTTTTCAGGGCACGGCCCAATGCCTTATGAGTCACGGCCCCGTGATTAGGGTAGTCACACCTTTATGACTCATGGGGCACACCCCCGTGACTACTTTTTGGGGACAGTACTATTTGTCCTTTCAGACTAACAAACACGAGGTTGTGTTGATTTTAGCATGGGGGTGTGTTTTAGGCTGGGCATGGGGGTGTGCCTCATGAGGCACGACCCCATGCTTGAATTCCAAAGCTTGGTTTTCTTCAATTTCTTCTTATTTAAGCTCCTTTTGTTCATCTTGGTCTTTTTCAAGCCTGAAAACACAATATGAACGATTTAGGTATCAAATCATCATTTTTAGTAAGAGTTTCTATAATAATTGATGTGCAATTGATGTGTTTTATATGTATAACTTAGAGCACATCACTTCCATACACTTAGAGTGTCTGATTTATATGCTATAAGACGTGTGCCATTCATCAGCCTAAGAAATTATTGAAAGGCGAAGTGGATGAGAAATATGATATGGCGACAAAGTAAAACCAATTTCAAAGACTTCAAAAATGTGAAATCTAAAGTCATTGCAGATGAGACATGTATATATCCCAACACCAATAAGCCAATGAAGATCAGAGTGTACAAGCATCCCAGATATGCAAGAAAGATTCCAATTCATGCTCCTATCCCAGTCAACAATTTGTCAAAACTTATGAGGTGGGTTTGTGAAAAGAATATTGGGCATGGTGTGATCTATTTTAGTGATAAAGAATACCGTATCATCAATCCGATTGATCTGCTCAAGTTCGGAAGAGAAGTTTTGATGAGGCATCGGGCTTATCTAATTGAAGTTGATGAATCTGTTCATTTTATTGCGGCTCAATTCGGTTGATTCATTAGAAGGCCCTAAACAATAAAATGTATGCTTATGGCAGCAATTACAAAGTTGCGGACGTGGATTTTTAAAGATTTGATTCACCGAGCCTAGGGGAGATTGTACGTATTGAACCTAAAGGCTCAGGAAATCAAAACTAGATAATGAAGATCGAGTTCCCACGCGATAACTTTGAGCCACATGAGAAAAGTTCTTGCGCGAGACTAGTTTGCTAGTATAAGTAGTTTGCTAGGATCATTTTGTTTGTAATCCTGATAATTTCACACTTATGTAATCACATTATAAGAGAGAAATATACTTGAAAATATTATTTACATTGCTTGTTCTTCTTCTTCTTCGAGTTCTTTTAATTATCCGTGATTGATTCATTCCGTATTTCTCTAACGAGATTGATCTACAATGCATTCATGATCTTTATAGAGGGCAAAAATGTAAATGAAACAACTTAAAATGAAAGCCTCCTAAGGATTTGAAATTCATGGTCCATAGCGAACCACTATGGTAGTTGTACCGGTCTGCCAAGAAATGAGTATCAAAACAAGAAACTAGAGTTTTTACCACTATAGGTGTGCATAAAAACCGGGTTTTGACCCAACCCAGACCCGGGTACGGGTAGTAACCGATGGGAGGTGTACCCGGGTTCGAACCGGACTAGATTTTGAGATTTTTAGCGAACCCGACCTGAACTCAAACCGAACCCAGCCTAGTTGAACCCGAGTTGAACCCGGTATTGGACCCACACACAAGAAAAGAAAAGAAAAAACAACTAAACCCGATTTCAGACCTGACCCGGACCCATCCCTACCTTAACCGGGTATAATGGGTAGGGTTTTTAATTAGGTGAAGCCAACCCGAGTTCATACCCAATTTTGGCTCAACCCAGGTACAAAAAAACCCGGTTCGACCAAACCCGGTTTCGCGTATGCCCCAAAACCCATTTTGCCCACCTCTACAGACCACCATGGCCTGTCTTAATGGTCCATCATGGGATGAGGTTCAAAACCAGGGACTTGTGTTTCATAAAAGACCACCAAAGATTCACGGTGACGGTCCGCCAAGGTGGTTGCAGACCGCCATAAGTTGGCTTAATGATCCACAAGAATTTTTCCATTTCAAGATATGAATATTTGAAATATGCTTTTTAAGGCGGTAGCAGACTGTCAAGCATGAGGTAGCGGTCCGCCAAAGACCAAGTCAGGCAAAAAGTGGTATAAAAACCAACAAAATCTAATTTTTCATATTTTACACTCTCCACTCTCGGTCTACAATTTCACTAAAGCCGAAACCCCTCTCTCTAGGAATTGTGCATTTTGTAAGGCTCGTGGTGATGATTGGAACATGTTGTTGTGCATGTTGAGGTTGGTTTAGATTATAAATGATGTCTTGAGGCTCGGTTCGCTTCGTAAGCCACTTTTACCCTCTAAATACGAATAATGGCTATATATTAGTAGATATGTGACATGTGGAATTACACTGTAGTGTTAGATCGCTCGGTTGTTGAGGTATGGATGTCATGGACAGACAAAAAGCTCAGATCTATCTTGGTAAGGTTCCTGAACCTTCACCTTATGCATCATCATAGATTATATGGGTAAACCAAGGTTTTTTAAAAACCCCAAGCTGGTAGACAATGATTAAGATCCATATGGTTATTACGGTCTAGGAACGACCACATTTTGATAAACGGATTTGTCATGGGACAAGACCAGGTATAAGGATGGAATGGGTAATAAAGTGTCACTTCATAACCGTGAGGTTGTCACACATATTTGCACAATAGGGATTTCATGTGATGGTTAAGTCCGTCTGATCATTGTGTTAGGGGGTATGTGTAAACCCAAACTCTCCTACGTATGTTCATCGAGGGTTGTGATAGAAACATCCACTTGAGTAGGAGAACTCTAACTCGAGGTCATAGACGTGACTAGGGAAAGTAGGGTAATTATATCGGATTGGATGACAAGAAAGACTTAACAGTCAATGGGATTATGTCCTAATCTGAACATTTGAATGATTAGGGTTGTAAGACACTTGTGACGCTCGCCGAACAGTCTGTGGACACTCTCAGAAGCTCATCACTATGAGTATATGTGTCCTATATTCTTAGTTGTTTTTGGGGCTATATCTAAGGTGGTTAAACATTTTGATAAAATGTTTTGTGTGTGTGTGGTGACAACTTAAATTGTCCCTAAGGGATTGGCATACCTGTTGGTCACTGTAGTCACAAACAAGTTAAATTATCCCATTTCTGCTTGTTGTCGGGTCTTATTGCCACCGCACCCCGTTTTGATAACTCTCCATGTTCCACCGCTTGGTTGTCAGCTCATGAGCCAAATGGATCACTTGTGGGATAGTGATAGGGTTGGAAGCAGTCACCATACTCTGAAATCCTAGCACCAACCGACACATATGCAGTTTAATTCTCTTAAAGTTTAGGTTTACCATACCTGGGAAAAAAAACTTGCTAGTTCATGAGATCAGGTGGTGTAGTCCTCGATCATAGATCCTTCCATTTTCAAATGTCAGAATTCCTCTTCTAGCTTATGTACTTCGTCACGGGAACAGTACTCTTCAATCATCATTGTCTTAAATCAGCCCATGGCAAGGCATTTGCCATCGCTTGCCCTAGCATGTGCACCTAAGCATTCAACCATGAGAGTGCTACACCCTTTAAAATACATGTGGCGTACTTCACCTGATCTGCCGCAGGACAATTAAATTTCACGAAAACTGATTTAGGTTTTCTCAAACCACCTTACGAGTCCCACAACCTTCTCAGCTCCAGTATAGGTATAAGGCTTGGAGTCAATGAAGGCCTTATAAGTACATCTGGTGGTCCTGTGTTAATAAATTGAAACATTAAGAAAAAACTAACTATCGGAGTGTTGAAATACTTTAACATCCATAGACATCATTTAACTCCTAACTGAGTGCTTGTGCAATCACCGCCGCCTACCAGTGTACATTAGTCAGGGCTGCTAATTTTAAGGGTGCATTTTCATAGCACCCGTGCCACGTCCAAGTCCTCTAACACATCCAAGTCCTCAACCACGTCCATCCATTTTTCACTTTATATTCACAAATACAACAATGAATAACATCTAACATAGTAATCTCATTCAAGCAAAGTAAATAATAAGGAAACTAGTGGGGGTGTGACCCGTGCTATGTAGAAGGGTTATAAAAGTTGAAAGGTTTAACTCTGATGATTTATACTTTAGTACTAACCACCCGAAATGATTACATGCGAAACACTTGTAGATGCTTCTTGAAGATTAACATTTAGTCTTTATGTGTCTTGTATAGTTTTTTGTCATAGTATAGGAACTATTTTGTAAACATATGTTCCTTTTGTTTTCTTGATAGTATAAATAGCATAGTTAATGTATTACAGGTAATGAGACTAAGAGACCGATAGAGAAAATTCAGTTAGAACGAATTGTAACTATTTCTTTCTACACGTGTACTTTCTATGCATTCTATCAATGAAAAAACTATGAATTTTTCTGATTTGTTTGCATTGAATTGATTGCATGTGTTTGTTTGATTGAATTGTATCACAATATCATCACAGATCGATCCATTTTGATCCTATCAAATGGTATCAGAGTTGTTGGTTCAGTGATTTGAGTTCTTTAAACTGTCAAACTTTTGAATCACTTGAATCTGTGATTGATAAGCAACTCAATCTAACAATTGTTGATTTCAGTTGTGTTTCATCATTAGAAACATGAATTGAATCATAATTTGCAGCTCAATTTGTTCAAATTCAGTGAATTGTTCAAATCAGTGTTGGAACTTGTTCTTCATCAGTCGAACTGATTTTCAAGCCAAAAATTGATTTGTTGTTGTTATTTGATGAAATTGAAGTTAGAGGACTGTTAATTGATCGAATTCCTACCTAATCGGAGGATTTTAGGTCAATTCATCAAGTTTTTAAGGATTTCAGTTAATCTGAGTTCGTTGAAATCTGTTGAAGTTGGCCCATTAGGTCAAAACACTACTGAAAATTGCCCAAGTGTTTGGGCGCTTGACAACTGTTCAGGCGTTTCACAACTGTTAAGGCGTTTTTGGTCTAGGCGTTTTACCACTATGGGGGCTCATTACAACTGTGGTCACGAACTTTTCAGAAACTAATTCTAGGTGCATTTGAACTATTTGGGAGTTTCTTCAACCAGGCGTCTGACAACAGTTTGGACGTTTTACAACTGTTCAGGCGCATTACAAGTTGGGCGTTTGAGAATTTTTCCTAAGGCAGTCCCTTGGGCATTTCTATGTCAAAGTCAGAAGTATCTCAACTGTTTGGGAGCTTCATCACTGTTTAGGCGCATCAACATCAACACTTAGAAATTTTTTAGAAATTTTTCAAAAACTTAAAAAAAATACAAAAATATTTTCAATTCATTATTTTAATTCAAAACTTAAAACAACAAAAACAAATCTTTTTCTAAAATTCAAAATTAAAAATGGTGAAATCAGAAGACTCAGAGAACAGAGTTCCTAAACTGAGGAACAAAGCTGATTTTAAGAACTGGTCTCTTAGATTGAAACATCACCTTAATTCTATTGACACTGACTTATGGAAGTCAATAGAAAGAGGAGCTCACATTCCTATCACTTTAGATGGTCCTGATAGAGGGTTTGTCTATACTAAAGACTCTCCAGAACCATACCCTAAAGATGGATTGCAGGGTGATGATCTAAGGAAAGTTAAGAATGATATAAAAGCATATTCTCTGATGTGTAAAGGACTACCACTTGAAGTCTTAACCAGACTTGATGGTTATCAGACAGGATATACCATGTATAAAGCATTGAAGATAATTTGTGAAGGTGGTAAGGAGATTCAAGATCTTAAGAAGCAGAAACTGAAGAGGCAGTTTGAGCTGTTTAAATATTTAACTGGTGAAACTATAAATCAAATGATGAATAGATTCGTGCAAATGACAACTGAGATGTCAACTATTGGCATCAAAAATGATCTCAAAGATCTAAACTTCAGGCTTCTCAATGCTCTTCCATCTTCATGGAAAAAATAGTTACACTGTTGAAGCATACTGAGAAATTTCCTATGGATCTTGATCTGTTGATAGCTAAAATTGAGTCTGTTGAAATTGATGAAAGCTCAAGGAATAATGACAGAGCAGCTTCAATGTCTCTGTACAAATATGTTGCATCTCCAGCTAGTACTATGGAGAATGCCTTCATGGCTAAAAATGAGAGTTTACCAGAAGAAAAGGGTGATCTGTTTGTTGGAGCAGGGTTCTTTACTGATTCTTCTTATACAAGTGCACCTTCTTATACATCTCAACCTCAACCTCAGTCCCCTCCTATGTCTCAAAGTTCTAAACCTCAAACTGAGACTCCATCTGTTAACTCTGCTAAATCTAGCAAAGTTAAAGATGTCATCAACATCCTATTACAGGATGAAGAGTCCAAATCTGCTTTTACTGCTTTTATGGCTAGTTTTCAAGCTTATCAAGGTAGTCATTTAACTCAATTAGATTTTTTTTTGCAAGACTTATTCGAGATGGACCCAGATGACGTGGAGGAAATGGATCTGAATTGGCAAATGGTGATGATTGCATACAGGACTCAGAAACACTCTTATGTCAACAGGAACTAGAAGCCAAGTGCTAACAAGACTGTTGGATTTGACAAGTCTAAGTCAAGGTGTTTCAACTCTAATAGTTATGGCCATTTTTCAAGGGAATGCAAAGCTCCCAGAAACAAAGGAGGAAATAGCCAATCGAGTTCAGGCAATCAGAGGTTTCAACAATCATCTCAGAAGACATTCCAAAAGCCATACCAAAGCTTACCAATGCCTGAAATTAAAGATGAATCAAAGTCATCTGAAGAGCCAAAGAAAGCTCTAGTTGTTAACATTAAAGATGGATATGATTGGAGTGCTTATGCTGAGCAATTTACTGCTGATCTAACTTCTAGTTTATCTCTTATTCAAGAAGTTCAAGGAGAAGATTGGCCAGAAGATAGTGATCCAAAGGCTAAATATGATTCTGAGAATGAAGAAGAACAATACGATTGGGGGATAAATCTGATCCTAAAGAAGATTCAGAAGAAGTTGCATTGATGGCAAAGTCAGATCAACCAAAGGTTGAAAATTCATCTTCTAACTCAGAGACCACTCCTCCTAAATATCTTGAAATACCATCAGAAGTAAGAGAAAAATTATGCACAAAATCTTGCTTTGAACACGTTGAATACTACAGAAATAACTCATATAAAATATGTGAAAAACTTAAGCAAAAGGAATTGATGCATAATAAACTCAAAAATGATCACAAAGTGTCAGATGAAAAGATCATTTCTTTACAAACTTCATGGAACAAAACTTTGAAAGAACTAGAAATAGTTTCAAAACAACTTGAAGAAATGACCAAGAACTTAGAACAGGAGAAAATAACACATGCTGCTACTCAAGTTGATCTTGCTAAAGTCAAAAGTTCCAAAACAATCGTGGAACAACTGGTAAGTGAAAGAAAAGATAAACAAAAAGCATGATTAGGTTTCACTCACGAACCAATGCCTGAATCTATAACTAACACTTTGCCAAAAAACTTTAATACACACGATCACTCTCCTGAGAATAAGGCAAAACTCAAAGCTTTCCAAAACAAGAACAAGATTTCTGATAAGGAAGAAGAGAAAGCTTATGTAGAAATTTTTGAAGAAAAGGATACAGAAAAGATCAAAAACAGTCATCCAATAAAAGTTAAATCATATGAACCACGACCGAAAAGTAAGAAAATTATTGTTTCAAAGGAATCTGTGTTGGAGGAAGTCATCATTAAAAACAAAGATAAGACAAAACTAAAAGAAGAAACATCTGAAGACTCGAGCTCTTATGAACAAAAAGATCAAAAAGAGAAAGAAAATGAAAAAGAATCTTCAACTGAAGATGTTCAATCTCAAGTAAAATCAAGTTCCATAAAATCAAGGAACCAGAGAAGAAGAAGAAAAATGAATAAAGCTAAAAATGATCAAATTAAAGAAAATCATACACAGACAACAAATCAAACAAATAAATTTAAACCAATAAATTTTGTGTCTGTTGGTATGTTAAACATGAATTCAATTCAAGATGTTAAGCAAACTCCTAAGAACAAATCAACCTCTGATCTGAAAACAAGTTCAGATTCTAAGTCTTCCACTGTCGTTAAATGATTTGTGTCTAAGGAATCAAAGAATGAAGTTCATATACAAAAGCCAAAACTAAATATGCGAAAGAACAAACTGTCAAATCAAAAGCAACAGATTAATTTTTTGACGCCTAAACCTAGACAAGGATCAAACGTTGCGTCACCATCGAAAATCAATAAACATTTGTTCAAAACTCCACAGAGGTACTGCGAAATCTATGACATGTATAATCACAACACTGTTGAATGTTTTTTTAATAAGTACTATCACATATGCGATATGAGAAATCACTCAATATCAGAGTGTTATTTTAATAAGTACTGTACCTTCTGTGATGAACAGACTCACAACATAGAAAATTGTTACTTTAGAAAGAATTCACCAAGGAAAGGATTTTATAATACACAACTGAGCAAATGTTATGTTAATCCTTAGTTTAAAAGAAATCAAACTGTCAGTTTTCAAAGATTAACTAATCAACATTCCTTAGGCTTGAGATCTTTTAAAAGAAATGACTCTGTGAGACCAAAACAATTCATTCACGATCAATTCATTCCAAGGTCAGTGAGAATGAACAATAAAAATTTTGGAAATAAAAATTTTTCAAAAATTGATCAATTAAATGATATGAATTTTCTTAAAAATGATCAAAAATTTGTGAATCATAGAATTGGCAATTTCATTAAAAAAAAGCCGGATGTAAACAAACTTCATTTCAAGCAATTTACAATTGTTGATTAGTTTGGAAAACCCAAGACCATCTCGGCTTGGGTAGATAACTCAACTTAATTTCTTTGTTTTGCAGGTACGCCCGAGAAGACCAATCAACACATGGTATGTGGATAGCGGGTGTAGCCGGCACATGACAAGCAATCATGCCTTGTTACAAGATTTTAAGGTAAAGGATGCTACGCATGTCGCCTTCGGTGGTGATGCAGGAGGAAAAATCACAGGAGAAGGAACAGTATCCAACGGGATAATAAGCTTCGATAAAGTCAACTTCTGCTCACAGTTAACTTTAATCTGTTAAGCATTTCCCAAATTTTTGATAAATCATATTCTGTACTTTTTGATGATTCTTTTTGCTACATTTTGAAGCCAGGTTTTCAGATTAGCAAAGACTGGGTGGTTGTTAAAGCTGTTAGGGATCAAGATGTGTACAAACTGGATATGTCTCAAGTTGATCCATCTACAAAAACAACTTGCCTTTTTGCTCAAGCTTCAAATTACGAAAGTCAGCTTTGGCATAGATGTCTCGAACATTCCAACTTCAAGAATAGGAACAAGCTTGTAGCAGGAAATCATGTTATCGGCCTTCCATCAAAGAAGTTTGCCACTACTGATCTCTGCTCAGCATGTTTAAAGGGGAAGCAACACAGAGCATCTTATAAGCCCAAGCAAATAAACTCAAACTCCAAACCTCTCCAGATGTTACATATGGACCTTTTCGGACCAACAAATGTGAAGAGTATTAGAAGAAAATCTTATTGTTTAGTTATCATTGATGACTTCACAAGATTTTCATGGGTTTATTTTTTGTATGCAAAATCTGAAACGGCTTTAAAAGAATTTATCATAAACGTTGAAAACCAATTAGAACAAAAAGTAAAAATAATAAGAAGTGATAATGGAATGGAATTTAAAAATGCTAATATTGACATGTTTTGTGCAGAAAAAGAAATTGCTCACCAGTTCAGTGCTCCCAGAACTCCACAAGAAAATGGAGTTGCTGAAAGGAAGAATAGAACTTTGATTGAGGCTGCGCGATCCATGTTAGCAGATGCAAAAATTCCTATCACTTTCTGGGATGAAGCCATATCTACTGCGTGTTTTGTACAGAATCGTACTTTAATTGTGAAAGACAAACTAAAAACTCCATATGAGTTGATGTTTGGTAGGAAACCAAACATAGATTTTCTTAAATCTTTTGGTTGTCCAGTTATGATTTTAAATTCAAGTAATCAGCTAGGAAAATTTGATGCAAAATCTAATGATGGATTTTTTGTTGGATATTCATCTGTTTCAAAAGCCTATCGAATTTATAACTCTAGGACAAATGTTATACTTGAAACATTCAACGTTAAATTTCTTGAAAATTCTTTTCCATCAGTTTCAAATGGTCCAGCCTGGTTATTTGATTTAGATTCATTGTCAAACTCTTTTCAATCTAACTTGTTTAATCAATCTAACTTGTTTGATTCTACAAGTGAGAAGAAACTTCAAGGAGATCTCGGTTCTTTCAGTGATGATTTAGATTCTGATGATATGGATGATTCAAGCCCAAATTATCCATTTTTCTCTTTTGTCAAAGATTCAATAATTCGATTTAATGATAATGATGATCTCTCTTAACAAGATGAAGATCATTCTATTTTAGAAAATCAAGAAGCTTCACAACCTATTCCTAATGATGGTATAGAAATTGTACAACCTGAGTCTGGAACGTCATCTATTTCTGGTGATGTAGTTGATTCTGGTAATCTTGATTACTTTATCAACTCACCGACTCAAGTTCCCAATTTCAATCCATATTCTTCAAACCTATTGCATCAGCTTTCTAACATGAACCAAACCAATCTGGATGTTCATGTTCAAGGAAATAAAATTCCAACATCTTGTATTCACAAGAACCATCCAACATCTCAGATTATTGGTCCATTGAATGAGAGAACAACAAGAAGTAAATCAAAACAAGCAAATCTTTGCTTATACTCATGTTTTCTTTCTCAAATTGTTCCTAAAAACGTTACCGAAGCGTTAAATGACAATAGTTGGATTGAGGCTATGCAAGAAGAATTACTTCCATTTCGCAAACAAGAAGTGTGGAATCTTGTGGATTTACTTGAAGGAGAAAATGCCATAGGCACAAGATGGTTGTTCAGAAACAAACCAGATGATCGAGGAATTGTTATTAGAAATAAAGTAAGACTAGTTGCATAAGGATACACCTAAGAGGAAGGAATACATTATGATGAAGTATTTGCTCCAGTTGCAAGACTTGAATCAATTTGTGTCTTCCTGGCTTATGCATCATTCATAAAACTCAAGGTGTATCAAATGGACGTGAAAGGTGCTTTCTTGTATGGACCAATCACCGATGATGTGTTCGTAAAGCAACCTCTGGGTTTTGAAGATTCAGAATTTCCACATCGTGTGTACAAGCTTAGCAAAGCTTTGTATGGACTCCATCAAGCCCCTAGAATCTGGTATGAAACGTTATCACAGCACTTAATCCAACATGGATACATGTGAGGGAAAATCGATCTGACTCTGTTTATCTAGAAGGATTCTGATGATCTTTTATGTGTACAAGTGTATGTCGATGATATCATATTTGGTTCTACAAGTCCAAAATTATGAAATGAATTCGAAGAAATAATGAAGTCTCGATTTCAAATGAGTTCTATGGGAGAAATAAATTTCTTTCTTGGACTTCAAGTTAAGCAATCTGCAGATGGTATATTCATTAACTAAGAGAAGTTTGTCGACAAGCTCTTGAAGAAATTTAAGCTACAAGATTGTCAGTTCATCAAAACTCCAGCTGACGTAAACACCAAGATTGAGCCTGATCTGAAAGGAAAATCTGTAGACCAAACTTTATATAGATCTATGACCGGTTCATTGATGTATCTTACTGCATCTAGACCTGACATAATGTATGTTGTTTGTGTCTTTGCAAGGTATCAATCAGACCCGAAAGAATCTCACTTAATTGCTGTCAAACGCATATTCAGATATCTCAAAGGAAAACCGGCCTTAGGGTTATGGTATCCTTATGAAGGAAACTTCGAGTTATATGGGTATACTGATAGTGATTATAGAGGATGTTGTCAAGATAGAAAATCTACTACGGGTGGTTGTCAGTTTTTAGGACCCAAATTAGTCTCATGGCAATGTAAGAAACAAACAAATGTCTCCGTTTCAACCGCAGAAGCTGAGTACATAGCTGCTTCAGCTGGATGTTCTTAAATCCTTTGGTTACAAAACCAATTGCTAGATTACGGGTTCAGCTTTCTTAAAACTCCATTTTACATTGATAATACTGTTGCTACATTCATTACAACGAATCTCGTCCAACATTCAAAAACAAAACATATTGAGATTCGATATCATTTTCTCAGAGATAACTCTAAAAAAGGTTTAATCATTCTAATTCAAATTGCAACTGAAAAACAGTTAGCTGACCTTTTTACTAAAGCCTTCTTACCAGGACGGTTTGAGTATTCGGTAGAGTCAATTGGTCTTATTAACCACATTTAAAAAACTAGTTTTTGAGCATTTCAGTTAATTGAGTCTACATATGATCAGAACCCTTCCTTACCTGAATAGGACACAGCAAGAGAAACTGTCAAAGTTAATTGCCTGATTGTATTTTGTGTGTGCATGTTTCTTAGAAAAAGCAAAACCAAATACAAAATTAGAAAATTGAAAAATCAAAAGATAAAAATATATAAAAAAAACTACAAAAATAGAGTTTTTCTTTGTTAATTCATTATTTAGGATGAATCTGTCATTGCAATATGTGAGAAATGATAGATACATTAGTTTGATCAGTTGCATACTTCGCTTTCGACTAAAGTCTGACGTGATCAGATATGATGTGCAAGTAAGTTCATGCAATTAGACTGAAAAAGTAAATTCCTATGATTAAACTAAATCATTCATGCATTCATGTCTGTCTATCTTAGAACTAATGAGTAGTGTTGATTTCTCAAATTGCTTGCTTGTTAAGACATAATCTCACACCTGATGGTGATATGAATAACCATTTAGCTCTAATTATTTAATGCATCTAACACTTCTCTGTTATGAGTCATCATAGACCTGAAGTGATGAGATATCCTTTGTTGTAAGTGATTACAGACCTGGATATTCTCACTGATGCAACAAGAAGCCAATGTGCACAAACATCAAATGAGATCTGGTTATACTATATGTCAGGTTAACAAGTTGAAAACAGTGACTTCGCATAACTTTATGAGAATTAACCTCTCTAAGTCTAAGTGTGACTGCATAATGTCATATCTAATTGTACCTTAAACAATCCAAGAATTGAAAAAGTAAGTGTGCTGAATATCTTGCTAAATGCACTCATTTTTTGTCCTTAGATCTCGTGTCTCCTTTGCTGTAGGAATACTGATCTAGAACACACTTGATCAGGATTTATTCACTGTCTATGACTATCCATCATTTTTTTTATTTCAATGTGCTGATCTTAACTAATATGATCTTACTGCAGACATTGATTCATTTGTAAATATTAGATTTTTATTCTGCTTTAATTTTGATTTTTTGCATGTTTTTTGTGTGCAGGCATATTAACAATGATTAGTGTGATCTTCATGTGACAAATTCAAGAAACTTCTAAGTTTTGTTAAACTTAAAAGTTTAAACTTAAGAGTTAAAAGAAAAAGTGTCTAAGAAAATTGATTTTCAAATTTCAAGATATGAATAATCAAAATTTAATATTTTGGATGGAAATGATAAAGCTAAAATGTTCAAGCATGTGTGTGTTTGACATAATGTAAAAATGAACCTGAAAAATAGTTTAAGTGAAAAGCTTCTTGCAACATTTTAAATGAGATTATTTGTTAAAATTAGAGACTAAAATAACGGGAAATTACTTTTGAAAAATTAAAACAAAAATAAAAGGTCAAAATATAAAAAAAAATTAAAAAAATCAAAATAAAAATCAAAAATTTTGAAATGTAAAAAAAAATTCAAAATTGAGGGTCTATTATGTAAATTTTGGGTGAGAGTCAAAATTTGACAAATTAAAGTCAAAATTTGATAAAATTGTATAAATATTAGTATTGAACAGTACTAATATGTCTGAACAGTACTAATATGTTTAAATAGTATACAGGTGGAAGATCTAAAAATTACAAGTGCTAAGACACATTAAAGTCATCTCATAGGCCTAAACAGTGTTAATAAGTCCAGGATTAGGAGCATGATGGTTTTTCAGAATTTATACAAGTGTTAGGTGTTTCAGACATCCTCATGCGCCTAAACAGTTGTCATAAGTCTGAAAATTGTGGTCAAGTGTTGGGCGTTTTACCTTTCTCATGCTCCTAAACAATATCCAGACTTTCAAGTGTTGGGCGTTTTACCTTTCTCATGCTCCTAAAGTGAAAAATACCAAGTGTGGGCGTTTCAGCAAGACTCATGCGCCTGAACAGTTCAAAAGCTCCTAAACAGTGCTTATGCGTCTGAACAGTGTTCATGCGTCTAAGCCCATGCCCACAAACAGTGCTCATGTGTCTAAATACTTAGTGTAAAATTCATTATCATGCGCACAAATAGTGTTCATGCGCCTGACCTCATGCGCATAAACAGTGCTCATGCGCCTTAAAATTTCACTTAGTATAAAAGCAACACTTCTTTGTGATTTTAGACATTTCATTCTCAAAACCCCTGAACACTCATAAACCCAGACACTCGATGAACCCTGATTCACTCATTTCAATTGATTTCTGATCTTGTCTTGCATTCAATAGTCTTTATATCAAATTCTAAACGTAAGTTTATGATCAAAATCACAGGAATTTCAGTTTAATAGGTTGATTTGATTTGGGCGTATCGAACCTATTCGGGCGCACGAACCCTAGTTGATTGAATCTATTAAACTTGTGAATGAAATGAGTATAATAAACTGAAATTGATGATTTAATGTTAATAGAAACATGATTGCGACCTTGTTAATGCATTTAAATCTGTTTTTCATTGAACTTCAATCTGTGATGATTCTTCATCAGTCGTATGATGAAGATGAACAGTCATGTTCAAATTTTTTTTAAAATGAAAAATTGATTAACAAAAATTTCATGTTACAAATCTGTTTTGTGAGATTAATTTGAGGATTAAAGTGTGTATAAATCATAAACAAACTAACTTGAATGATGATTTGTTCTTGAACAGAATGTCAAACTCTTAGAATTTTTAAGTGCAAGTTAGTCAAAAATATTTTAAAACATACTAATTCTTTAAATTTTAACAAACATCAATTGATTTTAATTGATAATATTCAAGTTTCTAAATTTCTTGTTTTAATTTTGCAGATGGCTGAATTAAAATTCGAGCCTAAACACAATGTTGTTGCTTTACTGAATGAAGAATTAAGAGATGTTGTGGGATATGAAGAGATAATTAGATTTTTACTGAGAACAAAGTATGTTTATGCCATATGTTATCAGCCAATCATCTATGCAAGACTAATCAAGAAGTTCTGGAACACTGCATCTGTTGAAGTTAATGATGAAGGGAGAAAAGTAGTGAGAGGATTCATTACAAACTTCAGAATGATTGAAGTATCTGAAGAGTCCATAAGAGAAGCTTTAAGATTAGGACCAAATGATCCTGAGGAGTTAGTTGAATTGTCATTTAATGAATGTAGAGAGACATTTATGGCAATGGGTCATCCTGATCACTTTCCCAAGAAGTAATTTTTTCGAGCAAGAGTTTATAATCACTGGAAGCTTTTTTGTTATATATTTCAACACTGTATGTCCAAACAGAGTGCTGGATGGAACTCTTTCCCAGTAGATATAGCATCTCTTATCGTAGCACTTGCAACTAATCGGAGATTTAATATGTCAAAGTGGATTCTAAACGGTTTTATCTTCAATTTGGAAAAGGGAACCAGGAACAAGTACCTAATATACCCAAGATTCTTACAGATGATTATAAATGAAGAGCATCCAGATATACGTGTAGATGGAGTGAGTGGTGAAACTCTGATGCTAGAACACATGTCTGAGATTTCTTATAAGAGACTTGCTATAGTCACTGGTGCTCAAAATGTACCATTGTTTGATTACGTAAGGAATGTGGCTAATGATGAAGTTGACATTACTATTGATCACTATCATTTGACAGAAGAAGAACCTATAGACCCTAATGATCTCATTGAAGAATTGCCTAATAATGATGACAATGATGATAATGATGACAATGAAGATGATGAAGAGAGTTCAAGTTCTTCTGATGATGATAATGGTGATGATGGTGGTTATGATGGTGATGTGATGGAAGTAGTTCATGATGATATACAAGAAGCTGAGCAAGTTATTGAAGAAGCTCATGAAGAAAGACATGATGATGTAGATGAAACTGAGTCAGCTAGTGAGGAAATTCATGAAGAAATTGATGAAAATGTACAAGAAATTGACCAAGTTACTGAAGAAATTCATGATGATGATACTGAAGTTAATCAAAGTGTAGAAATTGTTGGTGATAGTCAAACTGTTGATGAGACAGTGAGTATGATTGAAGAGATGGTAGATACTAATGAACAGTTTGAGTTTAATGGGAATATTCAAGAATTTGAAGTTGTTGAAACTACAATTCATAATGAATTTGTGAATGAACGTCAATAAGAAGTTAATATAACAGAAGAAGTTAATTTTTAGCAGATTATTGATGAGCTGAAAGAAGAAAATTTGAAGCAATTGAAAGTGATTGAAGATTTGAAAGAAGTTAATGAGAAATTACAAGAAGAATTGAAAAAGAAAGATGAAGTGATTGAAGAGTTGATGAAAAGCAAAGAAGACAGTGTGAAAACATTTGAGGTAATGATGACAGATTATGATTCAATGGAAGAAAAGCTAAGAAATTGAATGATGAAAATGAAGTTATTAGAGAAGAATTGGAAAGGATGAAAGAAACACAAAAGTCTCCGATGAAAATGAAGTTATTAGAGAAGAATTGGAAAAAAATGAAAGAAACACAAAAGTCTCTGTCTCCAGATTTGATGATTATTTCAAAGAGTAATCCGATAGATGTTGAGAAAGTTCCTGTTTTAGATAAAAGAAAGAGGAAAATAGATGATATTGATGTTTTAGTATTACCTGAATCATCATCCAAAGTTCAAAAAGTGGTGAAGAAGATTCGGATATACAAGAAACCATTGGAGCTTTAGAGGATATAGAAGCTGAATTTGATGATGACTGGTATAATGAAGTATTAGATGATGAAGATTTAGTAGAAGCAAATGTTGATGAGCATTATTCACCGATTGATATAAGCCATGATGATATACCTATTAATGTTGAAGAAAGGTATAATTATCTTATCAATTACAATAGAGTTTTTCTTGATGGTTTAACTGTGTCTCAAATTAATGAAGAGTTTGAGAAATGCATAGCTATTGAATCAAGTGCACCAATTGATCCGGATGAGATTATAGTGGAACACGGGGAGTGGAATCCATTACAGGAGAGCATTAATATTAAAGAACTGACTACATCTGAGTTGTATCATCCAGATCCAAATGATATGAATGTTACTGCATTAAGGACATGGTTACAGTCAAGAAACTATCCATGGAAGAAGCTCAAGAGGTTACAAGCCGAATCATTAAGAAATTTGGTAAGGAGCTTTCAAGAAACAGAAAAGCAGACTAATAGAATGATTGTGCTTGATACTGATAATCCTCGGTATCTTGAGATCACGAAAAGAACGAGGATTCTGAAACCTCAGGAAATTCAGTCTAGGTCTATGAATAGCACAGTGTATGAACAAAGAAAGGAGCTTATGAGAATGTTTCAAGAGACTGAAAGGCAAGGTTATCAAGTCTCTATAGAACAAAAGCAATTGTGGAACAAGGCACGTTCAGTAGGAGACCTAGTTCGCAATGTATTACAGAAAGGGCAATCTATTTCAGAACTACTCAATGCTATGATTGTTCCTGATACTACAAAAGAAGTGAAGATCGTCGCATGGAAATATGATGAGATTTTTGTTGCATTTTTTATCAAAAGGGTAAATGCAATCTGTGACGTTTATCATTTTTTCTCAAGTGTCATAAAACTTCCTGTTCAAGATCTCAAAGAGTTGAATAAATTGCCATTGATTAATCCATCTAAAGCTAAGCGTGGAGAAAACTTTGTGCAATTGTTGAATAGAGGAATAACTCAAATGAGTTCATTTTTACAAACGAGGTGTGATCAGGAAGATAAGGAATATTTTCAAACAATAAAGAAGAAGAGAAAAGGTGTTGAGAAAGACGTAGGAGAAGAAAAGTTCTTAGACGCATTCAGTGATCAATATTTTCAAAAAGTAACAAATCCAGGACTCAAAGTCATTGATGGAACACAGCAATCGAAACCAATCTTGAGGTGATTTTATAATTCGGATACATTTGAGCTGAAGTTAGTATGAGATTTTAATAATTGGGATCACGATATGATTTCTTTATTTGGTGTTTTTGAGTTGAAGCTTTTGCATCCCAGTTACATTTCATTCTTGTCTATACAAAAGTTTGAAAAAGTTGTTCCAGAAACGGTTGAGAATGATAAGAAGTATTTTCTGTCAATCATTAAAGTGATGAATGCGGCAAAGGAAAGGATATCTTTGAGGAAAGCATTGGCATATGCTAACATTGTGAAGAAAGATATTAAAGATATTGAGTTCATGAGAATATCAAGCAAAGGAGTTTTAGAGATTCACTGTAAAGATAATCCAAACCCTATAGAGTGTTATGCTAACGTGGATATTGCAGGTCTCTCAAAGCAAACTTTGGAAGTGATGAATAGCATGGAGATAAAGACGAATGAAGCTAAACTGGAGCAAGGAATTTTAGCTAGCAAGTTCAAGTTAGCTATTGCTAAAGCTCTGAGAAAACAAGAACTTTATAGAAAGAAGCCAGTATTCAAGATTAAAAAAGAGCCTGAAGACTTCTTTGATTTATGAAGACTGAAGATTGGAGATAAAGCATGGAGACTAAAGATAAAAGAGAAGACAAAGACAGAAGATAAGAAGATTGAAGGCAAAGATCTGAAGTCTGAAGATTGATTTTAAAGACCGAAGACAATGTCAATCTTAGAGGGAGTATTGTAGATGCTTCTTAAAGATTAACATTTAGTCTTTATGTGTCTTGTATAGTTTTTTGTCATAGTATAGGGACTATTTTGTAAATATATGTTCCTTTTGTTTTCTTGATAGTATAAATAGCATAGTTAATGTATTGTGTAGCTAACGAGACTAAGAGACTGATAGAGAAAAATTAGTTAGAACGAATTGTAACTATTTCTTTCTACACGTGTACTTTCTATGCATTCTATCAATGAAAAAAACTATGTATTTTTCTGATTTGTTTGCATTGAATTGATTGCATGTGTTTGTTTGATTGAATTGTATCACAATATAATCACAGATCGATCCATTTTGATCCTATCAACACTGATAAAAATATAGAATATAAAAAATACTATAAAAATCAAATACCTCAAAACAGAAAAAAATAGCAAATGCGTAAATTTTGACTTTACTATAATTCACGAGCTCTATTGTAACTTTATTAAAATTTGCATGATATAACTCGAATGCTTAAGTATAAAACTTAAAAAAATTAAGGTGATTAAATGTAAATTTGACATAACTCGAAGACTTAAATATAAAATATATAATATTTGAGGTGTTTAAATGTAAATTTGACATAACTCGAAAGTTTAAATATAAAATTTTAAAAAAGACAAAATGAGTAGTTATCAATTTGAAAAAAAAACAAAGAGAGGAAGCTTGTTGTGGTTAGTTTAAAAAAATAATTAGAGGTTTAAATATAAATTTCAAAAAAACAAAATAAGTTTTTATTAGTTTGGAGAAAAATAAAGTTATTGTGATAACTTGAGAAAAACGACATCTTCACTACTCATATTTTTTTCAAATTTTTATATATAGTGATGCGACGGGTGTTATCAAGCCTATTTTTTGACCTGTCTTAAACGTTAATATATTTGGTAATATTATTATTATTATTATAACTATATAAATATTTATTGATTATATACTAAAGTGTTTAAATAAAATAATACTTAAATCAAATAGTATTAAGTTATAAAACTATAAATAATAAATGCATATATTTAATATTAATTAAAGTATTATAAATAAGATAATACTTAAAATAAATATATATTAAATAATGTATTAATTGAGTTAAATTATAAGTGTGCCCTCATTAAATGTTTTATATATAATATAGATATAAATAATATAGATATAGATTATCATTATCATTATTATTATAAAAGTATTTAGTAATTATATAGTTAAGTATTGAAATAAGATAATACTTATTTATAAATTTAATTATTATTATTATTTTATTATTATTAAATTTATAATAAAAGCATATAGTAATTATATAATTAAGTATTTAAATAAATTAATACTTATTAATAAGTTTTAATGTTAATTTAAGGTCTTATAAATAATATAATATCTATTGTAGCGAATTAAATAAACATATATGATTAAATAATGTATTAATAATATGTGTTAATTAAAGAAGTTTATTAAATGAGAGCAAAATAGAAATGATTGCATAGAATACTTTATCTCATGCTTAAAAAGTTGTATTAGATGTCTTAATACTTTTGTAAATTTACACTTGCGTCCCAATGTTTTGCATTATATAGTAGTATAGATAATGAATTTGCATAACCACAACATTTATAACCAAATTAATAACTCATGATAAATAAATTATAAGTAACTCATAAAATATAAATTTAGTTTAAAAAATTTCAAGTTTTTTAGTTGGGTGGGAAACAACCCTTCCTACATAGGTTAAGAAATAACACTATGTAATCCAAAGAAAAGATAAATGAAATAAATCAGTTCAATATGACAAATCTCCTTAGGCTCAAGCTACTCCTCTAACTCATGTATCCTTCTGATGGCCTCATGTAATTGATTCCATGTAGCAGTCAGACTGGTTATCAGTTCTTCAACCTGCCAATATAAAGCTTGTATTTCTTCAGCTTGCCCATCCTGATGTCCAAACAAATCATGCCACGCATCTTCCATATCATCAAACGCTTTGCTGGTGAGCTCCTGCCTATCATGTATCTGAGTGAAGTCATATAATAATCCCCGTCGCACTCGGTCATGCGAGGCTACTAATGCCGCAACGGCCTTTTGAGTATTGCATGGCGTCGGGGGAAAAATGGTGTCTGATTCGTTAAGAAAACCAAGAGGTAACAGCGGAACACACTCTTTACAGTTCATCTTAACTATGGTACTATGATACAATGCCCAGTTCTCGGGATTGTACATGTCGTGATCAATCATATGCTCGTTTGGGAAACGCATACTAGATGAAGACTGAGGAGGGTCGAGAAGAAGAACCCACAGAAAGCAAAGGGGCCGTAGGAAACGGGGTTTTTTTCCCAGCGGGCTCGATGTTAAGGATGATGATGATACCATACTGCAGTGTATGTGATGTGCAAGCCAATGAGTATATAGTTAGGGATGAGTAAACGAGTAGGTAACTAACTATGTGCGGTATAGACTAATGTGTACGCAACCTAGTTAACTATAACCAATGGCTCCGATACCAATCTGTCACACCCTCAAAATTCACGGGCGGGGTTTTACCATATGGCGTGTAAACAAAACAGGATCCAAGTTATTAGTTACTCTGACGACCCCTAATAGAATTTTAAAATAAACTAAGTTTTAAAATACTGTGAAATCATAAGTTAAATATTCAAACCAAAATTTTCAAATGTAAATACGTAAAACACACACCTAAGATCATAGTTAAAGAACGTATAGCCAAAGTTCATAAATTGAATGTTTGAATGATGCATGACTCGTGTTGTGCTCTTACATGCACCAGTAGCTAGCAAACTAAGAAATGGATACTAAAGTGTCAACATAGAGGTTTGGTGAATTCAAGAGTTTATAAGTAAGCAAAAACAGTTGTGTTTGTAAAACATAGGTAATGTGTACTGATATAGATAGCTATTCTATATCATAGCAATAACAATAGTGTTTTCGTTATCGAAACTGACTGTGTTCGTTTGTTTGCCTTCCACCATGACTTACCGAGTCGTGATAATGTATTAGAAGTATAGGAAAATATTGCACCAGCTAGTTTCCTTAATTAACGATTCGAAAGTGTAAGACTTTTAAATGGTAATATAAGCTATGTTTATACCATACACAACTTATAATAATTAAAGCGTTTGAAAATATGCTTTCTCCCCTAAAAGGAGCATGTAAAAGAAGGGTATTGAACTCACATGAAGTGTAAGCAATAAGTAGTGTAATCAAATAATCTAATGGAATGACAACTCGTCATAGGTTACCTAGAATATATAAGTACATAAATACGTGCAAGACAGGATGGTTTAGTAAACCCTAAGCGTTCAATCAATCTCATTGATTTAAGTGATTTTGAAAACATTGACCCGTTTGACCCAATTGATCCGTTTGACCTGTTGGTGATATGTTGTAAAACCCGAAATTTTTGATAAAAGAAAAGTATCTTGCAAAAAGGGAGCCAAAGTGGAAGGGGGCTAAGTGTAAAAAGTACAAAACTCAAATATTTTAATATATTGTGAGTATGGCCGCTCCATAACACCTTTTTGCAACTGTTGTTTGACTGAAAAGTGTAAAAAGAAGAAGAAGAAGCTGCTCTCTCGGTTATTCAAGGAAGAAAGGCTGATTTTCGCAAAATTGGTGAGTGTTCTTTGTATATTTGGCTCGGTTTTGTTGGGTTTTTGACCATGAAACCGATTTTCATGTGTTTATTGTGCTTGGTTGTTTGCTTGGTTGTGTTTTAGGTGTTTGAACTCTTGTGCCTTCAAGTTTTGTGGAGTTTTACTTGAAGACTACATTAGGTGAGTTCTAGACCCCCGGTTTTATGTGTTTTAAACTCTTTGGGGCTGAAAGTGCATATTTAAAAATGTTTTACAAGTGTTTTATGTTTACCCGTATGTATTTGCGAATGTATGCTTATGATTTAGGGTTGTATATGTGTTCTTGATGCTTAGAATGGTGGATATAAGCTTAGAACATGTTAGAATGCAGATTGGGTTCGAAAATAAGTCTGAAATATGCATAATGGTTGGTCATGCGCCCAAATAGGGCTCATGCGCCCAGAAACTTGCCCAGATAATTCTAAGAATACGTAATGCGCCCCAATAGAATCAATGCGCCAGAAAGGTTCTCATGCGCCCAGGTTCCTCATGCGCCTACTGTCCAAAATGGTCTAAGTGTTAACACATGCGCCCATATAGTAGTCATGCGCCCAGAAGTTTTCCTCAGGCGCCTAAGTGTTGAGTCATGCGCCCAAGCAGTACTCATGCACTTGCATAGTGCTCATGCGCCTAGAACACTTAGAAAATATTCTGAAATTTTGGGAAAAAAGGAAATTTAAGGTATTTCTCTGGGATGTTTTGATAGTTGTAATTGTTTATGTTTTGCATGTTTTTGGGCTGTTCTTGTGTTCCTTAATACGTATTATTACGTGGCTTTACGTGATGTGTTTATGCTCGTATACGTAAAGTATTATCATAATGAAAATGAAAGATTAATGATAACGAAAGTGGAACATAAGAAATGAATGAAATTCTTGCAAGCAAATGATTAAGGAGGTTCACAACTCATTGAGAGTTGCTAGCTCAACTATGTGTAATATAGCGTGCGATGTTGGCTAACCCTTGAGGGTTCACACACAGGGGGATCAGTCTTAGTGATTGATCCATACGTACGAAATGGGGTCCTTGTCACTTAACCCGAGAATGAGGTGGCTTTCTGCCCAACGATGGGGGTAAAGTTATGACAGGATCTAGAAATAGTGGAAGATAATGAAAGTGTACGAAGCGAACGAATACATGAGATAATGAAAGATAATCAAGATTATACCTTGATGTATATATGATGAATGCTCACGTACGAAAGTAAAGGAAATATTTTATTGAAAAGGATATTTTCATATATAAATCTTGCAAGGTATTTTAAACGTTTTAAAAACTAGAACTCACTCAGCAACGCTGACTTTTATGCATTTTCTGTTGGCAGGTAATGATTGCTGAGGATGGCACACGGGGGAAGCTACTCGTCGGGGCAAGACTGGCATCCGTTCGATCTTAATGATATTGTTGTTTTGTAATGCAATTAAAAGGTCTTTTGTAACTTAAGAAACAATGATGTATTGCTTAGCAACAGTAATTATTAATGAGATGAATGGTTTTTGTTAACTTGATCCGTTGCGAAATTTATGAAATGTGTAATGTTTTATATGTATAATGTTATGATTGACCAACTGTGAGGTCTTCGGGAACGGGGCCTTACAAGTTGCTATCAAAGCCAAAGTTTAAGAGAAATGGGTAAATATTTTCAAAAACCTAAACTTAAACTGAGAATGGGACCGAATGGAGGGATGTCAGCCCAAGTAGCTACGTGCCATCGGGTATTTCTTTTCTTAATGTTAACCGGTATTATGTGCGTGTGCTATCTGATTTATGTGCTTTTAGTAGATTTGAATACTGATGTAGTCAGGATAGGAAATGCTTGGGGGATGAAGAGTAAAGTAAATGGCTAATCACAACTGGCCACTGTAATTCGGGACTTACTATACTTGACATAAACTGAGCTATTACCTTGAATGACCATGTTAGTGTTTGAATCTTATAGTGTTTAAAGGATGGCTGGAGGAAGATCATCGAAGGCTTCTAGAGGAGGAGTACGGGGTGGCCGTGGTGCTGGGCCACGTGTTGCAAAGGGCAAGACAAGGACTACAGAGACGGCTCCTGTTGAGCCTGGGCTTCATCATCCAGAGGGTATGGATGAAAGTGCTAACTTAAGAGCCTTAGTAAAGGAGGCGGTTGTGGAGGAGGTGCATCAAGTCATGCAGACAGTCTTACCGTCTGTAGTGACTGAAGTCATCCATGCTGTGAGAGAGGATGAGAGAAAGGAGAAGGAGGTGGAGAGAAGGACTACGGCTGGCAGAAGGGGGAATGAGAGGAGTCATGATAAGGAGGAGGAACTGAACGCTGGGATGGCAGCCTCCAGTGATGAAGAGGAGGTGGAAGTGTGGGAAACCGCAAAGGGGTGTAGTTATGGGGCATTCCAACGATGCAAACCGCCGAATTTCGACGACAATGGTAATGTTGCTGCTGCTCACCACTGGGTGAGAGAAATGGAGGCGGTGTTGGAGATCAATGAGTGCAAGGAGGACCAGAAGGTGAAGTTCGCCACTCACTCATTTGTAGACTCGGCTTTATGTTGGTGGGACAATATTATGCAGGCCAAGGGGAGCACGGCCATTGGGAAGATGAAATGGGGTGAATTAAAGAAAATGGTGATCGAGGAATTTTGCCCTCATCGAGAGCTTGATAATATCGAAAGGGAGTTCCTACTGCTAGAGGCAGGAACCATGACCCACCAGCAATACACCACCAAGTTCAACAAAATGGCGAGGCTGGTACCAGATCAGGTGACGCCGGTGTCAAGGAAAATCAAGAGGTATATTCAGGGGATGCCAGCTGATATTCACAGGCATTTGATTACTGCCCAACCGGGTACCTTTTGATCGGTAGTAGACCTGGCGGGTAGATTGTATGATGAGAGAGAGGAGGCTATGGTGGAGGTGAAGAAGATGGGTGGTGGTGACAAGCACTGGAGTGGGAAAAGGTTTGGACGTGGTGGTTTCACTCCAAACAACAAGAGGATGAGAATGGATGACCAAAGAGTGGGGTCATCAAGCTCGGGGATGAAGAGGTGTGGCAAATGTGGGAAGGAGCACACTGGTGAGTGCAAGTGGGGATCGAATGTATGCTTCAAGTGTGGGAAGCCTGGCCACGTGGCAAAAGTATGTGGGGTTATAAAATGTTATAACTGTGGTAAAGAGGGTCACGTGAGCAGGGATTGCAAGAGGCCGAGGGCCGAGAGTTCTGGGGCGAAGAAGAGGACGGAGAGTGAAGGGCAGAGGGCAAGCGCTAGAGCATTCACGATGACCTGGGAGGAGGCCAGAGTGGACCCTGACATCTTGTCAGGTATGTTTCTAGTAAACCAAACTTGTGCCTCTGTATTACTTGATTCTAGTGCTAGTAAGAGTTTCATTTCTATTGCTTTCTGTGCTAAGTTGCCTGTTAGTAGTACAAGTATTGATGAGCCATTTGATGTAGAAACTGCTATTGGTAAGTCTACCAGAATTTCTGATATGTTAGAAGACTGCGACATAGAACTAAAAGGCCATAGGTTCTCTGCTAAACTATTTGTGATGCCCCTAGGCGGATTTGATGTAGTTCTAGGGATGGATTGTTTAGCAGCCTACGAGGCAAATATTGTGTGTCGCAAAAAGATGATTCGATTAATCACGCCAGATGGAAGCTTGGTGACGGTCCACGGTGATCGGGTGACAACGGTGCCTAAGGTGATCTCAATGGCGTTGGCAGAGAAGTGCATGAAACGCGGATGCAGTGCCTACCTGGTTTATGTGAAGGATGTGGATGCGCTAGTACCACAATTGCCTGATGTACCAGTTGTGTGTGACTTTCCAAACGTGTTCCTAGAAGATTTACCAGGCATGCCACCGGATCGCGAGATTGAGTTTCAGATTGATCTGATACCCAGTGCTCAACCCGTTGCCAAAGCACCGTACCGATTAGCTCCAACTGAGATGAAGGAACTAATGGTTCAACTACAGGATTTGATGGATAAAGGGTTTATCCGACCGAGTATCTCTCTCTAAGGTGCTCCGGTCTTGTTTGTTAAGAAGAAAGATGGTAGTATGAGAATGTGTATCGACTACCAAGAGTTAAACAAGTTAACAGTGAAGAATCAATATCCCCTGCCCAGAATAGATGACTTGTTTGACCAGCTTCAGGGTGCCAGATGGTTTTTAAGGATAGATCTCTGATCTGGTTACCATCAGTTGAAGGTGAAGGAGCAAGATATTCCTAAGACAGTTTTTCACACGCGCTATGGACACTACGAGTTTCTCGCTATGTCTTTTGGTCTAACTAACGTGCCAGCTACCTTTATGGATTTGATGAACCAAGTGTGTCTGCCAATGTTGGATAAATCAGTGATTGTGTTTATTGATGACATCCTGATTTATTCAAAGAGCGAAGAAGAACATGCCGGCCACATACATGAAGTATTGGAGACGCTTAGGAGAGAGAAGTTGTACGCCAAATTCTCTAAGTGCGCTTTTTGGTTGCGTGAAGTCCAATTTTTGGGTCACGTGGTGAACTCTAAAGGAATTATGGTAGACCCGGCGAAGGTTGAGGCAGTGATGCAATGGAAGTCTCCAAAGACGCCATCCGAGATTCGAAGTTTCTTGGGATTGGGGGGCTAGTACAGGAGATTCATTCAAGATTTTTCCAAGATAGCCTCACCTTTGACTAAATTGACTCGCAAGGAGGTGAAGTTTGTGTGGGGTAGGGAATAGGAGGATGCTTTTGAGGAGTTAAAGGCAAGATTAACTCAAGCTCTTGTCTTGATATTACCCAAAGGGAGTGAAGACTTAGTGGTGTATTCGGATGCTTCTTACTCGGGACTGGGTTGCGTGTTGATGCAACGTGGAAGGGTAATAGCCTACGCGTCCCGACAGCTGAAAATCCACGAGGTCAATTATCCCACTCATGATTTGGAGCTAGCAATTGTGGTCTTTGCGTTGAAGATTTGGAGACATTACTTGTACGGGACGAAGTACACAATCTTCACGGACCACAAAAGCCTAAAGTATTTCTTTGAGCAGAAGGACCTCAACATGAGGCAGAGGAGGTGGCTGGAATTGATCAAAGATTATGATTGTGAGATCCATTACCACCCAGGCAAAGCCAATGTAGTGGCCGATGACCTCAGTCGAAAGGAGAGACCTGAGCCAATCTGGGTGAAAGCTTATCAGTTGGTGATGACCTCTGACGTGATGACGCAAGTCAAGGAATTTCAAAATGAGGTGTTGAAAGAAGATCGCCTTAACTCCAAAAGGATGAGAGGTCTAGTCGTGGAGTTGGGAGAAAACACCCACGGAGTTAGAACCCGCTTCGAGCGGATGTGGATTCCTTGCTATGGAGACCTACGGGGACGAATTATGGATGAAGCTCATAAGACTCGATACTCCATTCATTCTGGTGCTACCAAGATGTATCATGATATGAAGAAGGATTACTGGTGGCCGGGTATGAAGCGCGATGTAGTGGAGTATGTGAGTAAGTGCCTTACTTGCTTGCAAGTGAAGGCAGAACATCAGAAGCCTTATGGGAAGATCCAACCATTGGATATACCCGAGTGGAAGTGGGAGCACATCACCATGGACTTCATCATGAAGTTACCTCGTACGACAAGGGGGTACGATACCATATGGGTGATTATTGATCGTCTGACAAAGAGTGCTCACTTCCTACCGATCCGTGAGACGTATTCATTCGAGAGACTAGCGGATCTGTTCATTAAAGAGATTGTTGCTCGTCATGGTGTGTCGGTGTCTATCGTATCAGACCGTGACACCCGGTTCACATCAAAGTTTTGGAAAAGATTTCATGATGTGATGGGGACGAGGCTACACATCAGCACAGCTTACCATCCTCAGAGAGATGGTCAGTCTGAAAGGACGATTCAGACGCTCGAGGATATGCTCCAAGCATGCATGATCGACTTTGGAGGAAGTTGGGATGATCACTTACCGTTAGCGGAATTCTCATACAATAACAGTTATCATGCCAGCATTGGCATGCCACCATATGAGATGCTATACGATAGAAGGTGTAGAACACCCATGCATTGGGGAGACATCGGGCATAAGGAGTTGGGAAGTATTGAGGTGATTGAGGCTACGATAGAGAAGTTGGAAAAGATCAAAGCCTTTATGAAGGCGGCGAAAGATAGACAAAAGTCATATGCCTACAAAAGGTGTAGACCGATTGAATTCAACGTGGGTGATAGAGTCATGTTGAAGGTCTTACCTTGGAAGGGGATCATCCGGTTCAGGAAAAGGGGCAAGCTGAGCCCGAGGTACATAGGGCCTTTCCAAATTATCGCACTAGTAGGAGAGGGCCTATCGATTAGAACTGCCTGATGAGTTAAGTGGAATTCACCTAACATTCCATGTATCTCACCTGAGAAAGTGCTTAGCCGATGAGGATATGATTGTACCATTGGAAGACATCGAGGTGGATGAATGGCTTAGTTATGTAGAGCAACCAGTGGCAATCATCAATCGTAAGGAGAAGAGGTTGCGTAATAAAGTGGTTCCACTTATGCGTGTGCAGTGGAAACACCGAAAGGGTTCTGAGTCTACGTGGGAGACTAAAGAAGAAATGAGACAGCATTACCCATAACTGTTCGAGGATTGATAGGTTTCAGGGACAAAACCTCTTTAAGGGGGGTAGACTTGTAACACCCGAAAATTTTGATAAAAGAAAAGTATCTTGCAAAAAGTGAAAAGGAGCCAAAGTGGAAGGGGGCTAAGTGTAAAAGGTACAAAACTCAAATATTTTAATATATTGTGAGTATGGCCGCCCCATAACACCTTTTACACCTGTTGTTCGACTGAAAAGTATAGAAAGAAAAAGAAGAAGCTGCTCTCTCGGTTATTCAAGGAAGAAAGGTTGATTTTCGTAAAATTGGTAAGTGGTCTTTGTATATTTGGCTTGGTTTTGTTGGGTTTTTGACCATGAAACCGATTTTCATGTGTTTATTATGCTTGGTTGTTTGCTTGGTTGTGTTTTAGGTGTTTGAACTCTTGTGTCTTCAAGTTTGGTGGAGTTTTACTTGAAGACTACATTAGGTGAGTTCTAGACCCCCGGTTTTATGTGTTTTAAACTCTTTGGGGCTGAAAGTGCATATTTAAAAATGTTTTACAAGTGTTTTATGTTTACCCGTATGTATTTGCGAATGTATGCTTATGATTTAGGGTTGTATATGTGTTCTTGATGCTTAGAATGGTGGATATAAGCTTAGAACATGTTAGAATGCAGATTGGGTTTGAAAATAAGTCTGAAATATGCATAATGGTTGGTCAGGCGCCCAAATAGGGCTCATGCACCCAGAAACTTGCCCAGATAATTCTAAGTATAGGTAATGCGCCCAATAGAATCCATGCGCCTGAAAGGTTCTCATGCGCCCAGGTTCCTCGTGCGCCTATGGTCCAAACTAGTCTAAGTGTTAACACATGTGCCCATATAGTAGTCATGCGCCCAGAAGTTTTCCTCAGGCGCCTAAGTGTTGACTCATGCGCCCAAGCAGTATTCAAGCGCCTACATAGTGCTCATACGCATAGAACACTTAGAAAATATTCTGAAATTTTGGGAAAAAAGGAAATTTAAAGTATTTCTCTGGGATGTTTTGATGGTTGTAATTGTTTATGTTTTGCATGTTTTTGGGTTGTTCTTGTGTTCCTTAATACGTATTATTACGTGGCTTTACGTGGTGTGTTTATGCTCGTATACGTAAAGTATTATCGTAATGAAAGTGAAAGATTAATGATAATGAAAGTGGAACATAAGAAATGTATGAAAGTCTTGCAAGCAAATGATTAAGGAGGTTCACAACTCATTGAGAGTTGCTAGCTCAACTATGTGTAATATAGCGTGCGATTTTTGCTAACCCTTGAGGGTTAACACACAGGGGGATCAGTCTTAGTGATTGATCCATACGTACGAAACGGGGTCCTTGTCACTTAACCCCGAGAATGAGGTGGCTTTCTGCCCAACGATGGGGGTAAAGTTATGATAGGATCTAGAAATAGTGGAAGATAATGAAAATGTACTAAACGAACGAATGCATGAGATAATGAAAGATAATCAAGATTTTACCTTGATGTATATATGATGAATGTTCACGTGCGAAAATAAAGGAAATATTTTATTGAAAAGGATATTTTCATATATAAATCTTGCAAGGTATTTTAAACGTTTTAAAAACTAGAACTCACTCAACAACGCTGACTTTTATGCATTTTCAGTTGGCAGGTAATTATTGCTAAGGATAGCACGCGGGGGAAGCTACTCGTCGGGGCAAGACTGGCATTCGTTCGATTTTAATGATATTGTTGTTTGTAATGCAATTAAAAGGTCTTTTGTAACTTAAGAAATAATGATGTATTGCTTAGCAACAGTAATTATTAATGAGATGAATGGTTTTTGTTAACTTGATCTGCTGCGAAATTTTATGAAATGTGTAATATTTTATATGTATAATGCTATGATTGACCAACTGTGAGGTCTCCGGGAATGGGGCCTTACATATGTTAAGTGAAATCATATTTGTTCATATTTAACAAACCATTTATTAATAAGCTTAACTCAAATCATGCACGTATACCACATAATGAATCCTAAACTCTAAAAAGAATATCGTACTAGCAAAATTTATCATACAACACATGAATCTCAAGTAATCACCATGTACTTTACAGTCAAAATTTAATCCCAAATATATCTAATCAACACAAACAGTTAATTTAATCCAAATATACTAATCAAACATAGGGTTATAACCATCTCATAAGTGGCATGTGAAGTAACTTGCTACTTCACATCCTAAATCCTTCCAATCCTACTAAGTTGGGAACTTAAATCCGCATGCATGTATGATGCTCACCATCATATTCCAAACATGACTTATACTAGAAAAACAATCCAAACATTCCATATTGATCAAACATCATCATTATGACATGAAACCCTAATTTCTAGCATTAACGATCATGATTCATCGTCACATTAATAATCAACTACGCGTGCACAACATTCAATTTTTCTAAAGTAACAAAAACATGACCTAACTATTATATATTAGATCATTTATGATTCTCAGCAATCAATCTAACATGATCCTAACACAACAAGCATGCTCAAAACATGGAATTCAACTACACATATTTATAAAGTTTTCTCTTCGAGAAAGTAACATCCTATAACCCAAATTTCACCAAGACTAATCATAGAATCACCATTTATATGCTTAATATAGTTCATAGCAATCATTAGAACACAAGAAACAACATAGAATCACCAAATCCCAAGTTCTTGGAAATTAAAGTTTTCACTTTAACTAAGTTATGAATTAGACGTTAAAATCATGATTTTCATCCATAATCCACGTAAATCATCAATAATAATATCAAACTAACAGAATAATATGACCCAATATCATCAATTTCATGTTTCTTTGTAAGATTGAACTAGGGTTTGTTCCTAATCAACCTTTATGAAAAATAGTGATAAATAGTTGATGATTCTTACCTTATATGCGTTATAGATTAACAATTTTGCAACACATTGAATTGATCAAACTAAGCGAAATTGAGTGTAGTTTAATGCTGCTTGAACAAAATCACAAATGAGAAGGGGGGTTGACGTCTCGATCGAATTCAAGGGGGAATTGGGGGTACGGTTTTGATTTCCATTTATATATGCACCCTCATTTTCCAGTTTAACCTCTTTTAACTTTTATAAATTATAAATATTGCTTTTTAAAATTTTTAAATCATTATTATTACTTAACTTTTAAGTCTAATAAACCAATAACTAGAATATTAGTCAAATTTTTATTATATCTCATGAGCATCATATAATTCACATAACCATGTATTGTAATTTAAATCATAAAACAACACGTAACACCCTGATTGACATAATCACCTAATAATAATCAAAATTATTAATAAAGTTAATATTAGTTAAACTTTGTTTAAGTCACCAAGGTTTGAGGACAACTAGTATGTGCTTATGACATATATATGCAAGACTTAATGAATCTAACCTAATTTTGGTAATGGAAAATTACCGGATGTCACAATATGTGCGCTTAGATGGATCCATCTAGGTAGGATGGGCCTCGCTTTCATGTTTTGGTGTGAGGATGGGCTCTGGATGGAGCCACCGATCACCGCGGTTGCCATCTTTTGGGATTAGTCGGGATAGTAGGAGCGCGAGTGTTGTCTATTATCATAGTGTAGCATCGCTAGGGCTGTCTATAACCGAGAGTGCAGGATCCTTCGTGTGTCTGCTACTCGTATGTTACGATGCTTCGGGATCCTGTCGGCTAGAGCGCCTTTAACCTGCCACCGTCATGTTAAACCTTGAATGGCATAAATGTTGATGGACACTTCCCTAAGTGTGAAGGCATTAGTGAGATTTGATTTGAAAAAACATTTGCTTACACACATGGTTATATTGTCTAACTGTTTTAGAGTATTAGTTATGACTCACTAACAATGTTGTTGTTGACGTGTTATAGCTTGTGATGTTGGAGTTGGTGGTGACGAGAAGCATTTGTTAAGTCAAGGAGACTTAGTGAATTTGAATAAATAAGATTATTAAATAGAAGATAATGACTGAGTTAAGACTGCCTGAAGTGGTGTTTTAGATTGTAAATTGTATTTTAATCATGCCTGATGTGTGGACTGTGTGTGTACTGTTTAAGGTGTGACATCAACAATCATAAACAACTATAAATTAGTCTTTATACATTTTCATGCCTTAACCACCATGAAATATACGTAGCCATCAACTCCACTCTTTTCCTCATGTCATCGTGGCATCCAAATTTTAATTATTAAAACCCAACCGATTAACCAACCATATGTCCTTAACTTTCGTAATGGAATATGACTAAGTATCACGCCTATAAAATTAAACCTTAATTTGCTTTTGTTCGTCAAATATTTTAATTTCCCAACCAACTTAACATATTTACACACGTGAGCATGTAGTCTAATGGAATGGAATGATGTTTGCTCCCTATAATAATTATACGAGTTTAAATTCTTACAAGTATAAGGTTAAATGCAATTAGATTGTAAAAAATCACTGTTAAAATAACTTATTTATTTATACAACTCCAACATGCATTTTGACACAGCTGAGGTGTTTTTTCAGTGTGTCAAATTCAAATAAAAAAAATAGTTTAGCGAGTTCAAGTTGATTGATTAAGAAAACATCAATGTTTTGTAAAAGTGAAATGACTATGAAACCGGTCATTTTACTGGTTTACTCATTTCACTACTAGACTAGTCGTAAAGACCTATCCATAGAATAAATAATTTAATAATTGAAAAAGATAAGAAGTATACTAAAATTAAAATGAATGCATATAAAAAAATTATATATGTCTTTGTCATTATTATGGATCCAATATGATTAAATTAAAAGAGTAAACTTAAATGTGAATATTTCATCAGGCTATTCGTTTTGAGCGATAAAAAGTTTTAGAAAATGTAAGAAAAATAATGTCATGTGGGCTCTAACTAGACGTCATATAGGATTAATGAGCATCATCTTTCACATGGGTATAGGTGTTTTATGAGTGGGGATGAAAAGTGATATGTGATAACTAAATAATAAGTAAATTTAGTATTTATTTCTAATATAATTTGTAATAAAATAAAATAATTTAAACTTTGCAATAATATCTAGTTAAAACAAATACCACCTTAAAATTAAAATTAAAAATTACATAATCTTGAACTTAAAAACTTTTAAACTAAAAACAACTTCAACTATAAACTATTCATGTACCCAACGTATTTCTTCTTGATTCTTATTGTAGATTTCACAATCGGGCCCCGAAAAAGGATTGACATTTTTGGAAAGTGTTTTCAATATGGCGATTCGTTTTTTTCATTTGTTCAAGTTGATGAGGGTGTTCATCGAATTGAAGTAATCAACTTTTCCACACGTTCTTTAAACACTAAATCCATGAAAGTTGGTCGCTTGTGGTTGTTGTTTCTTCATGGTGGCCGAGCCGGTGGTTGTTCAAGATCGATATCATCTTCAACAATATTTAGATCGAAGTATGTATGAAGTAAGAGAGTATTTGTTTTGGAATGTATTGTGGTTTTTTGTTATCAAAAGGAGTACTTCTAAAGTAAAAATGGGTGAATTAAACTTTTTCAAAGAATAATTAATAGACAATGGTTTTTGTTATCTCGCAGTATTGCCAGTACACTAAAACCCAGTTACAAAACAATGACGGGAGATGAGCAAGTAATTTTAAATTTTCTTATCATCCCAAGTTCAAAACTTGGGGACTTACTTTTACAGATTGCAAGTCTAATTTTAACTCTAAAAAAATCTCGTCTAGCTTGTAAGCTAAAGAAGTTGGCATGACTGAATCTTAAAATATGGTTCGACTTGACTCAACGGATTTGCTAGTTCAACTGCAAAAACAAGAAACCGCCCACTTCACAGACGGTCTAAATGATGCTAACCCATCTGGCTAGATGTCTCGTTTCAGCCCGGTCCAAGCTCGAACCGATCAGCCCTGGTTTAAAAAACATTGTTAAATACTCTATTCTACTAGAAATCTAAGATACAAAATTCAAGAAGCTGATAAAAAAACTAATTCAAATTATCTGTACATGTCCCTTTCTGAACTGTTTTTTAAATAATTAAATCATTAGAACTAATATGTAAACAATACAATTAATCTGAGCAACTTGCTTTGCTTCTTAATTTGTTTTTTGCAATGATATTTTTCTTTGTTTGTCAAAATTGATAGTCTACTTACTTTGAAGGTCAGTTTGGTGATTTAACACGGGTTATTTTGTTGAGATAGTACTATATTTATTCTTTTTCATAGGTGCTTGTTTTTTCAAATGTTAGTTACGTAGTCATTTTTTTTCTTTTTCAACTTGCTAATTAAATCTGTCAGATTGATTAGTGGTTTAAAAAATAGCTGAATACAAACCCAGTGAAGATATATATTTATCAAAACATTTCAAACTTATCTTGCAAGAAATCAATATCTTGAAACCATCAAGCGTCAAAACATTTGTTAGAATCATATCCAATTAATACATAGTTTTTATTTAGAAAGAAGAAAATTAATGTTCCTTCTGATTTGATCAGATTACACGTTTGATCCCCAGACTCTGAAAATTACAAATTTAGTTCAAACTTATATGTAGTCATTGCATGTTTGTTCTCTAAGTTTTAAAAATAGAAAAATTAATACATTTATGCTCGATTCACTTTCATTAAAGTTAAATTTAAAAGTCAGCTAAACTTTATTAAATGTATAAAAATTAAATTAATTTAATGTCAGCGATCACATATGCAATAAATACATAAAAATTTAGACTAAATTTGTATTTTTAAAGTTTAATAACCAAACATTCAATCTGAATAAACCACAGAGACATGCAAGCCATTAAAGAAGTTCTAATTATAAAATCAAACTCAGACATATATATATATTAAAAAAAATTCACTCCAAATTAACCAAGTATTCTAAGTATACGTTTCACTACAATTACTCAAACGCTAAGTACGTATCTATAAATAACAAGTTTTGAGGTGGTGTGTTATATCATATATGCAACACGCATATTGTCAATAATGAGTGTTTTCAAACTACCTCCCATTATACAAAGTTCAAATGATAAATATTTACAAATATAACAATAATCAATCTTCATAATTATTAATGCCTTCCTTTACCACCAAGAATTGAAACATATATCAAGTATTATTTTCCTTATGTCATCGTGCCATCATAGATGCACACTAATGAACTGATAAAAAGTTAAAAACCAGCCAACTAAGCATACGTCCATAATAGTTGTAATGGAATATGAGCAAGTGTGACGCCAATAATTATCCTTAATTAATAGCTTTTCTGCTGTTCAAAAAAAACATTAATAGCTTTTTTCCTTCCAATATATTAATCTCCCGACAACTAAATATATTTATATAACTCCAAAATTATCAACATCACGTTTTTTATGCATTCAGATTCATTGAATTTTAAATTATAAGGTTAGCATCATAAAGTCCAACATCATTGTAGGGGAAAAAAAAAGTTTTTCAATCTAATTTGGTGAGTATATATTATAAACTCCATAAATTGTTCGAAATCAGGTGTTCGCGATGAGAAACATCATTTAATTTGCTAGCACACTCATACGTATGTGGAGGGTATGAAGATGTTTTTTTTATACGATAGCTATGTAGACTCTTTCTTTGACATGGAATACGGCATTATTAATTTCTGTTTGCTTTGCATACACAATTAATTATGTGATACCATAAAAATACTATTCATATCAACATTTTTACCCATTTAGAATGCTGACTACTTTTCAAATAACGATCCATTTAACTATGTTATATTAACCTGATAACAAAAAAAGTTATATAAAAAATACTGTTTGTGACATTTGAGTCGCAAACGATTTCTTACGAGTCTTTTTTGCTTAGCTTTTTCCTAGCAATTGAGACAAGAATTCCTATTTCTTACACATTTTGCTACTCATATTTGTGTATTAAAGTAACCTGTTTTCTAGTAGTGTTCAATAATGAAAATAAAAAATTAACATGTGTTCTCCGTTGGAAATTTAAATCACACACAATAATTAACATGTCCATATATCTAATAACAAAACAAAAACATATAAATTATAAGTATCAAAATGGACCCAAATGCCGAAATATACCTGTAAGGTGATATTTTTTATAATAACTAGGTTCTTCTAACCCGTGAGTTGCGCGAGAAATTCCACCATGATCTCAAATATCAAAACGCGAATGCAACAACATGTTGTGGTGACATTGTATGTGACGTGAAAATGTATAAACTAATAATCGACCCGACTTGTATTCGGACTAAATTTACGTCGAAACATAAATTAACTCGAATTTATGCCGTTGAACGAAAACTGTGTTATACTTGACCTGACTCTTTTACAAACAAATATGTTGAAACGTCCAACTCAAAACATACATAAAAAAACACATGCATATGCCCCGTATGTAACGTGATAAAGTTTAGATTACAATCGTCCGACTCATTTCCAAACTAACTTTACATTGAAAAGTAACTCTAATTTATATCATCAAATAAAAACATTTATATTTGACATGACTCATTTCTGAACAAAAATTACGTTAAAATATAGGCGAACGTCGAAATGTAGATTATCTCAAAACGTATAAAAATATGCATAGAAACATATTATACCCGACTCGTACCAGTACGTAAACCTGAAACTTTAAAAATATAAACGAGGCATAAGTGAGATTTTACAAAGTTTTAGAAATATCAGGCAGTTAAGATGTCAAAGTTTACCTTATAACGTTTAATAAGAATTTTAAGAAACAAATGATATATATTATATATACACATGCTACAGTGTTTTTTTAATTTTTTCACAAATTATGTTTTGTAGATAAATATAAAACGTTGCATGTATGATAGACGAATAAGCATCGGTCTAGTAGTTTGTTTCAATCCCTATGGTGCTCAACAACGCGGGTTCGATCACGGTTATTCGCTTTTTCATTTTCTGTTTATTTTATTTTATGTTATGATATGATATTATCCACCTTTACGAAGAATATATAAAATAGTTTCATTAGTTGACATTTAAATTCATGTTTTTTTCTAATTTGCCTTCTTTTATAACTATTTAAAATATGATATTTATTAAAATCTAGAATATACAGTTGCGACGTTCTTAAATTTATCTACATTTCAGTATAAATGTTATCAAAAATCAAACCGAGTCAAAATTTGGTTTTTATTGTAATTTTGGTCAAATAAAATTCAATTTTCATTTGTAACTCTACCTATAAAATGTTTTAAATGTTTTTGAATATATCATTACGACATTCTAATAAATTCTATTTTACTTTTTTTTAAACAGAACCGCGTCGGTGCTTACAATACATCCGCGGCAACCCAAAAGTGAATTATACTCATTATTATTTAAATATCGTTGCTGTATAATCCTTCATGTTATTAATAACTATAAACATAATAACTATAATAAAAACAAGAGTAAATTACATGGATCGTCCCTGAGCTTTACTCAAAGTTTACATTTTGTTTTGGGATTGAAAAATTACAGGTTTAGTTGTAAGGTTTGAAAAAACATTGCACTTTTCGTCATTGGGTCTAACTGCAATTAAAAAGTTTCGTTACGTGGGTGTTAAATGACTATTTTACCCTCAAATATTTTTTTAAAAATATTATTAATTTAACTCGGGACCATTCTTCTTCTTCTTCTTCTTCTTCTTCTTCTTCTTCTTCTTCTTCTTCTTCTTCTTCTTCGGTTTTTAACACTTTTTTGGGGTTCAGGTTGTCTTTGGTCATATTTTTGGTTCTTCTTCAATTTTTTCTTCGGTTTTTAACACGTTTTTGGGGTTCAGGTTGTCTTTGGTCATATTTTTTGTCATAGATTACTTTTATTTACTTAATAACATATTAGGTCCTGGATTATTAATATTTTGGCATTAGAGCTCACTTTTATCATTTTTTACAATTTTAACATATTTAACTTACGTATTTTTGCTTTTCATGTAAACAAATTCTAAAAAGTTTTTGAAATTTAGTTTTTATTTAACATCCTTTGACTACTAGAATTTTTTTCTGAAATTTATATTTTTATCATTTTCATTAAATTTGCTGGTTAGCTTTGTTAAATACTCGTTAAGTATCGGTTTTGGCATGCTAAATATTTTTAAAAAGATTTTTCCCTTTTCAATCAGTTATATGTATTTAATAACTACATGATAACTCTAAAATTAAGTATTTTTACACCCTAAATTTATTTTTGTATTTTTCTTGTAAAAATACACAATTTTCAATTCATTATGTTTAAATAGAAAATAAAATACAACTCCATAAATCAAAAAAAAAAATTCTAAATTATTTTAATCATGTTCAACTTCCAAGTATCTTAAGATTATAATTTTGAAGGAATCTTATATATTTTCTCATTTTTATGTAAAACCAGATTTTTCGGGTTATCTAATTTTATTCAACACGTGGTTTATGGCCAACGAGACTTTACGTAACCTTTCGTATCTTTAATTTACTATATGATATTGAGGGTGTCATAACGTTTGTTGTGCAATAAAAGTGATCATTTGCGATATTTCGCGTGTTTTCAAGTTATGTGGAGTTACCTTGACGTGATGAAAGTCCTTTCATATCTTTAATATAATGTTGTAAATATTCATATGATATTGAGGGTGTCATGACGTTTGTTGTGCAATAAAAGTGATCATTTGCGATATTTCGCGTGTTTTCAAGTTATGTGGAGTTACCTTGACGTGATGAAAGACCGAGAGGGGTTTAAAGGATGTTATTAGGTCTTGAAATGATGAGGATGAGCTTTTTAAAATGATGTATATGTCCAAGCTCATGAATGAAGAAAACAAAGAATATTAGTTGAACTAGGTATAGGGGTATGTGTAGGCATGTGCGTTATTACCTTGACTTGTGACGGGTATTGTTACACTTCCACTTGGTCGATTTTGGGCTTCAATATGGCTGGAACTTTCTGTGTTCTTAAGTGTTTATGATCAATGGATGATTGTGGTATCAAAATAAAAGATTAGAGAGAGTGTCTTAGAAGATAAGTTGTAAAAATGAGGGGTGTGGTGAGTGGATGGTGGTGTTTGGTCTGTTAAGGGGAGAGGGAAAAGTGTGGTCTCAATTTCTTGATATCAACAAGATTTTGACCAGATATGAAAGATATTTAGGTAATGATGAAAGAAATGAATATTTTTTCAAGTGTGAATTAGTTAGAACATGAAATGATTTGACTAGCTAGAGAATTTCTTGATATGATTAGTCATATTTGCAATTCTAAAGTAAAAGATTTCAAGAGATTTGATGAAAATATGCATGCAAGAGATAATGTGCATGCATGTGTGTGTATATGTGTCGTATGTGTGTATGTATGGATTTGTCATTTTGACTTATTCAATATTTAGCGTAGATTTAGGATAGATTTTGGGTAGATTTACAAGTTATCAATATTTGCGTAGGATCTAGATTCTTGCATTAGTAGGCTTAGGATATGATTTGATTACTCATAAGGTTCATATTTTATATAATTCAAGACTTATTTTTATAAATTTTAAGTTCATGAGATTTTATAAAGTTTATGCAATACTTTCTATATATATTAAGTGTATGTATGAACTTTTTGTAATTTTTGATTGTTTGGGAAGTACATATTTTGTATGAATATGTATATTTTATATTTATGATTTATGATTTAATGGGGTTTATTAAATCAATACTTTTATTTAGTTTTATATATAGTTTGGTACTTCATATTTTGTGTAATGATATTTGTATTATTTTTATTCAATTGAGTGATTGTAACTTTATGGGTTAAGGGGTTCCTCTAGTTTTGATTTGACGTTTATTAGGCCTCGTTAATTAATTTTAGGTTTTATTGATGTTGGGTTCTTATGTATTATTTTTATTTAATTGGGTCAATCCTATATAGGTTTGTGGGTTATTAAAGTTTAAATAATTTCTAGTCATGCTAAGGTATTATGCCTAAGGCTCATTAAGTTTGGTCAAAGCCCATTAATCATAGTGGCACAATGGCCCAATTTAGGTTTCACGGGCCCCAAATCCATTATGGTGTGTATGTGTACGTGGTTCTAAGCCCATTGTAGTTGCGTCCATTCGTGGGCTTCCATAATCTAAAGTTTGACTAATTTAATCCATTGTCATTGTATGTAGGTTTCTAAAAAAAGTATTTCGGACCTAAAAATTGAGGTTGTCACACAACACCACCACACTCTCTGCCATAGACGATCTCTTCTAAATCAAGAACATTTGGTCACTTCTCGTATTGCCACCGCCGTCAAAGTGGTGGTTTTGTTCTACAAATGCTTTAATGTTGATGCGGGATAACGGTGGTAGTAAGGTGGGATGATGGTGTTGTCAAGGTGCAACGGTGGTGTTGGCAACGTGCAGCGGCGATGTTGGTAAGGTGCGATGGTGGCGGTGGCATGGTTTGATGGTGGATGGTGGTGGTGAAGGTCGAACGGGGGTGGGAAGGGAAGACTTCAAAAGGGGGGTATGGGTGGGGTGCTGGGTTTAGGGGTAAAATAATCATTTTAAAATTTTTAACATAAAAAACTAACGACCGTTAGACTCAGGGACAAAAAGTGTAATATTTTTTCAAAACTTAAGATTAAACCTGTAATTTTTCAATACAAGGGACGAAAGGTGAAATTTAAGCAAAGCTCATGGACAATCCGAGTAATTTACTTTATACAAATTTGCAACATTTGTATGCATCATGAGTTGTAATATGTGCTTTAATGAGTTGTACTTACTTTTTTTTTGTCTTTTTTTTCTTTAATATTTAACTTTTTTATTTTAACTTAATATCTTTACATATTTTACTATTTAGCCCGAATATTTTTTTACTTTCAACTTTGATCTCCTATATTTTTTATATTTTACAATTTCGTTTAACATTTCAGTCTAAATTTTACGAGTTAATACGTCGCAACATGCTTGTGTGGTTCAATGTTTTTACATTTATTTTTCTCACGTTTACTTTAAATCAACTTACTTATTGTTTTATATGCTTTAACATCTACTTTTTGTTCGATTTTATTTTTTATTTCTTTTTTATACGAACTTTTATGATGTTGGTGGTCATTACTAGTGATGTCTCCTTAGTGCTACTTATCACAGTTTTACACTCACGTTGTAATGTGTGAGGGGCTTAGTGCTAGTTTACTCTAAAAACAAGTATAACCATTATAATTTACAGAGCCCCAATAATCCAAATTGCCATCAATGTTATTCGAAGAAAAGTATCTACCATGGCACGCTAATTCTTCATGCACTGTAAATATCTACTGTAGGTTTTTGACATGGAAAACTAATACTTTTATGCAGAATATGTATGGTACTTCGTTAAACTAAGGTCATGGTCAAAGCAATTTGGATCAAAGTCATCAAACGGCTTCCCATTTTATCATCTTATTTTAATAAAAGAGTAACAACGGTGACACATAAAAACATCATATTTATTATTATCATAATTTTTCTCATTTTCTCTCTTATCAAATAACTGCATTAATCTTTAATAATATTGTTTAATTATTTTCTAAATTAAAACTAGTTTATTAATAAATTAAGAAATAGTTCATTTTATTAGTGTTATTCTAAAGAAATATTTTTTTTATAAATTCTCTTTGTCTAAAACATCATACTTTTTTTAAAATATGAAATATTTTAAAATTGGTTCTTTTATGAAATAAAATGTTTATAAACCAAAAGTAATTAACTAGGAATTATAGTAAGGAAATTTTTTAAAATAATATTTTTTAAAACGATTTGTTTTAAAACAAAATATTTAATTCTATTTTAGAGTAAACAAAAAAAGTTTAAAAACCAAAGATTAAAAAATTGTTATCAGTATTTTTTTTACTTATAGTCATTGTTCATAAATAATTTTAATTATATCTTATATTAGAATACTATTTTATAATTGAAAATTTTTTATTATATTTAATATTTTATTTATTTAACACGTATAATATACGAAAAGCTAGTAGAAAACTGTTCCTCAAATTTACATTACCTTCCATACAGGCCCAGCATCACAACTAATCCCAGCCATTTGGATCAAACTAATCCAACGACTATCAATTCGTACTAGGGCCGTCCAAATAGCTCGCGGCTCGTAACTCGCTTGGAAAAAGCTCGAAAAAAGCTCGTTCGTAATGGCTAGGTTTTAAACTACACCAACCGAGCCGACTTGGTATGAAAACGAGCTGAACTCGGCTCGGTTCGTAACGAGCCAAGCCGGCTCGGTTTAACTCGCTTGTTAGCTCGGCTCGGTATGGCTCCGATTGTTTTACTTGTATATATATGGTTTTTTATTTATATATATATATCATTTCATTTACTTATTTGTTATGAATATAATATATTTTTTAACTAATCTTTTTATCAAAATATTAAACTATAATGTTTGCTTTGGAATGTTTCATGTGATTCTTATATATTTTATATATTAGAATAAATTATTCAAATATACTTTTAATTTATTTACTAAAAATATACTACTGGTTGTATGTGTGTTACGGGTTTTATTCATTCAATTTAGATAATGATGAAGTTATTTGTATTTTGTTAAAGTTGAACTTAGTTTCTTTAAACTAATTCATATTTTGTGAAACTTGTTATAAACCGGTAATGAGTTATGTAGTATTTTAAATTTATTTTGCATTTGATTTTTTTTAATTGTGTTTATGAAATTAAAACCTAGCCAAAACGAACCAAGACGAGCTCGAGCCCAGATTTCTAGCTCGGTTTTAAAACTGAACTGAGCCGAGTTGGCTCGGTTTAAATTCGAGCCGAGTTCGAGCTTGCCCTGACTCGACTCGGTTCGGCTTAATTCGCACCCCAACAATGAACAATGATTTTTAGTTTAGGCCCAATAATGGCCATAGCAATTTGGATTAACCGACCTTTAAGTTGGGCTCAACAATCCATCCTAATCCAATTTCTAAGCCTACCAATAGGGCTGTGAAGAAATGGTGAATTATATTATGGTTAGTGATTTGATAATCAAAAGACGAATCTCAAGCTTACTCGTATGAAGAACTTAATTGTTTGAGATATTATTTAGTGTTAGTTCTGTTTATATCATATGACAAGTGGGTTTGGATAGTTTTGTCAAGTACTTTGTATTTTGTTTGTTAAACTCTTTGTGATGCTTGGCATAAAAATGTTGATTTTATTCTCAAATAAATGTATTTGTACACATTCAATTATATTCAGAAACCCTTGTTTGGGTTTGTTTGCATTCATTCATTTTCATGAACATTTGTTTGTGTGTTAATAGAATAAACAAACAAATAGAACAAACTCTTTTTTTTTAACAAACGAACATGAACACAAAGTTTGATGCAGTTATATTTCATAAACAGTTCAATTGTTAGTTAAAATCGTCACGAATGAACATGAACAAAGGCTCATTCATATATATTCGGTTCTTATGCAACCCTATCTTGTAGTGCTTTCCAACTTCCAAGTAATATTGCTATTGTACAACTTTTACTTTGGGCCTAGCTAGAGGTGCACAAAACATTTTAGCCAAAATTTTATGATTAACACGGTCAAAATTGGTTTGTCTGAGAAACTGGTTCGGTTAGGAATTCATTTAGCCAAGGATGGAACTACAAGTCTACAACTAGTATAGGTGTGGTTCGGTTTGGGAATGGATTGGGCCCAAACCTTATTTGAATAAATATACATTTAAGAAACAAATACATTAAATAAACAACATGCAATTTAACTTGTATTAATTTTTAAAAGCTAGAAACAAGGAAAAAGAAAATCAATATAGAAAACATAATTTAGGAATTACAAAAGCATTTTGGTTTTTGTTTTATTTAGCGTTAGTGTTTATTCTTTGCCAGATTTGTTGTTGTCACTGCAAAGAAACATATGGCAGGCGAGTTCTTCGTTAGATAAGGAAGAAGACCCTCTGGTTTTCCTCTCTTTCTCATATATCTGTTCATCAAATTCTATTTTATCTTCAATATTTGATTAGTTTTGTATATGATCCATCACGTCTAAATGATCCCTTAAACAAATACGGAAATATATTAGGGCCGAAGCAACTCTTGTTCTTGTGTCACTTAGACCCATCACTAAAAGAGCATGGAGATTCCAAAACTATGGTAAAAGTCTTAAACTTTTAATTTATAAAAACCTTTAAAGTCACTCAAAAGCTTTTAAAAGAAGTAGTTCATGGCGATAGATATATATATATATATATATATATATATATATATATATATATATATATATATATATATATATATATATATATATATATTATATAGGAGGATTCAATGGAAATCTAGTTATAAATGAAAGCTTTTTAAACCAAATCTTAGCCATTGATTATTTAGATCAATGGTCTTTAAGGTGTAGGGTTAATTTTGTAAATAATTGAAATGAAATTAAGCATTTAAAAATATAAAAGGGCAAAACAGGAAAATATAATTATTTTAGTAACTGCCGAGTAGGAAATTATTTCTAAAAAATCTCCCCTCTTTGATCTCAAAAAATCAAAGTATCTCATTGAAACTAAAATTGGTAGAAATCGTATGGCATTCAATTTGAAATCGATGATTTCTGAAACTTCTTCAACACATTACAATATAGGGGTTAAGAAATCAGAGTCGACACTTCATTTCGGTGAAATTGCCTCAATTATGGTTTTGGTGTAATCGATCAGGTATGTATGGTTACAATTCGTGGTTATTCGTTATCAATCGTTTATGTTAGTTTCTCGGATTTGTTGAAACTGATACATGGATAAGTGTAAGTAGGGTTTTTAATTTTTGTGGGATTTTATTTTCTGATTAAATTATGTACAGTGTAAGTAGGGTTGAAAGTTATATGTAAGCAAATCGAATGTGACCTTCTTTGACCTTCTGCTCAACCATTTGTAGAATACTTTGATGTACGTATATGTATATGTCTATTTGTGTAAATGTAGAATGTCGATGTGGTATGATTGATTTGTTCGATTAGGTTGAATTGTGTTACGTATATGTACCTGTTAACTAGTGAGATTTTGTTTGTCATTGTCATGTTCTACTTACAGAAATTGGGAAGCAACAATTATGAAAACCTTTACATTTAGGTTATCTTAATTACATACTAAAAAAGCTTGGTGGGATTGTGTCAAATTGCAAGAATTAGATATTAATATTTTCTTTGTGGTGATAAAAATGTTTCTAAGGTGTTGATACATATATGTATGCACTCTGTTATAAGTTCAAAGTCCCTCATTTTGTGATCTGTAATACCATATGAGATTTGAATTATAATTGATACGTATGTGTACTAGTAACAGAATTCTATAGCCAATGAAGTTTTGATCATGTTTTATGTAAGTTTCATCGATACTAAAGATGCACATTTGATACATTATAAGGTTTTTAATTTAGAATTCTTGCACGTATAACATGTTTTTGAATAACAGGACTGTTGAAGAAGTTAGATAGGTTGCCAGAATATATAGATAAGTAACCTACTATATTGATTTCATATAAACACATATTTTGGTCAGTATATGTAATACGATTGTTACATTGTTTAAAATCTGAGAAGTTTTAGAATTAAAATATAACTTGTATGTATATGTATTTGTATATACACAATATGATCGAATGTGATTAGAAAACATCAAATACTAAAATTTAATATGTATTAGTATAGACACATAGAACGTGTATGTAACATATTACGTGCGTATATGTATGTTTATGAATACAAACAATCATACATGTAAATATAACTCTATAGGAATGTAGTTTATCTATCATTAAAAAAAGGTTTTTAAACCCTTATAAAATATACGTTACATATATGTACCAGAACATATACATGTACGTATCAGCTTAATTAAATAACGGTTATTATTGAATAGTCTAAAACTATATATATATATAATGAGAAAATGGTTGTATGCCAACTAATGTGTATTGTTTTGGGTTCAGTGTTCATATATTTGCAATCAAAAATTGAATGGGAACAAATTTCTATCAGTTGAATAGCATAAGCCCGGGATAACAAATTTGTAACGACGTGATTGACTGTTGGGCAAAGATGCTTAACCATGATGAAAAGGATAGATGCCCGAGCTCACCATATCGTTTGTTCAGTGGCGTAAACCCATTTGTAAGTCTGTTTCATTAGTGATTGAAGTATATTTTATATATAGCTGATTAATGACATAATATGAAATCAAATTACAGCTTGGGTGGATAGTTGATAGTGATAAGGAGACAGATGAAGAACATATCAATCACTTTAAATACAATCTTGACAACTTTATGGAAGGGTGTGAAGTCTTGCCTGACTTGAAGCAATTTGACATAATAGTCTACAACATTTTAGAAAAAAAATCATTTTAATATGGTATGCTTTGAACTGAAGTATTCGGCGATTACAGTGATAGACAATATGATAGAATGTTTTTGTATCCTCATTTTGGTTTCAATTGTTTTTTGGAAGTGGACCATTAACTTTAATGTTTTGGAGTGTTGAATCAAATTAATGGCATTCAGTTGGATATATGTTTTTAGATGCTAGTCTATCATATTTATAACATTCATGAATACACTAATATGTTATTCATATGAATACTATAAACTCTAGTGTAAGGCCCCATTCCCGAGACGCTTACAGTTGGTCAATTATCGCATAAATAATATAAAACGCATCGTTTTGCAGCGGAAATTTAACTTTTCATTAATAAATAAAAACATGTCAAATTATCATATTATTTCGTTTACAACCCAAAGATTATATTAATACATTGACCTTTCAAAATATGGATGCTAGACTCGAATCATCCCCAGGAGCTTATGCATCCATGCCTGCACCTCCTTAGTATCATCGATTACCTACCAACTGATATGCATATAAAAAGTCAACGATGCTGAGTGAGTTCTAGTTTATATAATAAAATACTTTACTTTTAATAAAACATTTTCTTTACTTTCGTTCTTGATCGCACATCATACGTACATCTTGATAATAATCATTTATTATCGTTCATCATCGTTCATAATCGTTCGTTTCGTACTTTATTATCTTTCACTTCTATCTAGATCCTGCCATATGCTATGCCCCATTATTGGTGCACGAAACGACTACAGTCTTAGGAGCAAGTGGCAAGGATCCCATTTCGTACGTTTCTATCAGTCACGAAGACTGACCTTTTTGGGTGCACACAGCACACTGTCGAGTTGACAACCCGTATTGAGTTGTGAAACCCTTTTAATATGCTTGCAAGACTTTCATTCATTCATTACGTTCCACTTTTCATTATCTTTATCTTTCACTTTCATTACAATAATACTTTACATACATAAGCACATATCACACCACGTAAAGTCACATCATAATACATAATATGGAATATCAACAACAGCCCTCAAGCATACATAACATCAACATGTATAAACCATCATAAAACGTCAAGACTTAACACTAAATTCTATTTTCCAAAATTTCAGAAAAATTCTAAGTGTCTACTATGCATGAACAAACATACAGCGGATGGCTTAAAATTTCTAAGTGTCCACAGCGGACTGCCAAAGTCCACAGCAGATAGCCAAAGTCCATAGCGCATGGCCAAAATATTCTTAGTATCCACAGCGGATGAACAAAATCCACAGCGAACAGTTCATAAACTTTACCAAGTGTCCACAGCGGATGAACAAACTCCACAACGGACAGTTCATAAAATTTCTTAAGTGTTCACAGCGAACGTGTAAAGTCCACAGTGGATAGAATGCAAAATTTGTCAAAGTGTCCACAGCGGACGTGTAAAGTCCACAGCGGACAACATGCATAATTTTTCTAAGTGTCCACAGCGGACACATGCATGATTTTTCTAAGTGTCCACAGCGGACGTACCACGTCCACAGCGTACACATGCATAATATTTCTAGGTTTCCTCAGCGGACACCATGCAAATCCTAAGTGACCACAGCGGACACTATAATTATCACCTGCAATGCATCATATGTATTTTCCGGTCCCCAAACATCATTCTATCTTACACTTAGCATAGATCTAACATGTTACACACTTAAAACATACTAAACATCAACCCAACATCACAACAGACACACAAACACACATTCATCATATTTTAGTCGTACCATACAAGGAAAAAACATAGTTTGTGCAGAAAACAATAGTTTAATATGCATACTAGCCCCAAACAAGCAGAAACATGTAAAAGAGGGGATCTAAAACTCACCTCTAACAGCTTTCGAGTGAAAACTCCTCAAACCCGAGAGCTACCAGGAGTTCTTGCACTTAAACACACAAAAACAAGCTGCCAAACTGTAAGGCCCCGTTCCGGGAAGCCCCACAGTTGGATTTGGACATCAGAAACACAAGTTCTCGAATATCAAATTTCATTAATATACGTAGCGGAACGTAGAAAAATTTCTATCGTTTAACATTTACATCAAAAGATCACTTTAGCTATCTAACTAAAGCTCTACGCTGGGATGCCAGTCTCGATCATATGTCAGGTAGCTCTCTCCCATCCATGCCAAGCTCACCCCCAAAAATGTATAGCATACCTGTCAATCTAATATGCATACAAAAGTCAGCAATGCTGAGTGAGCTCTAGGTTTACTATAACAAAACTCTGACATAATCGTACACCTTATCATCTTCAACATTTCATAAAACATTGACTATACACATCAACTTACCGAACTCGTTCGATAATTATACCTTAACTTTTACTTTACCATTCGCTTTATCATTTGTAACACCCGGAAAATTTCAGCAAAAGAAAAGAAAAAGAAAGAAAGGTGAAATATTCCAAGTCAAGGGGTTAAAGTTGTGTAAGTGGAAAACTTGCCCATTATGGGATATTTAAAAGAAGCATGGTCTCCCATACCCCATTTCACCAACTGAATTCGGCTGCAAGAGGAAGAACAGAAACTTCAACTGGGTTTTTGTGCGTGAGAAGCTGAATTCTCCTAGAGGTGAGGTTTTCTTGTGTTTTCTGTTTGGTTTTTAGTTGGGTTGAGCTTCTGGACCGATCTTTACATGTTTCTTTGTGTTTGGCAGCTTGATTTTGTGTGTTTAAGTGCTAGAACTCCAGATTGCTCTTGGGTTTGGAGGAGTATTACTCGAAAGCAGTTAGAGATGAATTCTAGATCCCCTCTTTTAAATGTTTTCTGCTTATTTAGGGCTGGTATGCATATTTAACTGATGTTTTCGAAGCAAATTATGGTTTTCCATGTATGGTACGGTTGATTATGATGATATAGTTATGTTATGTGATTCTCTAGATGATCGTATAATGTTTATGATGTTCTAAGTGTTAGACTGATAGATCTAAGCTAAGTTCATGTTAAGATGATGTTTGAGACTGGGAAATTTCATAAGTTTCCTTGCAGGTTAGTTTGTTCATCCACATTTGCAAGTATTCATCCGCATTTGCTAGTGTTCATCCGCATTTGCTAAGTGCTCATCCGCATTTGTTAAGTGTTCATCCGTATTTGCAAGTGTTCATCCGTATTTGCTAGTGTTCATCCGTATTTTCTACAGTTTCATCCGCATTTGCTAGTGTTCATCAGCATTTGCTAAGTGTTCATCCGCATTTGCTAAGTGTTCATCCGCATTTGCTATAGTTTCATCCGTATTTGCTAAGTGTTCATCCGCATTTGCTACAATTTCATCCGCATTTGTTTATGCTCATCTGTATTTGTTCTACCCACATTTCTTTGGACACTTAGAATATTTTCTGAAGACTTTCACCCGTATTTGCTACAGTGTTCATCCGCATTTGCTACAGTTTCATCTGTATTTACTTTTGTTCATCCGCATTTCTTTGGGGACTTAGAATTATTCTGATATTTTGGGAATAGAATCTAAGTGTTAAGTATTGTTGAATAAGAAAAGATTATGCTCGTTTAATGTTTCTAATGTTTATTTCTCTTCTTATGGCCTGCTGTTATGGATGACATTTACTATGTTTTATGTTATGTGATTATAAGGCAATGAATATTTTAAAAGTATTATTCCTAACCAAGTGGACACAAAGAAATAAAAGAAGACAGTAGAACTTAATGAATGTTACCTCCGGGCCCTTATAAACAACGGAAAGCCTTGCAAGCACAATGGAATGAGGTGCACGACCTTGCTGTCGTTAGCTCAACTGATGTGTGACTGATTCAGGATGCACATCTGGGGTCTAATCCTGGGGATTGACCAAACCAATGGGACCCATATTCATGAGCAGGATTTGTGCCTAGCAGTGTGGGTCAACTGTCGAATGGGTTAGCTACCAAAAATCATTTGCCAATAGGGGTTCGGCATTTGTTGCCAACCAAAAATATAGGCTCTTGCTTTGTGCAAACCTAGACAATGAAAATGAAAGATAATGAAAGAAAGAAAGATAAAGAATCTCTTATTGATTGATTACGTATAATGTTGAATGATCACCAAGTGAATCTTACAAAAGTATATTTTCTATATTATTAAACTAGAACTCACTCAGCAACGCTGACTATTTATATGCATTATCAGTTGGCAGGTAATGGAGTTGCTGGGGATGGCACGAGATTGAAGCTACCTGGAAAATAAAGACTGGCATCCATGACATGCTGAAAAGTTATTTTGTTTTAAAATGCTACTAGATGTTCTTTTGTAACGAGCATAACAATTTATTTCTTGGCAAAAGTAATGAATAACGAATGTTATGGCTTTTATTAAATTATTCCGCTGCAAAGTTCTCTTGTTTTGATGAATATGGATGTGTTTTTAATATGAAAAGTGCTATGAATGACAAACTGTGGGGTTTCCAAAAACGGGGCCTTAGAAGTTGGTATCAGAGCCAAAGTTTAAGCGAATTGGGTAAATTGTTTTTCAAAACCTAAACTTAAATTGAAAATGGGACCAAAAGGAGGGATGCCAACCTAAGTAGCTACGTGCCATCAGGTAATTTTTCATAAAATTAACCAGTATTATATGCGTGTGCTATTTGATTTATGTGCTTAGTAGATTTGGATACTGATGTAGTCTAGATAGGGAATGCTTGGGGGATGAAAAGTAAAGTTAGTGGCTAATCACAACTGGCCACTGTAATTAGGACCTTACTATACTTGACATAATCTGAGTGACCTTGTTAGTGTTTGAATCTTATAGGAGGTAGATCTTATGGCGGGTAGGAAATCTGGGTAGGCAACCCGAGGCGGTACTCGAGGCGAGCGTACTACTGGGCCACATGTCACCAGGAGCAAGGCTAAGGCTCCTGAGATGATTCATGAAGACACAGACCTCCATAGCCACCAAGAGGGTGTAGGATCAGCTACCCTCAAGTCTACGTTAAAGGAAGCTATTGCTGACGAGGTCTATAACATCATGCAAGATGTGTTGCCTTCAGTGGTAACCGAAGTGTTGAGGGCTGTTAAGGAGGGCGAAAGAACTGATGATGTTGGGAAGAAGGAGAAAATAGAGGAAGAGCCATCTAGCCTAAGAGTGGTAATTCATGATAATGATAGTGAGGGGGAGAAGGATACCACTAAGGGGTGCACCTATGGGGAATTTTAGAGGTACAAACCCCCGACCTTTGACGGTAACAGTAATGCTACTGTTGCTCATCATGGGGTTTGAGAGATAGAGGTAGTCCTAGACATTAGTGAGTGCCGGGAGGATCAAAAGATGAAGTTTGCCTCCTATTCTTTCGTTGACTTGGCGTTATACTGGTGGGACAACATTGTCCAAGCCGAGGGGAAAAGGTCTATTTCAAGGATGAGGTGGTCGGATTTGAAGGAACTGGTACTGGAGGAGTATTATCCATATCGGGAGTCGGACAAAATTAAAAAAGAGTTCTTGCATTTGGAGGTTGGAAACATGACTCATCAAGAGTATACCTCTAGGTTTAACGAACTTGCAAGACTTGTGCCAGATCTAGTAACTCTAGAGTCCAAGAAGATTAAGAGGTACATCCAGGGTTTGCCTGTGGATATTAGGAGGAACATGATAGCTGCTAGGCTGAGCACTCAGGATTGCGGTAGATTTGGCCGGTAGGTTGTATGATGAGCGGACCCGGTGCCAATTCATAGGAAGGTTGAGAAGAGTTGGAACAAGAACGGTAATAGGAAAGGTTTAAGGTGACCACTATGGGATCGGGGAAAAGAAGATGAGGATTGACGATCGCTGCCCAGGATTGAGTAAGGGAACAATAGGAGGGAATGTAAGAAGTGTGGGAAGGTTCACATGGGTGAGTGTAGAGTGGGGACGAACCGGTGTTTTAAGTGTGGAGGTGAAGGGTACTATGCTAAAGAGTGTAGGGTACCGCGATCTTATCAGTGCGGGGAAGTAGGCCACTCGGGCCGAGATTGCAAGAAGGGTGGTGTAGGGAGCTCAGGGAGCCAAACTATGGGTGAGAAAGGGAGAAGTGAGAGCACCAAAGCCAAGGCAAGGGCATTTAACATGACCCGGGAAGAAGCCAGAGTGGACCCTGAAGTAGTTTTAGGTATGTTTCTGGTAAACCAAATGTATGCTTCTGTGCTCTTTGATTCGGGTGCTAGTAGGAGTTTTGTATGTGCCACCTTTTGTCGTGTAATACATGGTAAGAATAAGAAGATAGACGTGCCCTTCCATGTAGAGACAACGATAGGAAAGTCTACCAAGGTGACTGATGTGATAGACGATTGTCTCGTAGAATTAGACGGTCATAAATTTCCTGCCAGATTGTATGTGATGGCCCCAGGAGGTTTTGACGTGTTGTTAGGAATTGATTGGTTGGTGACCTACGAAGAGAATATCGTGTGCCAAAAGAAGATGATTCGTCTAATTACGCCCGACAGCAGTTTGGTTACGGTTCATGGAGACAAGGAATGTACCACTCCGCGAATGATATCGATGATCACGACATAGAAGTTTATGAGGCGAGGGTGTGGTGCTTACCTGGCTTATGTGAAGAATGTGGATGCTACCGTGTCTCAACTGTTCGATGTGCTGGTCCCGATGTGTTTCCCGATGACCTACCAGGTGTCCCACCTGATAGAGAGATCGAGTTTCAGATTGACTTGATACCAGGAGCGCAACCCGTAGCCAAGGAACCTTACCGGTTGGCCATCCGAACTCAAAGAGCTGATGACGCAACTGCAAGATCTTTTGGATAAGGGCTTTATTCAGCCGAGTATCTCTCCATGGGGTGCTTCGGTTCTATTCGTGAAAAACAAAGATGGTAGTGTGAGGATGTGCATAGACTACCGTGAACTGAACAAGTTGACCGTGAAGAACCGGTATCCGTTATCGAGGATTGATGACTTGTTTGATCAACTCCAGGGTGCAAATTGGTTCTCGAGGATCGATCTTCCGTCAGGTTACCACCAGCTAAAGGTTAAAGAACAGGATATCCCAAAGATTGCGTTTTGGACGCGATATGGGCATTATGAATTTCTCGTGATGTCGTTTGGTCTAACCAATGCTCCTGCAGCATTAATGGACATGATGAATAGAGTTTGTCGCCCGATGTTCGACAAATCAGTAATAGTGTTCATAGACGATATCTTGATCTACTCAAAGAATGAGGGAGACCACGCCTGTCATCTCCGTGAGGTGCTAGAAACTCTAAGAAGGGAGAAGTTGTACGCGAAATTCTCTAAGTGTGCCTTTTGGTTATGCGAGGTGCAGTTTCTGGGCCATGTGATTAACCCAGAAGGAATCATGGTTGATCCTACCAAAATGGAGGCGGTGATGAAGTGGAATTCGCCTAAAACTCCGTTTGAAATTCGAAGCTTCCTCGGATTGGCGGCTTATTACAGGAGATTCATTTAGGATTTTTCCAAGATTGCCTCGCCGTTAACCAAGTTGACGAGGAAGGATGTGAAGTTTGAATGGGATGACCGCCAAGAAAATGCATTCATGGAGTTAAAGAGAAGACTGACACAAGCTCCAGTGTTAACGCTACCGGAAGGGAATGAAGACATGGTTGTCTATTCCGATGCCTCTTATCAAGGGTTAGGGTGCGTGCTAATGCAGCGAGGCAAAGTCATAGCATACGCATCTCGACAATTTAAGATTCATGAAATGAACTACTCTACGCATGATTTGGAGCTGGCTGTTGTGGTATTCGCGTTAAAAATATGGAGACACTACTTATACGGTGCCAAATGTACGATTTTTACGGACCACAAAAGCTTAAAGTATTTCTTCGAGCAGAAGGATCTTAATATGAGACAGCAACAATGGTTGGAACTTATAAAAGACTACGACTGTGAGATTCATTATCACCCGGGTAAAGCTAACGTGGTAGCTGATGCTCTAAGCCGAAACGAAAATCGAGAACCGATTCGGATGATATCTTACCAGTTGATTGTAACTCCTGATGTAATAAAGAAAATTGGTGAGGCTCAGAAAAAAGCTCTGGAACCTGAGCACGTTGATAAGGAGAGGATGAAAGGGCAGATCGCAAATCTAGAAGAAAACATCGATGGTGTCAAAATCAGATTCGGGCGTATGTGGATCCCTAGTTGTGGAGGTCCTACGAGAGAAAGTGTTAGACGAAGCCCACAAGACCCGATACTCCATTCATCCGGGAACAAAAAAAATGTACCAAGACCTGAAGAGGAATTATTGGTGGCCGGGAATGAAAGCTGATATTGCAAGATATGTAGAAAGATGCTTGACTTGCCTCCAGGTTAAGGCTGAGCATCAGAAGCCATACGGGAAAATCAAACCCTTAGAAATTCCCGAATGAAAGTCGGAGCATATTACTAAGGATTTCATAACGAAGCTACCTCGTACAGCTAAAGGTTATGATGCCATATGGGTCATAGTAGACAGACTGATGAAGATTACTCACTTTATACCAATCCGAGAGACGTATAACTCGGAACGGCTAGCCGAATTGTTCATCAATGAGATAGTTACCCGTCATGGCGTGCCGGTGTCGATTGTCTCGGATAGAGATACGTGGTTTACATCTAAATTTTGGAAGAAGTTCAACGATGCGATGGGAACCAAACTGCACATTAGTACAGCATACCACCCATAGACGGAGGGCCAATCCGAAAGAACTATCCAGACCTTAGAGGACATGCTTCGGGCATGTATCATAGACTTTGGTGGAAGCTGAGATAGTCACCTACCGTTGGCGGAGTTCTCATACAATAACAGCTACCACGCCAGTATTGGTATGCCCCCGTATGAGATGCTTTATGGCCGGAAATGTAGAACCCCTGTTTGCTGGGGGGAAATCGGACAGAAGGAGTTGGGGAGTATCGAGATTATCGAAAAGACCAATGAGAAATTAGGCATAATTAAAGCCTATATGAAAGCCGCCAAAGATAGGCAGAAATCCTATGCCGACAAGCGTTGAAGACCGATCGAGTTTAACGTCAGTGATAGAGTGATGTTGAAAGTGTCCCCTTGGAAAGGGATAATTCGATTCAGAAAGAGAGGGAAGTTAAGCCCTCGATTTATTAGGCCTTTCAAGATAGTAGCCCATGTGGAAGAGGTGGCCTACAGGTTGGAGCTACCCGATGAGTTAAGTGGAATTTATCCAACCTTCCATGTATCTCATCTAAGAAAGTGCTTAGTCGATGAAGATATGATTGTGCTACTGGAGGACATTAAGGTGGATGAACGACTCAATTATGTGGAGCAGCCAGTGGCCATCATCGACAGAAAAGAGAAGAGACTACGGAATAAGATGGTTCTACTGGTTCGAGTACAGTGGAGGCACAGGATGGGATCCGAGTCTACGTGGGAGACTAAAGAAGAGATGAGACAACATTACCCGCATCTATTCGAGGAGTGACAGGTTTCAGGGACGAAACCCATTTAAGGGGGGTGGACTTGTAACACCTGGAAAATTTCAGCAAAAGAAAAGAAAAAGAAAGAAAGGTGAAATATTCCAAGTCAAGGGGTTAAAGTTGTGCAAGTGGCAAACTTGCCCATTATGGAATTTAAAAAGAAGCATGGTCGCCCACACCCCATTTCACCAACTGAATTCGGCTGCAAGAGGAAGAACAGAAACTTCAACTGGGTTTTTGTGCGTGAGAAGCTGAATTCTCCTAGAGGTGAGGTTTTCTTGTGTTTTCTGTTTGGTTTTCAGTTGGGTTGAGCTTCTGGACCGATCTTTACGTATTTCTTTGTGTTTGGCAGCTTGATTTTGTGTGTTTAAGTGCTAGAACTCCAGGTTGCTCTCGGGTTTGGAGGAGTATTACTCGAAAGCAGTTAGAGATGAGTTCTAGATCCCCTCTTTTAAATGTTTTCTGCTTATTTGGGGCTGGTATGCATATTTAACTGATGTTTTCGAAGCAAATTATGGTTTTCCATGTATGGTACGGTTGATTATGATGATATAGTTATGCTCTGTGATTCTCTGGATGATCGTATAATGTTTATGATGTTCTAAGTGTTAGACTGATAGATCTAAGCTAAGTTCATGTTAAGATGATGTTTGGGACTGGTAAATTTCATAAGTTGCCTTGCAGGTTAGTTTTTGTTCATCCGCATTTGCTAGTGTTCATCCGCATTTGCTAGTGTTCATTCTTATTTGCTAAGTGTTCATCCGTATTTGTTAAGTGTTCATCCGAATTTGCTAGTGTTCATCCGCATTTGCTAGTGTTCATCCGCATTTTCTACAGTTTCATCCGCATTTGCTAGTGTTCATCCGCATTTGCTAAGTGTTCATCCGCATTTGCTACAGTTTCATCTGTATTTGTTTATGCTCATCCGCATTTGTTCTACCCGCATTTCTTTGGACTCTTATAATATTTTCTAAAGACTTTCACCCACATTTGCTACAGTGTTCATCCGCATTTGCTATAGTTCTATCCGCATTTACTTTTGATCATCCGCATTTGTTCATCCGCATTTAACGGGGTAACATAACACGTAACAGTCCAAAGTTTTCGCGAGAGAACCCATATTCGTGCGAGAACTTCTCACTTTGAGCGACAACTCCTCCTTCGCTCGAGAACATCAACATTCGCGAGAGAACTTTCAAAAGATAACCGTCAGCCGCGAAAACTATATTGCGCGATAACTTTTCTGTTGTACACAACTTTATCAACAATTTATCGCTCCTTTCACCCCAAAACATGCTATAACAGTTATAAACATCGTTCTTTTACAAAACATTCATTTAGGTATGCATATTAGCCCCAAAACTTAATAAAACACGTAAAAGAGCGGACTACATAACCATGCGTTTTATTCATCAATAATTCATCCTTAGTACATAACATGAGTTACTACATGAGATACATACCTTAAACACTTCGTTTCTTCACTTTCTCTCTCTACGCAGCCGCTTTCTCTCTCTAGCAGCTGCACTTCTCACGCAAAAATAGAGTCTGGCAAGGTGTTCTCAAATATTTATACCCAGCTCAAACTTTTCGCTAGACTTCTCGCGCGAGAACTTCCAGTCACGTGAGAACCGTCCTCCATGCGAGAACTTCATGACTCGCGCGAGAACTCAACGTCTCGCGCGAGAACTTTGCTTTTATTCAAACCCCCTTAATTGGGTTTCATCCCCGAAACCTATCATTCCTCAAACAACTAAGGGTAATGTTGTTCATCTCATCTTCGGATTCCCAAGTTAACTCTAACCCCTTTCTATGCTTCCACTGTACTCGGACGAGTGGAACTACTTTATTCCTCAGTCGTTTCTCCTTTCTGTCCATTATTGCTACGGGTTGTTCACGTAGTTTAGCCTTTCATCAATCTCCACATCTTCCAGTGGAACATGAGCGTCTTCGTCTACTAGACACTTACGCAGATGTGATACGTGGAAAGTAGGATGAATTCCACTCAATGCATCTGGTAGTTCCAGCCTATACGCCACTTCCCCCACACGGGATACAATCTTGAAAGGCCCAATAAACCGAGGGCTCAACTTTCCTATCTTTTAGAATCGAATTATTCCTCTCCAAGGTGACACCTTTAGCATCACTCTATCACCGACGTTAAACTCAATTGGTCTTCAACGTTTTTCGGCATAGGATTTCTGCCTATTTTAGCAGCTTTCATGTAGCCTTTAATTCTGCCTAACTTCTCATTGGTCGTCTTGATGACCTCTATACTCCCCAACTCCTTCTGACCAATCTCCCCCCAACAAACCGAGGTCCTACATTTTCGGCCATACAACATCTCATACGGGGGCATACCAATACTGGCATGGTAGCTGTTATTGTATGGGAACTCTGCCAATGGTAGATGACTATCCCAGCTCCCACCAAAGTCTATGATACATGCCCGAAGCATGTTCTCCATGGTTTGGATAGTCCTTTCGGATTGGCCATCCGTCTGTGGGTGGTATGCCGTACTGATGTGCAATCTGGTTCCCATCGCATCGTTGAACTTCTTCCAAAATTTGGATGTAAAACACATATCTCTGTTAGAGACAATTGACACCGGCACACCATGATGGGTAACTATCTCATTGATGAACAATTCGGCTAGCCGCTCCGAGTTATACGTCTCTCGGATGGGTAGAAAGTGAGCACTTTTCGTCAGTCTGTCCACTATGACCCATATGTCATCATAACCTTTAGTTGTACGAGGTAGCTTTATTATAAAGTCCATAGTAATATGCTCCCACTTCCATTCAGGAATTTCCAAGGGTTGGATTTTCCCGTATGGCTTCTGGTGCTCGGCCTTAACCTGGAGACAGGTCAAGCACCTTTCTTAACCTGGAGACAGGTCAAGAACCTTTCTACATACATTGCTACGTCGGCTTTTATTCCCGGCCACCAATAGTTCTTCTTTAGGTTTTGGTATATTTTGTTCTTTCCCAGGTGAATGGAGTAGCGAGTCTTGTGGGCTTCATCCAACACTTTCTCTCGCATACCTCCACGTTTAGGAAACCACATACGCCCAAATCTATTTTTGACACCATTGGCGATTTCTTCCAGGTTTGCGATCTGCCCTTTCATCCTTTCTTCATTAACGTGCTCAGGCTTTAGAGCCTCTTCCTGAGCTTCACAGATTTGCTTTATCACATCAGGAGTAACAATCAACTGGTAAGATCTCACTCGAATCGGTTCCCGGTTCTCCTTCCGGCTTAGGGCATCAGCTACCACGTTAGCTTTACCCAGGTGATAATGAATCTCATAGTCGTAGTCTTTTATGAGCTCCAACCATCGTCTCTATCTCATATTAAGATCCTTCTGCTCGAATAAATACTTTAAACTTTTATGGTCTGTGAAAATCATACATTTGACACCATATAATTAGTGTCTCCATATATTTAACGCGAATACCACAGCAGCCAGCTCCAGATCGTGGGTAGGGTAGTTCACCTCGTGAATGTTTAACTGTCAAGATGTGTACGCTATGACTTTGCCTCACTACATTAGCATGCACCCTAACCCCTGATAAGAAGCATCAGAATAGACAACCAAGCCCTCATTCCCTTCCGGTAACATTAACACTGGAGCTTGTGTCAATCTTTTCTGTAACTCCATGAACGCATCCTCTTGTCTATCGCCCCATTCAAACTTCACATCCTTTCTCGTCAACTTGGTCAACGGCGAGGCAATCTTGGAAAAATCCTGGATGAATCTTTGGTAATAACCTGCCAATCCGAGGAAGCTTCGGATTTCAGATGGTGTTTTAGGTGAATTCCACTTCATCACCGCCTCCACCTTAGCAGGATCAACCATGATTCTCACTGGGTTAATCACATGACCCAGAAACTGCACCTCGCGTAACCAAAATGCGCATTTGGAGAATTTCGCATACAACTTCTCCCTTCTTAGAGTTTCCAGCACCTCGCGGAGGTGACAGGCGTGGTCTCCCTCATTCTTCGACTAGATCAGGATATCATCTATGAACACTATCACCGATTTGTCAAGCATCGGTCGACAAACCCTATTCATCAAGTTCATGAATGCTGCAGGAGCATTGGTTAGACCAAACAACATCAAGAGAAATTCATAATGCCCATACCGCATCCAAAACGCAGTCTTTGGGATATCCTGTTCTTTAACCTTTAGCTGGTGATAACCCAACCGAAGATCAATCCTCGAGAACCAACTCGCACCTTGCAACTGGTCGAATAGATCATCTATCCAAGGCAACGGGTATCTATTCTTCACCGTGAGCTTGTTCAGCTCCCTGTAGTCTATACACATTTGCATGCTACCATCCTTCTTCTTCATGAACAACACCAGAGCACCCTAAGAAGAAATGATCAGTCTAATAAATCCTTTATCGAAAAGGTCCTGTAGTTGGGCTAACAACTCATTCAACTCTGATGGAGCCAGACAATATGACGCTTTAGCAACGGGTTGAGCTCCTGACACAACGTCAATCTGAAACTCTATCTCCCGATCAGGTGGTACCTCTATCAAGTCATCAGGGAACACATTCGGGAAGGCACACACCACGGGCACATATGTCAACTTTACAGTTTCAGCTTTAGCATCTTTAACGTATGTCAAGAATGCTCTACACCCTCGTCTCATAAACTTCTCTGCCTTTATCATAGAAATCATCTTCAGAACTTCGCAGATTTTGTCGTCGTATATTGTGACTAAGCTACCGTCGGGCGCTTTCATCTAAATCATCTTCCTCTGACAAACTATGTTAGCCTCGTAGGCAGTTAACCAGCCCATACCCAACATGACGTCAAATCCTCCTAGGGTCATAACAAACAACCTAGCGGGGAATCTATGACCTTCTAATTCTATGCTATAATCCTTTAAGGCCTCAGTTATCTTAGTAGTCTTTCCAATGGCAGTTTCTACTTCAAACACGTGATATATTTCTCTAGCCTTAGCATTCATCACATCACAGAAGGTAGCAGCTATAAAAATCTTACTTGCACTAGAATAAAAAAGGACAGAAGCAAGCATGTTGTTAACTAGAAACATACCTGACATAACATCAGGTTCCGCTCTGGCCTCTTCTCTGGTTATCGTGAAAGCCCTAGCCTTGGCCTTTGGCTTGTCAGCAGCTTTCTTTTCCTTCTCAAACTCCTTTCCCTTGGCCGAGTCAACCACTCGCGCCTCTTGACAATCTCGGCTGTAGTGCCCCGACATGCCATAGTTGTAGCACTTTCCCGCACTAGGGCAATCCTTAAAGAAATGCCCCGTCTTCCCAAATCTGTAACAAAGACTCGAACCAAGCCTGCATTCACCAACGTGCTTCCTCCCACATTTCCGGCAATCATCGAATGATTCCACCTTTATCTTTCTGGCTTGAACAACAGACCTCTCAATTCTCTCCCGCTTCACATTCCCCGACCAACTTTTCTTCTTAGCCTCCTTGTCGGGCTCATCAGCCACCACATCATCATACACTATCCCACTCAACTCCACCGAAGACTCGAAGGTCTTCGGCCCGCTTGCCTTCACATACGTCCTAACCTTTGAAGGCAAACCATGTACATAACACTTCATCCTCCTCTCCTCCGTACTCACCAGGCGAGACGTGTACTGTCTGTGGGTCATACTCCCAGCCTTAAAACCCAAAAATTCCCTTTCCACCCTGTCGATCTCATTCTGAGGGAAGAACTTTCTCATCACCAAATCCTTCAGGTCATCCCACTTCAACTGAACTCGCGAGGGTCTTTAGTTTGCTTGATGGTGTTCCACCAATGAATAGCTTCGTCATCAGCTCTACACTTCCTGATCTCAATCACTGCTTCCATCTCAGACACCCACTGGAGAGTGGCCATAGCACCACCCTTGCCGTCCAGGGATGGAGGATTGCACCCCTTGAAGATGCGATAGGAACACCCCTTGGCTAAGTCCCCATCAGTTTCATCCCCTTCATCCTTACCATCCTTCCCCGAACATACCCCGGTACCATCACTATCTTTCTTGCTAGCTTTGTTCTTTGCCTCCAACTTCCACTCCTTGGTTACCTCCTTTATGGCCTCAGTCATGATCGAAGGCATGATGTCCTGAAGGATCTTATGGACCTCTTCGGCGATAGCCTCCCTAATAACAGGCTCCAAAGTAATCCTCTCCTCAGAATGATGAGAGATTTCCTCGCTAGCAGTATGAACAGAGTCCACATGCACCTCCTTCGTCGTCTGCTTTCGGTTCCTGGTGACTGGTGGTCTACCCCTACCACCACGGGCACCTCCTCGAGTAGCTTTCCTTCCAGCCATAGCTTGCTATAAGATACGAAAGGCTAACATTATCATTCCAGGTAATAGTTCAGATCATGTTAAGTAATGTAAGTTTCTAATAACAGTGGTCAGTTATAATTAACTACTTACTTCACTCTTCATGTCCTAAACGTTTCCTATCCTGAGTCACATCAGCTCTCAATCTCACTAATACCACTATAACCTCAAGGAACCTTCTTTAGTCATAACCTTCCTGGCATGGAGCTACTGGAACTGGCATCCCTTAATCGATCCCATTCTCAGTTTGAGTCTAGACATAGGAGTGTCTAAATCTCTCAAACCTGGCTCTGATACCAACTTGTAAGGCCCCGTTCCAGGAAACCCCACAGTTGGATTTGGACATCAGAAACATAAGTTCTTGAACATCAAATTTCATTAATATACGCAACGGAACGTACAAAAACTTCTATCGTTTAACATTTACATCAAAAGATCACTTTAGCTATCTAACTAAAGCTCTACGCCGGGATGCTAGTCTCGATCATGTGCCAGATAGCTCTCTCCCATCCATGCCAAGCTCACCTATAAAAATGATAGCATACCTATCAATCTAATATGCATACAAAAGTCAACGATGTTGAGTGAGCTCAAGGTTTACTATAACAAAACTCTGACATAACTGTACACCTTATTATCTTCAACATTTCATAAAACATTAACTATACACATCAACTTACCGAACTCATTTGATAATTATACCTTAACTTTTACTTTACCATTCGCTTTACCATTACGTTACCCATACCTTACTTTACCATTCACTTTACGTTACGTTACCCATACCTTACTTTACCATTCACTTTACGTCATCATTTGAACTTAGCACGAAGCTTAGTTCCTATTGGGTGAGAATGCAAGAAGCATGTCTCCTGTCAGTTTGAGCACACCAAAGTGTAGCTCCTATCCTGAGAATGCGCGAGGCATATCTCCTATCAGTTGAGCACACAAAAGTGTAGCTCCTATCGGGAGAGAATGCACGATGCATAACTCCTATCAGTTAAGGAGATGAAAGTGTAGCTCCTATCGGGTGAGAATGCATGAAGCATAACTCCTATCAGTTGAGCACATGAAAGTGTAGCACATATCGGGTGAGAATGCACGAAGCATAACTCCTATCAGTTGAGCACACGAAAGTGTAGCTCCTATCGAGTGAGAATGCATGAAGCATAACTCCTATCAGTTGAGCACACGAAAGTGTAGCTCCTATCAAGTGCTTGCAAGACTTCTTTAGCGCTTTAACGTTTTCACAGTTGTGCTATACAGGGTAACAGGGTAACTTTTCTTTCGCATTTCACATGTGAATTATCATCGTTAATTAGCCTTTAACTATCATGATATACATATATATCTACATATGTACTTTAATTATTTAGCATTAAGTTTATCATTAAATCATTATTAACGCACGTTAACAGGGTAACATAACACGTAACAATCCAAAGTTTTCGCTCGAGAACCCACATTCGCGCGAGAACTTCTCACTTCGAGCGACAACTCCTCCTTCGCGCAAGAACATCAACATTCACACGAGAACTTTCAAAAGATAACCGTTAGTCGTGAAAACTATATTTCGCGCGAGAACTCGCCTCTCGCGCGATAACTTTTCTGTTGTACACAATTTTATCCACAAGTTATTGCTTCTTTCGCCCCAAAACATGCTATAACAGTTATAAACATCATTCTTTTACAAAATATTCGTTTAAGTATGCATATTAGCCCCAAAACATGATAAAACACGTAAAAGAGGGGACTAGAACTCACCTCTTGAAGTTCTAGCACCACCACAACTTTCCGGAAGCTTTTACCGAGCAAAAACTACATAACCATGCGTTTTATTCATCAATAATCCATCCTTAGTACATAACACGAGTTACTACATGAGTTACATACGTTAAACACTTCGTTTCTTCATTTTCTCTCTCTACGCAGCCGCTTTCTCTCTCCAGCAGTAGCACTTCTCACGCGAAAATAGAGTCTGGCTGGGTGTTCTCAGCTATTTATACCCAGCTCAAACTTTTCGCTAGACTTCTGGCGCGAGAACTTCCAGTCACGCAAGAACCGTCCTCCATGCGAGAACTTCATGACTCGTGCGAGAACTCAACCTCTCGCGTGAGAACTTCGCCTTTATTCGAAAATTCGGGGTGTTACATAAACACAAAGAAAACACATAAAGATCGGTCTAGAAGTTCAAACACATTGAAAACCGAGAAGAATACACTAGGAAACCTCACCTTCTTGAAGATCTTCTTCTTTCTCTCTCTAGAAACCGGTTTAGAACTTCTTCTTTCCTTTTTTCAGCCGAAGTGTGAGTGAGAAAAGGGAAGTATGGGTTGCTGCACTCCTTTTTGAATCCCATTATGGGCAAGTTTGCCCCTTGCATACTTTTAACCATTTGTTTTTAAGTGATACTTTTCTTCTCCCTTTTCTTTACTTTTCTCTCTCTCTCTCTTTTTTTTTTTCTGAATTATCCGGGTGTTACATCTAGATTTGTTAATAGTGTGTAGCCTATTAATATACTAAATAAACCTATGAGATATACGTATTGCATTACAAAACATGATTCAAATACATATATATAGTATAAAAATCTATCTTGTCGTATGTTGTAGTATTTTAAAAAAAAATATTAAAAAAGCATAAAATGACATAAGAAAAACAATAAATAGAAAAGTAAGATTAACAAATATTAAATCTAGTAAAGATGATTAAAATATACATACATATGTATTTTCATATATATTGAATTTTTGTAAAAGGTACGCATATGTATTTTTTAAGCGAAAACTGTTTTCATATATATTTAAACTCCTAAGAACAACGAAGATGACGAAACGACTTACATATACGTAACTTGTATAAGTTAAATGTACGTAACTCTTAGTTGTACACTGTAACACGTACTTACATATACATAACCCCTACATATACGTAACACTTAGTTGTATATTTTGCAACACATACTTATATATATGTAACCTCAGATTTTCATGCTTTTCATTTATAACATGGTTTTCAATGGATCCCTCCCCAATATATAAATATATATATATATATATAAATATGTATATATGTATGTATATATATATATATATATATATATATGTATATATATATATATATATGTATGTATATATATATATATGTATATATACATATATATATAAGGTAAACCTACCGGAAATATATACATATATATACATACATATATATATATATATATATACATATATATATATATATATATGTATGTATATATATATATGTATATATTTCCGGTAGGTTTACCTTCTTATCCCCACGTGTCGGTTCTTCTATTCCTTTTTTTATCCCATAAATCATAGTATCCATCAATTCATGGGAGGTGAAAACAAATATAGGGAGATGAAGCCTTCTCTAGAGCTAAAAACATGTCTTTACCTCATCATAGATTAAAAAATTTATCAAAATGAACAAACTATAAATCGTCATCACAAACATGGTATCAATTAGTTCCAAATGGAAGCGAATCATGTTTAAGATTTGTTTTATATACTTGTTTACTGTTCAATCGAGGATGCAATATTTTTGCTTGATGGTAGATTTGTATTACACATCTTATTACTTTTACGCTAATACAAATCTCACTTTTCTACAAATCAGATGATAAACATTATGAGATATTACTCGTTTCTTTCTTTTTTGTCTTGTTATTTAGTTTTTAGTATCATCTATTTCAAGGGGAGATAAAATCACACAATGATTCTTTGTCATATTTTCACATTACAGCATCTTACTTTATAATAGTTTAAAGGAGAATGTTTAACTATTTTCAGATGATTATAATCAAGTATCCCATTAAGTGATGAACTGAGTTGCTTTGAATTATGTTAAATGACACTAACTAGCAAAATGTCAGCGGGCGTTGCGCCGTGATAAATCGTAATAAAAAACTGGCATTCTCAAAAGTTTAGAAAAGTTTAAAATATAGTGAAAATGTGCATTGCAACGATGACACTATGTGGGAAAAAATAAAGACATGAAGCTGCAACGGTTCAATTTTGAAAATTTAATCATTCATGAAAAGCATGTTGAACAGTATATATATTTGTAGAAATAAGTTTAGAAAAGTTTACAAATGTTGTATTTGGTATTTAAATAAGCATCACGTAGTTGTGGAACAAATTAGAAATTTACAATTTTTGACCAGATACATTTTTAAATTGTTGTGATAGAAATTAGAAATACACTTTATTTCACCCAACTCGAATTTAAATAAAATTTATATTAAAACCTAAATAAAAATATACAAAACTATATATTAAAATTGAAATAGAAACCAAAATGTTCTCAAAACTAATTTAAATATTAAAAACCAAAAATCTAAATATAGAGGAAAGGTATTTAATGTTAAAATGCCACAAACTTGTATAGCAATAAGAAGCTGTACATTATGCATGTACATATGTAAATTGTGTCACGTGTGTTAACTGGTTTCTAGGGGCATTTTTGATATATGGTAATTATAGTATTTTAGTACTAGATTTACTAGTTAATTAAATATTATTTAATATGTTTCAAACTAGTATTTTAGTATTTGATGATATATTTTTTTAAGAAATAATATCGTATGTAAAAGTTACGGCGTTTAAAAAGGGTAGAACTTGAAAAGAGGGATCATTGTCAATTTCACCTTCAACCCAATCATGATAAAAAAAATAAACGTGGAAACATCTTAATTTTTGTTACGCTTTTTAGTTTTTAAAGACTTTTTATTTGAACATTTTCTTCATAATAATAACTAACAACAATAATAATAATGCTATTTATGATTGTTATAAAGTTAATACTAATAATAATAACTTATATTTACTATTTATATTTTTATAATTAAATATTATTTAAATTAGTTGTTATATTATTTAAATACTTAAATATATATTCACTAAATATTTTCATACTTCATAATAATAATAATAATAATAATAATAATAATAATAATAATAATAATAATATAATAATAATAATAATAATAATAATAATAATATAATAATAATAATAATAATAATAATAATAATAATAATAATAATAATAATAATAATAATAATAATAATAATAAATTCTAGCGGCATTTTAGGTATTTAATAGTTTTAGTATTTTTGATTAAATTTATTAGTTAATGACATATTATTCAATGAATTACAAAAATATTAAATATAATCATACTAATAATAGTACTAATAATAATAATTATTATCACAATGCTAATAATAATAACAACAACATTTTGTTCTATTAATAAAAATTTAGCAGCATGTTTTTGTCATTTGTTGTATCTATAACACTTTAATAGTAATGTAACGTTAATAATAATATAATGTTCTACCTTTGATAAGAGTTTTATTCGAATGCTTTTAAAGTATTTGTTTTAGTTGATATACACAACCTATCAAATACCATATGTTCAATGGAAGTATCATGATGGCATAATAACAAATCGTTAAAGCATATAGATATTCGTGAAATCCGAATGCTTATATCATTAAACTCATCAAAACCAGATAACACTAAAATTATCTTTACAATGTTTTCGTATAAGTTCAAAATCAAACAGTGACGAAGTGTGGGTCTAATCCGTTAGCCATAAATATATTACTAATAAAGGAAACAGGTCAAACTCCATTGAAATGTGTTCAAAACTTTAAATGCATTAAACTTTCCAACACTTCAATAAAACTTCAGATTACTATTCTAGTAACCTATTGAGCAGATTATGTATTATTGAACTAAAAAGATGATAGCTGTTTGTGGGGTGGCCCGTCATTTTAATCAATTACACTTACCATCCATTTTTTTCACCCAATCACCCCTATTTAATATAACTAGATTTTAACCAACCACTATTTTTTTTCACCCAATCACCCCTAGATTTTACCCCTATTTAATATAACTAGATTTTAACCAACCGCGCGTTGCGGCGTCATCGTAGGCGACATAATAAAGTATAGACTAATAATCGACCCGACTTGTTCCCGAATTAAATTTACGTCAGACCGTAAAGTAACTCGAGTTTATACTATTGAACGAAAATGTATTATACCTCACCCACTTTTTTTCAAACAAAATTATGTCAAAACGTAGATCACGTCAAGGCATACACCAAAAACCACATAGGTTACGATCGTCCCAATTAGTTTCAAACTAAATTTACGTTGAAACGTAGAGTAACTCACATTAATACTGTCGAATTAAAACATTTTTTGAACATGATTTATTTCCAAACAAAACCTACGTCAAAAAGTAGGTGAACAATCGAAATGTAGATTATCTCAAAATGTATAAAGATATGCATGAAAATGTTTTATACCTAACCCACGCATACCTACAGTAACGTAAGAACGTAAGAAATTATTTTTTTAATAAAATTTGTTTCGAGTAAACTTGAAACTTTACAAACTTAAAGAGACCAAGTAACGTGTTAAAGTTGACAAGATAGATTTGAATTCAATAAACAAATATAATCTAACAAAACAAATAATTAATAAACAAATATTATATAATGCTATAATTATTATATTACTAATTCAATAAATAAGCAATATTATTATTATTATTATTATTATTATTATTATTATTATTATTATTATTATTATTATTATTATTATTATTATTATTATTATTATTATTATATTATTATTTTATTAGAGTTAATTATGCAAATGGTCCATGTGGTTTATTAAAAATAACAGGTTTGAGTACTAAGCAAAAAAAGTAACAAGTTTAAGTACTCACTTTTAAATTTGTAACAAGTTTGAGTATTAACACTAACAGCCGTTAGATTTTCTGTTAAGTTCAAGGGTACTTTAGTCTTTTCACATTGTAGGACAATTTATGTAAACTAGAGGTACTATTTGTGTAATTTAATTTAAATTAACATATATATATTATATAACTATACACACACATACATCACTGTCGGCCACCACCGCCGACCACCACTGCTTGCCACCACCGCCGACCACCACTGCTTGCCACCACCGCCGACCACCACCGCTTCACCACTATCATCACCATCTAATCACCACCATCTTCCGAACTCTTTTCCTTCACCTTTAATCGCCAACCATCCTGCCACCAGCCACCAGCCAACACCCATGAACACCCCCGCCACTGAATTCAGATCCATCACCGCCACTTCAGCGACCAGCCCACCACCACCACAACCCCCGCCCTCCCCCACTAAATCGAAGCAAAAACAACAAATTAAACCCAATACATATCACAAATTGGTAATTAACCAAACCCCTAAAACTTAATTTCAAGTAAGAAATAAAGCACCATCGTCAGTTTAGAAAAAAATTCGGCACTGGATTTCTTCCCTTAAGGAGGACTTTCTAGGTCAATTTTTGTTTCGATGATGAGCGAAGGTGCAACAAAAGAAGAACGAGGCGTTGGCGTAGATGCATTGACGATGCAGTGAAATAGGAGGGGAATGGTGGAGGAGGAGGTGGATGTTGGGTGGGGCCGACGTTGGTGGCGGCCTGCGTTGGTGGCAGCGGGTATTGGTTGTGCCCGACGTTAGTGATGGCCACAGTGGTAGGTAGGTGTTTGCATCTGAGTTAAGGTGGGGGGAACCGACGGTATGCTTGCAACTGGTTGGGGGTGGTGGCCGGTAGTGGGGGCTGGGGTGGTGGTGGCCGGCAGTGGGGCTGGGGTGGTGGTGGTAGGTGGTGGAAACCAACAGTGGGTGTCTTGTGCATTTATACACACACACACACACACACACACACACACATATATATATATATATATATATATATATATATATATATATATATTTACACAAACAATCTTTTTTATGTATTAAATAACATAAACAGTCCCCGTAAGGTAAAAAGACGAAAATAGTCTTAGATTTAACAGAAAAATTAACGTCTGTTAGTGTTAATACCTTAACTTGTTACAATTGAAAACACAATACCCCTATCTATTACAAAAAACTCTTAGTACCTAAACCTGTTATTTTTAATAAACCACAGGGACCATTTGTGTAATTAACTCTTATTATTATTATTATTTTTTATTTTTATATTTTATATTATTATTATTATTATTATTATTATATTATATTATTATTATTTATATTATCATTATTATTATTTTATTATCATTATTGATATTATTATTATTATTATTATTATTATTAGTATTACTATTATTACTATTATTATTACTATTATTACTATTATTATATTATTACTATTATTATTATTATATTATATTATTACTATTATTTTATTTTTATTATTATTATTTATTATTCTTATTATTATTATTATTATTATATTTTATTATTTTATTAACTATTATTATTATTATTTACTATTATTACTATTATTACTATATTATTACTTATTATTACTATTATTTCTTATTATTATTATTACTATATTATTATTATTATTATTATTATTATTATTATTATTTTATTATTACTATTATTATTATGATTATTATTATTATTATTATTATTATATTTATTAGTATTATTATTATATGCTTATTATTATTATTTATTATTATTATTATTTTTTATTTTTATTATTATTATTATTATTATTATTATTATTACTATTATTATTAATATTATTATTATTTTTATTATTTTTATTAACTTTATTTATTATTATTACTATTTTATTACTATTTATTATTATTATAATTTTTATTATTACTATTATTATATACTATTATTATACTATTTTATTATTATTACTATTTTGTTATTATTATTATTATTATTATTATTATTATTATTATTTATTTATTTATTATTATATATTATTATTTTATTATTATCATTATTATTATTATCATTATTATTATTATTATTATTATTAATAAAAATCTTTGTTTTAGACCGAGCCAATCATTTTCCACTTCAAGAACTAGTTTGTATAGGTATGGGTTTCACAAAAACCATTTTTAACATCACAAACACAAACCAAACAGGTTCGGGAAAAGAACCGAAGTATGTACCTCTACTTGGGAAAAAAATGAGTAGATGTGAGAAAGAAACGGAATTTTTTTGTGTAGTAGACGGTACTGGAGAAGTGAAATTTTTTTAAAAATCTATTTGGTAGAAAAATAAAAAATAGATGTACGTATTATCTGTATATTTTAAATACATCTTTAGAATTTTTATACGTTAGAGTTTTTAATATGTTGCCTCCATCTTTTAATTTTTAAATTTACAATTAGTCGTCTTGTTCTTTAATTTGGTCTAACAGGTTCGATCTCAAGTTCTACTCTTAAAAGCATTAATTTGCAGATACCGAAAAAAAATTTAATTTACAGATAAGTGAAAATTGACACCAATTTAACACATGGGACCCATACAGAAAAACATGACCATGTCCAGTGGTAAAGCCGTACACACCCATATCCAAATCAACTCAAAAGAAGACCATTTCAATGTGTTTCATCTCATTTAAAGTATCTACAGAGAGACATACACATATATTTGTATACATTCATGTATGCATACATGCATCTATACGTACATAGATACATACATACGTACATAAGTACATACTATCGGAAGTCCGCATGCACTGCAGCGGTAATTTCATTTAAATGCTAAAAGAATAAATAAAGTATCTCTGACACAATAAATACTATATTAGATGTTTTTAAAAAAACTAAATTGAATTTAAAAAGAAAGATAAAAATATAATGTATTTAATCTGACTTGTTTTTTTAGTATAATTTATACTTAAATGTAATTAATAACCCAATGAATCGTTGCATGGGGGAGACGTTGTCACGAACATGCACCATACGGGTGAACATGCAACTCACGTACAACCAAGAAAGCCATTATGTTTAAAATCAATTTCAATACATATATATTCCTAAAATTTATATCGTGATTAACCCACCAATCAATCGTTTAACTATGAGATCCTCACCCCACCAATTGTTTGACACTTTATAAATAATAGAATTAAACCGAAGCGCTTCGATTGAATAAAAATACGGAACGTGCTCTTGACAATATTATGTTTTTTACCGCCAATTTGATATGATCTATACTTCTATATATAGAGTAATGCATACCAAATTTGAAATCTTACATATTGATATACCAAATTTTAAAAGAATTATAGTTTATGTACCGGTGACTTGATTTTCAAACTAAATACGCGACATCGTTAATATAACAACTAAGATACAAATACATAATAAGCTAACATCTTTTATTATTAATTTTATTAAAAGTTGATTACTTTATAATTGATTCGTATATTATAAGTTAATTATTGTATTATAATTTCATGTTTAAAATATTACATCTGCAAAAAGTCATGCAAACCTACTATGTTAGTTGGTTCTAAACTTTGTCAGATTTAAATTAACATAATATTAATCTATATAGATATATATTGATACTTGAGTATTCGAAATGACTATTCTATTCAAGATGCATAATGATAAATATCAAGAAATAAAAATGATGGCGCGTGCTATTATTTTATCATAATCATAATAATAATAAAAAAAAATAATAATAATAAAAATAATAATAATAATAAGCATAATAAATAATAATAATAATATAATAATAATAATATAAATCATAATCATAATAATATAAATAATAATAATAATAGTATTAATAATAGTAATAATAGAAATAATAATAATAGTAATAATATTAGTAATAATAATACTAATAATAATAATATAATAATAATAATATAATAATAATAATAATAATAATAATAATATCATAAGACATTAAGTAATAAAATGATTTTATTAAAATATAAAATTACTTAGTCAATTGTTAATTATAAATGCATCAATTATAATGATTAATATAAGTGATAGTAATAAATGGATAATATTAAATGCATTCAATATAATTAATAGGGTAAATTAAGAATACATCACTCGTACCTTATGCTTAAAAAGATATATCCAACGTCTTATAGTATGAGCAAAATGACTATTCTATCCAAAGACATGTATTATATAATCAATACTATATATAATATTTAATCTCAAAATATATTTTCTAAATAATAAATTTTCATTACTAAATATTTAATATTTTATTTATTCAAACAATGTAATCATGAGGTACTAAATTAATGTGTAATATATATAAAAAGTATTTTACATTAAAGTACATAAAACTTCAGATAAATATATGTGGTTCGATAAGTTTTACCAATAACTAATCAAACACTTGTAACAAAAAAGGGAACAACTCAAATGAGAATTCATTCAAAGCATATTGATATACATTAACCTCCTACATTATCGTATTACTATTAGACGACAACTTCTAAATATGAGTAGTGGTACTGTAGCTAAAGATACAATTACTATTGCATGTGGTACAACTCCTATTGCTATATACACACATAAAAAGGGTTTTTGGGCGGTGCTCTTGGCCGCCTTCGCCATTACCCGTTCTCTTCTTCTTCTTCGATGTAACCCTCCATGCTTCTAGGGGGTTGCGACGGTGATGGCAGAGTTGGTGGCGGCTGTAGGTGTCGCTACTGTCGTTAACCTTTTTCGCCTCTCCTCTAATAGACATCTCGATGTCTTTGTTCTGCAATGATGATGATGGTTGTAGATATGGGTCGATTGCTCTGATGGAACGGGGATGATGGTGTAACACCCCAAAATATCCAAGGAATCAAAAAAGAAGAAAGTTCTCGTGTGGAATGGAAGTTCTCACACAGAAAAAGAGTTCTCATACGAGAACTCAAGCGATATGTTTGGGGATATTATTAATAGATGAGAGCACCTGTTTGCCCCCATTCTCGCGTGAAAAACTAACTGTTAGAAGAGAGGGATGCGAAGTACAGATAGAAAGCAAAGATTTGAGGTACTTAAGGTATGTAACCCGTGTAATGATTTGTATTATGTACTAAGGGATGGTCATTGATTATGTGTAGTTTTCGTTTGAAAAGCTCTCGGGAAAGTCGGTTTTGTGTTAGATCTTCAAGAGGTGAGTGTTGGACCAAAAGAACCAATGAGCCTGATCAGAAAAACCTTTAAGTCCCACAGACATTACAACAACTGAAGTAGTCTGCAACAGCTGAAGACATCAACTGATAACAAGGTCTGAAGACAAAGTCTGAAGTGAAAAAAGCTGAAGACAAAGTCTGAAGTAAAGAACTGAAGACAAAGTCTGAAGACAAAAGCTGAAGACAAAGACTGAAGACCAAGTTTCAGATGTTGTCACAACAGCTGAAGAAGACCTCTTCAGTAGTTGTGATGGTTTCCTTTCAGTAGTTATATTTTCCTTTCAGTTCTTTTGTAATCAGTAGTTTTATGTTTCTTGTAATCAGTACTTGTAGTTTCAGTAGTTTTAGTTTCATCTTGTACTTAGCATACTCTGAGATGTTCTCAGTTGTTGTGAACATTCTTAGTAGTTTGCTTACTTTCAGTTGTTTGTAATAATTCTGTTAAATGTCACTATCAAGTGACATCAGCAGACGTCACATTCCTTTATATAAGGAATGTTGACCTAATTGTAAGGTGCGAAGCTTAGCGGCGGATATACCGAAGCATTTGTGCATGAATGATATTATCCCTTTTGCAGAAAACCCTCTTTCTCTATAACCGTGTACTGTTCCATTGAATATCTATTGTGTTCTTGCTATATTTGTCTAATTCTTGTTCTAATTCCGCTGCGATTCAACTCTAATTGATCAAACTTAGATCACTGATCCTGTCAAATGGTATCAGAGCAGGTTAATCATTGATCGGTTTAACAATTGATCATTGAAACTGCTATTTTGATATCTAAAGTTTGATCGAATTAGCATATTTGCAAGAATTGGTTATAGAGATTGATCTTCTGCTGCTTCTGGTTATTCAATTTGAGTTTCTTCTTGGTTCATATTGAGTTTGTTGTGTTTTTGTGCTAAATCTGTTGAAACTTGATTGAATTGGTTTGAATCTGAGAATGACTACTCCATCTAATGACCCTCACAATACTGGCTCCTCAACCAAGCCTCCGATGCTGGTTAGGAGTGAGTATAACATATGGCAACGAAGAATGCTCCATCACCTGTCTGTTAACAGTTCAGGTTGTTGGACATCTGTGGTTCACGGTCCACACAAGCCTATGGTGAACAATCCGGAGACCAACCAAATGGTTCCGAAGAAGAAGGAGCAATACTCAGATGAAGATCGTAAACTGTTTGAGATTGATGCTAAAGCCCATGGAATTCTGGCCATGGCACTGCCTAATGAAATCTATTCTGGGCTTATGCATCATGAAACTGCTCATGACCTCTGGAATGCTTTGAAGGAACAATTCGGAGGAACTGATGAGGTCTTAGCAAACAACAGAGAAATCCTCGCCCAACAATATGAGACATTCTCTCATAGGAAGGGTGAGACACTGACTCAACAGTTTGAGCGTTTCTCCTGCTTGATCTCTGAGCTGAAAATGGTCAAGCATGAGTATACTAACAGCCAGATGAACAACAGATTCCTCAGATCACTGCCTGAGAGATGGGACACATACACCATTGTCCTACGCTCCAGTGCAAATCTGGATAGCCTATCTCTCACCCAACTCCATGGGAAACTGCTTACATTTGAAAGAGAGATAGAGCAGAAAAGGAAACTGGCATCATCAGGAAAGCTCACTGATGACTTTGTACCAGGGAACACTGCCTTGGTCGGTCATGAGTCAGAATATGCTGGATCAGAAAGCCATTATGATGAGCATATAGATTTCTCTTCAAACAGTTCTGATCATGCATTTGTTGGTGTTGACAGTCATTCTGGGTGTAATAGTGATAATTTATGCTTTATCATGGATGATTTGATGGGTATTGCTGATGATGATTTAGAAGAGATGGATATTTTGAGCCAAATGGCCTTGATCAATATCAGATCTCAAAAGTTCTACAAGAGAACTGGTAGGAAATTTCCAGGACTCTCTGGCAAAACCAAAGTTGGTTTTGACAAGAGTAAGTTGAGGTGTCACAAATGCCACAGGCTTGGGCACTTTGCAAGAGAGTGTAGATCAACTGGATCTAACTCCTCTGCACCTTTTGTGACCTTTCCAAGCAATAGTTCACAAAACAAAGGGCAACATCCTGCTAGTTCTGGTCATCACTCACAACCTCAATCTCCTGCATATTTTGTCCCTCAGGGTCCAATGCCATATCCATATCCCTGCTATTACATGCCACAGCCAAATCCAGTTCAAGTTCCTATAGCACAACAACCTCAAGCCCTACCTGAGCCTCAACCATCTCCATCACAATCTCAACCTCATCACAGCTTCTTCACACCAGGAGTTGTTGACTGGAGCAGCTTACCAGATGATCTTTCTGGTTTCAATGAGCAATTATTTGCTGGTGCTGGTCAACATGGTGGTGAACATCCTTTTGGGAATCTTGCTCTCATGGCCCTGGAGTCTACTGAGGGTTCCTGCTCCAATGCATCATCTTCACAGGTAACCCAGGTATCTTCTGAGGCTAAAGCCAAGTTATGTTCTGAATCATGCATAGCTGCCTTTGTCTCTATTAGAGAGGCAAATGTAGCTTTAATCAATCAAAATCTTGAGCTTGAGAAAACTATTTCCAAAAGAAAAGCTGAGTATGAGTCTGCTCTTAATGACAAAGATGATGAGATTTACAAGCTTAAATGCCAACTTAATGATGAAAAGGCTAAGGTAGAGGTCATACTTGAGAACCACAGAAGTCTCAAAGAGACACTTGCAGCTACCCAAGTTGAGTGTGACCGCTGGGTAACATCCTGCAAGGGATTTGAAATGCTTCTCAGCAAGCAAACAGCTTCAAATGTGAAGTTTGGAATAGGTTACAATCATACTGCACCACCTACTGATTTTACTTCAAAATCAATAGTAAAATCTGAAGGTGAAAGTAATTTCCAAACCACATCATCATGTGATTCATCCTCAAATGATAATACAAAATTAGAGGATGAAGTCAGTGTTAAGATCTCAGCAAATCAATTGCCTGATGGTTTAAATGCTGATAAACACATGAAGCTGAGCAATTCAGATGTTGTCCCTCAAAGTACTCCAAGTACTGAAGGGCAAGTCACAACATCTGAAAAGCATTTCAAATCTGCTGAAATAAAAGGATTAACAACTGCTGAGGAATCTATCATACGGTCTTTCAGGACGGATAGAGAACAGCTGAAGAACAAGTCTTCAGTTGTTACCGATCCTTCAGTACTTAACACAAGTACTGAAAGGAGGAAAGTACTGAAGATCACACCTTCAGTAGTTTCCACTTCAGCAGTTGATCAATCCAAGATGAAGAATAAGCCATGTGAAATATGTGGTAAATTCAATCATCTATCTGATGAATGCTGGTACAAAAAGGGTTCCAAACTCAACAGAGATAAGCTCATTAAAGAAGAGATTAATAAAATGAAAAATGAGTTTGAGACCAAGTTTGTACCACAGTCATCTCAAACTGATAAACCCAAGGCCTCACCAAAATCCAAAAAGAAGGATGGGGTTTATCAGAAAACAGCTGATAGTGTTCCTCATGATAAACATCAGACTAAGTCTGTGAATTTCAAGAAGGAGGAAATGGTGGGTCACAGGAACTCATCAAAAACAAGTACTGATGTGTCAAATGAGCTGAAGGCTTTAGCAACAAATCAGACACAACTTGTTATGATGGTTCAGCATTTGTTGGGGAGAGTTAACCAACTAGATGCACCTGTGATCAAACCACTGAAAAGGAAATCCAAGCCCAAATCTAAGAAATCCATTTCAGCACCATCTCCACCTTCATCAGCTGTTAATCATGAGAAACAAGTTATGGTTAAATCTGTTGATGAAAACAGACCCAAAACCAAAAAGGTTTGGGTCTCTAAAGCTAACTAGTTTCTTATGATAAATGCAGGGTTCTTCAGCATGCCAAAGAAGCATCTGGTATGTAGACAGTGGAGGATCTATGCATATGACTGGGAGCAGTTCTCTTCTTAATGACTACTCTCAAGGAAAGAAGGGATTTGTCTCATTTGGAAATGATGCTAAGGGTTACATCATCGGGAAAGGATTTGTGTCAAATGGAGAAATCAGATTTGATGATGTTAACCATGTGGAGAATCTCAAGTATAATCTACTGAGTGTCAGTCAGATGTGTGATAAAGGGCATGTTGCACTTTTCACAAGCCAGAACTGCCGGATTCTGTCTTCCAAAGTTCTGAGGCTGATTGACAAGGTATTGGATGAACATACTCTCCTGAAGGCCAACAGGATAGGAAGAGTATATGCCTTGGATTTGTCAAAGAAGATTGATTTAAAAGGTCATCCTTGCCTGTTCTCCAAGGCCTCTCCTCAGGAATCTAAACTGTGGCATAGAAGGCTGGGTCATGTTAATCTCAAAAACATGAATCAGCTGATCCACAATAGTTTAGTGAGAGGTCTACCAATAAAGGAGTTCCACTGTGATGAAACCTGCACTGCTTGTTTAAAAGGAAAACAACACAAAGTTTCATTCCCTCCTATAGAAGAACCAAAGTCCACTGCCTGCTTGCAATTACTGCACATGGATCTCTTTGGTCCTGTGAGAGTAATGAGCATGGCAAAGAAGAAATACTGTCTGGTAATTGTGGATGATTACTCCAGATTTGTATGGACCTTCTTCTTGCATTCAAAGGATGAGGCTGCTCAGACAATTATTAACTTTGTGTTGTATGTTGAGAAGCAGTATTCCCTATCAGTCAAGTGTATAAGAAGTGATAATGGAACTGAATTTAGAAACCATACACTTGATGATTTCTACCTTTCAAAAGGAATCAAGAGGCAGTATAGCATCCCAAGGACTCCAGAACAAAATGGAGTAGTGGAGAGAAAGAACAGGACCCTAATTGAAGCTGCAAGGTCCATGTTGGCTGACTCTGGTTTGCCACTGACCTTTTGGGCTGAAGCTGTCAACACAGCATGCTATGTGCAAAATAGAGCTTTAGTGAATCAGAGGTTGATGAAGACTCCTTATGAAGTTCTACATCATTTGGCTCCTCTAATTTCATTCTTCAGAGCATTTGGGTGTCCTTGTTACATTCTCAACACAAAGGATCAACTCCAAAAGTTTGATTCTAAGGTGGATGCAGGGTATTTTGTTGGGTATTCATCCACTTGCAAGGCTTACAGAGTGTTCAACTGCAGAACAAAGATGGTTGAAGAAACCTTGCATGTGAAGTTCAATGAATCTCCTAAGGACAAAATCCCACAAAACCCTGTGGAGTTGTTTGATCTGGACATACTGCAATATGTTCCTTATCAGCCTCCAGCTGTTGCAGATCATGTGAATTCATCACCTTCTGCAGCTAGTCATCCATCTGGTGGTACTGATGTTGATGATGATCCCAGTACTCACCTATTCAAGTTTAGTGATCAACTGCCTGAGTCTACTAAACTTGATGTTCCTGTAGCTTCAGTAGCACCATCCACAACAAATGCTGATGAGATTTCTGAATCCTCTACTTCATTTGACTTGCCATCTAATACTTGGTTTCAAGAATCTGGATCAACATCTGTTGCTGCTGAGCGTGCTACAAACACTTGCACAGATCTCATAGTGTACCAAGAGCTGAAGAATCACCCAATGTCTCAAATCATTGGTGATATCAATGCTGGTGTCTCAACTAGAAGTCAATTGTCCAACTTCTGCTTCTATGCTCTCTTCATCAGTCAGCAAGAGCCAAAGAACTATCATATTGCATTAAGAGACAATGGATGGGTTGATGCCATGCAGCTTGAGCTTCTTCAGTTCAAAAAGCAGCAAGTGTGGGAACTGGTTCCTCTACCCCCAGGTAAGTGTGCAATAGGCACTAAATGGGTGTTTAGGAATAAAACAGATGAAAATGGGCAAATTGTCAAGAACAAGGCCAGACTGGTTGTCCAGGGGTTTTCACAAGAAGAAGGTATTGATTATGATGAAACCTTTGCCCCTGTAGCCAGACTGGAGGCAATTAGATTGTTCTTAGCCTATGCTGCATTCCACAATCTTAAAGTTTTTCAAATGGATGTCAAAAGTGCATTTTTATATGGTAAAATAAAAGAAGAGGTTTATGTGTGTCAACCACCAGGTTTTGAGGATAATAAACATCCTGATTGGGTGTATAAACTTGATAAGGCTCTTTATGGGTTGAAACAAGCTCCTAGAGCCTGGTATGAAACACTGTCAAATTTTCTTCTTCAGAATAATTTCACTAGAGGCTCCATAGATAAAACTTTGTTCATTAAGAAAGTGGGTCAGCATAAGCTCCTTGTTCAAATTTATGTTGATGATATTATTTTTGCATCCTCTGATCCACAGTTGTGTGATGCATTTACAAAGTTGATGCAACAAAAATTCGAAATGAGTGCCATGGGAGAATTACAGTTCTTTCTAGGTTTGCAAATCAAACAAAAGGCTGATGGAACTTTCATTCATCAGTCAAAATACACAAAGAGTCTTTTGGAAAAGTTTGATTTACAAAACTGTAAGCCCTGTTCTACTCCCATGTGCAGCACCACACAACTGGATGCAGATCAGAAAGGTAAAGCTGTTGATGAAACACTTTACAGATGTATGATTGGGTCCTTGATGTACTTAACAGCTTCTAGACCAGATATTATGTTTGCAACTTGTGTTTGTGCTAGATTTCAGGCTGCTCCTAAAGAGTCTCATTTGATTGCAGTCAAGAGGATCTTTAGATATCTGCAAGGTACTCAATCTCTAGGTCTTTGGTATTCCACTGGGCACTCTTGCAAATTAGTTGCTTTTTCTGATAGTGACTATGCAGGGTGTAAATTAACTAGAAAATCAACTTCTGGTGGATGTCAATTCCTAGGCAACTGTTTGGTTTCTTGGCAGAGTAAGAAACAAACATCTGTTGCTACATCCACTGCTGAAGCCGAGTACATTGCTGCTGCAAGTTGTACATCTCAGGTACTCTGGCTTCAGAATCAATTATTGGATTATGGCATTACAGAGACTAAGACTCCATTACTAATGGATAGTGCTTCAGCTCTTTGTATTGTCAAGAATCCAGTCCAGCACTCTAGGACCAAACATATTGAGATCAGACACCATTTTATTAGGGATTGTTTTGAAAAAGGTCTGATTGATCCAAAGTTTGTTCCTAGTGCTGATGAGCTTGCAGACATATTTACTAAGCCTTTGGACAGTTCAACTTTCCAAAACCTAGTGTTAAGGCTTGGTATGCTGCAGCTAGAATAAGTGACAACTACTGATGATCTCAGTCAACAAGTACTGATGAGCATTCGTATACTATTGTCACAAATAAGTACTGATAAGTTCTTTTATCCTCAGTAGTTTTCATAACTACTGAAGACTAAATTACTTAAAAGTACTGAAGTACTCTATCTGTTGAAAAGAACTGATGTGGTTACAACTACTGATGTAGTTACAACTACTGATGTCAGTATAACAGATAAGTACTGATGACCAATGAAACGTCTGAAAATCAGACAAAAAGTCTGATAAGTGTTGAGGTCAGAATGAACAGCTGATGAGCTAAGAATTGACGACAACAGCTGATGAGAAACTTTTCTCTTCAGTTGTTTCTACAACTGTTGTTTCACTTCATACAACTGAAGCCAAAACCATGTCTTCAGTAGTTTTACAACTACTGATGACTAACACCAAATCTTCAGTTGTTTACAACACCTGAAGCCAAAACCATGTCTTCAGTAGTTTCACAACTACTGATGACTAATACCAAGTCTTCAGTTGTTACAACTTCTGAAAGTTAATACCAGGTCTTCAGTTGTTTTCAAACAACTGATGACAGCACCAACACTTTCAGTCGTTTTATATCAGCCTTTTCTTACCCTATAAATACCTAAACCTACTTTCAAACGTTTCATTAGCCGTTTTATGTCCTTCACTCTCTCAACAATGGCGACCATGAAACTCAAACCCAGACACAACTGTGTTGCCTACCTCTCGAAATCGGCCTTTTGGAACAAATTTGATAATGCCATCGATCTTATGGTAGATTCCCAGTACCGAACCGCTTTTCTTCTGAATCCTACCATATACCCCGATTCCCTAAGCCAATTCTGGACCAACGTCTCTGTGCAAACTGGTGAGAATGATAGCCAAATCACTCTCCAGTCGTTGGTTAACCAGAAACAGGTGGTCATCACTCCAGACATCATTCGACAAACCCTAAATCTACATGATGCCACCTGTGTCACAGAATACCCGAAAGGCACAACTGATATGTCTTTCATCAATAACGGGTATGAAGGAGACTTAAGTGCTACCACCATTCTGAAGAAGCACTTCCATGATGCTGAACGTCTTATATTCCACATGGTGAATGTCTGCCTTGCATCAAAAACCTCCTCATGGGATCAGATGTCCTCCCGATGGCAACAGGTATTATACTCTATCTTTGAACGACAAAATCTAAATTTTTCTGAGATAGTTTTCATGGAACTAAAGGATCTGGCTTTGAAACCTGTGGCAAACAGATGGATATTATATCCCAGGTTTCTCATGGCCATAATTTTAAATCAGCTAAAATCAGACGGCCTTGTTGGCCTTGGAGTCCCTGCTCCGGCTGTATTGCCTGAAGTATACTCCAGGCACAACTCTGACCCTACACTGAAAGGGGCTGCCCGGCTGCTAAAACCCAAGCAGCGGGAACCCACAGCCTCCACTTCCAGATCCAAAGTCCCCACCAAACCCAACACCAAAAAGCCCAAAAAGGCTACTCAGGGAGATGAGTCCCCTGAGGATGCCCCTGTACCACCAATACAGGAAACACTTACTGGTTCTAACCCCCCAGTAGTGTCAAAGACTCCACCAGCCCTAGCCGCTCAGGCATCCTCTCAACAGGATCCTGATGCAACCATAATTGGGGATACCACAATGCTGGAACCTATCTCAATTGAGAAGGTTACCATTGAAGAGCACCAGTCACCCCGGGTGCAATCTGCTTCAAACCTATCTCCAAATGCAACCGCCCCTCAAAGCCCAACCATTATAGTTGCACAAGTGCTGAGTCAGCTGCATTCCTCTCCTCCTCCCCAGAAACCAATTACAATGGGGAGAACCTCAACAGCTGAGGAAGAGGACCAAAATGCTGCTGATAACCCACAGCACAGGGGTTATAATGTTCAATCTCCCCGTGTAGAGGAGGAGGTTAGAACATCTGGTGAGGCTGCCACTTCTACTGATTCAGCAAATGAACAGGATGCAGTTGGTAACATCTCTAAGACCTCACCAGAGGCAACTGCCGATGAAGGACTCAGTCCTGAGGCAGGAAGTCCCCAGAACCAAGAACAAGGGGCACATGCTACAACTGATCTACACTCAGGGCATGTACATCCTGATTCAATCAGGAGGTCAGGTGATTCAGCAAAGACTGATGATGACCTGGGCTTTTTCTTCGATGTCTTAGCCCATAACACAATCCTTGAGGCTGAGGTGAGCAGACTCAAAGAACTGCTTGCCAAAATGTCTCAGGATCAAAGTCCATCTGCCCCAATAAACCCACAGATGGCACCTTCATCTGAAGGTTCACCAAACACTCAGCCACTACACTCAACTGAGCCACCAGCCACTGCTTTTGGCACCACCTCTCAGGGACAGAACCCCTCTGAGCAGATGGTTGCTACCTTTCAACATTCCTTACCTCTCATCACTCCCATCATCAATGAGATTGTGCATAAAGCCATTGATGAGAGGATCTCCTCAAATCTACAAACACTTGTTGATGATGCTGTGCAAAAGAAGCTTTCTGCCATTCAAACCCCTGAACCCAATGCACCCAAAAAGGGGGAGTCTAAGGCAGTGAAAGAAAGAAAGAGAAAGAGAGTGGAAGATGAGAAACAACAAGAGAAAGAAAAGGAGTTAGAAAAGGAAAAACAGCTGATCACATACAAGAGAAAGAAAAGTGCTGAAACTCAAAAGCCTGATGAAGAGAAATCATTGGAAGATCTGGTTAAAGAAGCTGATGAAGCTCACAGCAGATCAATGGACAGAATAATAGACCAACTCTTCAGACAGGGCTTTGATACAGCTACATTAGACACTGAGATCAGAAGGCTGGAGATTAAAGAGATACAAGAGAGATGGGCCAGTTACAGTGTGATGGAAAGGGAGAGGTTGGAGATAATGATCAGGTTTATTGCAAAATACTTGGGAAGATCATTAATTGAGATTAAATCATGGACCAGAGACAGTATTCTGGCAATAACCACCAGAATCTGTGCTTCTGAAGCATTCAATAAGGGGTTGATTATCGAAGCCTTAGATGAAGCAGGTGCTGGGAAGAGAACTGATATGGCCAAGCTTTCCAAAGCCAAACTTACCACAAAAATGCTAGATCAGCCTTCCCAAACTCCCACTCAAAAACAACCAACCCCACAACTCTCCAAACCAATCCCTAAACCTAAACTTAAACCAACTCAACCCTCAAAACCAACTCCTTACCCCAAAAACCACCTCAAACCACATCCAATGATGCACCCAGAAGGAGGAGAAGGGTGTTGAGGATGGAAGAAGAAGAAGAAGAAGATGATGAAGAAGACAGTCTGCCAATCTCTGCTGTTCTAAAAATACCTGAGCCCAAAGTCAACAAATGATCACACCAGACTTTCAGAGGCAAATGGTGAAAGTTAAGATTGAAGAAGAAGAACAGCAGAAAAGCACGATGAGCAACTTTTGAAGATGGTTGACAAAGAGTTTCCTCAGTCATCATCTATACAAGCCATGAAGAAACACGCTCAAAGGCTGTATGCTCTCAGGCATACCTTTCAATATCAAAAGGAGAGAGTAAGGATTTGGCCAGACCCCAGGGTTAGTTCTAGAATTCATAAGAAATCCATACCAAGTAGATACAATGGCCAAGTGAGAAAGACCATAGATGCTGTTATTATGTTGGCCATTGTAGTCTCACCCTGGGAGATACTTGAAGACTTCAAGAGAGCCTACAAGTCAAAGATGACCCCTCAAACTCTAATGGAGAACAAAATGGTCAAGAAGGGGTTGTTATACAAGAGGCTTGAAGAGATCAAGAAAAATGAACTCCAGTTGTTATTAGAAGGGACTCACCCAGATGAATTTGCTTACAGAGAGATAACAACTGTTGAGTTGAAAAATGGAAAGACAGTAAAGTACCTATCAGAGTACTATGGCCCAGAGTTCTTCTTCGAAGGAGAAGCAGAAGAACTCACTAAGGAGGAACAAGTTGTTCTCCTTGAGGCCTACGTCAGAGAGTCTTATAGACTCATCAATGGGAAGTAGGTTTCATGGTTGGGATAACAGCTCTGTGTCCAGTTCCCCAAGACAGAGTTCCCTTCCATCCTTTGACATTCACATCTACTGAAACCTGTTCCCTGGCCTGTGCTTATCTGATATCTCTGAAGCTGATCAAGAGAGTATTTCTGCCAAGAATAAGTGGGACCTCAATAAGCTTAAAGGTTTTGGCTGCATTGGTTCAGGGGGAGTTTGTTGGACCAAAAGAACCAATGAGCCTGATCAGAAAAACCTTTAAGTCCCACAGACATTACAACAACTGAAGTAGTCTGCAACAGCTGAAGACATCAACTGATAACAAGGTCTGAAGACAAAGTCTGAAGTGAAAAAGCTGAAGACAAAGTCTGAAGCCAAAGAACTGAAGACAAAGTCTGAAGACAAAAGCTGAAGACAAAGACTGAAGACCAAGTTTCAGATGTTGTCACAACAGCTGAAGAAGACCTCTTCAGTAGTTGTGATGGTTTCCTTTCAGTAGTTATATTTTCCTTTCAGTTCTTTTGTAATCAGTAGTTTTATGTTTCTTGTAATCAGTACTTGTAGTTTCAGTAGTTTTAGTTTCATCTTGTACTTAGCATACTCTGAGATGTTCTCAGTTGTTGTGAACATTCTCAGTAGTTTGCTTACTTTCAGTTGTTTGTAATAATTCTTTTAAATGTCACTATCAAGTGACATCAGCAGACGTCACATTCCTTTATATAAGGAATGTTGACCTAATTGTAAGGTGCGAAGCTTAGCGGCGGATATACCGAAGCATTTGTGCATGAATGATATTATCCCTTTTGCAAAAAACCCTCTTTCTCTATAACCGTGTACTGTTCCATTGAATATCTATTGTGTTCTTGCTATATTTGTCTAATTCTTGTTCTAATTCCGCTGCGATTCAACTCTAATTGATCAAACTTAGATCACTGATCCTGTCAGTGAGTTTCTAGCCCCTGTTTATGCAAGTTTTTACGTTTTGGGGCTATTATGCATACTAATCTACTTGTTTATGCTTGTGATGTTGTTGTTTACGATGATGAGTATGTTATTTCAGCCTTAGACGTGATAAGTTGTGTTTAGGTGGGAAACACGTAAGTTCTCGTGTAAATTAGGTAGCTTAGACCGGAAGGAAATTCATATCTGTTAGGTTCTCGAGTGATGCGAATGTTCTCGTGCGATATGGGTGACTTGATGAGCAAGGGTCTGATTTTAGGTGAGGTTCTCGCGCGACCTGCTGTATTAGGTGTTATCTTGTCATGTTTAAACCGTTTTCAAATATGATAAAGTTTTACAATATGTCTTTACTTGGTATGTTATGCACTGTTGTAGGTAAAATATTATGTAATAAAAGTGAAATATAATGATAATAAGAAGTGGAACGTAATGAATGAATGGAAATCTTGCAAGCAGATGTGTGGAGGTTCATAACTCGTTGAGGGGTTGTTAGCTCAACTGTGTGCGGTTTAGCTAATCCATGAGGATGGAGACAGGTGTCTAATCCTTGAGATTGACCGTGTATGAATAGAGGTTCACGACTTATTGAGGAGTCGTTAGCTCAACTGTGGGAGGCTGTACAGCCCATGAGGATTCTCATAGGAGTCTGATCCTTGTGATTGACTGCGAATGAAAATGGAATCTTTGTCGTGAAGCCTCGACATTGTGATCAGTCTCGTAACTTATGTTGAGGGCCTAACGTAACTTATGACACTGATTGTGATTAGTCTCATAACTTATGACACTGATTCGTTAAAGTGAAAGATAATGAACGAATGAATGAAACGATGATGAAAGATAATAAATGAACATATCAAGGTGCATGTATCGATGTATGCTCAATTATAAAAAGGAAATATTTCTATCAAACGTAAAGTATTTTATTATAAAACTAGAGCTCACTCAGCGTCGCTGACTTTGTATGCATAATAGTTGGCAGATAGTTGATGATGCTGAGGAGGTGCAGGCATGGACATGGAAGCTACTAGGATAGTTCAAGTCTGGCATCCATATTTTTAGGAAAGATATTTATATTAATGAAATTTTGAAATATAAAAGAAATGACATGATGTTTTGACACAAATATAGCTTTAAATGAAGATTATGTTTTTCGCTGCAAATGTTACGTTTATTAATGTTTTATGCTATGAATGACCAACTGTGAGGCTTCTAGGGAACGGAGCCTTACATGGCGACAGTGATGGCGAAGACTCGACAAACGAGGTTTATAAAACCCAACGACACTTGTTGATGGGTTTTTAAACTCCATAGATGATGGTTGGGTTCGCATGTTGTTTCTATCTTCCTTCTCTTCTGAATTCGTTAGAGTTTTCATTTTGAGATATGTTGTGGCGATAGTAGTAGCCTGCTACTTGGTGTGGCAACTTTGGTTGCAGCCATGCATGCATTAGATCCCTTTTGTTTTGTGATGATGATGATGATGATGATAATGATGGCAAATCTGAGTCGATTGGTTAACATGTTTTTGTTTTTTATCTGTTTTGTTTGTAGTGGTTGTGTTGGTAATGTTGATGGTTGTGTTTGACGACGGTGATGGTGGTTTTTCTATTGGCAGTGAGGCTTGAACTGTTTGATGATGGTGTTTTGAGATTTGTTGTTGCAATGATGGTAGCCTACTACTTGGCACGACAACTCCGGTTGCAGGCGTGGAGGTATCTGAGCCTGTTTGCTTTTGGACGACAATGATGATAGCTGAGCAGAGTCAATTTATCTATTAGTTTTTGTTTTAGTAGTAGTTGTATTGTTGGTGGTGACTGTTCTCTTTAATGCTAGTAGTTGTGTTGATGGTGATGTCTGTAGTGTTTGGTGATGGTTCGTTTTGCAATGATGATGATGACTATAGATTAGAGTCATTTGTTTTGTTTATTTTTTTCTTCTTTCTTTTGTTTGCGATATCTACTCGGTATAGTATTTAGTTTGTTTCTAACTTCTTTAGTTTTGTTTTTAATTTCTTGACATTTCTTCATCTTTAAATTTCTAAATGGGATTGTTTACATTTAAATTATATTTAGAAATGCTTTTGATGAGGTAATACTTAGTGTGTGACCCCACATGATCATATGTCATTATCGAAGGTATTATGCGTTGTGTATTGTCGTATAAAAACACTGTCGTCTATTACGCACCTAAAATCATAAAGTTAGATGTAGTGTGGTGAATAATAATTTTTAGCGTAAGTGGTTGAACTGAGGTACGCAAGACAATTAAAAATCAGAATGTTTTGGGTTTGAGTCTCGCTATAAATACAATTACTTAAAGTTGAGATAAAGGGTTTTTCTAGTTGTAAATTTCTTCTTAAATAAATTTAGAATTTGATCCTAACTGAGAAAAAAATAAATGAACTCAATAAATAACATATACACTTACTTTAAGAAAAATGTAGTGTGCTTTGTGTAATTCTATGCACACATCTCTAAGCATATGCATATGAACAATACTATTAATAACTTTTTTTCTAAAGACAATTTTATATTTTATATATAAGATTTAAAATAAAATTAAGAGTAAATTATACTTTTTGTCCTTAGGAATGTAGTAAATTTTAGGTTTTATTCTTAAACTAAGAAAATTACAGCAAATATCATTTACATATAAAAAAGCTTGCACTTTTCGTCCTTTCTTCTTGCGGACATTTATTTTTGACGTTAAATCAGTCATGTACTTATCATGTGCGGGTAAAATGGTCATTTTATACCTATTAACCTGGAACATAAAATTAAAATTAAAAAGAAACCTAAAAAATATATAAAGTTCACAACCAAACACTCATTCTCACAACTCTTTCACTCACCACTGTGATATTTCTCTCCGGCATCATCATCACTCACCACTGTGATGTTTCTCTCACTCATTCTCTAACTCATGGCTAAAGAAGTCTAGATCAAAAAAATATCTTTGATTTCACAAACCTCGATCTGATAGAAGGATGGTGATTTATGGTGATGGAGGTGACGATGATGGTGGTAGGCTAGTTGCAGGTTGTGGTTGATAGAAATATGATGATGCTGGTCAAGTGATTACGGGTTAGGGGTTAATAAAGGTGACGATGGTGGTGGTTGGGTGGTCGTGGGTTGGGGTTTGATGGGTGTGACGATGGTGGTGGTCGGGTCACAGGTTAGGATGGTGGTAGTTTTTGAATGTATATTTTGAAGTTTCAAGTCATAATTTGAGGGTAGATGATAATGATGATGATGATGTGATGATTATGATGATGATGATGATGATGATGATGATGATGATGATATGATGATGATGATGATGATTATGAGATGATAATGATGATGATGACGACGACGGCGACAACGACGGCGGCGGCAGCGGCGGTGACAACGACGGCGGCGGCAGCGGCGGTGACGACGGCGGCGGCGGCACGACAACGATGATGATGATGATGATGTTGATGATGATGATGGTGAAGTGGGGGCGAGGATAGTGGCAGATGATGATAGGGGTAATTGTGGTGGTGGAGGTGGTGGTGGTGGTGGAGGTGGTGGTGGTGGTGGATGGTAGTGGATGGTGAAGATAATGATGATGTGGATTATCATAGAATAATTATAATTTTTTTTATCTACTAAGTGGGTTTTGGTTTATGTTTATTGTTTTAATATTCATATGAGTTAAAATGACTAAATTATCCTCATGTGCAAAGCACATGATCTGATTTAGCGGACTCGTTAGAGGAAATGACGAAACATGCAACTTTTTTTTAACATAAAAGACGTTTACTGTAATTTCCTTAGTTTAAGGATAAAACCTAAAATTTACTATATTCCTAAAGGACGAAAAGTGTAATATACTCTAAAATTAAACAAACAAGCGTGTGTCGTTTAGATGTAGAGCTTTTTTTATTGGTTTAAAGTTTTATTCTTTAAATATTCATAAATACATTTAGACGTATTTTGTTTTATTCTTATGATTCTAAAATATATATGCTTTTTTCAGTTTTAAATATATCATTGCCACTTACATATTATATATTACTAATTATCAATTTTGTTATGTTTAGTGGATTGTCCAATATGTTTAATAGGTTGTACTCACCTTTGTCTCTTTTTTTAATCCTTAACTTTTATCTTATCTTAATCAAATACTTTTATAATTTAGCCCTAATATTTTTTTTACTTTTAACTTTGGGCTCATATATTTTTCATATTTTATAATTTTTTTTGTTTTACGGTTTGCTTTAAATTTTACGAGTTAACTCATCGCAACGTGCGTGTGTGGTTCAATGCTTTTACCCTTATATTTTCTCTGTTTAACGACCCCATCACAACGTGCTGGTTCTAGATCAACTTATTTATTGTTTAATATGTTCTACATTCTGCCAACGCGGTTTAACATTTTTACACCTATTGTCGATTGTTTTTATTTATTTACTATGAGCTTTTTGGATGTTAGTGGTCACTGGCGATTATGTGTCATTGATGCTATTTGACATGGTTTTATGCCCCCCGCTGTAACGTAGGGGTTTTAAGACTAGTTTTTATATATGTTTCATTATACAACTTTTCAAGTTCACATTGGATAAAATATAATAATTTTTTGGTTATTTGGATTCACTTTGGTGATTCTAAACGTTCAACTTTGAAACTGTTATAATATCACAATATTAACACAAGATTAGTGTTATAACCTTAAGAACTTTAAAGAGAATTGCAAGAGCAAGAAGAAGAGAAATGTATAACTTATGAAAATATATACAAGAGGTGCATCTTCTCCTTTACATTGAGGTGGTATTTATACTACAAAGATCAATCATTTTGGTAGACAACTAAAACTATTTAGCATAGTAAACTTATCTACAAGTTTGACAAAAAATTTATCCACTTGCTATGGTAATAATTCATAATGCTCCCCCTTGGATGACACTTTTCAAACTTCAAGAGTTTAAGTACTGCCTCATTAAAAATCTTGCTAAAGAAAAACCCAGTGGGAAAAAACCAGTGGGAAAAAACCTTAGCTAAGGAAAAAAGAGTACAGCTTATAACTCCCCCTCAAATTGTCTTCTGTAGATGATCACATTGTGTGTACGTGCCGCATGCCAATATCATAAACATTTTTTCTGAAAGTTGTTTTTGGATGTGCCTTTGTGAAAAGATCAGTCGAGTTATTGCTAGATTTAACGTATCTCATTTCAACTTGTTTATCTTTAATAAGGTCTTGAGTGTATGAAAATAAATCTTGGTGGTATATGTTTTGTTCTGTCACTTTTGATATACCCTTCTTTCATTTGTGAGACACAAGCTGTATTATCTTCATAGATTGGTGTTGCATTTCTATCTTTCTCCAATCCACAAGAAGTTAATATAAGTTGTGTCATAGATCTTAACCATACACATTCTCTTGAAGCTTCATGTAGTGCAATGACTTCAACATAATTTGAGGATGTTACAACGAGTGTTTGTTTCTGAGAACGCCATGAAATCGCAGTTCCTCCATTCTTAAATATGTATCCAGTTTGAGATTTTGCTTTATGGGGATCAGATAAATAACCTGCATTTGCATAACCAACCAACCCTTCTTTTGAATTATTAGCATAAAACAAGCCTAAATCAATAGTACCTCGAAGATATTGAAAAATATGTTAATCCCATTCCAGTGCCTTTTAGTAGGGGCTGAACTAAATCTTGCTAACAAATTAACTGCAAAAGAAATATCAGGTCTCGTATAGTTAGTAAGATACATAAGAGCTCCAATTGCACTGAGATATGGTATCTCTGGACCAAGAACCTCTTCATTATCTTCGTAAGGACGAAATGGATCATTCTCAACGCTGAGTGATCTAACAACCATCGATGTGCTTAAAGGATTTGCTTTGTCCATATTGAAATGCTTTAAGAGTTTCTCATTATAAGTCGACTGATATACAAGTATTCCATTATACATATGCTCAATCTACAAACCAAGACAATATTTGGTTTTTCCAAGGCCTTTCATTCCAAATTCTTTCTTTAAAAGAGCAATTGCTTCATTGATTTCCTTTTGCGTCCTAATTATATTTAGATCATCAACATACATAGCTATGATCACATATCCTGATGTTGTCTTCTTAATGAAGACGCATGGACAAATAAGGTTACTTGTGTATCCTTTACTTGTCAAATAATCACTCAAACGATTGTACCACATCCTTCCAGATTGTTTGAGTCTATACAAGGATCTTTGTAATTTGATGGAATACATTTCCTTAGGCTTTGAGCTTAATGATTCGGCGAATTTAAAACCTTCAGGAATTTTCACATAGATGTCACTATCTAGTGATCCATACAAGTAAGCTGTGACAACATCCATAAGACGCATCTCTAAATTTCTAAAGACTGCTAAGCTGATTAAGTATCTAAAGGTTATTACATCCATAACAGAGGAGTATGTTTCCTCATAATCAATCCCTGGCCTTTGTGAAAAACCTTGAGCTACAAGTCCAGCTTTATACCTTGTAACTTCATTTTTCTCATTTCGTTTTCGTACAAAAACCCATTTATACCCTACATGCTTTACGGCCATCGGAGTAATAACAATAGGTCCAATGACCTTTTGTTTGTTAAGTGAATCTAATTCAGCTTGTATAGCTTCTTTCCATTTATCCCAATCATGTCTATTTTGACAGTCACTAACTGATTTTGGTTCAGGATCATCATCTCCACTCATGATGTCACTTGCTACGGAATAAGAAAATATTTCATCAATACCTTCTATTTCATCTTGATTCCATAAGATATGTGTGTGACTATAGTTAATTGATATTTCTTTGTTATTTTCATCCAACTCCTCCTCATGAGAGGTTTTGGTACTTAGCGTTGCATCAAGATCATTCACTTTATTATCAACTTTCTTTTCAGGGGTTTTTCTTTTTCGAGGATTTTTATCCTTGGAACCGATTGGTCTCCCTCGTTTCAAACGTCTCTGAGATTCATGATCCATTTTTTTATCTATTTGATTATTTGGAATCTCAACTCGAGCTGGAGCATTAACAGCTGGTATATGAGATTTAGTAACTCTGTTTGTATCAGTAAATGCATCACGTAACTGATTTGCAATTTCTTACAAGTGTATTATCTTTTGAACCTCTGTCTCACATTGTTTAGTTACTGAATCAAGATACAATAATGAAAGAACATACCATGAGACATCATTTTCTTGTTTTTTTCTTTTCTCCCCCTAATGCCGGGAAAACTGACTCGTTAAATGAACAATAAGCAAAACATGTTGTAAATACATCATCCGTTAAAGGTTCAAGATATCTTATGATGGAAGCTGATTCATATCCAACATATATTCCCAACCTTCTTTGAGGACCCATTTTTATACGTTGTGGTGGTGTAATAGGGACATACACAGCACACCCAAAAATTCTAAGGTGTGAAATGTTTGGCTCATTGCCAGAAACAAGTTGTAAGGGAGAGTATTTAAGATTTGCACTTGGTCTCACACAAATTAGTGATCTAGCATGAAGAATTGCATGACCCCAAATAGACACAGGGAGTTTTGTCCTCATTATTAATGATCTAGCTATTAGTTGTAGACGTTTGATTAACGACTCAGCTAAGCCATTTTGTGTGTGTACATGAGCAACAGGGTGTTCAACAATAATTCCTACAGATATGCAATAATCATTAAAAGCATGTGATGTGAATTCACCGGCATTATCAAGTCTCACTCTTTTAATAGTATAATCAGGAAAATGTGCTCGTAATTTGATAATTTGTGCAAGAAATTTCGCAAATGCTACATTACGAGTTGATAACAAAGAGACATGAGACCATCTACTTGACGCGTCTATCAAAACCATAAAGTATCTAAATGGTCCACATGGTGGATGAATTGGCCCACATATGTCTCCTTGAATTCTTTCAAGAAACAGAGGTGATTCCTTTTTAATTTTCACAGGCGAAGACCTTGTAATTAATTTCCCAAGAGTATAAGATGTACACAAAGGAATTTTATTCGATTGTGGGATCTTTTGATATTTCAATGGATGCCCATAAGAGTTTTTAATTATTCTTTTCATCATTGTAGATCCTGGATGGCCTAATTTGTCAAGCCATAAGTTAAGTGTTTCAGGATCACAAAATTTTTCTTTAACTGCCATATTTGCCTGAGGCACATTAATGTGTGTATAATGTAAACCAAACTGAAGCATTGCAGTTTTTCTAATATCTGATCTTTGCTTATGATATGCAAATATTTTTCACTATCAACAGTCCTTGACAGAGTATCATATCCGTTATGATATATGTTTTTAAAACTCAACAAATTTCTTGTTGATTTTGGAGAAAATAAAGCATTTTCTATTATAAGCTTTGTACCATTTGGTAATGCTAAATTAGCTTTTCCCACTCCTTCTATCAGGTCTGTAGGTCCTGATATGTCACACCCTCAAAATCCGCGAGCGGGGTTTTACCGCGAGGCGCGTGACATACCAGGATCTCAGTCATTAGTTACCAAGAACGACTCTATATGATTAACAACAAAACCAGAGCTAACGTTTAAAATACTGCGGAAGCGTTTTTAAAACTAGAAAACTCAAAACAAGTAGTATGTAAAGAGAATGCGCAAAACATACGCGCCCCAAACACAAATGTTTAATAGGAAAATAAACCCAAATGTGTAAACAAACAATGTAGACAACTCAACGATGCTGGTGTGCGTGCTCCTAGGCAACTGGCAACCTTAACCTGAGAATAGCATACTAAACAAGTCAACACATGGTTGGTGAGTTCAAGAGTTTGCGTTAAAATATAAACCAATCAACAGTTTCCAGAGCATAAGTAGTGTATTGCAATAGATAGCTAGTCTATTAACATAAAAATATTAATCATAGTGATTTCGCGATCGAAGCTGACTGTGTTACGTTTGTTGCCTCCCGTCACGACTTACCAGGTCGTGACGAATATGTGTTAGGAAAAAATTACACCCGTTTGACCTCGAGTCGCACAGGTGGGGCTCGTCAGACCCAGTAGTACTACCCAAGATTTCCCCGCTATTCAATATTAACAATCCGAAAGTGTGAGGACTTTCCATGGTAAACAGCACTATATCAATATTATACACACTCATATATAAAAGCGTTTATGATCAACAGTATGCTATCTCCCCCAAAAGAGATGATGTAAAATGAGTGGGGCAAGAACTCACCTGATGCGCGCAAGAATTAACCTAGAGCTTAACTTGAAAGAAAAAGACAACCTTCAAAGGTCACCTAGAACACAAGAGTACATAAGTACGTGTATACAAAATCAACACGAAACCCTAAGTGCTCTACAAACCAAGGAACTCAAGGTTTAAGAAAGACAAGACACATTTGACCCAGTTGACCCGTTTGACCCGTTGGTGACATTATAGGTGATAATTCGTTAATACTAACACAACAGTATGTCATACATGATCAACATACAACTTGATTACATATAGCACATCATTAACCACATGTACTACCTAGATCATCATACAACCAATTGTCATACAAGTCATGCGAATCACAACAGGCCAAAACAGGTAACAAACCAAATCAACATTCATATAATCTAAACAACACATTTAATCACCTTAGAAACCATCCATGAACACACTAGCATGATCCTAATATCCCAAACATGCTCAAATCATCCAATTCAAGGATTTGCACAATTAAAGTTTCCCTTTTGGGAAAGTTCATCCCAAATTCATCAAACTCACACTACATTCATGAATTCATCAATTATATACCAATTCAAGTCCATGACCACATCTAAACATGATCAACAACACTTAATCATCATGATTCATCAACATTCAACACCAAAAGTTACTATTTTTAGCAATGTATGAACTATAACACATCTTCTTGATTTTCAATTGTTCAACATCAACTTAGCATCTAATCATCATCACAAACACATCCATAACATTCATACATCATCCAATCATCAATTCATGCAAAATAAAGTTACTATTATTAGTAACCTATGAACCAAAATCAAAATCGAAGCTTTCTTGCAAAATCGACGTTAACTAGCATCAATCTAACATAACTAACATAACAACATCAACAAACAACAAAAATAACCTTCAATTGCAATATTCGAACTAGGTTTCGGCCTTAATGTAAATCCCATAAAAACTCGTAAAAATCCAACCTTTATTGCATACTTGACGTTAATTAACATGTAATCTATCTAACAAACACATTAACATCAAAAACAACATGTAATCGACCATCAATTGCAAAATTCGCATGGAACTTTCGGCCAATCATGACCATCCATCAATGCAAAATTCGCATACATGGAACTTTCGGCCAATCATGAACAATCATCAAATCATACAAAAATCTAAACCGTGTAATGGCTTGCAATTGATGATTCTAACTTGTTGTGATGCTTGAAATCGATCAAATCCGTGGCTTTGTTGGTGTTCTTGGCCGAAATCGCAAAGGGAGAGGAGAGGGGATGAAGTCGCGGCCGTAGGTGGTTAGGGTTTGGGATTTTGTTTTTGATTAAATTTTATAATGATAATTACCCTTTTAACCCTTATAATTTGTATTTTATAAAAGATTAGTTTTTTGAATAGTTTTTAAATAGTTTTTAACTACCTAAACACAATTATTATTAATCACAAATAACAATCATGCATAATTCCCATTTATCACAAAACACACGAAATAAATATGCACGTTTTCACGTTACGCGATAAAATTACAGTTAACATCTAAATCACATAAGCATAACTTAATAATCACATTGTTAACTTAGTTATCATCAATTTAACATTACTGATTACTGTTAAGTCACCAACGTTCAACGACAACTAGTGTGTGCTCACCGACACGTGTATGCAAGACTTAACGGAAAAACGGAGTTTGGTAACGGAAAATTACCGGATGTCACATTATCCCCATGTTGAAAGAATTTTCGTCCCGAAAATTGCGTTACATGGTGAGTGTTCCATCACTGGTCTACTGCATTGGCACAAGGAAATCGAAATCGTGTGAGTTTTGGATGAGTTGTCACATCATCCCCATGTTGAAAGAAATTTCGTCCCGAAATTTAATCAATACCTTCGCCGGCTGGCATCGTCCTTTCAAATAGCTGAGGATACTTAAGCTTCATTTGATCTTCACGTTCCCACGTGAATTCTGGTCCACGTCTCGAGTTCCAACGAACTTTGACGATGGGTATCTTGCTTTGCTTAAGCGTTTTCACCTCACGATCCATCACTCGACGGTTCCTCAATGAAGCGTAGTTGTTCATCTACTTGAACTTCTTCCAGTGGTACGACCATCGTTTCATCCGTTAAACATTTCTTTAGGTTTGAAACATGGAATACATCATGGATTCCACTCAATGAATCAGGTAAGGCTAGTCGATAAGCCACTGGACCAATTCTTTCCACTATCTCAAATGGTCCAACGTATCTCGGATTTAGCTTTCCTCGCTTACCAAACCGAACTACGCCTTTCCATGGTGAGACTTTTAATAAAACCTTGTCACCTGTCTGAAATTCCAAAGGTTTTCGTCGTTTGTCAGCATAGCTTTTCTGTCTGTCTCGCGCTGCGGCCATGCGGTTTCTTATCTGAACAATCTTCTCAGTTGTCTCGTGTACTAACTCGGGACCCGTTAATTGACTATCACCAATTTCAGCCCAGCAAACTGGTGATCTACACTTTCTCCCATATAAAGCTTCAAATGGTGCTGCCTTTATACTAGTGTGATAACTGTTGTTGTAAGAAAATTCCACCAATGGTAGGTGAACTTCCCAGTTATTCCCGAAGTCAATCACACAAGCACGTAACATGTCCTCCAAAGTCTGTATAGTACGCTCGCTTTGACCATCAGTCTGTGGATGATAAGCAGTACTCATATCCAATCGCGTACCTAAAGCTTTCTGCAACGACTGCCAGAAGTGTGATGTGAAACGAGAATCGCGATCAGAAATAATTGAGATTGGTACTCCATGCCTCGAAACGATCTCCTTCAGATAAAGTCGGGTTAACTTCTCCATCTTATCTGTTTCCTTTATCGCTAGGAAATGAGCAGATTTTGTTAATCGATCCACGATAACCCATATTGTATCACAACCGTAGAAGTGCGAGGTAACTTAGTAATAAAATCCATTGATATTTGATCCCACTTCCACATAGGGATCTCGGGTTGTTGTAGTAGACCAGATGGTTTCTGATACTCCACTTTAACCTTCGAGCAGGTCAGACACTTACTCACATAAGTAGCTACATCTGCTTTCATGTTAGGCCACCAATAGTGCGCCTTCAAATCGTGGTACATCTTGTCAGATCCAGGATGTATAGAATACTTGGACTTGTGAGCCTCAATCATGACCAAGTCTCTCAGATTTCCGTGTAGAGGTACCCATAGCCTATCCATGAAGTAACGAATTCCATCCGCTTTTACTTCCAATTGTTTTTCCATACCCCTTAACGATTCAGACCCAATGTTTTCTGCTTTCAAAGCTTCTGTTTGAGCCTCTCGGATTTGTTCAGGTAATTGCGTACTAATCGTTAGTTGCAGAGCTCGCACACGTCGAGGTTTAGCAGTCTCTTTCTACTCAACGCATCAGCAACTACATTTGCTTTCCCGGGTGGTACTTAATAGCACAATCATAGTCGTTTAACAATTCCACCCAGCGTCTTTGCCTCATGTTCAACTCCTTTTGCTCAAAGATGTGCTGAAGACTCTTGTGATCGGTGTAGATGGTGCATTTGGTACCGTACAAGTAATGTCTCCAGATCTTTAAGGCAAAAACTACCGCACCCAGTTCCAAGTCATGGGTGGTATAGTTCTTCTCATGAATCTTCAATGTCTAGAGGCGTAAGCTATCACTTTATCCCGCTGCATCAGGACGCATCCAAGTCCTTGAATAGAAGCGTCGCAGTAGACTACGAAGTCATCACTACCATCCGGTAACGCTAATATTGGTGCGCTACACAATTTATGTTTCAGCAACTGAAAAGCAGATTCCTGACTCTCACCCCATTTGTACGTCGTTCCTTGTGAGTCAAGGCTGTGAGAGGTTGTGCAATCTTAGAGAATCCTTCAATGAATCGTCGATAATATCCCGCTAATCCAAGGAATTGTCGTATCTCACTCGGTGTCTTAGGAACAGACCAATTCTTTATCGCTTCAATCTTAGCAGGATCAACATGTATTCCCTTCTCGTTGACAATATGACCCAAGAATTGTACCTCACGTATCCAGAAATCACACTTAGAAAACTTTGCGTACAGTTGTTCCTTTCTAAGTAATTCCAAGATTAAACGTAAGTGCTTCTCATGTTCTTCCTCGGTCCTTGAGTATATCAGTATGTCATCAATAAAGACGATAACAAACTGATCAAGATAGGGTTTGCACACGCGATTCATGAGGTCCATGAATACTGCTGGTGCATTCGTCAACCCAAATGGCATGACCAAAAATTCATAGTGACCATATCGTGTACGGAAAGCAGTCTTCGAGATGTCCTCTTCTCGAACTCTCAGCTGATGATACCCAGACCTCAGATCAATCTTAGAGTAATAGCTTGATCCTTGCAGTTGATCAAACAAATCATCGATACGAGGTAAGGGATATCTATTCTTGATAGTAACCTTGTTCAGTTCCCTATAGTCAATGCACATTCGAAATGTACCATCCTTCTTCTTCACAAATAGAACTGGCGCTCCCCAGGGCGACGAACTCGGTCGGATGAACCCTTTATCCAACAACTCTTGTAGTTGAGCGGATAATTCCTGCAGTTCGTTCGGAGCTAATCGGTACGGTGCTCTCGCAATTGGAGCGGCTCCTGGAGTCAACTCAATCTGGAATTCAACTTGACGATGAGGCGGTAATCCAGGAAGGTCTTCCGGAAACACCTCGAGAAACTCTACGGGGATATCCTCTATCTTCTTTTCCTCAACAACTTTTGTGCATTCATAAACGAGATGATGCCTATCACCGCACCACTCCTATCACCTCTGACCGTAAGGACTTCTTTACCAAGGGAATCCGTATGATCTTCTCGTGCATATGACTTCTGCTTGTTTATCGGAAAGCCAATCCATGCCTACTACCACATCAAAACTTCCTAACGTAACAGGCATGAGATCTATGGTGAATGTATGACCAGCAAGCTCTATCTTGCAGTCTCTAACAATATGCGTTACGTGAATCTGTGTACCGTCAGCTACTCTACGGTGTATTTAGATCTAAGGCTGAGGGCATATCACTTAAAAGACTACAAAACCTAGTGACACGAAACTTCTATCGGCTCCGGTATCGAATATACAGTAGCAAAACAACCATTAACCGAAAATTTACCAGTTACTTTGTAGGGTCGTTTAGAGCCTCCCTGAGCCAATGACGAAGGCTCTTCCTTTGGCTCCATTGTTTGTATTTCCTCCATTGTGTGTGCCATTACCATTGTTGTTGTTATTGTTGTTTGCCATTGTTTATTATTGTTGTTGTTCCCATTGTTGTTTGTTACCATTACCATTCCTCTTAAGCTGGGGACAGTTGCGTTTGTAATGGCCTTCTTTTCCGCATTCAAAACCACCTTCGGAGTTTCTTGTGATTGTTGACTTTCTCATCAGTTCACCCCGACCGTCTTTGGCTGCATGACCATCTTCCCACAACGTTGACACTTGAAGTTATCACACCGACCCACATGGTGGTAGTTACACCGGTTGCACTTCGGCAGTCTTCCACCATACCCGCCAGTCCTTGATTTGAGTGCGCCTGGTTGAAGCTCGTTGTTATCGAACTTTTCGTTGCTGTTGCTGACTTTGCTGCTGTTGTTGAGTTGAATTGGCTACTGGATGACGATCCCTTGTTGCTTTGAACCATCCCACTTGCGTTTCTGGTCGGGCACGCTTGCCATCGCACCCCGTTTAGGTAACCGACCTTGCTCAACTGCCTGGTCAGTCAGCGTGGGCTGTTCGGATAGCTTGTTGTATGGTAGTGGGTTAGAAGCAGTTACCATACTTTGAATTTCAGGCACCAATCCGTATATATGCTCCACCCTCTTGTGCATTCATTCACCATCCCTGGGCATAAAGTGGCTACTCATGAGTACGAGTCGTGTAGGCTTCAATTTCGAGCTTTGCATTTGAGTTGCCAGAACTCAATCTCCAGTTTCTGCACTTCATTCCGGGGGAAATATTCTTCAGTCATGATTTCTTGAATTCATCCCAAGGTAGTTCATTGGCCAGGCTTGACCCAGCATTTGTACCTGGGCATTCCACCAGGAAAGTGCTGCGCCTTCCAATGTCCCGGTGGGCATACTTCACCTGATCAGCAGGCGGGCATTTGCATTTCGCAAAGACAGACTCTGTCTTCTCAAACCACCTTACAAGCCCTACAGCTCCTTCCGTCCCGCTGTAGGTATGGGGGTTTACAGTCCATGAAGGACTTGTAGGTACATGGGTGGTGGTCCTGTTTTGACAATCCAAATATTAGTCAGATATCCTAGACAAATAACTAGGTTAATCAGTTTAACCTCTTGTCATCATTTACCTGCTGGTTGTCCCGGTTGGGCAGCAGCCACTGCCGCCTGAACATGTTCCTTAATTAATGCCGCCAATTCCGCGGCGTCATGTTTATGGCTCCGGCTCCACGGCCTCCGGCGCCACGTCCACGACCACGCCCACGTCCTCGTCCACGTGCGTCCATATTTCACTTTAAAATTCACAATTACAATAATGAGTAACATCCACAACATTAATCTCATCAAGGTACAGTAAACAATAAGAAATAATGCATTCACCACAACCACAACATTTATAACAGAAATAATAATCAAAGATAAATAATTTGCAATTGAGTCCACAAATATTCCCGTCAATGTCAAAATTTAAGTTTGTCAGTTGGGTGGGAAACAACCCTTCCCACATAGGTTTCAAAGAAGAAACACTACATAGTCCAAGTCATTTAAAGGTAGGATCATCCAGTACGTCAGATCCGTCACTGTCCTCATCCATCTCTACTGTTTCTTCTTCGGGGGCTTCCTCGGGTTCTTCTTCTTGGGTCTTCCTCATCAGGGTCCACCAAAGGTGCAGGAGCTTCAGCATCTGGAGTGCTGCTAGCTGTGCCTCTAACTCAGCAAACCTATTATCGATCTCCATATTATGGTGCTCCTGTGCGTCCATGCGCTCACTAAGTGCTACCACGTTGCCTGCCAGAGTATGATGTCCACCAATGGCCATCGAAAGTCGCTCCTGAAGCGTATCTACCTGGAAACGCAGCTGACGCATCTCAGATCGTAATGCAGAGTTCTCATCAGTGAGTCCTCTAATCCGCTGTCGCTCCTGTGTCCAGTGTGGCTACTAGGGCTGCAAATGCCTGCTCCAGAGGGATGCTCAAGGTAGGAAGTGTAGGCAAAAGTAGAGGCGGTTGTGACCTAGTCCTAGGTCGTGTAGGTGCTACTGGTGGTACGCGCTCTCTATAAGCCATACGGTTTATGTAAGTGGGGTAGAAATCCCAGTTACGCGGAGGATCGAGCTCAGGAGGTATGAAAGGCTGATCCCAGTCTATCTCGCTAGGAGGATAAGGATGTCGAGGCCAGTTAAATCCCCTATCAGGTACGGGAGAGGTAGGAGGTGACTCAGATCGTGCAGGTCTCTTGCCTAAATTCCTGGACGACGATGCCATGCTGCGAAGTACGTGTTGCGTATGCCAATGAGTATACAGTAAGGAGAGTAAGCGATAAGTAACTAACAACTGTGCGGTTATAGTCTAGTGTGTGTATGCAACCTAGTTCCCTATAACCAATGGCTCTGATACCAATCTGTCACACCCTCAAAATCCGCGAGCGGGGTTTTACCGCGAGGCGCGTGACATACCAGGATCTCAGTCATTAGTTACCAAGAACGACTCTATATGATTAACAACAAAACCAGAGCTAACGTTTAAAATACTGCGGAAGCGTTTTTAAAACTAGAAAACTCAAAACAAGTAGTATGTAAAGAGAATGCGCAAAACATACGCGCCCCAAACACAAATGTTTAATAGGAAAATAAACCCAAATGTGTAAACAAACAATGTAGACAACTCAACGATGCTGGTGTGCGTGCTCCTAGGCAACTGGCAACCTTAACCTGAGAATAGCATACTAAACAAGTCAACACATGGTTGGTGAGTTCAAGAGTTTGCGTTAAAATATAAACCAATCACAGTTTCCAGAGCATAAGTAGTGTATTGCAATAGATAGCTAGTCTATTAACATAAAAATATTAATCATAGTGATTTCGCGATCGAAGCTGACTGTGTTACGTTTGTTGCCTCCCGTCACGACTTACCAGGTCGTGACGAATATGTGTTAGGACAAAATTGCACCCGTTTGACCTCGAGTCGCACAGGTGGGGCTCGTCAGACCCAGTAGTACTACCCAATTTCCCCGCTATTCAATATTAACAATCCGAAGTGTGAGGACTTTCCATGGTAAACAGCACTATATCAATATTATACACACTCATATATAAAAGCGTTTATGATCAACAGTATGCTATCTCCCCCAAAGAGATGATGTAAAATGAGTGGGGCAAGAACTCACCTGATGCGCGCAAGAATTAACCTAGAGCTTAACTTGAAAGAAAAAGACAACCTTCAAAGGTCACCTAGAACACAAGAGTACATAAGTACGTGTATACAAAATCAACACGAAACCCTAAGTGCTCTACAAACCAAGGAACTCAAGGTTTAAGAAAGACAAGACACATTTGACCCAGTTGACCCGTTTGACCCGTTGGTGACATTATAGGTGATAATTCGTTAATACTAACACACAGTATGTCATACATGATCAACATACAACTTGATTACATATAGCACATCATTAACCACATGTACTACCTAGATCATCATACAACCAATTGTCATACAAGTCATGCGAATCACAACAGGCCAAAACAGGTAACAAACCAAATCAACATTCATATAATCTAAACAACACATTTAATCACCTTAGAAACCATCCATGAACACACTAGCATGATCCTAATATCCCAAACATGCTCAAATCATCCAATTCAAGGATTTGCACAATTAAAGTTTCCCTTTTGGGAAAGTTCATCCCAAATTCATCAAACTCACACTACATTCATGAATTCATCAATTATATACCAATTCAAGTCCATGACCACATCTAAACATGATCAACAACACTTAATCATCATGATTCATCAACATTCTACACCAAAAGTTACTATTTTTAGCAATGTATGAACTATAACACATCTTCTTGATTTTCAATGTTCATAACATCAACTTAGCATCTAATCATCATCACAACACATCCATAACATTCATACATCATCCAATCATCAATTCATGCAAAATAAAGTTACTATTATTAGTAACCTATGAACCATAAATCAAAATCGAAGCTTTCTTGCAAAATCGACGTTAACTAGCATCAATCTAACATAACTAACATAACAACATCAACAAACAACCAAAAATCAACCTTCAATTGCAATATTCGAACTAGGGTTTCGGCCTTAATGTAAATCCCATAAAAACTCGTAAAAATCCAACCTTTATTGCATACTTGACGTTAATTAACATGTAATCTATCTAACAAACACATTAACATCAACAAACAACATGTAATCGACCATCAATTGCAAATTCGCATGGAACTTTCGGCCAATCATGAACAATCATCAAATCATACAAAAATCTAACCTTTAAACGTGTAATGGCTTGCAATTGATGATTCTAACTTGTTGTGATGCTTGAAATCGATCAAATCCGTGGCTTTGTTGGTGTTCTTGGCCGAAATCGCAAAGGAGAGGGAGAGGGGATGAAGTCGCGGCCGTAGGTGGTTAGGGTTTGGATTTTGGTTTTTGATTAAATTTTATTAATGATAATTACCCTTTTAACCCTTATAATTTGTATTTTATAAAGATTAGGCTTTTTGAATAGTTTTTAAATAGTTTTTAACTACTAAACACAATTATTATTAATCACAAATAACAATCATGCATAATTCCCATTTATCACAAAACACACGAAATAAATATGCACGTTTTCACGTTACGCGATAAAATTACAGTTAACATCTAAATCACATAAGCATAACTTAATAATCACATTGTTAACTTAGTTATCATCAATTTAACATTACTGATTACTGTTAAGTCACCAACGTTCAACGACAACTAGTGTGTGCTCCCGACACGTGTATGCAAGACTTAACGGAACTAACGGAGTTTGGTAACGGAAAATTACCGGATGTCACATTATCCCCATGTTGAAAGAATTTTCGTCCCGAAAATTGCGTTACATGGTGAGTGTTCCATCACTGGTCTACTGCATTGGCACAAGGAAATCGAAATCGTGTGAGTTTTGGATGAGTTGTCACATGATATTATATTAACGATTCCTTTTGTTGGTTTAAGTTCACAAAAATATTTCTTAGATCTAAGTATATGTGTGTGGCTCCACTATCCGCTACACATATATCTGCTTCATTTGTTTGATCTTGCGCTCCAATGATGTTCATTTTAATCTTGAAAGTATGAAAAAATAATAAGTGAATCACGATGAAATTGTTATATTTTAACAAAAACTTTATTTAATAGAAAGAAAACATTACATGAAGAAAAATATATAATTAAAGATAGGAAAACACTTAATTGTTGCATATAACTATTGTGGTTAAGCAACATGTGTTTCAAAGTTCTATGTCAAAGTCTGCAGTATTAAACTCAACATTAAGATTATCAAAATTATCAACATGGTTCATTTCCTTCTCTTTCCTTTTAAGAGAGGCTTGGTATAGCTCACATAAATATGGAGCTGTGCGATAAGCCTTTGACCAGTAGTTTATGCTACCACATCTAAAACAAGAAGTGCCATTGTTTTCGGACCTACCAACTTTATTCCCTATGTGTTTGTTAAAATTGTTATTTTGTGGAGCGTGGTAATTGATTGTTCTTTGATTTCTACCACGACCATATCCACGGCCACGACCACGTCCACGACTATAAAAGTTACCTCGGTAATTATAATTACCCTTGAAAGAATGGTTGCTACCATTTAGGGTAACTTTTATCAACGGAACCACGACCACGACCTCGTTCCCACTTTCTTCCAGAGTTTTTAGTAGCAACATTTACCTCTGAAATTGCTAATGATCCCGTGGGACGAGCTTGATGATTTTTCATCAAAAGTTCATTATTTTTTTTTGCTACGAGAAGAAATGAATTTAAATCAAAATATCTTTTAAACTTTTGCAACCTATATTGTTGTTGGAAGTTTATATTTGATGCATGAAATGTAGAGAATGTTTTCTCCAACATATCTTCCTCGGTAACATTTTGTCCGTAGAATCTGAGGGTCGAGCATATCCTGAACAAAGCAGAGATGTGTTCGTTTACCTTTTTAAAATCCTGGAACCTGAGATTGTTCCATTCATCTCTAGCAGTGGGAAGTAGAACTTTCCTTTGGCGAGATCAAATCTGCTTTTTAAATCTTTCCATAAAATATATGGATCTTCACAATTTGAATATTAAAACTGTAACATTTCATCAATATGCTTATGCAGAAAGACATCAGCTTTCGCTTTGTCTTGTTCTGAGCAAGTATTTCCCTCTTGTATAGTTTCTAAGACATCCATGGATTTAAGATGTCTTTTTACATGAGCTGTCCACGACATATAGTTTTCTCCATTGATATTAAGAGCTGGGAATTCGATTTTCGCAATGTTCGACATTTTTGTTTGCTAAACAAGAATTAAGCAAATAGTAAGATAATTATTAGAATCCATATATATCAATAAGCATTGCAATATAATAAAGCGGTAGAGCTATAAACAAATATAGAAATAAGAAAAGATTAAATTTTTCAGGTGGTAGTTCAGCAATGGGGATAAGAATTAAAATGAGCATTATGGTTGCCAGTACTAAAACCGGGTGTATCATCTTTGAAAAATTGTCTTGGATAAACTTGAGAAAAAAGATAACCTGTTTATTGAAAATAGGTTGATAGTAGTCAATTTATAGTTTAAAATTATAACCGTTTGTAACGGCTATGTACAACGGCTATATAACCGTTTATAACGGCTAATAACCGTCGTGTGTGTATATATCGACAACAATTTTAATTAAAATAGATAAGTATAATATTATATTATAAAAACATGAATTTAGTTCACAAAAACAAAAGAGAATAAAAACGACAAGTTAGAATAAGACGTAAGTACGAATAAACATAATCAAAATGTTTGTTGTATAACTAAAGATTAAGTAAAAGTTAGATGCATAAGTAAATGTTAGCTGCATAAGTAAAAGTTAGATTCATAAATAATAGGTTAGATGCATAAATAATAGGATAGATGCATAAATAAAAGTTAGTTGATGTTAGTTGCATAATCAAATGTTAGATGCATAAATAAAAGTTAGCTTGTTAGTAGTCCCATGGTTATCAAGATATCCATAATAAGATCTTCTTTATGCTTACTTTATTTATCTTAGTTATCTTTTCAATAAAAGATATTATATATTATTACTTAATGAAGCTCTTACCTTGATTAATGGATGACTTTGTTGTTTATTGATCTTCTTGATTGTAGTTTAAGAGCTCTCGTGCTGATAACGTGTTATAATATCACAATAATTAACACAAGATTAGTGTTATAACCTTAAGAACTTTAAAGAGAATTGCAAGAGCAAGAATAAGAGAAATGTATAACTTATGAAAGTGTATACAAGAGGTGCGTCTTCTCCTCTACATTGAGGTGTTATTTATACTACAAAGATCAATCATTTTGGTAGACAAGTAAAACTATTTAGTATAGTAAACTTATCTACAAGTTTGACAAAGAGTTCATCCACTTGCTATGGTAATAATTCATAATAGAAACGAATTTATCATTGCATTGTGTTTATTTTTATCTGTGTTTTTACCCACACACTTATTATTTTTATCCATGTTTCTACCGGCACATCTTATTTTTATCCATGTTCATCGCGACTCATGTCTTCTTTACTTCCCCACCATGCCATCTTCTTTGCTCGTTTTCAACCTAGGATACAGACAGTGACGGATCCAAGATTTTTTCTCAATGGGGGCCAAAACAGATTACATCGTTTGAGTCAAAATGGATCATGTCATAACGGATTGGGTCAAAAGGCTAAAGTTACAATGGTTGCTCGATCATTAGCGTTATTTTCATCTCTCTGTCAAACTTTTTTTACTCCTAATAAATTCAAACTTTAAATCGTAGTTAATATGAATATCAGTACTTTCATAACGGGATAGGTTGATGAAATGACCTTAGTACCAGTGGTCAGAGCGGTCGGATCGCTCTTGAAACTGTTCAACGTCATAACTATGTTTAAAGAAATAAAAAAACATAAGTATTTATATAAAATTGAAATAGAAAAATATAAGTTGGAAATATGTTTATATTGATAAGTTTATTGCTTTTAGAAAATAACGAATAAAAATTAAAACTAAAAGTCATAGAATGAGTATAAATATGAATTATGTAGAAACATAAATAAATACATATAGAAGAATTGTTCAAGCCCTTCAGCTAAACACTCTTCCCTTTAAAATAGAAAACTAAATAACTCACTTCTATATTAATAGACTTTTGAGTTAATTACATAAATGGCCCTGTGGTTTAACAAGTTTGGGTCTAAGCAAAAAAAGTAATAAGTTTGAGTACTCACTTTTAATTTTGTAATGAGTTTGAGTATTAACACTAACAGACGTTAAATTTTCTGTTAAGTTTAAAAGCATTTTAGTCTTTACACGTTATAGGACTATTTGTGTAAATTAGAGGGACTAGTTGTGTAATTAAATTAAAGTAATATATTTATATATAACTCTCTCTCTCTCTCTCTCTCTCTCTCTCTCTATATATATATATATATATACACACACACACACACATATATATATATATATATATATATATACACCCTGCACAATAATCACTACTTTCACCACCGCCACCACCGTCCCTAACCATCACCACCGCCCATCACACCAGCATCGCTGGCTATCAACACCAGCCATCACAACACTGGTACCCTCACACCATCGTCGCCGGCCATCACACCACAGGTACCCCAGACCAGTGTTGTCGTCAGTCGTCACCACCGGCCATCACACCACCAGTACCCTCACGGCCTCATACTACCGCCATTCATCTACGATACCTCTATCATCATCGCTATCAACCATCATCACCAAATCCCCTTTCCTTTTTTCCCCTTTAAAACCCTACTAGGGACCACCCATCACCAGCCATCACCACCATCTCCACCTCTCTCATGTAACAAACCCAGATCAAGCGAAGCTTCAAATGCTCCAAATCGAAGCTCCAACAGGACAAACTACATCTGATTTCACCCCCTCCATCATTCACATCTCGTTTTTAGGTGTTTTTTGGTGACGAATTTAGGGTTTTCAGTGACGATTTGGTGGTGATTTGGGGTCTAAAATGGGCGTTGACCAGGGGTGGTGGGCGACAGCGATGGTGGGTAATGGCGGTGATGGATTCGTGGTGGTGGTGGGTGGCAGTTTTAGTGGGTAATGGCGGTGATGGATTCGTGATGGTGGTGGTCTGATTTGTTTAAGAGATGTGGGTGGGGATTGTGGGTGGGGGTTGAATTTTTTTTAACTTATAGGTAATTACACAAATGGTCTTTGAACAAAAAAGACATACATAATTACAAAAATAGTCTCCGCAGGGGTATTTTAGTCATTTTATTTTAATTTAACAGAAAAACTAACGTCTGTTAGTCTTAATACCCATTATCGTTACAAAAATGAAAACACAATACCTCAACATGTTACAAAAAACTCTTAGTACCTAAACTTGTTATTTTCGATAAACCACAGGACCATTCATGTAATTAACTCTAGACTTTTAAATGGAAAGGATCTCTATGCTCCAAATACGTTGGGTGCCTATTATAAAAATGATAGGCGCTGAATGCTTGATTAAATTTATTAAGTAGTTTTGGTGCGTGGGCTTGGCTTGATAGTAGGATACCATTTCCACGTTGGGATCCTTATAGGTTTAACTTCTTTTTATAGAAATTAACATGTTTCATTCACTTTATCATGACACCCCATACCAAATAAGCAATATCCTTCTTTATTTTGGACCATTAGAAGATTGACATAATATGACCTCTTCTGGGAAGCGTTTAGTTCGCAATATTTAATAGAAGTTAATTTTGAGTTCTGTTTCTTAGTAAGGTTAGTTCACATGATTTGTTGATAATGAAATTAGAATATTATTGTTAGTATGTTTGGTTGAACAATGAAGCAATTGGAATTAACCATCTTAAAATTGTTCAAGTTAAGAATTTCAACACAAGAATTAGAATCCCTAATCACTCATCATTTTTGACTGGTTATTTTACAATGGTCATAAATCGCTTTAATTGCCTTAAAAAATTAGGTTATCTATTAAAGCACTCATACATTTAACAGTTCATTAATCAAATTAATCATTTAAATTTTTGTATAATTGTTCTTTACTTGAAATTAGTTTTTTTATTCAACCTCTCTAGCCGGCCTCTATATCTATTATCAATTAAGTCTTTGCCACTGCTACCTCAAACAACCCTACATATCTTTTTTTAACAAAAATTATACGACCTTGTTTCAAAAGATATGTGTTACTTTAATTGGGCTCACATATGCGTTTTTCGGCCGGGACCGCACCCCCAACCGCTTAGGAGGAATCACACAACTGAAAAAACCCCGTGACTCATCATAAAACATTTTTACTCCGAGTAAGACTCGAACTCAAGACCTTCTAATTTTTAATTGTATCGAATATCTGGATTATTAGGAACCCTGCATATCTTCTAGAAATACAATTGAAACACTACCTACATATCCAACTACCAACTAACAGCATTCAAACGCAGCAAGATGGACCTCAAAGAAGAAACCAATGGTCAATAAGAAAAAGAAATAACATGAACATGTTTCAATAATTCATGTAAGACATACATGAGTGTATTCGTATTACAATTTTCACAAGCTTAAGTATTTATTTCAATGTTCTTGTTATATATTGCATGATGTGAGAGCTGCTGTCGGATGGGGTCCTGGCCAACCATTCTCCATACCGCAAACTGTGTTCAACCCCCTCGAATTTGGAAGTCACAATCACAAATTAAGCTATTCTCCTTTTTTATATCTTCTTCTTATTATATTATATATATATATATAAGAAAATATGAGGGATACAAATATCATGTTACTTAAAATTTAATACATCTAATATAATTTTTAGAGAAATTTACCAAAATAACCATTTGACCAAATGAAATTATAAAAATAACCGGTCACAAATTAAGTTTATCAAATAAAACAACCAATCGTATCGCGCCACGTGTCCAGTCCTCGCCCTCGTGGCGAGGAAAAACCATAATCCCTCGCCGTCACGAGGGGATAATCAAATTAAATTAAATTTTAAGTATTTAGAAAACGATAAATGTGAAAAAAATACGGATTTTTTTGTTAAAACATATATATATATATATATATATATATATATATATATTAATTATGGGCGAGGGGGTAGTTTGGTAAATTTGGGCGAGGGATTCCCATAATCCCTCGTTGAGTCAGCGAGGGATAAGCCACGTTAGCGAGGAATGCCCCAAAAATGACACGTGGGCGAGGGATTATGCATACTCCTCGCCTGGGGAAAACGTGCCGGCGAGGGATTATGGTTTTTCCTTGCCACGTGGGCGAGGACTGGACACGTGGCGCGATACGATTGGTTGATTTCTTTGATAAACTTAATTTTTGACCGGTTATTTTAATAATTTCATTTGGTCAAATGGTTATTTTGGTAAATTTCTCTAATTTTTAAGTATAAGATACAAACGCTCTATGCAATTGTTCTAATCTTGCCTCCGTTTAATAAATTATTGTAGTTAATACATTGTTTAATACACATTATTAATATATTATACTTTAAAATTAACATTTAAATTTAAATTTACTATTTGTATTTTTATAATTAAATAATATTTACATTAAGTATTATTTTTATTTAAATACTCAAGCATATAACTATTAAATATTTTCATATTTATATAAATTATAATAATGACAATAATAATAATAATAATAATAATAATAATAATAATAATAATAATAATAATAATAATAATAATAATAATAATAATAATAATATTTTCTAAACGCATTTAATAACTGTAGTATTTATGGCTAATATTGTTAATTAATGACATATTATTTAATATGTTTTAAAAATAATTACAATGATAATAAATACAAACATATTAATAATAATAATACTAATAATAATAACTACTGTAAGGTTAGTAAAAACAACAACGTTGTCTTACTATATTAGTTACAACATGATACTGCTTTCTTGTCATATTATTATATCTTCAATAATTTAATAGCACCATATCATCAATCATAATACAATGTCCTAGATCTGATCAACATAACCTTTATCTTCAACACATGAGTGCCTCTTACATGCGAGTAGTAATTAGTGATTTCATCACTTCAAACCGTTAATGATGAGCTTGTTGTTGGAGCATTTCCTTCAACTGCTCGATTATGTCGAATGCAGGTACGTTTTTCAGGTTTTTTTGGATTTCTAGAATCATGAAAGCAAGCGTGATACAGGAGAGTTTTATGGAGTGATTGACGTGCCTTTCCCAGTTTCTACACGCAGCTCCCGTTTGGGTAGTGGGTTATTCATGAATTGGTTCTTCAAGAACATAAATTTTGTTCTCCATCCTGGAAACTATTTTCAGGTTTCTAAACCAATATACAAAGTTAGATTTGTTGAGTTTGTCCATTTTAATAATTGACTTATAAGAGAAAAAAGTAATGAGAGTCGTTTCGTTAGACATCTACAAAATTCAGAATACATTGATTAGTACTTTATGTTTAATTTCCTAATCAATTTTAAGATTCAACTGCGAAAAATATATATAATTAGAATGAGATCTTGTTTCACCAAAACGTAGTGAATGGCTGAAGCTCTCTCCGATGGCATGTTACGCAGGCAGGTAGCAATTACTAATTATGTCAACCACAAAATTCTTGATTTGGGGTCCATGACAAGCGTTGTCACTCATTGGTACGTTTAATCCTAACTACGTCGACTTAAACATTTAGGTAATGTTAGCCCTTAATTTGTAATTGTAGAACCGACCTTAGTGACTTAGGAATCAAGGTTGTATCTTCCATCAAAACCGTAGGCCGGATGAACCTTAAACGCTAACACCTAGGGTCCGGATAGATTGGGTTAATTGACAATAATTTAGGGCAACGTAAAATATAGGTTATTAGTTTAGAACTTCTTTAAATTTTTTTATTACTATTCAGGTCAAACGATATTAGACTACTTATAGCAAGATGCAAATCATACAGTTATGATAAAATCCAATTTTAACAATAGTTTCTTATAGTGCTTGAAAACCTTTTTCAACCACTCGGCACGATCCAGTTTTAAATACCCTATTTAAACAAGGGGATGGTTGTTTATCGCAAACCAATTTTTAAATTAATAACCATTTATATTAATTTAATGTTAAAAAACGTTTTATTTTAAACTTGTTCTACTTTATATAAAACTCCTTTTATTTAATTATTTTTTCAAGTATTTAGGCCATTTAATTACCTTTTGTTTTGATCGTGAAAATTAGTTTTTAATATATTTTGTGATTTAATTAATTCTCTAAAAATTTATCACAAACATAATAGAAAACATATAAACCGAGCAACTAGTAAATATTATTCGGTTTCATTTGAGTCACCATATAAACCTGAACTAGTCTAGGACCACAACTAATTGCAATGTCCCACTTGGTTTAAGATCTCCATCTTGACTCCCGGATGTCCTTATTTTCGGTCTTCTAATCTTCATCTTCCGGTTTACAACATTTCATCATTAAACCCTTGTGGTTTAATTACCAATTAACTTTTAATTAGGTAAACCTTTTAATCGTTAAATATTAATCCCTTATATTAATTATTTTCTAAATTATTAATCAGCATAAATTTAAACCATGATTCTTGAATAATAACGTAAACAATTATGCGTTATTAATTTCTAGTACTGTTATCATCCCTTCCTTACATTCTACCAACTCATGTGAACATCCTTTTCTTACATTCTACCAACTCCATTGAAGGTGGAAAAAGTGACTTTTTTATCTTCATATTCATTTAATGGTATACAATCTCTTTAATCAAATGCTACATTAAGAAAATTTCCTAATAAAATTAGAGAATGGTTTCAAAGTGATAAAGAAATTTTGTATATACCAAATCCATATGATTGGTTTTCATCATCAAAATAATATCTGAAATTGTTAATTATGTTCTTGAAATCTAGTTAAGATTAGAATTAATAATTATAATAATAATGATCTTAGTCCATGAGGCGCATGTTAATTTCACGACGTCAATAGCTGAGTTGGCTGTTAATGGACATTGCACACCACTCCCACCAAACGTGAAGATGCGTTAAAAGGGCTGGGGTGAGTGGGTTTACGAGTATGAAGAAATTATGGAGGGTCCTTCTATGCACACACTCATTTTATTTAATTTTACATCAAATTGAAACGCTAGATTATTTTCTTGATGGTAAGGTGGAGTGAAAGGAAGTGAAATGGGTAACTTGTTGCAAGGCGAGAAGATATGTCTAATGTCCTTATAGTTATGACGTTATCATTACGTTAATTAATTTCATTCTATCAACCAAACGAATGATAAGAGTTCATTTCAAATCCTTTTAAAGTCGCTTTTTTTCCATTCCCAATCTTAAGGACCCAATATGTTTTGTTTGAATGTATACCCAACTCGACTAGTCTGTACCACATAATTAGCATTTTCTAGTATAATTTTCCAGCTCATATAGGCTACCCTACATCTTTTTCTACAAATAGATGCAAAATATCAAACCTAACAATTACTCTACATCTTTAATCTCTACAAAGAGACGCAAAATAACAAATCTAACATTATTCAAAAGTACTATACGGAGAAAGATCAAGATGGACACCAAAGAAGAAGCCAATAATGGTCATACTAGCAAAGAAATTACATGCACAGGTTTGTTTAGTTTATGTCATACATGCATAAAAAAGTTCAAAAGTATTAAAATTAATCTCAATGATCATATTACATAACATATATGCATGATGTGTGAAGCTGCTGTGGCATGGGGTCCTGGGCAACCTTTCTCCCTACAACAAATTCGCGTGCAACCGCCTCAGAAGCTAGAAGTGCGAATCAAAATCCTTTTCACTTCAATTTGTCATACAGATCTTAGCGCGTGGAAGGGCGAGGTACGAATATAAACATATACGGATCTTATTTAAAAGTTTCATTGGAACTCACACACAAAGATACACACATGTGTAGAACCAATAGTATGTTGCGAATAGACTTTATATTGTTAAATTCTTTTAACAAAGTACTTGTATGCAGAACGAAGCTCACCGGATGTATCCTCGGATTTTTGGACACGAGGCCTCCGGGTAACATTTTGAACTCTTGTTACAAACTTTCAAAGTCATATGTGAATTAAGTGAGTGCTAATGCTCTAGAAGGATTGTCATATACTTTCTTAAATTTGATACAGAACTTGTGTTCATTTTTTCCTGGATCCTGCTATATAGGCATCGACTTCTACAAATACAGACGTTGGCGCCTTAATAACAGACAGGAATAGTTTAAGAAATAATTTTTAAGGATGAGTTTTGAGAGAAAAAAAAGTGAGAAAACAAACATTATGAGAATTTTCATTTTTTTTATAAAGTCGGTCAACTATAAATCAATGTCAAATAACACACTAGCTGTAGCATTAAAGTCATACAGGTCACATCATGGGTCAGCCTGCATTAATTGAGTGATACGTGATCCCAACTTGCTTCATTTTAAACGAATGTAGTCCTGTGTGTTTATTTATAGTAGACGAAAATCGCCCTTAAATGTACACAAAACTTGTATTAATAAAGAAAACTACTAAAAGTAAGAATAGCGTTTGCTTAGGTTGTCACATTTTTAGAGGTTATATTTTGGTTTCCTTTTTAGCCTACTAATCACTTTGAGATAGAAGGCATCTTGTTCATCGTTTGTGAAATGTAAAATACAAGAATCGCTACATAACCATAGTATATTGATGAAGAGAATTTATAGCCAACGATATGAAGTTCATATATAATGCACATTAAGCGTATGAACATACCAAAGATTTAGCATCATGTTTCTCCAAAGGTTTGGTAATTTCATTGTTCTTGTAATGGATTGAATCTGGAAGAGGCTATTCGGGAAAAATGAACTTACATTATTAGAGAAAATTTTAACATAGTTACTATGATTCCTTTCCAAAATAGAAGAATTTGAATATAACCTACATAAAACATATAGTTACAGATGGCAATAGATAATGTATAGTAAGATTCACATAAGGGAAAAATCTTAAAATCTCCATTTAAATGTCATCTCAATATGAGCAACAATGTCTTTCTTACACCTCCACTTATGGTCAGCCCCGCCTCAAAATTGTTAATTTTAAAAACAAGTTTAAGAGTTCGGACGATTTTACAATAGAGTAGTTTGCATCTACAATATAGGCTTCCGACTCTCTTCGTCTAGGGCAACTCTACTCATCTGGGGATATCTCTACAGACGATTGAACTTTTTCTAATAAAAAAGTATAAGCGACCATGACAAGAGGTACGAGAGAGGCGTGACACATATATTCAATAAGTTGTTTAAAAAAAATAGGGCCGGCTCCACCTTTGTTGGGCACATGTCATATTATAATGGCTGAAACAGAGGTGTCTGGCCGTAAGATTATAGGCGTCACTCAATTGTGAGTTGCAAATCAATATGGAAGTGAAAGACTGAGACTTTCAATCTTGTAATTGATGTTCTTGTCTTTATGAGGTGGATATTTTTTAGCATAGTAGTGTAACGTAAAAGAATCATTTTAAGGGAAAATTATCGTCAAACGTAAATTTTAGAAATTTTCCTTTTAGATAACTATTTATAAGTCATAAGTATTGATATATAAACTAAATATTAGTTTGGGTCTATTATGTATATATTAGAAAGTCTATATTTGTGTCTAGTATGTAATTATGTAAATATATAAGGGTCAAGTATGTGTTAATAGAAAACCTAATGGTTGGTTCTAGGGCTATATATACCCTCATATGTATGTGTCGATGGTATGATGAACAATTTAATTGTATGAAAGCAAGTTTATTAATAGAATTCTGCATGTTCTACCAATCATTCTATCTTGGTCATCCAATTCGTATCTCTGATTTACCAACAATCTGGTATCAGAGCGCTCGTTAATCGATCTAAGGGAAGAAGGAAAGCAGAAACATCCTTCCTATTTACGTACAATCGATCGATTGAAAGCAATAAACAAAGAGAACAACGACTTTGTTTTCTTCTGAGTAATTAACGATCGAACGAAGACGTCGATTTCTATGTGAAATCGGTCATTGATTGAAGAAGTCGATCACAGAGTCTTGATCGTTGCTCCATTCCTTAGTTTGAAATATCAATTGTGGATTTGGTAACTAGTTGTGGACCGATTGATAGTCAAGAAACATAGACAAAGCATATATTTGTTGTCTGTTGTCTTTGAGTTTGAGAAAAGACACACACTTGTTCTAAAGCACCGGTTCTAATCAATCCAAAGAAAAAAGCAGCGACCGTTGTTTGTGGTGTCCAACTATTGATTGTTGATCAAGCCACTAATAGCAATTGATCAAGGGACGAAGAAAATCAAAGTTTTGATTTTTTTGTTTTAGCGTTCGAATACAAATCTGTTTCTAGGGATAGTTTGGTTAAAGAAAGAACCCAATCGAGGTGTCGGGCTGTTTGAATTCGAAGAACAAAACACAAATCACATCTATTTTGTTGTCTGTTTTGTTGCGATAATTAGAAGCCAACAACGCTGTTTTGTATAACAAAAATAGAAACAAAATCCGTTTTATGTTCTTATTGCAAGAGACGAGTATTCGTTTGATTTTCGATCACAAATCAAAGGATTTCGGGGTTGTTTTAATTTGTGATTAAAGTCAAACCCGGTTGAGATCTAGAAGGATTGTGATCAAATTGAAATTTCGCAAGATCAATTTGAATAGTTGAATTGATTAAAGAAAAGCAAGAAAAAAAAATCGAAGCTTTATGGTTCATATAGCAAGTTAAACCGAATCTCTATGATTCGTGTAGCAAGTTAAACTCTGAATATTTGTTGTTCGTTGAGTATAGCAAGAGCAAGTTTCGAATCAATCGTGGTTCGTTAGAATAGCAAGTCAAATTGAACCCTTTGTGGTTCATAGAAAGTTAAAACAAACCCGTGTGGTTTGTAGCAAATCTCGAACCTCTTTTGGTTCATATCAAGTTAAACCAAACCCTTGTGGTTCATAGCAAGTTAAGCAAACCCATTGGTTTGTAGCAAGTCGAACCTTTGGTTCAAATAGCAAGTCGAACAATTATTTGTTCAAATAGCAAGTGCAAATAGCATCATTTGATTCAACTTTGCAATAAAAGATCAATCTTTGGTCAAAGCAAGTTAGTGCATAAAAACCTGATTAGCAAGTTGGTTAGGAGCACATCAAATCTGGTTAACAAGTAGGCCAGAAGCAAGTATAGCGAATTGATCAAAATTAATATCCAATTAGCAAGTTGGTTGGATAATTTTAATCAAATTCGCAACAACAATAATCTGATTAGCAAGTAGGTCAGAACCTGATTAGCAAGTGGGTCAGGAGTAAGACAAAACTGGTTAGCAAGTTGGCCAGAAGCAAGCAAGAAATTTTGATCTATTTGATCAAGTAAGTGATCATCCGATCACAAGCACGTTAGCAAGAAAGAAAGAAGAAATGGCAGATGATAAAAAGCATGATAATGCATCAAGCGGTACATCAACTCGTGAACAAGGAAACATTTCACTTTAATGTCCCAAGTTGAACGAAACAAATTATACTACTTGGTCATTGTTGATGGAAACTATCTTAAAGGCCTATGGTCTTTGGGATGCAGTAGATGCAAAGAATGAAACAATGGATGAAAAGAAGATTAATACAACTAAGGAGATGATACTTCAAACATTGACTCAAGATGTATTAATGCAAGTTGCACATTACTCGACTGCAAAGGAAGTTTGGGACTCTATCAAAATCAAACACCTTGGAGCCGATCTAGTTCAGAAAGCACGTTTACAAACATTAAGAAATGAACTAGAGGCTTTGAAAATGAATACAACCGAATGGGTAAGTGACTTTGCGGGAAAGTTAAGTAGTATAAAAGCCAAGTTTAAAAGTCTTGGTGGTACTTTGAAAGATAAGGTACTTGTAAGGAAACTGCTTAACTCGGTTCCAAAGAAATTTCTACCAATCGTTGCATCTATCGAGCAATATCAAGAAACTGATATAATGCCATTTGAAGAAGCAGTTGGAAGAATTACAGCCTTTGAAGAACGCATTAAAAATCAAGATGAACCGAAGGCTAATAATCAAGGAAAACTTCTAATGGCAACTTCAAACAATCAAGGTCGTGGTAGAGGACGAGGTAGAAACTCTAACAAAGAAGAAAGTGGACGCGGAAAAGACATGGGTCGAGGCAATAAAGATGGAAGCAAGTTTAGATGTTATGAATGTGGAGAACTTGGTCATTTTGCAAACAAATGCACCAAATGGAAGAACAAGGAGAAGGACAAGCAGGAAGAATCTAATCTCATCTATGATGATGATGATGAACCAACTCTACTGTGAAAACAAGATAAGCAAGTTGAAGACCTCACTTAAACTATATTTAGTTTAAGGGGGAGTATTGATATATAAACTAAATATTAGTTTGGGTCTATTATGTATATATTAGAAAGTCTATGTTTGTGTCTAGTATGTAATTATGTAAATATATAAGGGTCAAGTATGTGTTAATAGAAAACCTAGTGGTTGGTTCTAAGGCTATATATACCCTCATATGTATGTGTCGATGGTATGATGAACAATTTGATTGTATGAAAGCAAGTTTATTAATAGAATTCTGCAAGTTCTATCAATCATTCTATCTTGTTCATCCAATTCGTATCTCTGATTTACCAACAATAAGAATTTCAATGGTTCACCTAGTACTATACTGTTTTATAGGAGACTTCAGCAAGTTTTAATCTAATTTGTTTATTTCATAACACAAACAACTTTAAAATTACAAATGCAAGCATACCCCATAGTAAAGGGAAATGGTCCCAAACTTCTATCCCATAAAGACTAAAAACATAAATTATCATGCTACTCCATTGATCCTTTAACAAGTCAAATTTGTTTAACCAAAATTTTCTTTGATGAAATTTTGCGCATGATTCACCATGAGATGTCTGACTTCTATTGACCAGTAGTATTTTTGTAAATCAATAGTGAGTTTGATCAACCAAGAATGACCTTATATTTAATTATTTACTAAATATTTATTGCTTGATTTTGCTACAGATTTCATTAAGTTATTTAGTACTTTTCCTAAAATAGATGATGGTAGCAACCCATTATAAACATATGTAACTAATTTTTCAAGCGTCAACCGTCACTTAAACATGAATCTCTGGTGCTCGTATCTCTTTTATCATTGATGTGTTCAAGTTTTTAGCGATGTTAGTGTCATCAAATCGTTTTAATTATTTGAGATTATATGAAACTAACGGGTATCAGCTAGTTTGATATTCAAAACCAAAGAACCTCGGGTGTCTAGCATTTCTTATTGCTTCTAAATTTGGCATAACTCAAACAATCCTATGCCAGTACCTATAGTTTTACTTCGATACTTAGGCACTTATTGATAAAATAACATGTGAAACCTCTTCATTTAATATTATGATATTTTAAAAATGAAATTACAAATGTAGATATGACTATAACAACTTAAAGTGTCATACAATTACTTCTAGTGTGAGGAAAAATGTGTAGTGTTATTCGACATATGCCCATTAATTTCTTGTGGTTTGATCGGTATATGTAGGATTGTTGAGTCTGTAGGGGAAGGTGTCGAAGACATGGAAGAAGGAGATCATGTTCTTGCGATCTTTAACGGAGAGTGTGGCGAATGCACTTACTGCAAGTCAAAAACCACCAATCTATGTGCAAAGTACCGAGTTGATCCATTACGAAGTGTAATGAGAAATGATGGGAAAACAAGGTTCTTGACTCTAGATGGGAAACCTATTTATCATTTCCTAAACGCTTCAACTTTCAGCGAGTACACAGTCATGGATTCGGCTTGTGTTGTCAAGATTAACCCAGAAGCGCCCCTCAACAGGATGATCTTACTCAGTTGTTGCCTCTCCACAGGTTGTGGTCTATATATACTTATTTATTAGTACTCTTTCAATTACTTATCTTATGCTTTAACTTTTAAAGCAAGAATTAGCATGTTTATGTAGGATTTGGATCGGTAATCAATGTTGCAAACATACACCAAGGATCAACAGTTGCAGTTTTCGGTTTGGGTGCTGTTGGATTGGCGGTAATACTAACACTATAACTGTATTTTTTATTTTGAGAACTTAACTTCAATAAATGGCATGATAATTGCTTGTTCCGTAACTAAAAGCTATTACGTACAACATATTTTTGTTTGTTTAGCAAAGAGTTTTGAACATTAATAATGATGTTTTTATAGCAGTTAGGTATTAATTGTGTCCTGTTAAAGCAGGTCATACTAGGGGCAAAAACAAGAGGAGCATCTAAAATTATAGGAATCGACATCAATCCTGACAAGTGTATCAAAGGTACAATGTATAGCACATATCTACACGTTAAAAGAACACGAACCAGTAAGTGTTTTTTTTTTTAACGACAAACTCACACATCTATTAAGCTTACTTTTAAATCAACTAGACATATTAAAACTTGAACCCTTAACAACTTGAAAGGGATACATTTCAACATGTTATTATCATCAGGCTACATACACTTTGATACATGAACCTATAAGTTACAAAATATTAATCTTGATATGTTGCATCCAACCTTTACATCTCTATTAGATAAAAAAATTTCAATAAGAAAGTTAAAAGAGGATAATTAGATTATATTCTTTGATTTCCTTATGCGGTTTATTTGATACATGTTTGCCACTTCTACTACATACCCTTAACTCTAGGTTTGCCATGGCTGAATTAAGCCATTCCGACTATATTTGGGCGTTGTTAAGCATGACTCTTTCTATCCTAAAACATGTATATGTTTAAGATAGTACTTAACTTTCATGTGATCCTTCTTTGAATCTTAGCCTTGTACGTATCCTTTAGGACTTGACTTTCATGTGGTCCGATATCTCCTACATCGTACAATAGAGACACTTATACATACATGATCACCGAGATCTACACATTTATGCTTTGAGTGTATCCATTGCAACACATTTAAGTCACTTTTTAAATCATGGTACTATGTGTATCAACTACCTCAATGCAGACTTCAAAGGGTGTCCCCATACATCAGATTGACATATTCTTATTACATGTTCTATGATAATTTATTATTTTGGTATTCAGACAATTAACTTATTTTCTTGATATCGAGTGTTCAAGCAAAATATCATGACTTATCTAATTAACCTGGTAGAAAAGATATGTTGGCTTCATGATATGTTGCCTGAGCATCACTTTTTAAAAAGTTACACAACTAGTTAGAGGATGTTTTACTTGATTGTATCTAGCATTGCAAACATAAGAACACAACGAGATTGTTGCCCCAGTTCTGGGTTGGCTCTTTTCTTTATTATTAAGATCAAATACCACACAAAAATAATAGTATACACCTCTATATATACTAACTAGGTTAGAAACCGTGTATAATACACGAGTTGAAAACATGAAAACTATATAATTCATAAATGTATAAATATTTCGTATAATTAAGTTACGTATTACATGTAACAATGAAAAATAACATGTTACATTTGTAAGTTATAAATATTCGAATACTTTTTTGAATAATATAACATACAATTGGCCCGTGTAAAATGGTTGTTTTAAACTCACACTAACCCAAAATATATAAATATATCTGTAAATATTTTTTTTCTTTTTATCTTTTTTTTTAAATTAAATCTTATTTGGCTATTAAAATATATGTAATTTAAACAATATATGATTACACAATTCAGTTTACAATATAAAAAACTTAAATTCAAAACAAATGAATAATAAATTTAGTTTATTAAAATAAAAAATTTGACTAAAATAATTTATTAGCTTAGGTGGAAAAAATTTTTGAGTAGTAACAAAGAGTCTCATGTGACATACTAATCACTCTTTTATTATAGGCAAATTGAGTTTTAATAATTTAAACTATTGACTATTGTTCGATAATAATTCATATTATTAATTTGGCCAACAACACTCTCAATATTTATTTTTGTTACCAACAACAGTATCAGTGATATAATTTTCAAATTTTTACATTTGATTTGTATTTTTTTTAGGCTCAATTTAATTTGTATGTTTCTTCATTTCGTTTATAATCATTATTACGATTGAAATCGAGTCTAAATCAAATGTAAAAAGTTGAAAATTATTTAATTGAGACTGTTGTTGGTAATAAAAGTGAAAGTTGGAAATGTTATCAGCCAAATTAATAGCATGGATTATTATCGGCCAATAGGTAATAGTTTGGATTACTAAAATCCAATTTGCCTTTATTATATTAATAATTAAATACGTGTACTACACGAGTTGAACAAAAATAATAAACTAATAGTATTTATTAATATTTAGAAACTATAATTTATTTTTGATAAATAATGATTAATTTATATATAATTAACTATTTTAGGTAATAAATCATTAACAACATTTTCTAAATTTTTGTCTTTAAAAATCTTTTTCTTAAAAACTTGTTTTCTTAAACATTCTAGTTTTTACAAATATACTTTTTTTAAATGTTAGTTTAAAAGTTCTTAATATTAAAAAACTTCATATTTCATAAATTTTGTCTTTTAAAAGATTATTAATAAAAGAGAAACATGTTTTTAATTTATTAAAAAAATCTTTTTATTTGAAAAGTATATATAAATTATCATTAGCATTTAATGTATCATTAATTATTAAATTTATTCTAGTAATAACACGAGTTCAAATCCTGAATGGACAATGTCGAAATATGTCATGTATCTACATATACATATACATACATATCATAGGTACACACTTGGTCATCAAGTTATTCTTTTCCTATGCGACTTAATCGGCTATTTTATATTGAAAAATACATACCATAGTAATAAAACATTACCGAATAAATAGATAGAAACTTTTCTTAAAATTTTAATTATTATCTTAACCATTAAAGATAGTACATACTTTCAACAAATCTCAACCTTCTATTTTAAAATTAAATCAAGATTACCTTTATTATCCTCCTTGATTTTCGACCCACCTGATAACTTTTTCAATTTTTGCACCCAACGATGAATCATCACTTATTTTCTTGCTCTTTTGGCAAACTTGTTTATTTTTCATTCAGTTTGAACTCTTTGTCATCTCATTACCTCTTCTTATTTTCTTTGCTGCCTAATAACTTTTTTTCTCTTTCCTTGTATCGTGCCTTGAATTTTCTTTTTCATTTTCTTTTGTTTGTTGTTGTTGCCTTTTTTTTATTTTTTTTTTTCTCTTCGATTGATTCTTATTTTGCTACTCTCTTTTCTTGACAAATACCTTGCACATGGTTTTCCCTTTTCTTGATCAAATTACAACCCACATAGGTATTCTTTTTTTTTTTCTTCCTCATCTTGAACCACACAGATTCAATTATCCTCTTTGATCACAATATATTTCCACTTCAATCACACAAGCCTTTTCTTGTTCACCATCTTCTTAGCTGACATAGAATCACATATTCTTGGCTCATATAGAATCTTAGTCTCTTTGGACACACAAAACCGTTTTGGTGTTTCAGTCTTTGCCTCACACAAAAATCCCTCTTTCTTTGGTGGGTTTAATCTCGTCTTTGTTGTTCATGCTTTCAATTGTTTGATGCTCCTATTGCTTGCTCGATTAATTTTCTTCAGTGCCTCAAAGGCCTTGATCTTATCCACACTATGATACCAATTATCAGACCAAATTGGATCAAGTAAACACAAGAACACAAGCAGAGTTTTAACCCAACTCCATGGCAATTCTTTTTTCTATTATTAAGATCGAAAGGTACAAAAAGGCAATAGCCCTACAACTCTATTTATAGTCATATAAGCTTGTTCACCAACTATTCTGATCCTAACCGACTAAATTTCCTAGTTTCTATTAATTAAGATATACATTCATACTAATAAAACAATATTAATGAATAAAAAGACTTTTTTGAAATCTCCAATAATTATCTTGGTCCTTCAAGATAATACCATACCAAATCTAGCTGATTTCATCCATAAGTTCTATTACGAAATCAAGATTCACCTTTTAGCTAGAGATGGATACGATTGAAATCTTTCGGCCTTTGTAGGTACAAAGAAATACATATTCAAGTATAGAATGTTGTTAGAATATATATTTTCTTAATACATGATCACATATTTAAAAACTTATACAGGAAATTAAGGAAATGACAGACGGAGGGGTAGACTTCAGCTTCGAGTGTTCTGGAAATCTTGATGTTCTTTGAGCCTTCTTATCTACCCATGATGTATGTATGTGTGTGTGCGTGCTAATGTATTTGTGTGAATATTTTAAATTAATGAAAATCACTTGTAAATACAGGGATGGGGGATAACAGTATTATTAGGGATTCACACAAGTCCAAATGTGCCATTGCATCCAATGGAGTTGTTTGATGGACGAACAATTATAGGTTCAGTGATTGGTGGTTGCAGAGGGAAGACTCAAATCCCTGAATTTGTCAATCATTTCATGCGAATGGTATGTGTGTATATTCACATAAAATATGTGCATGCGTGTATGAATATAACATGTTATCATAATAACTTGTGTTAACCCATCAAAATTATTATTTTCTTTGTTTGAATAAAATTATTACATATATACAATATATGTTTTTTATGTATATTTATAAATTCACAAGTATAAAAAAGTTAAAAAATTATGTATCACTTACACCTACAAATATACGTAGTTGTAAGTTCAATTTATATTTCTTAACTTTTTTGCACTTGTGAATATAAGTTAAAGAACATAATGTTCTATACGTATAATAATGTTATTCCAATAACATAAATAATAATTTTGGTTGATCTTGATTGGTTAACATATTTTATCATAACAATAGAGAGTTAACAAATGATCACAATCCTATCAATATAACTATACATAGATGTGTTTGGATTTTTCAGGAAGGACAAAAGTTGAAGGACTTTGTAACACATGAGCTTCCATTCAACAATATTGATCAAGCTTTTAAATTATTGATTCATGGGAAATCATTACGATGTTTGCTTCATCTTTGAAGTAAACATATAATAATTTATATGTAAATATGAACTATTGATTACGGAACTACTTTTATTTTCAGAACAAAAGGAACCATTGATATATATAATATAATTTAAGGCCGGTGGTCTTTAGTTCTTTTACATAGTTTATTTTTTTATCTGATATACACATATATAAAAGCTCAAGTATAACTAGACTTACTTTACATTTATGTAAATAAATGGTTCCTTGGTTTTTAAAATAAAAAGTGATTATGTAACGATCATAACCCTATATTATATATATATATATATATATATATATATTATATATATATATATATATATATATATATATATATATATATATATACATATATATATATATAATACATATATATATATATGTATGTATATATATATATATATATATATATATACATATATATATATATATATATATATATATATATATATATATATATTATATATATATATATATATATATATATATATATATATATATAATATATATATATATATATATATATATATATTATATATATATATAGTATATATATATATATATATATGTATATATATATATATGTATTATATATATATATATGTGTGTGTGTGTATGAAATGGCCAATCCATGTATCTTTATAAACTTGGTGTAATTTGAACGTCAAACATAATTTGTATAAGGGTGCTTCTATATTTGGCTGGTTAAAAACAAAAGAAAAATTTTGTCGTGTATTCAGCTTCCGTGGAGGATCAATAAATAGTTTCCTGCATCTTGCTTTTCGAATAGAGACCAGGCTACCACCAACAAAAATAAACTATAATGGATTGATCGTCTAGAGTCGAGACATTTTTCCAAGTCAAAGTCTGCATGAGTACTAATGTCTAAAAATAAACTATAATGCTTCTTGCTTTTCCGATCATAACACCCTTGCCTGGGAACTTTACAAGTAACGTTAGCAATCTCAAAGCAAAATATAAATAAGAATTAGTTGGTTTATGCTTAAACGGATTTAAATATTGTTCTATATAGGACATATTTGTTCTGACGACTCATAAATAAATCAACTTCCCTATCAATTTCTGAAAACAATTCATGTTTAGTAAAAGACTTTCATCTTTTTTTACATAAGTTCATAACTGTATATATAGTCATGTGCAATAGGTGCACTCATGTTAATACACCCACTAAGACCAAATTCTGCAGGCAAATCCGTAATAATTTTTTCTTTAACTTTAACATAGTTTCTTTTTATGTTTTAAACCTTAATTCCAAGGAAGCATTTTAAAGGATCAAGATCATTGATTATAAAACTTGTTTTAAAAAATAATGTTCTTATCTCATGTAAATTGTTTCCTATGAAGAAAATATCATAGATATGGACTAGAAGCATAATAAACACATAACTATCATTTTTAACAAATAATGAATAATCACATTCACTTTAAACAGATCCAAAATTGATTATACACTCACAATTTTTGATTCTACATTCTGGTCTTTGTTTTTGTTTTATATAATGTCTTTTTGTTAATTTATAAAGTTTTAGGTTCATTAAGTAAATCCCCATTAGAAAGACACATATAAACATCTTCATTCAATTCTTTAAACAAAAAGTCATTATTAATATCTAACTGAAACATAGACTAGCTAATAACCGGTAATTAATATCTAACTGAAACATAGACTAGTTAATAACCGGTAATGTAAATAAAGATAGAACAGAACGATAACTATTTTGGCTACTAGTGAGAATATTTCATCAAAATCGATCCCTTCCTATCAATTAAGCTCTTTTACTACAAGTCTAGTTTTAAAGCTTTATATTTCATTGGTAGACTTATTTTATCACTATAAAGGATATTTGGGATTGAAAAATTAGACTTTGATAATCTCAAGTCAGTCTCTAATTGCTTTAGTGATAAATTTTACTAGTCCTGAGTCATTCATAAATGTCTAGCCCTAGATACTCGCATTAGTAACTACATTTCAGTCCTAATCGATTGCCACTAACAAGGACTAATATCCAGTCTCCCATACACATTAATTTAGTCTTTAATCTATCCCTTAGTAACAAATCATTTCAATTTTGAATACATTTCTTCTATGACTAAAAATCAGTTTTCGATACTAGGCTTGTAGAGACTAAAATTTAGTAGTTAAACATTGTCTGTTTTGTCACAAATACATTTATTAGTTTCAGGTTCCATGACAATTCATCCCTTAATAAGGCGTTGTAGAGACTGAAAATTGGTTCCAAATCACAAACCATTCGGTCTCCAATCTATCCCGTGGGTGACCAAAAAATAATCTTAGTTGTTATGTTACTTAGTCTTGAATATGTATTTTAGCAAACGAGAACTAAGAATTAGTCCATGATGACCTACCATTATAGTGTTTCATATGTTTTTTAGGAATGAAAAATAATCGTAATTAGATGTCATATCATTTAGTATCGAATATATTTTTCGGAGATCAAAAATCTATATAGTTTAAGACTTTTTTAAACCCCAAATATATGTTTTTACAGACTAATATCACTATTTCATAAGTACTTTTTTAATCTTCAATATATATATTTAGAGTCTGTAGCCGTCCCAGAAATCCGTTTCAAATATGTTAATTTAGTGACTAAAAATTAGTATTGGATACTAAGTTTAATTTTCGATGTGTTATTAGAGACAAGAAAATTTTCTTTGATACCGTGTTTATTATTCCACAATATGTGTTTACAATCCGTGATTTATTTATTTTTTAGTACTAATAGTAGTCTCTAATGCAATATCATTTTATTCTCAACAAATTTAATCGGTAATATCATAACACGCTAGTTTTAAACTTTAAAACACTAAACAATAGGACATATAAATAAATAATAATACTCAGTTAAATAATTTTAAATTTTGAAACACTAAACAACCACACATATCTTGACTGGCATCCTAGATCGAACTGCCACAGTCACGATCATTGTCATTGAAATGCTGGTCCCAACCGGCTACTTCACTACTCCTTGTTGTAGATATCGCGCTCTCAAAATCTTAATACTTTAAGTGCATAAACATTGATAATTTTTCATACTTTTCATTGTTTTATTTTAATTCATTTTTAAGTGAAGCAACCTGACTTCGAAAAAGTCTGATTCCATTGTTTTATTTTAATTCATTTTCAACAAACAACCTCATGACATTCCCGTAATTTCCCAGGGTCTGCCCAAGCATCTTCAGAAGCTTCCTGCGACAAAATTATAAGTTTACATACAAATGCGATGGGCGTACGTTCAATTACATTGTTCAAGATGGATACAGTGACTCAAATCTAGTCTATATGTTGTTGTTTTTTCGTTGATCTGATAATGAGAAGTGATTTGTGATTTTGAAATGTTAGTTGATTAGTTCTTCGTGTTTTGTTATGTGTTGATGCTGTTTTAGATGCTTCTCTTCTCTTAATTACCTGATTTATAGGTTTATTAAGTAGTCCATAAGGTAAGTTTGGCTTTGCGTCTTCGTTTCTATATGTATGCTGGATTTAAAGTTGCCCTTGTGTATTTGATGTGTAGTTTGTTGGTTCAGGCCCCAAATTAAGCACACAAAACTTAGGAACAAAATGCTATTTACTGCTTGTAGTCTGTATTCTCATTCATGCTAAAATGAACATAAATAGATAAAAAAAAAAACTAACAGACCTAACCCACTAACTAATGACTTATTCAACTTAGTTTATATATAATACTAAAACAACAAATAAAACTACATAATAAACCCATTTGACCCGTGACTTCCTATCAAGATTAATCCCAACATTGTTGGTGCTTGAATCTGAATCCAAGATGCATGGTGTTGTAGTTACCCATGTTGTACTTTGGATTTGAATCAAGCATGTATGATTTATTTGATGTATCGTTGTACTTTGCTAGCTTTCAATGTAAAGTTTTATTGCATGTTCTCCCTGTAACAGGTAATTGGTAATCAAAAGATGGATAGGAATTTTATATTAAACTAGCTATTGTAACTTTTGTGACATTTCTTAGATACCCTGGTCTGATTGTCATTGGCGTTCTTCACGAATCAGGGTGTAATATAACCACCTGTCAGCTATTGTTTCAAAAAAAATAACAGTAATAACTATTGTTTCAATGATGTATAGAAATTAAAGTTTGCTTTGATTTTCTTGTATTAAAGATTATTTATTAGATAATTGAGTAATGATTAATTGCAATGGTTTGATCTTTAATCAAAACCCAAACTTTCCTTTATAGAATCTATGTATGGTATTTAAATACAGTCAAACAAGTATAATCTATTCATATTCTGATAAATATTGATTACACATGCAGGAGCAAGCTAAGGCTGCAAATCTAAAAGAATATGAAGGGAAACCTATATACTCAATGGTTATGATGTTTAAAGGCAAGTTTTGGTTACAAATTAAAGCACCAACAATATTCCATATGGATAGGGATTTGTTATTCTTTAAACTGTTCATGTGTGTTCTTCTATAATAGTTTTCTTTAAATTCTTCATGTGTATTCTTCTCTAATTTACTGGATTTGTGTGTACGTTAATCTCTTTTACTGATAATTTATAAATTCTGTTTCACTCAATTTTGCTTATGTTATTTCACATTGGCTGAAATGTTTAGTTTACAAGTAGAGGACCAGACCTGTGGATGCATGATATGATTTGTTCTAACTTCGGTTTCTTGTGAAACCTAGATCATCATTGTGTGAGCTATCATTTTTTGTCACACATGCACAGGATGTTTTATTAGTTTATTAACTTGATGGTATACTCTTTGAATAATTAGTAGACTTAGATGATACAATATAAGAACAAACATGTATGATGTTCCAGTGAAACAGATTTGATACAGGGTCATCATTTCTTTGAAGAATCAAGGTATGTTTATATATCACAGACCATAATTTAGTTTTAGTTCAATTTTGTGTTGATTTTGAAGAGATAGATGCTGTTAGTTTTGGTTTTATAATCAAGTTGGGTTTTAGTTGCTTCACCTTCAATTAATAGCCTTTTATCAATCAACTTTAATGTTACGATGATATTAGTATAGGGGGTCAAAATGTAAATGTCAAATAGCTAGAGGTTGTTAGATGTAATAAATGTAATAGATTGATGACTGGATTGTAAGATTTAACTAACATACCGTTCAGTTAGTTAGTTGGGTATTTGTAACAATCGATGAAGTTACAGACGACAGAGCTTGTGAAGAATTTGCAGACGTTAACAGCTAATCAATTGCATGTGACTGATTTGAGCAACACCACAGATCATGGTGAATCAAGTGATTCATACTCTCGTAACAACAATCGATTGACAAAGATGGATTTCCCGAAGTTCAAAGGAACGAATGTTGAAGGGTGGTTGTGTAGAGTGGAACACTTCTTCGCAATTGATCAGACTCCTGAGAAATTGAAACTCAGGTATGCGATTGCTCACCTTGAAGACATAGCGTTATTTTGGCATCAATCTTTTGTTGCATCAAGGGGGGATCTATTGAAGGCATGTTATGGCCTGAGTATAAAGGATTTACATCCTCTTGATTTGCCTTGATGTTGGGTCAAGATGCCATGGGGGCATTGGCAGCACTTAGACAAACTAGTTCTCTAGAAGATTTGTATAAAGAATTCGACCTTGCCCTCACTAAAGTGTCTATATGTGATGAGTATGCAATTAGCTTGTTCTTGAGGGCTGTTAATCCTAAAATTGGGTATCCGTTGAGACTTTTAAGACCTAGAAGTTTGCTAGAAGCCTATCTATTAAGTAAGAACTCAAAATGAAGCACTAGGGGCAATGCAACTAGGAAAATTTTATAAGGTATATTCAACTCTCCCTGCAGTACATCGCACAACAGATTATAGTAATAAATGAATTAGTAGCACTAATATTCCTTTATTGCCCACTCCATTAATTAAGGCTAAGCTACCTACTACTAGAAGGTTATCACCAAAGGAAATAGCAGACAAAAGGGCTAAAGGGGAGTGTTTTGGGTGTACTGAGAAATTCACATGTCTTGTAATCGGATGTGTGAGAATCTGCAATGGTTTATGCAATGTCACTGGTTTAAGGCAGATGTTTTTCTTATTCCTCTTACCTCGTTATGATATGGTTCTTGGTGTTCAGTGGTTACAAGGGTTAGATGACATTACTTGGAGCTTTAAAGGTCTCCTTATTCCTCACTATGAAGTTTGTAGTTGATGGGCTGACATTCAACTTGAGGGGGACACAAGACAAAGGAGTTCAACTGTATTCTGCTGGAACCACGCAATCCATTTTGGGACTGGCCTAGGCTCAACTGTTTAGCATTCGGGGCACAGAAGTGGAAACATTTCCTCATGTTCCAAAAGTTCACGGGGAAATTAATCGTGAGTTGCTTCAATAACTGCTTTTGAAGTATGCTAATGTGTTTGAACTATTAAAGAGAATATTATAGTAAATAATATCCATGTAAATTAGTTGTTTCCTTTTTATATTTTATGTATTTTTAGATAGGATTTGTGGTTATTATTGACCACCGTATTCTTTGCCTTGGGACTCTCCCAATTATTTATCAAGGTTGTTGTAAGTTGGCTTATTTAAGCCAGTGTAAATCGTGAATGCAAAATCAAGTTTTTCATCATTCTATCAATTTGTTATATGGTATCACTCAAAAGAGTATTCAAGATCCTGCCTTCCAACCATTTTTTTTTCTTCTCCGATTACCTCTACCATGGCTCCGTCCACTTTTGTTCAAATCACTGCCTCTAATGAGGATCTAATGGTACATATCCTCTGTCAATTAGGTGATGATTTTAAAACCATTGCAACCTCGCTTCGCCTACTCGGTTCAAAAATTACCTTTCCGGAACTGTTTGAGAAACTGGTGGATTACGAACGACAACTTAACCACATAGTCGTTCCACCACAACCTTCCATCACTACTGCTAATTGCACCCATCGCCAACCTCGATGCATTCCAAACCGCTGTTTATCTAATTAATCGTTTACCCACCCCGATTCTTGATTTCAAAACTCCTTACACTCTTCTCTATCATAAAAATTCTACTTACACCAAACTCAAACCTTTTGGATGCCTATTGTCACGGAGTGATTTATTCGACTCTCGTGCGGCACTTAGAATCCTTCTAAGTTCAGCCTTTGTGACCCAAACGAAGTAACAATTAAAGTTACGATGCGGAAGCGTTTGCAAGCTCGTAATACAAATGACTTTGTATTGCTTACAAGGTAGTTTATAAGTGTGCTTTACAAGTGCTTTACACTAGACTTGTATGGATTTTTGGGTACCTACAAATGAGGACTTCATCACCTATTTATACTTGTCTCATGTATCTAGATCATTCTTGATCTAGAGTTTTCTAATAATACAATATTTATATGATATTTTGATAGATCTTTGAAGGCCATTCTAGATCTTTCATGAGAACCCAACTCCTAGATATTTCCAAGTGAATATCTTGATCATTCTTGATGATTCAAGGTTGTTTTGGATACCCACTTGTGTTCCTTCAAGGTCCAACACGTTTTAGGCTGTTCCGGAGACTTCCGGACAGCCCTATATGCCTCCGTATGATTCCGGAAACTTCCGGAATTCGAGATACACGATTTGATTTTAGGCAGGTCGTGACACTATGCTACCTGTGGCTTAGACCGTATGCAAAATCCAAACTTCACCCTCGTTCCGAACGATGCATCTTTTTGGGCTACTCCTCCTCTAAATCGGCCTACAAATGCTATAATCCTACAACCCGTCGGCTATATCATTCAAGTCATGTTGAGTTTGTGGAGACCCACTTTCCATTACATAACCAACAAAACTCTGTTTCTACTACTACTTCAGTGGATCAATTTTTAGGCATCCCTCCTTCTACATCTACTTCCTCAACCCCTTGCCATAATACGCCCTTCCCACAACAAAAACCCCATTCCCGTCCTCCTAAGTCCTATCCAGCCTGTTACTGGGCCTGCAACTAAGCCCATCAGGCCACTTGATGCTTTACCTAGTCACTCTCCCTCGGCCCAATCACCCTCACTCTCTCCCCAACTCAGCCCATCATCGCAAACCTCTAGTCCACAACCCACTGCCGTACCACATTCTCCTCCATCGACCGAACCATCAACTCCTTCCTCTCCCTTACCGACCCACTCATCACCCAACACCTCGTTCGTCTCTCCCTCACCAAATCACTCTAATACCATCCCTTCACGTCTATAATCACGAGGGATGGTATTAGAGTGATTTGGCGGATCCATCCTTGTTCATCTATAATCACGAGGGCATTGTTTGCTATTTCCTAGTCTACGTTGATGATATTGTCCTCACGGGAAATACAAATTCTTTTGTCCAACAGGTCATTCATGCATTATCTGACAAGTTTTCCATTAAAGACCTTGGTATGTTGCATCATTTTCTTGGGATAGAAGTCATTCCCACTGTCAATGGTCTTTTCTTATCTCAACATGCTCACATTCAGAATTTGCTCACAAAGTTCCGAATGGATGGTGCAAAATCTGTGGCTACACCACTCAGATCCACCGTGACACTAGCTCTCGTTGACGGCTCGTCGAAAATTGACCCTACACCATATCGCCAACTTGTAGGTTCTCTTCAATACCTTGCTTTTACGAGACCCGACGTATCATTCGCTGTCAACAGGCTATCACAATACATGCATGCTCCCACTGAACTTCATTGGCAAGCATTAAAACGTGTCCTTCGGTACCTTAAGGGAACAATCCATCATGGCCTGTTTCTTAACCGTGGCTCTCGGCTTGATCTTCAGGCCTTCACCGATTCTGATTGGGGTGGTATCGCAGATGGCGGGCGATCCACTAATGCCTACATCATCTATCTCGGGTCAAACATCCTCTCATGGCGTTCATCGCGCCAAAAGTTTGTCTCTTGTTCCTCCACCGAAGCTGAGTACAAGGCATTAGCAAATGGTGCGGCTGAACTTTCTTGGGTTCAAAACTTACTGTTGGAACTTGGGTTCTCTATGTCTAAGTCACCTACACTTTTCTGTGACAATGCGGGGGCTACATATTTGTGTGCTAATCCGGTCTACCATATATTATAGTAAATAATATTCACTTTAATATGAACTGCCTAAATCTTTACCCCCAAATAGGAAGTTTGATCATAAGATCATCCTTAAAGAAGGTGTGCAAGTTGTGGCCCATAAACCTTATCGTTATCAAGCAGCACAGAAAGACGTTATTGAGCGGATGACTCAAGAATTGCTAGAGATGGGGGTCATCAGGGAGAGTACTAGCTCTTTTGCTTCCCCAATTGTGTTGGTAAAGAAAAAGGATGGTACGTCGAGAATGTGTGGTGACTATAGACGTCTTAGTGAAGCCACAGTTAAAAATAGTTTCCCCATTCCACTCACTGATGAACTTTTAGATGAATTGGGAGGTACTACAATTTTCTCAAAGCTTGACTTACGGTCGGGTTATCACCAAATTAGGATGTTTGAATCGAACATCCATAAAACAACTTTCTGAAATCATCAGGATCACTTTGAGTTAATAGTTTTACCCTTTGGTTTAACAAATGCCCCTGCAACCTTCCAGGCATTGATAAATGCAACCTTTATACCCCTCTCACGGAAATGTATCTTGGTGTTTTCTGATGATATAATCGTTTATAGTCCTACCTTTGATCAACGCTTAGTTGATTTATAGAAGGTGCTTTTATTGCTGAAGAATAATTCATTGCTAGCAAAGAAATCCAAGTGTATATTTGTTGGATCTCAGGTCGAATATTTGGGTCACATAATATCTAAAGATGGGGTGGCAACTGATCCAACCAAGATTGCTGCTGTTGTTAGTTGGCCTGTTCCACAAACCCTTAAACAATTGAGGGGTTTCCTGGGACTTGCTGGCTATTATAGGAGGTTCATCAAGTCCTTTGGAGTTATTGCTCGACCGTTAAACGATCTGTTGAAGAAATATAACTTTTGCTGGCATGATGAAGCTCAACAAGCGATTGATCAGTTGAAGACTTCTTTGACTTCTGCTCCTGTTCTTACTTTACCAGATTTTAATAAAATTTTATGGTTGAAACTGATGCATCATCAAAGGGGTTAGGTGCAGTGCTTATGCAAGATGACATAGCTTTTATTAGCAAGGCTATTTTGATTAAACAGCAGGCAATGCCAGTTTACGAGAAAGATCTGTTAGCCATTTTAATGGCTGTTAAACACTAGCATCATTATCTTATCGTTAGGCATTTTATTATTAAGACTGATCAAAAGAGTTTTACATACCTATTGGATCAAAAAATCAGTACCCCTCTACAACAAAATTGGTTGACTAAGCTACTTGGGTATGACTATGAATAGTCTACAAAAAAGGCAGTGACAATTCAGCAGATGATGCTCTTTCTAGGGTGGAGGATCTGGCTTTATTCCAACTTAGTGTCATCACTTTGGATCCTCTTCTTTGGTCTCACATCTCTGCTAGCTGGTCTCATGATCCTGCACTGCAACCTCTTCTACATGCTTTGCAACAAGGACAATTCATTAACTACATGACCTTCAGCAATGGCATGTTAAAGCGCAAAAATAAAGTAGTGACTGGTGCAGATCCAGTCCTTCGACAAGATATATTACACTTGTGTCATTCATCTCCTATAGGTGGCCATTCTGGCTACACTCCCACTCTCCATTGACTCAAAGGGATGTTTTATTGGAAGAAGTGTGCAGAGGATGTGTGAGCTTTTATTCGGGAGTTTCAAACTTGTCAGCGGGCCAAGTATGAATGGGTGGCTTGCCCTGGTTTATTACAGCCTCTGCCTATTTCAAAGTCCATTTTCAGTGGCATCTCGATGGACTTCGTTAGTGGTCTACCTAAGGCCCTTGGCAAAGATACTATTTTTGTGGTGGTGGACCGGTTCACTATGTATGTGCATTTCATAGCACTTTCTCATCTGTTTACTACAATGCACATCGCTCAAGTTTTCTTTGATAACATCTTCAAGTTACATGGCTGTCCTGAAACGATTGTATCCGATCGTGACCCATTGTTTTTAAGCAATTTCTGGAAAGTTTTTATGAAACTACAAGGAGTTGCTTTGGCTCATTCTTCAGCTTACCATCCACAATCTGATGGTCAAACTAAAGTTCTAAACCGTTGTTTAGAAAATTATCTCCACTATATGGTGATGGATGTTCCTTTATAGTGGCCCAAATGGCTGACGCTTGCTGAGTGGTGGTACAACACCACCTTTCATTCGGCTTTGGGTATAGTACCCCGTTTGAATCTGTGTATGGCATTCCAACTCCCTTGCACATTCCTTACATACCCAATGATACTCAGATTGATTATCTTGAGAGGTGGTTTCAGCAACAGGATGTTTTGATTACTTCTCTTACAGCTTCCTTGCATAAAGCATGCAACCGCATAAAACAATTTGTAGATTTGAAATGCACCGAACGATGTTTTAATGTTGGGGATTAGGTATATGTTAAACTTCATCTGTATGTTCAAACCACCTTGAAAGCTCATAAACATCACAAACTGGATCCTAAGTATTACGGTCCATTTTATATTATTGAGAAGATTGGTGCAATGACCTACTGATTAGATTTACCTGCTTCTTCCTCGATTCATCATGTCTTCCATGTGTGTTTACTCAAGGCTGCACATGGTTCGCATAACCAGGTGATTCCATTACCTCATGAACCACGTTTTGTGTTGCAGCCCCGTGCTATTATTGACCAGAAAATGGTTCGAAAAGGTACTCGTATGGCTTTTAGTGTTTTGGTTCATTGGTCCCACTTACCAGTGTCCGAAGCTACTTGGGAAGATTATGATAATTTCAAGCTTCGTTTTCCCTTGTTTAATTCTTGAGGACAAGAATTGTTACCCAGGGGAGTATTGTTACGATGATATTAGTATAGGGGGTCAAAATGTAAGTGTCAAATAATTAGAGGCTGTTAGATGTAATAAATGTAATAGACTGAGGACTGGATTGTAAGATTCAACTAACATACTGGTCAGTTAGTTAGTCGGGTATTTGTAACAGTCGAAAGAAAGGAATAGAACAGCTTGGTTTGATTGAACTCCTCTTCTAGTTTCTTCTTCTCTCTTATCATTTAGTGTTGTGCTTGTTTGTTTAGTGGATCTATTTAACCTTTAATGAGCCATCCGACAGATCAAAGTTCCGTCGAACAGTTTTCAGCCAGGGTTTTTTAACTTGTGTTTTTAGTCAACTAAAACATCAACCGTAGATGGTCAAGAAAGATAATCCAGTAGAATTAGAAAGAATTATAGTCATATTGAAATTTGATCATCAAGTGAAACTTTAGCTTAATAATAAACTTATGAGCAGTATCATTAATCTACATAAAAAATTCAAAGGGGATTTGCAAAAGAATCTAACAAACTGATAGTAAAGAATTTAAGTTAGTTCTTGCTCAGGTCGATTCACAGATGTAGAATCTTCCATCCACAGCTCAGGTATTATATCACTAAATTCACGAATAAGGTATTGTTATTTTATTATCTTTATGCTTATGTGGTTTAGTGACGGTTTCATATGTTTCTAATAAGCAAGGTTCCTATCTAGCTGATTGTTTCAACTTCATGGAAGTATGAACCAAAAGTCCAGGTCCTCTTCGTTTTAGAGTTAGGCAAACAACATACAAGCATCTTTGACTTTTAATAGTCAAGATTAAGTTGATTTTGGAAAAAAATGACCTAAATCCTTATGATTTGTATGCAGGCACAAGAATCTTGGTTAATTTACTCCATTTGGAAGAGAGCAAACAACACAATTCCCAGGTTATTGCTCACCATCTTTAAATATGCCCGAGGATCAAATCTTGTTGGGTTGAATCCATTGGTAGATCATACTTTGCTAATTGATTCAGTTTTAGTTTTCATTTAGTGGCAATGTAAAGAAGCCAAATGATGGTGCAAGTTTGCTTCATAACCATTCATGTAAGAGTTGATGGTATGTAGACAAGACCGAATGTGTAATTGAATGTTCTGTTTATTAGGCTTAACCGTTATTATTGTCTTTTGCTTTTCATGTAATCAAAGGACTCTTTGTTATATATGGAACACAATTATACGAGATTAGAACTTCACAAAACGTACAGTTGTCCAAATAATGGTTGCAAACAATTTGTTTTAGAGATTGATGATTGTATTGCGACCAAATAATGGTCGCCAATAATTTTTTTATTCCAAGAAATTTATGACCGACGTTGTGACAAAAAAACAGTCATAAAAATGGTGGTCGTAAATTGGTCTCTAGTTCGCGGTCACAAGTCGGTTGCTGAAAGCAGCGGTCGCAAATCGGTTGCTGAAAGCAGCGGTCGCAAATCGGTTGCTGAAAGCAGCGGTCGCAAATCGGTTGTAAAAAGCAGCGGTTGCAAAACGATCGCAAATATAGCGGTGGTAAAGTAGTCGCAAGATTTGTCATGGTAGTATCGGTTGCAACATTTGATCGTAAATATTTAGTGGTCGCAAAATGGTCGCAATAAGGCAACTGCAATGTGTGTTTTTCCCACATTATTTTCGGTTGCAAAACGGTTTGAATAGAGCAATTGCGATCGTTTTGCGACCGAAAAGGCCGTCACAAATGCCTAATTTTCTAGTGTAAAACCAGTGGCTTGCAAACTCCTAAAATCAATAACCCAAAATCAAATTTACGAATATTTTATAGCAAGACTTATACTTTTAATGTATGTGTTTTTCTTATATTAGTATAATTTGCGTCATCTAAAAATCAGTCATTTCTCTTTGTTTAAGCAAAAGTCATTTAAGACTATCTATTAGTCCATAATTTAGCTCACTATCAGAATATTAATAACTGATTTTCATTCTTTCATACGATCTCTTGAAATAGTACAATATGTGTTCATTAGTGGAGGCTGAATCTCAGTCTTTAGAACTTTCATTTACAAAATTCTTTAGAGACTGAATATCAGCTTCAAATAAGATCACTGACAAGATATTTAAGACTAACTTTCAATCTTCGAAACTTCTCGTTTAAAAGGTATAAGTCACCTCAAATTACCGGAGACTATAAATCAATTATATATCTTTCTCTTGTGCAAAATGCATTCAAGGCTGAACGTTAGTTTGTAATTTAATTAGATTAAGTGTGAAGCTCAAGATTTGAGGCTCGAAATATTAGTAATCAAGATCAAGTGAAAACATAACCCGGAGAGCAAACTTGGGGATGGGGTGAAAACATGGTAGTGCGTGAACTTCATAACTAAGGTGAAAACATTTTTGTTTAGTATAAATATATTTTTTAGTTGTACCTTAAATGCACTTGTCGTTTCACCTTTTGTAATGCTTATGCAATTGCAGTAATCAAATAGAAAACTTTATTTACTCGATTGTTTATTCTGATTTGACTTGTTCTTGTTTGTTATCATGGTGATCATCATATTTTTACTGTTTATCCTAAAAGTGTTTCTCCCGGTCCTTTTAACAAAGTTTTTGGCTCCGTAGACTACCATCTCCATTTGATATTTGATGTCATTCTCTTCAACATCATATGGATTTACTTGTTGAATATTATCAAGCATAAGATTTAGAGCAAATAGTCTTCCAACCATAAAAACCTCATAACTAGACATGCAAGTGGTAAACAAGGCAAGATGTTCCTCTGCAATCTAGACAGTCTTCTTTGGTAGAGGAGAATTTTGCTTAACAATGTAAGCTTGATTAACATGTGAAACTAGAGTTGCTGGAGAAAATGGAACTTGAACTGATAATGAGATATATGGAACAGATTGTTCTTGAATCTTTGACATAAGCGGAACCTTAGACTACTGTTGGCACATTTGAGTATAACTCGCATAGTTGATGTGATTCCTAGCCACGTTTGCATAGAGAGTAGTTGCTTTAGGACCCAAAGAACTTAGATGGTTAGCTACCCTTTGTTTGTTATCCATATCATATGACTTGATAATGGATATCAAATCACTCAGTGAAAGAGTAAAGAGATCTTTCGCTTTCTTAATGGATATACAATTGTTGTTCCAACTATAAGATAGAGAATTTAGAAATTTCTCGTTCATAGATTTTATGTCAATTCAATACCTGCACATTTCATTATGTAACCAACTTCACAAATCTGCTGAATTGGGTCTCAAGTGTTTATCCATTTACATGATTGAACATGTTAAACTACTGATTCAACATATCTTTCTTACTCTCCCTTATATCCTTGTTACCCAAGAGCTGACTTTCCAATGCATCCCATAACACCTTTGCACATCTAAAACTTCAATAACTGTGTGAGATTTTAGTTAAAAGTGCTATGGTGATAGATGCATAAGCCTTGTCATCTAATTGGGCCAGACTTCTTAATGTCATCATCATCCAACAAATGTTCAGGTATCTTAACAAGCTCTCTTGTCGTTGGTGTGCATAGGAACAGAACCGAACTTAATGGATCTCCACATCCGAGGTTCAATATATATGACATAATTTTTGAACCTATATGCCCAGTCGGTGTAATCATCCTCATTGATCAGCCTTGGTGGCTTGGTACTAGTTCCAATTTCAAAGTTTAGATTCAAAGAAGCACAAATGTTCTTGAAATTACAATAATGCGTGCCCCCGTAATGGTAATTTGCTTTGCATGGTCACCCCGAGCTCCTCCTACTCGAGCTAACAAATCATGCCAAGTACAAAGCTTTATCCTTAATTGGAGTATCAAGAATATAATCATTAATCAAAGGTTAATTAACTAAAGTTATATATAGGAATTAATTGAGAAAGCATTCACCTAAGTAAGGAACAAGGCAAAGGAATCCATTAAGTATATTCTGAAATCCGTTAGCACTTACTTAGGTGAATGCTTTCTAGATAGAATACGAGAAATAAAGGTTGGCTCAATAACCTAAGTTATTAAAGAATCTTTGTAGTAGCACTTATCAATCTAGATAGAATAGGAGTCAAGTACATTACAAGTGGATGTCATTACTTAATGTTTTCATAACATACACACAGATAATACAATATATATAATTTTCTCAAATAAGTATATCACAAGTAGCATGTAAGACAGGTTATTAAACACTTATAGAATATTCACATGTATAACTTCGCACACATAATCTTATTATGCATACTACATGTGGGTACTTAGGTTATAGTGTAGGTCGAATAATCCACCTAATTCTCTAACACGAATGGCTCTAACACGAATGGCTCTAATACGAATCTGTCACACCCAGCTGATGGTGGAAATACGAGGATGTGACAAACAGTATCGTTATAACGCATTGAGAGTGTAAGAGAATCACTAAATTCATTCTCCATCAATGGATCATGATGTCGACTGAAACATAAAGAACTTGTGCCAAAGTAGTCAATACCGTAACAAAATTCTATTCTAGCACGTATAAAGTCAAAAGTTCCAAACTGGAACAACCAGACAAACATGCCCTACTAAATACAAAACAAATCCATCAAACAATCCAAATTGAACACCAAACCATATTGTTCGAAAACCATTCAAACTGTCTAATGCTCTCGTAAGAGCGGCGTCTTATATAGTCTTTAGTTCAATCACACAAGCCTTATTACCGCAAAAAACATGCTTAAAAAGTCAACATATATTGGTGAGTTCACATGTTTAAATAATCTAGCTCAGTTCCATAAATGTGTGTGAAAGGTATATAAGAACTCAAAGATACCAACATAAGCTCATAACTAATCCTAATGATGAACATTCCCTAAGTACAAGTCCAACACAACTTGATTATATTCACCCAAGGGCACACCCAGGCTAAGTTAGTGTTAGCTAGCGTACCGCAATGAAGGTGAGCATGCCGACCCGTTAATACTAACAATATCTCTTCACAAATAGTCATGATTCAAAACACGGGGATTTAAGAACAAGAACACACTCATGAAGGACATCTAGACTTAATCGTATTACCCAAACCACACACGTTAGTTCAATCCACATCCAAAAACCACAACATAATCCAAAACATTTGAGCATGCAAGTACTTACTTATTAAAGTACGTTGTTCATTATTAGTTCAAGTTCGATTTCCATCTTTAAGGTCTATAATCATAGGTTCCTTATTTTTGTTGTTTATTTCTCGTTCGATAATGGAGACATCTTAGTTCATATTTGATGTTTAGTTAACTTTGGGTTATTTTAACATTACACATCTTATGTTCCATCATTATATGTGATCCTTAACTTCTTATTATTGTTTACACATTGATCTTGAAATTCAAGTTTTAGTTGAATATTTAAGCATATTGAGCTAAACAAGCACTTATCTTGCATCAGCTGCTTGGAGGTTGAACCGGTAATAAAACGTCATAAATTAGGTATAAATGAAAAGCTAAGACCCTAAATAATTCCCAGGATAAAAATCAACTCAAATAGATAAGTACGTGAAATATATGACCTCGAGAACATGGACGGACATTCTGCTCGAAAATTTCAACTTAGACCTTTGGTTTTGTTTTGATTGTTTGGAGGACCAAACAATGTTAGATTAAGGTGAGACCATGGACTCTTTCAACATTCTTTTGGACATAAACTACACCCCAATTGGTCTGTATACGACTGAGATATGACCTGTACAAGTTGACCAAGATACAACTTTTGACCACGTTTGACCTGAGACTTAGTACGTTCACTTATTTTATGTTTCACATGACCTATTTACTAATTTAGACCATTAGTTGACTATTGGAATTAGTTCCACCTCGTTTATTAATTTTTTAGTAATATTGGTTCGCGTATTATGTTGTTTAACAACAAAGTTCAATTCTTTTTACATCTATCCGCAATTAATCATTAGATTAACATTCGTTTAGTCTTTTAATGAAAAGGTTTTCCGAAATTGTCTACAAGGTTCAGCAAACTATGGATTACAACCAATACAAATACAATATGAATAGAAACTAATAAACTACAGTTTACCAATTTGTGACGATCCAAATCCCGAATAGCACTATCCTTCACGATCTGATCCATAAAATCAAGAACATATGATTATTAGATGATGATTTGATGGTCAAAGATGATTATCATCAAGAACAAGAACATAGAATAGCAAAATCGCCGAATCAGAATGATTACTTACCGGAATGCGTAGATGACTAGAGATTGATCAAAATTTAACCTTGATTACTTGATCAAGAGCAATATCAATGCAATGATGATGATAGTAGTCGATTTTGAAGAAGAAAAAGAGAAAAGAAAGTGATGGTGGATAGTGTTTCACTATAGGGAATTTTTAGAGACAAAGTCTGTAAAAATAAAGGGAAAATAAGAGGGAGACCCCATTTTTATTGTGACTCGATCGTAAACTGGCAACTTCTCGTACAATTCTGTCCAGTCTAATCTCATGTTCACCTAATTTTTCATTTTTGATTTCTATGTGTTTTACAAGTCTTTCAAGCTATTATATGACATATAAGTTGTGATAATTAATTTTTTTGTCTATGTCAAATTAGTAAACTTTAGATGTAGTCCTATCGGGTGTTTCAATTCAATTACGTTTTTGACGTAAATCTTTGTGATTTAACTTTTCCTAGTTCTTAATCACGATCCCGACATGGAACTATCATGCCAGGAACAATTCGATGAACGTACCACTATCACGATATCTAAGGATCATTTGTCTCTATTAGGCCCATATCATACATTCCTATGTACAATACACTTCTAAACAAGTCAAGTCAACTTTTGAATCAAATTCAACACCATGATCAAAGTTAAAATCCATGGTCAAAGTCAAAGTTAAAGTCAACGCACTTATTTTGTGATGAATGTCATAACTTACGACATTTTTAAAACTTATTTTAGTCCATAATACGTATTTTAAAAAAGGTATTATTCGTGTCAAATAATTAAAGACTATAAATTAGTTACTAATTATTTTCTTATGCAATAGGCATACAAGACTGAACATCGGTCCCTATACTATTTGATTAAGAAATTTTAAAACTGGTTTTTAGTCTCTAATATGTTCAAGCAAAATAACAAAATGTGCGTTTATTATTAGAGATTGAATATTAGTATGTACTTATTTCATCTGCATAAAGCTTTAAAGACTGAATTTCAATTTACAACATCTTCAAGATTGATTTTTAGTCTGGGATACCCTTCTTAAGTAGGTATAATTTGCGTACAAATCGCCAAGCACATGGTACCATCAAGTAATGCACAAGTTTTTTTTTTTGATTAACTAAATCTATTTTGAGTTTATAAAGATTATATGTCACAAGGTTTAGCAAAGGAGAGCTTGGAGGAATTGGTTTGCGCGGAACCTACCCAGGTTCGATCATTGCTCCCCACCTTTCAGCGGTTCCATTGTTTTTCTTTTTCTGATTGTTTTCTTTTTTTAATTTTTTATTCGTTTAACTTTTTTATTTTTTCTTACAAACTTTTCGATCCTTGAACAGTTTCGTTTACGTAAATTTATGTTTATGTTTATTGTTGTTCAATGGTGCTTTTCAACAGTTTTGTTTGAAAAGTTGACTCTTTCATTATTTACCAAAGTTTTTATTAGCCTCAACAACGCACAGATCATAATTTCATTAAAAAACATATGTATAAGAGAGCTGTAGTAACTTACAGTCTCAAATTCTACTTGTTGTTGTTGCTACTGTTGTTCTTGTAATCTCAAAGGGTATAGCAGTCATTTCACATCAACTTAATAAAAAAATTTAGCCTCCATCCGACCCAAGAAAAAATTTGTTACATCTTTATATATTTAGTGTGAAAACTTGTAATAAATATTATTATGGACCAACCTTGTAATAAATGTTATTGTGGACCAAACTTGTAAAAGCATCTTATTGCAAGGACCATTCATGTAATTAACTCTTTAAATAAACATTTTAAGCTTCTAACAATTTTAATATAAATTTCAGTTTAGTTTCTAGTATGATATAATATTAGTATAACCAATGTTAATCGAGGTAAATGGATATTAGATCATTTGCTGATAATCAGGCAAGCTTCACCTATTACAATACTCGTCCCGAATTTGAAAACTAGTTTGTAATTAATATCGTATTTGATATCGTACTCAAATAATGTTTTGGGTTTCTGTTATCCCTAAACATGAGTGCTTTACACCCATAGAGAAACTCAGATACTATTTAAACAACTCTTAAATCAACACGGATATTAATTATAAAACTAGAATATGTAAGTATGTAACTACTCGAAAAGTAACACTTATACACTTTATGAACCATAATATTAAACTACAAGACGTTTGTCATAAATAAATCGGTGTAAAAAGTAGAACATAACAAAAAAATAATAATAATTTATATAAATAAATGCATTATCAAAATATATCCATACATAATAGTATTCAAAATCATAAATTTTAAAGAATTGTAACAAAAGCCTCCCTGCCTCTACGGCTAACAAATACTTTATCAACTTTTCTCCCTTAATTTGCATCTTTATTTATTCCATCTTCCCCTTTATTTGATGCTCTGATTCCACCATAAACAATTCAAAAAGCTCCTCACAACATTCAAACATGCAAACCCATCGCCATTAACACCATCACCATCATTCTTATTCCGATTCCGATGCTCTTCTTCCACTCCAATCTTCCCTGCAAATCAAATAAAGTTGCCATCATTGCTTCAATCCTTCAACAAAAAGATTCCCAACAACACAAATTCATAATAAATTTGCAGAAGAACATCGGTAGGGATGACCTATTATCAACAACACGACCCAACTTTACAAAAAGTTGCAGAACGAATAAAGCGAAAAAGAAGACGTCAAAACTCACCGCCGACGAGATTGACAGATACCCATTTGACGGATTCTCCGGCAGCAAAGTGTACGGCGGCGGAAAAGCTCCGGTAATATTCTTGCCGGAGTTTCCTCCGGTGGGTATCCCGGAGAACCCAAGATTGTACGCCGGAGTTCCGTCGGGTTTAAACAACCCGTAATTTCGCTCCGACGTCGGTCCGGGCTTCAAATTCTCGTTAAACAAAGCGAAAACGAAGATATTCAGATCATACTCAGGCATCGCCGGAGTCCCCTTCGTCTGATTCACCACTTTCAACAGGTTCCCGTTGTATCTTCTAGCATTCTCCGGCGAAGCTCCGGCTTCATCGTCGTCCCCCTTCGACGGCCACCCGGTTTCCGATATCTGCACCGGAAGATCTTCAAACCCCAATCGACGTAAAGCAGCATACACAGCGTCGATTTGAGCAAACAGCATGTTATCGTACTTCAAGTCGTTGCCGGAGTCAACGATTCCGGCGTTAGGCTGAAACAGTACAAAATCCAACGACACCTCCTTCGAATTCCCCTTATAAGCGAAAAACGGATACGCATTGATCAGAAACGGAGCACACGTTTTCGAAAGAAAGTCCAAAATCGGAGTTATACATTGCTTCAAATCTAGCCGGAAAGCCCCCGCCGACGGTGGGTATGAGGTTTCAAGAACGGCTAGTGAGTGTGCGGTGGTGACGGTGACTTTTGGGTCAAGATCGGCGGCTACGAGGGCTGCGTGTATGTTTTTCATGGCCGGAAGGAGGCTTCCGGAGAGGGTGGTGTCGTTGAACGTTAGAACTTCGTTTCCGACGGCGATGGTGGTGATTTTGGTGTGGGGGAGGTGGGGTTGGACGTTGGATTTGACCCATGAGTGGGCGAAAGTGGGGTCTTGAAGGTTCGACAGGTGTTCGTTGCCGATGCCGATGATGAAGTCGATGTTGGTGTTGGCGAAGGCTTTGAGGACTTTGGGGTCTGCGTCGTACAGTTTGACTTTGGTGGCGCCGATGGATTTGACCAAGGGGACGACTTGTTCTGGCGGTGGGAGGTTGTCGGCGATTTGGCCGTAGTTGATTCCGATGGAGGAGGTTGGTGGGAGGAGGACGAGGAGGAGGATGGTGGCGATGTGGAGGAGAGGGGCGGTGAGGGGTGACATGGGTGGTGGTGGGACGGTGGTGCTGCTGCTGGTGGTCGGTGAGATGATTAGTGGTACCGACTGAAATGTTGCATGCGATGATATTGTGTTGTTGGCTAAGTGAATTCACAAAGGGGTGCAAACAAGTAGTATATATTTTTCTGCTTTGCTTTTTACCGTTTGCTTTGTTGATAATTTAAAAAGATTGGAGAGAATACAATGTTGGTTTTAAATTTCTGTCTCTTTAACTCATTTAATAAATCTATTGGTTGATTTTTAACTTTTATGTAGTTATAGTAAAAGTTTTAAAATTATTTTATAAGGGACACTTGTTTACAATTTGCCTTTGGTTTATATAACTTGTCAAATTTTTTACCTGTTTAAATAAATGAGTTACGCTGTTTGTGTATATGTTACAAGATATTAATTTACGTATTAGATTCTTGTCTTTACTAAAGAAAATAGAAGGATCTTGTTTAATTTAATTAGTGTAATTGGTTAAACCGAAACTCATCAAGCTCATTTGTATTTGACTCTAACAAGCATCAGGAATGATAGATGTCACGTACAACAAAGCGATAGTTTTTATTTGTACGAAGAGATACTCATATAGGAAATTGTATACATATCTTTATTTTGCAATGTCGGTGTGTGTGAGATTTCCCTATCCACATTTCACTAAATATGATGCATATGATACAATTGCTTGATGCACCTCTTCCTGTTTTGTTCAACAATGGACCCTACTTTACAAATAAACCACAATGATCCCAATGTTTTGGTTCTACACTAAACCACTAGCGGCTACACCATCATTAGTGCCACCATCAGCCACCTCTCCCTCTCTAACTTGATCACCTCTTCCGGCGATATTCCCTTAAGAACCAGTGTCATCCGCGTCCATCTTTCGAGCATCCCGTCGACGAGTTGTTCTTTTGCTTCTTCTCTTGAGATCTAACCATCAAACCCATCTCTCTCTTTTTCTTTGATTAAACTGCACCATCACTATCACCAAACGATGTTATATCCTTCACATGTATGTTACAAGTCGCTTGAATATCATAATCCTCCAAACCAAAATTTCAAAGACTGAACTAAGATAAAAAAAAGATTAAGTGTTAATAATAAAAATTTCAAAAAATTACAAAAGAAAAAAAATAAAATTAAAAAAAGTGTTTGATATTATCTCAAACATATTTGTTTCCACATGTACTTATTTTATTCATAATCTGAAAGTATTAATAACCCAACAAGAAGAATTTAATCAATAATCACTGAATACAATCCATTGAGAGAATGTCAACACATCTAATGAGGCATTTTTGTCTCGGTGTAAAACTCTTTTTCTCTTTTGGTGTGCATTTTAAATGTGAGGTCATGTGAATTATAATGTTATAAAGATAATATCTCTATTTCTAAGGTAACTAACTAATGTTAACATCTTTTCTATTAGTAGGAATTCATCATTTCTATTGTGTGGATTGCCACATCACCTAATGGAGCTTTGATCCGAATCGGATCCTTTTAATCTTATATCTTCAAGTCCACCTAGTCTAGTTGGTTGTGTTTTTGTTTGATGAAAACATGTCGCCCTTTAAAATATATATTCCTAAACTTTTAATCATTTGGGACATTTTCTTTCCCCATCCAATGTATGCATTTAATGCGACGTCGTTTCGTACGTCTAAGAGAGACACTTTTTGTATCACGTTATGACAACTATTCCGCAAAACATAGTGACGTATCACATACCAGTTGGCAAGGTATTTGAATTATAAGAGACTCTTATTTTGGGTTGTGTCCCCCTTTTCCTACTATAAATATCCAATTTCGGAGTCGTTTGAAGACGTCACCTTCTTTTTACCATTTTCTTTAAGAATCTTCTTACCTTTCTCTAATTTACTTCTTCTATTTATGAATCTGGCTTATACCGGTTCTCAAAGTTCAAGTAGTGAAAATTCGACGTTACACTCATCCCCATCAATTGTAATCTCGACCGTTTTGAGACTTTGAAATAGGTTTATGTGATTTCTAACGACGCCAATTCAAAATACCCTACTACAATTGAAATCCGCAATTGACTCATGTTCTTTTCGTCAAATATGCAATATCTCCATTTTGTCTTTAGTGTGATGTTTTTGCTGATAAAACTATTGTAGGAAGTTAGCCAAAAGGTCACTAAAGCTATCTATCTTGCCCACCGGGAGACTATCATATCAAAACTGTGTCGGGCCTATGAAAATCTGCACAAAAATTTGAAACCACTCATGAGGCCTTTTATTCCCTAAAGCTATTAAAAAGGTTGATGTGATCATTCGATTCTGTGGTTCCATTTTATTTACTTGTCGTAGACGCCATTTTAAGCTTCCAGGTAATAAGTGCTTGTAAGATCCGTGGTGTGAATTTTGATTGTGCCATTCAGGCCATCAGGCGATACAACTTGTATATATCCTTCATTTTCCTCCCCCCCCCCCCTGTTTGGTTTACCATTAGATGCTAAACACCACTACCTCTTTCCGAAGTTATGTAGACAAAGTTGTTCGCAACCTGCTGCATGGGAATATGCATCCCCTCCTATCTGGCGCGCTGGGGTGACCAAAGTTGGATAACCATAGGTTAGTTGCATTTAGACATATGTTATTCTTTCTTGTTGTTCCTCTAGTTGTTGTTGTTACTTGACCTACCAAATTTGTGAAACCTATTAGTGACATTGTTGTAGGAATAGAAACTTCAGGGTTAACCAAATTCTGCATAGCTCTAATGACTCCTCCCTTTGTAGTTATAGGAATTATGTATGTTGGTGATGAAACTTGGCTTATCATGGGTCTATGAGTCATCCCAGATGTGAAGACCCGTATGTCACTATTACAGTAGTGACTTGTCCCTGCTAGAGCCTAAGAGGTAGGACACTTCTGTGATCATAGAGGATCCATGCCTAACACTTATGTAAACTATGCTCATAGGCTAAGTTAGAGTTACAGGAATAGACCTAAAACCCATCCCACGCCCCCAACATGTGATCAAATTGTTTAGAAGAACTATGACACCAAGAAGTAAACTAGAAGCATTGTTGACTATAATTGTTGTACACTCGTTAGAGGTATCTGAGATGAGTCATGCTTATCAGCATGTTTATCTCACATGTTATGTGCTGCCAACCTAGGTTCAAGCATATAGGCAGGCTCAAAAAATAGCAATGGATTATCTAGTAACTGGTTTATTGTGGGTGATCGTGTTGATAAAACAACTTTGATATCATCTTTTATCCTTCATAACATTATAATTATTCCATTGCTCTTTGAGAAGCAAACATTCCTGCAAATATAGCTAAGTTCAATCATGAATGGCACCAATGACATTAAATAACCTTATAAAAGGGATAAAGGGAATGGAAAATGGAAACAATGTATTGATTTCAAAGCTTTTAAAGTATCACTCGCCATAACATTACGTAGGCTTATTCTAGCTCTAAAGTACAAAAAATCTCATGTTTTATGTTTAAGATCATGGGGTATATATAGTCCATGGGGGTGAATGGGAAAACCCTAACCCAACCGATTGATGTTGACATCTCCCTTTCAATAGTACTGTCCTCGATGGTCCCTTCTTCCATAACTCAATTCCTTCTAGAAGGGTATTACACATCCTTTCGTTCCTATTAGTGGATTTCCTCTGTTGGACCTTGAAAGGATCATGCATGCCAATTCAACTAGTACAGGAATGTTGTTCTGGTTAGAAATATGCCAATTCAACTGGTATAGGAATGTTGTTCTGGTTGGAAATATTACTAAGTGCTGAGAGAAATGCTACTAAAGAAAAAGATATGCGGATGAAGCAGAAGACTAAGTAGTTGGTCATCCGTATTAGTCTATGCGGGTGACTTAGACAAATGCAAATGAGCATTTGTCTACCCACATAGACTAATGCAGGTAACAAAACAAATACTTATGAACATTTTAAATAAATGCGGCCAAGTGTTACACACCCGCATTAGCTAATGCGGAGTGTTAATACAAAAGCAGCTGAAGAATAAAACAAATACTTATACAGTTATTTTAACTTTTTTCTTAGTTATTTTAGATTATGTTTTAGGGTAGTTAAGTAAATGTAGAGGTCATTGTAAGAGACCTATAATTGAGAAACTTTTTACCCTTTTTATAACCCTACACAACTATCATTACAAACTCGAAACCCTTATTGTATTTTCATTCTGTCATTAATATACAATCATTTTGAGTACTTTCTATTGTTTTTGATCTTTGATTTTATGCATTGAGAACCTACATAGACCTGTCACAATTTACATGACCATGTTGTATTTCAATCTATGCAGGTTTTTAATGCACAAAATGCATTAGATCTGTTAGAATAGGAATTTGTATCACACCAGTGAACAAATTAATCCAAACAATAATTGACAATATTATCACAATCAGAATTAGAAAAGTCAAAGTAAACAGACCAGTAACAATGCAAACATCACATCAGTCATCATTTATCTGATTTATTGAATTTTGACAAAGTATAAAATTTTATATGAGTAATAATGTTGGTTAATATAGGTGAAGGTAACCCAAGCATTTTACCAATATGAATTCAATTTTTGAAAATAAAAGTCAATCATAAAATAAATGCGAGTAACGGAGTTTACCCAAATACAAGTGACCAAAAACACTTACGCGGATAAGTCTTGTTCATCTGCATTTCATATGCGATGAATAGCGTCAATGCAGGTAATAATGATTACTATGTTTTGAATATAAAATTTTCTAAGTGTTAAAACTTTGGTTAATACTAGTGAACAAATGTGAAGCACAATACACAGTATTAAGTGTTCATTAGTATTTGATTAATGCGGGCAATAGTAATGCGGATTCAATAAATGTTCACCGCATTTGTTAATACGAGTGGTACAATGTTCACCATATTTGTCAAATGCATACAAGAGTTTTCAAAATAAGTATGCAACCGCATTAGTTTATGCGAGTAATAGTAGAAATGCAGACAAGTTATTTGTTCATTCGCATTTGTTAATGCGATGAAGGGTAACCAAATGCGATCCATATTCTTACATCCGCGTTTGTTTTCAACACATGAAACTCAAAAACAATATCATTCCGCCTATTTAAACTCAAATTAGAACCTCATTTAATACTTTTCAAATTTGAGAGACTAAATAGTGCGATGAATGTTCTTCATCAATTTATTTCCAATTCATTCACATACCTACGATTCCTACCGATTTCAAACATCATTATCATCTTACATTGATCATATACCATAGAAGTATCGATTTTAAGGTGATTATATGTTCTATTGATTGAACGGATACTCAGACAAAGACGATGATGAATCCTATGTCTAAAAATGAAAAAGATGATTAATAATTAGTGAATAACACTCATTCGAACATTAATGAACAATATTTAATGATTATTAACTTGATTGAATCAAAAGACAAGATTGGGAAAATACCCGATAAACAAGGGTTTGAAATTTGAAAAAATAAAAGATGATGTCAAGCATGATAATGATCAAATGAAGTTGATGATAAACAATATTTGAAAGATTCACATGATTAAATCATATGCTGATGATAAACATAATGCTGATTTGCATGCATGTGATAAAACTGTAGATCATACTAATTTTGACTTTTGAGAAGTTAAATCTTGACCTTCATATGCAGAGTCAAACTAAATCTTGACAATCTAAAATTCATTCTCATTATTAGTCATCTCATACATGTGTCTCTTGTGCAGATAATGGAAATTTTTAGAACATACTTCATTAGATCATTTTGGAGATCAACTGAAGTAACTATGATTCATGACATCCCAAGGTTGATTGGAAGGATTGATGCATAACATGTGCTTATCATTATAGAACAAACTGTGAGATAGTGTCTATAGTTTGGTGATGATGCTAGCCAACCTAGTGATATTGATGAAGATGAGTTATGGGTATTTATTTCTAATATTAGATACGAGGGAGGTTTTAAGGGAAAGCAGATAGTAAAGGGATAGTTAGATCTACAATGGAGATTTCTAGTCCACTACTATCAGCATTGCTTGTCAAAAAGAAAGACAGGGTGGATTGATATTCCTCTTACTACTTCATCTGCTATATGTGCATTATGCACTAACCGGCCATTCAATATGTATGGTTATGTAGTTAATGGCATGTTGTCTAATGTTAGTGAAGGTAGAAGATAAATGTTCCTGATGTACCTAAGGTTTCTTTAATATATCATCAACCAGGAGTTCTTAGTATAGTTGGTGTTGGACCTATGATGGATCTATCACACTACAATCCTAAGTCATATAACTATATCAAGAAGTGGGATCCTAGGATTAATTACAGTGTTGCATACTTCCTTTTATTTCCTTGAATGATGGAACAGGTTGATCAAGGCAATATTGAAGGTGAAGAGGAATAAGCAAAAAAGCAACAAAAAGAACAAGCTGAGGAACAGGTTGTAGAAGTTGTTCAAGAACAAAAGGTAATTCAAGAAGAACCTGAAGCAGAGATTCAACAAGAGATTGATCTCCCGGATGTACAAGAAGAGATTATTATAGAAGGTTAGAAGGCAATGTCACCACAGATTGATATAGGTGGTGATTCTCACATTGCTTCACCTAATCATGCATAATCACCTATTCCATCACCAGCTCTATCTCCATTTCATGCTTCACCTGCTCACATCTCTCCTGTTCATATGTCACCTCCTATTACTACTGAATAAGTTAGTACTAGTGAATCTACTAGTACTTATGATGATTCTGAATCATCTCCGGATGATAAGGACATGATGATAGATCACCTAAGAGATAGAAGGAATTTGGATCTATGGATAGTGAACAAGATAGACCAAGCACATCAGGAAAGAATAACTTTAGCTATCTTTTTGGTGTAGAAAGTAAAGTTGTTGAGGTGCATTAAAAAGGGTTTTAAAGCATGTGGAAAAGAGTTGTTAAGGTTAGATGGAGCATTTATGAAAGGACCATACCCTGGTCAAGTGTTAATTATAGTTTGGTGGGAACCTAATAATGGTATTATCCTTTGGCATATATCATTGTGGAGGCTGAGAATAAGCGTTCATGGCTATGGTTTTTACATTGTATTCAAGAGGATCTTGATATTCCACAAATTGCAAACTTCACTTTCATTTTTGATAGACAAAAGGTTAGTGTAATAGATGGATGCAAATTTTTTTTCCTACAATAGTATTGTCTACTTTTAACTATGTTTAACTTGATCATTACAGGACATAATACCAGCTATTACAACTATCTTCCCAGCTTTAGAGCATAGAATATATCTAAAATTTATTAACCAGAATATGAAACAACAATGAAGAGGTAAAGCCTATGAATATCACTTGTGGAGATTGGATGTAACACCCGAAATTTTTGTCAAAATAAAAGAGGATAAAGCAATAAAAAGAGAAAATAAAAGTATCTTTAAAGAAAGGAAAAGGAGTCAAAGTGGAGGGGGCCAATGTGTAAAGAGTACAGAACTCAAATATTTTAATAATTCTTTGAGTATGGCCGCCCATATATCTTTTCCACTACTGCTTTTCGACTGAAAAAAAAGAAGAAAGAAGAAGAAGAAGCTTGTTTCTCTCGGTTATTCAGGAAGAAGAGGCTGATTTTCCCGAATTGGTGAGTGTTTTTTGTGTTTTTGGTTTGGTTTTGTTGGGTTTCGACCTTAGAACCGATTTTTATCTGTTCTATGTGTTTGGTTGTTTGTTTTGGTGTGTTTTAGGTGTTTAAACTCTTGTGCACTCAAGTTTGGAGGAGTTTTACTTGTTGGCTGCATAGGTGAGTTCTAGACCTTGGTTTTTATATGTTTTAAATTTCTTGGGGCTGAAAATGCATGTTTAAAAAAAATGTTTTACAACTGTTATATATGTGCCCGTATGTATTTGTGTATGTATGCTTGCGTTTATGGTTGATTATGTGTTGTTGATGCTTAGAATGATAGATATATGTTAAGAATAGGTTAGAATGTAGATTGGGTTTGAAAATAAGTCTGAAATATGTATAACAGTTGGTCATGCGCCCAAATAGGGCACATGCGCCTGGAATTTTGACTTAGAAAACTTAAGTGAAGCTCATGCGCCCCAATAGTTCCCATGCGCCTGAAATTTTTGCCAAAATAGCCTAAGGACTAGTCATGCGCCTGAACAGTACCTCATGCGCCTACTGACCAAGTGACTAAGTGTAGTTCATACGCCCAAATAGTCTTCATGCGCCTAAGTTTCTCATGCGCCTAAGTGTTGGTGCGCCCGCATAGTGCTCATGCGCCTAGAACACTTAGAAAATTTTCTGAATTTTAGGAAAAAAGGAAATTTAAGGAATTGCCCTGGGATGTTTTGATGGTTGTAGTTGTTTATTCCATGCTGTTTATGGCTTGTTCTTATGTTCCATGTTATGTATTATTGTGTGGCTTTACGTGGTGTGTTTATGTTCGTATGCGTAAAGTATTATCATAATGAAAGTGAAAGATTAATGATAATGAAAAGTGGAACATAAAGAATGAATGAAAGTCTTGCAAGCAAATTGAATAGAGGTGCACGACCATGTTGTCGTTAGCTTAACTGTGTGCAGTTTAGCTAACCCGAAGGATGCACACTGGGTCAATCTTTGAGATTGATGGGACCCTTATGGCATGCCCTAGGTATTGGGTTAGGCTTCGTGCGCAATGTTAGGGTTCTATTTATAGACCTCGGCCCAGTACCCGCTTCGTGCACAATGTTCGGGGTATTGCACATTGGTCTGGTAGAAAGTGAAATATAATGATAAAAGTACGAAATGGAAGAGAAGAATGATGAAAGATAATAATGAATATTATCTTGTTGTACGTATGATGTATGATCACGTACGGAAGTAATGAATTTTATGAAAAGAAAGTATTTTAAGAAAAATGATATATATATATATATATATATATATATATATATATATATATATATATATATATATAAGCAAGGTATTTTAATGTTTTAAAACTAGAACTCACTCAGCAACGCTGACTTTTATGCATTTTTCAGTTGGCAGGTAAAGTTTGCTGAGGGTGGCACGTGGGGGAAGCTACTCGTCGGGGCAAGACTAGCATCCATTCAATCTTAATGATATTGTTGTTTTGTAATGCAATTAAAAGGTTTTTTGTAACTTAAGAAACAATGATGTATTGCTTAGCAACAGTAATTATTAATGAAATGAATGGTTTTTGTTAACTTAATCCGCTGCTTAATCTTATAAAATGTACAATGCTTTATATGTATAATGCTATGATTGACCAACTGTGAGGTCTCCGGGAACGGGGCCTTACAAGTTGGTATCAGAGCCAAAATTTAAGAGAAATGGGTAAATATTTTCAAAACCTAAACTTAAACTGAGAATGGGACCGAATGGAGGGATGCCAGCCCAAGTAGCTACGTCCCATCAGGTATTTCTTTTCTTAATGTTAACCGGTATTATGTGCGTGTGCTATTTGATTTATGTGCTCTTAGTAGATTTGAATACTAATGTAGTTAGGATAGGAAATGCTCGGGGGATGAAGAGTAAAGTAAGTGGCTAATCACAACTGGCCACTGTAATTAGGGACTTACTATACTTAACATAAACTGAGCTATTACCTTGAATGATCGTGTTAGTGTTTGAATCTTATAGTGTTAGAGGATGGCTGGTGGTAGATCATCGAAGGCTTCCTGAGGAGGAGTACGAGGTGGTCGTGGTGCTGGACCACGTGTCACGAGGAACAACACGAAGACTGCTGAGACGGCCCCTGTAGGGCCCGAGCTTCATCACCCGGAGGGCGGTGATGAGAGTGCTAACTTGAGAGACTCAGTAAAGAAGGCAGTCGTGGAGGAAGTGCATCAGGTCATGCAGACGATCCTACCGTCTATGGTGACCGAGGTCATCCGTGCGATGAGGGAGGATAAGAGAAAGGAGAAGGAGAAGGAGGGAAGGACCACGGCTGGGAGAAGAGGGAATGAGGAAGATCATGATGAGGAGGAGCTGAACGCTGGGATGGCGGCTTCCAGTGATGAAGAGGAGGTGGAAGTGCGGGAAACCGCGAAGGGGTGTAGTTATGGGGCATTTCAACGATGCAAACCCCCAACTTTTGATGGCAACGGTAATGCTGCCGCTGCTCACCGCTGGGTAAGAGAGATGGAGGCGATGTTAGAGATTAGTGAGTGAAGGGAGGACCAGAAGGTGAAGTTCGCCACTCACTCGTTCATTGACTCGGCTCTGTGTTGGTGGGACAACATTGTCCAAGCCGAGGGCAGCAGAGCCATCGGGAAGATGAGATGGGGAGAGTTGAAGAAGATGGTAATCGAGGAGTTCTGTCCTCACCGAGAGCTCGACAAGATATAAAGAGAGTTCCTACAGCTTGAGGCGGGAACCATTACCCACCAGCAATACACCACCAAGTTCAACGAAATGGCTAGGTTGGTGCCAGACCAGGTGACACCCGTGTCATTAAAGATCAAGAGGTATATCCAAAGGTTGCCAGTGGATATCCGCAGACACCTGATTGCTACCCGATCGAGTACCTTTAGGTCAGCAGTGGACCTGGCAGGAAGACTCTATTATGAGAGGGAAGTGGCTATGGTTGAGGTGAGCAAGATGGGTGGTGGTGAAAAGAACTAGAAAGGGAAACGGTTTGGGCGTGGTGGTTACACTCCAAACAACAAGAGGATGAGAATGGACGACCTAAGGGTGGCGTCATCAAGCACGGGGATAAAAAAGTGTGATAAATTTGGGAAGGAGCACACTGGTGAGTGCAAGTGGGGATTAAAGGTATGTTTCAAGTGCGGGAGGCCTGGTCATATTGCAAAGGATTGTAGGGTGTTGAGGTGCTATAACTGTGGTGAAGAAGGTCATGTGAGTAGGGATTGCAAGAAGCTGAGGGCCAAGAGTTCCGGGGCGAAGAAGGGGACCGAGAATAAAGGGCAGAGGGCAAGCGCTAGAGCATTCACGATGACCCAGGAGAAGGCCAGAGTGGACCCCGACGTCGTGTCAGGTATGTTTCTAGTAAACCAAACTTGTGCCTCTGTGTTATTTGATTTTGGTGCTAGTAGGAGTTTCATTTCTGCTGCTTTCTGTGCTAAGTTACCTGTCAGTAGTAGGAGTATTAATGAGCCCTTTGATGTAGAAACTGCTATTGGTAAGTCCACCAGAATTTCTGAGATGATAGAAGATTGTGAAATAGAACTAGAAGGCCATAGATTCACTACTAAACTATTTATGATGCCCCTAGGCGGATTTGATGTAGTTCTAGGGATGGATTGGTTAGCAGCCTATGAGGCAAATATTATGTATCGCAAGAAGATGATTCGATTAATTACGCCCGATGGAAGTTCGGTGACGGTCTACGGTGATAGAGTAACAACGGTTCCTAAGGTGATCTCAATGGTGGTGGCAGAGAAGTGCATGAAACGCGGATGTAGTGCCTACCTGGCTTATGTGACGGATGTGGACGCGTCAGTACCACAATTGTTCAATGTACCAGTAGTGTGTGACTTTCCGGACGTGTTCCCAGAAGACTTGCCGGGTGTGCCACCGGACCGTGAGATCAAGTTTCAGATTGATTTGATACCCAGTGCTTAACCCTTTACCAAAGCACTGTATCGATTGGCTCCGACGGAGATGATGGAACTAATGGTTCAACTGCAGGAATTGATGGATAAGGGATTCATCCGACCGAGTATCTCTCCCTGGGGTGCTCCGGTCCTGTTTGTCAAGAAGAAAGACGGTAGTATGAGGATGTGTATCGACTACCGAGAATTGAACAAGTTAACGGTGAAAAACCGATATCCCCTGCCCAGAATAGATGACTTATTTGACCAGCTCCAAGGTGCCAGTTGGTTCTCAAGGATAGATCTCCGATCTGGCTACCATCAATTGAAGGTTAAAGAGCAGGATATTCCTAAGACAGCTTTTCGCACGCGTTATAGACACTACAAGTTTCTTGTTATGTCTTTCGGTCTAACTAACGTGCCAGCTGCCTTTATGGATTTGATGAACCGAGTGTGTCGGCCAATTTTGGATAAATCAGTGATTGTGTTTATTGATGATATCCTGATTTATTCAAAGATTGAAGAAGAACATGCCGGCTACATACGCGAAGTATTGGAGACGCTTAGGAGAGAGAAGCTGTACGCCAAATTCTCTAAGTGCGCTTTCTGGTTGCGCGAAGTTCAATTTTTGGGTCACGTGGTAAATTCTGAAGGAATCATGGTGGACCCGGCGAAGGTTGAGGCGGTGATGCAATGGAAGAATCTGAAGATGGGTTTCGAGATTCGCAGTTTCTTGGGTTTGGCGGGCTACTACAGAAGATTTATCCAAGACTTTTCCAAAATAGCCTCACTTTTGACCAAATTGACTCGCAAGGATGTGAAGTTTATGTGGGGTCGAGAACAAGAGAATGCTTTCGAGGAGTTAAAGACGAGATTGACTTAAGCTCCTGTTTTGATGTTGCCCAAAGGAAACGAAGACTTAGTGGTCTATTCAGATGCTTCTTATTCGGGATTGGGTTGCGTGCTAATGCAACGTGGAAGGGTAATAGCCTACGCGTCCCGACAGTTGAAAATCCACGAGGTCAATTACCCCACGCATGATTTGGAGCTTGCGGTTGTGGTCTTTGCGTTGAATATTTAGAGACATCACTTGTACGGGACGAAGTGCACAATCTTCACTGACCACAAAAGCCTAAAGTATTTCTTTGAGTAGAAGGACCTCAACATAAGGCAGAGGAGGTGGCTGGAATTGATCAAAGATTATGATTGCGAGATTTATTACCACCTGGGCAAAGCCAATGTAGTAGCCAATGCCCTCAACCGGAAGGAGAAACTTGAGCCGATCCAGGTGAAAGCTTATCAACTAGTGATGACCTCTGAAGTGATGACCCAGGTCAAAGAATTTCAAAATGAGGCGTTGAAAGAAGATCGCCTTAACTCTGAAAGGATGAGAGGTCTAGTCACGGAGTTAGGAGAAAATACCCATGGAGTTAGAACCCGCTTCGGGCGGATGTGGATCCCTCGTTTCGGAGACCTACGGGGGCGGATCATGGATGAGGCTCATAAGAATCGATTCTCCATTCATCCCGGTGCTACCAAGATGTATCATGATATGAAGAAAGATTACTGGTGGCCGGGTATGAAGCGTGACGTGGCGGAGTATGTGAGTAAGTGCCTTACTTGCTTACAAGTGAAGGCAGAGCATCAGAAGCCATACGGGAAGATCCAACCGTTGGATATACCCGAGTAGAAGTGGGAGCACATCACCATGGACTTCATCACGAAGTTACCTCGTACGACAAGGGGGTACGATACCATATGGGTGATAGTTGATCGATTAACAAAGAGCGCCCACTTCTTATTCATCCGAGAGGTTAGCGGATCTATTCATTAAAGAGATTGTAGCTCGTCATGGTGTACCGTTGTCTATCGTGTCGGACCGTAACACCCGGTTCACATCAAAATTTTGGAAGAGATTTCATGATGCGATGGGGACGAGGCTACACATCAGCATAGCTTACCATCCTCAGACAGATGGTCAGTCTGAGAGTACGATCCAGACGCTCAAGGATATGCTCCGAGCATGTGTGATCGATTTTGGAGGGAGTTGGGATAATCACCTACCATTAGCGGAGTTCTCATACAACAACAGCTATCATGCTAGTATTGGCATGCCACCATATGAGATGCTATACGGTAGAAGGTGTAGGACACCCACATGTTGGGGTGATGTCGGGCAGAAGGAGTTGGGAAGTCTTGAGGTGATCGAGGCTACGACAGAGAAGTTAGAGAAGATCAAAGCCTTTATGAAGGCGGTGAAAGATAGACAAAAGTCGTATGCCGATAAAAGGCATAGACCAATCGAGTTCAATGTGGGCGATAGAGTCATGTTGAAGATCTCACCTTGGAAGGGGATCATCCGGTTCAGGAAAAGGGGTAAGCTGAGTCCAAGATACATAGGGCCTTTCCGAATTATTGCACGAGTAGGAGAGGTGGCCTATCAAATAGAACTACCTGATGAGTTAAGAGGAATTCATCCGACATTCCATGTATCTCATCTGAGAAAGTGCCTAGCTGATGAAGATATGATTGTACCACTGGAGGACATCGAGGTGGATGAACGGCTTAATTATGTAGAGCAACCAGTGGCACTCATCGACCGAAAGGAGAAGAGACTGCGAAATAAAGTGGTTCCACTTGTGCGTGTGCAGTGGAAACACCAAAAGGGTTCTGAGTCTACGTGGGAGACTGAGGAAGAAATGAGACAACACTACCCACAGTTGTTTGAAGAGTGACGGGTTTCGGGGACGAAACCTCTTTAAGGGGGGTAGACTTGTAACACCCAAAATTTATGTCAAAATAAAAAAGGATAAAGCAATAAGAAGAGAAAATAAAAGTATCTTGAAAGAAAGAAAAATAAGCCAAAGTGGGGGGGGGGGCAATGTGTAAAGAGTACAGAACTCAAATTTTTTAATAATTCTTTGAGTATGGCCGCCCATATATCTTTTCCACTACTACTTTTCGACTGAAAAAAAAAAAAGAAAAAAGAAGAAGAAGAAGCTTGTTCCTCTCGGTTATTCAGGAAGAAGAGGCTGATTTTTGCAAATTGGTGAGTGTTCTTTGTGTTTTTGGTTTGGTTTTATTGGGTTTCGACCTTAGAACCGATTTTTATGTGTTCTATGTGTTTGGTTGCTTGTTTTGGTGTGTTTTAGGTGTTTGAACTTTTGTGCACTCAAGTTTGGAGGAGTTTTACTTGTTGGCTGCATAGGTGAGTTCTAGACCCCAGTTTTTATGTGTTTTAAACTTCTTGGGGCTGAAAATGCATTTAAAAAAAATGTTTTACAACTGTTATATATGTACCAGTATGTATTTGTGTATGTATGCTTGCGTTTTATGGTTGATTATGTGTTTTTGATGCTTAGAATGATATATATATATGTTAAGAATAGGTTAGAATGCAGATTGGGTTTGTAAATAAGTCTAAAATATACATAACAGTCGGTCATGCGCCCAAATAGGGCTCATGCGCCTGAAATTTTGACTTAGAAAACTTAAGTGAAGCTCATGCGCCCCAATAGTTCCCATGCGCCTGGAATTTTTGCCAAAATAGCCTAAGTACTAGTCATGCGCCTGAACAGTACCTCATGCGCCTACTGACCAAGTGACTAAGTGTAGTTCATGCGCCCAAATAGTCTTCATGCGCCTAAGTTTCTCATGCGCCTAAGTGTTGGTGCGCCCGTATAGTGCTCATGTGCCTGCATAGTGCTCATGCGCCTAAAACACTTAGAAAATTTTCTGAATTTTGGGAAAAAAGGAAATTTAAGAAATTGCCCTGGGATGTTTTGATGGTTGTATTTGTTTATTCCATGCTTGTTTATGGCCTGTTCTTATGTTCCATGTCATGTATTATTGTGTGGCTTTATGTGGTGTATTTATGTTCGTATGCGTAAAGTATTATCATAATAAAAGTGAAAGATTAATGATAATGAAAAGTAGAACATAAAGAATGAATGAAAGTCTTGCAATTGAATAGAGGTGCACGACCATGTTGTCGTTAGCTCAAGTGTGTGCGGTTTAGCTAACCCGAAGGATGCACACTGGGTCAATCTTTGAGATTGACGGGACCCTTATGGCATGCCCTAGGTACTGGGCCAGGCTTCGTGCGCAATGTTAGGGGTCTATTTATAGACCTCGGCCCAGTACCCGCTTCGTGCACAATGTTCGGGGTATTGCACATTGGTCTGGTAGAAAGTGAAAGATAATGATAAAAGTACGAAATGGAAGAGAAGAATGATGAAAGATAATAATGAATATTATCTTGTTGTACGTATGATGTGTGATCACGTACGAAAGTAATGAATTTTATGAAAAGGAAGTATTTTAAGAAAAATGATATTTTTATATATATACGCAAGGTATTTTAATGTTTTAACACTAAAACTCACTCAGCAACGCTGACTTTTATGTATTTTTCAGTTGACAGGTAAAGGTTGCTGAGGGAAACTACTCGTCGGGGCAAGACTGACATCCATTCAATCTTAATGATATTGTTGTTTTGTAATGCAATTAAAAGGTCTTTTGTAACTTAAGAAACAATGATGTATTGCTTAGCAACAGTAATTATTAATGAAATGAATGATTTTTGTTAACTTAATCCGTTGTTTAATCTTATGAAATGTACAATGCTTTATATGTATAATGCTATGATTGACCAACTGTGAGGTCTCCGGGAACGGGGCCTTACATTGGAACGACAACTACATGTAATTATCTCTAAAATTGTCTAAGTTACTATCAAATTGACTTGTTAGCTACACTCATGCAATAATTCCAGAGTTCAAGTTCAAATAAATCAACTTAAAAAGTATTATATAAAATGCTATAAGTGGTGAGCTGGTATATCACCATAACACTGGTCTAGGTCTCACTTTTTAGGTACTAAATTAGATACAGTTAAATGTAGATTGTACACTTGAACGAAACACTTTATTAAATTCTATAAGGAAAGCATGTTTAGATGTTTTGTTAAACAATATGTGTGAAGTCTTAAATGCCAAAGCAAAAAATCATCTGAGCATAAAAATATAAATTTTTTTTTTTATCTTTTTATATAAGGATATTATACTTGTTTTAAAGACAAAAAACATTCGTTTTTATTCTGTAATTGTAAAATAAAAATTTCGTACATAAAATTTATGAATGTTTAAAAATATATAGAATTTGAAAAAAAGTTAACAAAAGTGCTTATTACTAAAATAATTTTTTAACAAGCTTTTTTATTACAATTTGATTTTCACCATTGATTAAAAAGATTGCAGGATCGGTGTTTGTCTCACAACACAAGATATTCTCACAAACTCATTTAATATCTCTTGGGTTGATGAAGCAGAATCTCTAGTAAGTTCACAAGTAATATAATAAGTTAATGAAAGCACAAGAACACAAGAATGAGTTTTCAAGATACTTGTATATATTACTTCTCAACTCAGTATTACAAGACTCTTACAAGCATGGTTAATAAGTTACATGGAGAAACTATATATACTACTATCTACACTCGGTTATACTTGAAAAACCAGCTGGAATTTACAACTAGACAAATACTACATTGCTAGAAGTAAAGCATCTAAGATACAGTAATAATATCCTAGATTAGGTAGTCATGACAGGCCATGACTTACCTTTTGTCACCAACTAAGAATGACAACTGTAATAAGGGGCTGTTTGATATAAGCTGACTCGGTTCAGTCAGAGCTGACTGCTAACCGGGTAAGTGGTCAGGCTGTTTGATTTTCCTTCCTCGCCATCTGACCGAGTCTTTTGCTTTTGACCCACCCTTTCCCTTGCTTCTGACTCGATTTGGATTTTTGAGACTTCTGATGCAGTCCGGTCCATACAAAACATTCAAACAACCCCTAAGTTGAGAATGGTGAATAGTGGATTAAAGTATGGTCAACTACACGGGCATGGGAAAGCGCCATGCAGTATCAGAGTTGTAGCGGGCTGTCAGACAGACCATACTTATGTCCACTAGTTCATAGTTGGTTTTTCCGAAGGTAAATGACTTCGGAAGAATACGGAAGAAACAACTTCTTACGAACTTCTGCAAGTTTTCAAGACTTTATTCTTCGGAAGACTTTGTCTTTGGATCTTTTAAGTTGTATACTTCGGAAGGAGAACAACTTGGTCTCGGAAGACTGAGTTCTTCCTTCGGAAGTTCTTCATACTTTGAGCTTCGGAAGATCTTTGACTTAGCTTCGAAAGATCTTTGACTTAGCTTCGGAAAATCTTTAACTTAGCTTCGGGAGAGCAGCTTTGTCTTCGGAAGACCACTTCATTTAGCACTTCAAAATTCTTCTAAGTGTTGTTTTGGTTGCACTAGCATCATATGATCCAACAAAAATTAATGGTTAAGAATTCTTATTTTATTTTATAAATCTAAAGTTCTTTTTATTCAAAAAATTCAAATAAGTGTATTTGTACATAAAAGGAAAAAAATAAGTTTGGAAAACATATTTAAACCAGGAGGTTTTTCTTTTCTCGCAAGACTTGTTTCCCAATCTCATCGCAAACCCTCCGTTTTTTCTCCGATCTCCGTCGCCGGTAATTTCTAACTCCGGTATTAATCCAATTGAGTTTACGAGTTACTTGTACTCTATTTGATGGTATCATGTGGTTCACTTGAATTACAATTTAGGGTTCATTTCATGCCTAATTCCTTCTTAGGATTACATAGTTTTTCTCCGTTGTAAGTGAATTAGTTTTTGTTTCCTTGAATTTCTTTTCGATTTCGATTCGGCATCTGACATTAGGGTTTTCCATCTCCTTCAGCCTGATCTGGTCTGAAACCCAATTTTCGATCGGTTATTACGGTTTTTCATTCTGTTTTTTGGGATTTTGTTTTCGTGATGTGATGAGAAATGGACTAAGAAATGGACGGAATTGATGGAAATGAGATGAACAATTGAACCCTTATTTTTCTTTCAATTTTGTATGATGAAACTCAAAGCTTGGTTAGAACTTTGTTTCTTAGCATATGAGTTTTGCTGTTGATTGATGAGTTTCATGACATATATTAACTTGAACTAGGATTTACAGTTTTGGACATCGGATTTGTGTGAATCCAGTTTATGCACTATTTATGACTACCTTTGTTACTTCTTATAAGTTCAGTTGTTATATGACCTTTGTTAATATCAATTTATTGAGCTTCTGATTATATCATTGGAATATTATTTGTTCGGTATACCGAGGTGCTTTTCTGTCAGGTTATCATTATTGTGGAATTTGGATTTGCAATATTTGCCTTCTTTTCTTTATAAATTTGACTAAATTGTGATATTTATATGCCTTTGGAACTGAACAAGGGTTTGTGCCAGCGAATTCCATCCTTTACTTTTGCTTGTGAATTCAAGGTTGATTGCTTTATTGCTTATATTCATGGATATGAGCAATCCAACTTGTTTATCTTGAGTTTCTATGTCTGTCATGCCTACTCACATTTCTGATTGTTATTATTATTATAAAGCTGAACTTCTGCAAGGATAGTACTTGTATAGTTTTGTTGGCAAGCTCATTGAATATGTCATTGATAACACATATTACTTTTGATGTCCTAGTTGATGACACTATGACTACTAAGATATGATGACATGTTTACTCGTAACATAATTTTTTGATGGAAAGAATTGTATTTTAAACTATGTTTTGTAAAAAGCACATATGAATTTTGTATAGTTTAGCTACCACAGACTAAGTGTGTCAAACCACTTTGTTTGAAATTGGGTGTCTTTGTCATGATTTTTTTGTTGTTCAATGCAGTTTTGAGCATAGATATGGCATCATCACATCTTCCTGCCACATCAGAATCACTTGACCTAGCTTCAGAAGCTAAAACCCAACCTGAAGCCATAGCCATACTTTATCAGGTCCTAGATAACCCTGCATCTTCTTCTGAAGCCCTACGGGTCAAAGAACAAGCGATCACAAAACTTTCAGAACTCCTTAGAGAAGAAAACAGAGGAGAGGATCTCCGTGGTCTTTTGACCACATTAAGACCATTCTTTTCGCTAATTCCCAAAGCTAAAACCGCAAAAATCGTTAGAGGAATCATAGATTCGGTTGCCAAAATACCAAATTCCACCAATCTTCAAATATCATTATGTAGAGAAATGGTAGAATGGACCCGGTCTGAAAAACGTACCTTTTTAAGGCAACGGATTGAGGCCCGGCTTGCTGCATTGCTAATGGATAGCAAGGAGTATTCAGAAGCTTTGACCCTTCTTTCAGGTTTGGTCAAAGAGGTGAGAAGATTAGATGACAAATTACTCCTTGTTGATATCGACTTACTGGAAAGTAAACTACACTTTTCATTAAGAAACCTACCAAAAGCAAAAGCCGCACTAACAGCTGCTAGGACAGCTGCAAATGCAATCTACGTGCCTCCTGCTCAACAAGGCACCATTGATTTACAGAGTGGAATTCTTCATGCCGAAGAGAAGGATTATAAAACGGCTTATAGTTATTTCTTTGAAGCTTTTGAGGCATTTAATGCACTTGATGATCCAAGGGCTGTTTACAGTCTTAAGTATATGTTGCTATGCAAGATCATGGTGAACCAGGCTGATGATGTGGCGGGGATTATCTCTTCAAAAGCTTTGAAGTTTTTGGGTCCAGAACTTGATGCAATGAAAGCTGTTGCCGATGCTTACGCCAAGAGGTCGTTAAAGCTTTTTGAAATGGCCCTACAGGATTTTAAAGCGCAATTGGATGAAGATCCTATTGTCCATAGGCATCTTTCTTCTCTCTATGACACACTTTTGGAGCAAAACTTATGCAGGTTAGGATTATGATCTTAATTGTCAAGGCAAGTAGTTCTTTGGTTGGGTTGGGTTGGGTTGGGTTGTGATTTTAAACACACTTTTCAAAAATATTTATTTCTATTATTAATAGCTAGTAACTAAAATATGATTACAATTTTTTGTTATTATCACTAATAATCTATTTTTATTAACATGTTATTTGGGTTTATGCATTAAAAAAGCTTTAGATGACTATTAAGCCAAATCCACCCATTCATAAGGTGAAATTGACACATCTACTGCCTCACCATAATTTGTATCGCTGCTAATCAAAATAGGTGGGCTGGGTTACAGGTCAAGACAGGTAATCTTGTTCATACAGGATGGGTCAGTTTGGGCTGGTTGTGACCCAAAACACGCTTATATCCAAACATATAAATTTTCTCATAATAGACAGCGTTTCTTATGATCTCAAAATTGATACTACTTGATGATAATTTAGTATTTTTAATAAAATAATTTAGGAGATTTTATACATTAAACATGCACCTTGGGCAACTTTTGACTCGTTTCTTTTTCAGCTAATTTGTTTTGACCCAAGATAGAAATAACTCCAAATTAACCTGTTTCACAAGTAATAATGGGTCAAAGTCGTCGCCTCTATTCTTGTGCAGATTGATTGAACCGTTTTCAAGGGTTGAGATCGCTCACATAGCGAGCCTAATTGAGCTTCCAGTGGAGCATGTGGAGAAGAAACTGTCACAGATGATATTGGACAAAAAGTTTGCAGGAACACTGGACCAGGGTGTCGGCTGTCTCATCATCTTTGAAGATCCAAAGACGGATGCCATCTTCTCTGCAACTCTCGAAACCATCCAAAACATGGGCAAGGTTGTTGACAGCTTGTTTGTCAGATCCGCCAAAATAATGGCATGAAATGCTCAAATAAAACGATTTTCTACTTGTTTGAAATGCAACTTTCTTTGATTATGTTTCGTCTCCGGTCTTCTGTCGTCTCAAAACTGAAATTTATGTAACAGAACTCTTTGGTTAGAAAAAGACCACTGTTCCCCACTCGAAGGGATCAATGGAGTAGGCAAAACAAGTCATCTTCTTTTTCATATTCTTAGGCTAGCCTTCTCTATAAATGTATTTGTTTGCTCCCTGATTGGGAATTGGAGGGGTGGTTTGGTAGTATTTTAATGGTTATTAAGAAACTAGCTTTAAATAGTTTATAGTCTTTTAATGGCTAAGAGGTAATTTTAAGTTTAAATGGTTAAGAGATAACTATTAAGATATTACCTCTTAACTATTCAGACTTAATGTTATCTCATAACCATTAAAATGTTATGAATCATTAAAATGTAATAGCCTCTTAATGATCGTTAAGAGCATATCAAACAGTTTTAGATTTCTTTCTTTTTGAGAGTAATGTGGAACTCAGTCAGGATGGTGGTTGATTGGTGGTGGGGGTGGTGTGTTATGGAGAGGGTTGCAGTGGTGATGTTAACTGAGGTTGTGGTGGTGGTCTTGGTGGTTATGATTGGGTGTAAATTTTTATTTTTTACGATTTGAGATATTAAATTCCTCTTTTTATAGAATATATTACATGACAAGTTTTTAGATGCATTTATGGCTGTAATTTCTATATGTTTACTTGAAAATGGTCGTTTTAAATTATATGTTAAAAACTATGTAAAATAAAGTTATTTGAAATAGTCACATAGCCTTATGGCACATTCTCTTCACCGTCTTTTCCATCCTGCAAGAAACCTACACCAAAATCATAGATAATCTTCTTCATGATCAAAAAAGTCCTTTGAAATCCAAAACAATTGAGATAATCTTTTTCCCTATTTAATTTTAACTTGCAAGAAATTACCTAGCCTCAAAACCGAAAATTAAAAAGCGCTTCCCAAATGTTACGTATCAATGTCCAATTAGAAATTGATTAGAAATCTGTTAGCACGCGACTCCAACCAAAGGATATGGAGATGGGTTGGTGTGTGCTGGTTTGTTTATGTGTTGTGGTTGCCAGTGGGATAAGAAAACAAGGAGAGCGATACCAAGATCTTGAGAACTTACATCATGTTAATAGCTTTGATAATTGTGGCTAAATGAATGTTCTAATAATGTGGGTAAAGCTCATACGAATCCCAACATAATATAATGATAGAACTATTAGCATGAATCGACCCAAATGAGGTGGGACCATTGAAGCATCACCAATAGAGGGGATGAAAAACATGTTTAGGTGGCACTTGCATCATTATTTCTCTCTCTCTCTTGTACACTTATAATATATAAAAACCACTCTCTCTTCTCTCTCTTACTTTCCAGTCAATGATCATAGTTTATGAGGATAAGCTTCTCTACACTCTCTCTTCCATATCACTACCTCTCTTCTTCACTTTATCAACTTTACCTCAAAAACATAAATAAATAAAAAAACTCTCCATAAAACCTCTACGCTCTTAGGGTTACTTGTCTCCCTTTTATAAATAAAGGCTTACCTCAACACATTCTATATATACGCCATGTGGCAGCCTCTGATTAGTCCACAACTTTTAGTTTTTTTTTTGGATTTTACCGTCTTTTGTCAAGTTAAATACATTTTTTCCCGGCTACCAAGACGTAATGTATGGTTGACGCGATGGTTAGTTTCTTGCATTTTAACGCGGATTATATGGGTTCAAATTTCACCGCGAGCATCTTTTCTTTAGTTGTTGTTTGCCCTTTTTTTACTTTCTTTTCTTACTAAACTTTTCCTTTTTTACTTTTCTTGATACTTTTAGTTAAATTATTTTTTATTTTAAATATTATGTCATAAAATGTTAAATATAATATTGTTTTATATATGTGCTTCAATCTTTAAAAACAAAATATACTGACTTCATATGTTTTCTTTTAGTATGGTATTGTCACCACGGCAACTCGTGTAACAAAATTCACAAACACTTCGCAATGTGTGATTAACTATGTTAGTATCATCGCACGGGTTACTCCAAGATGCGCGCGGGATAATTGTGTTAATGTATATGCTGCAACACGTGTAACGAAATTCATAAATGCGTGTAACGAAGTTCGTAAACGCGTGGTCACGCTTTAGGGCACGACACATTATTGCCACCGTAACAAAGTTCCCAAACGTGTTATTAATCACATGAATATCATCGTATGACCCCGCTACTAAGTGTGTGTAACTTTGCTAGTTACAATCTCATTTGTTATTGATGAAACCCTCACTATACATATCATCCTTCTCTTACTACTGAGAACTAGTTTTTTCTCTTCCTTTCCTTGCCTCTTTTGACAGATGTGTCATTGTCTTCATCGTAAGACGTCTCTCTCACTCTCTACCGCATACTAACTATAGAGAACTATATATGCTTATATATTGAAATACACTATCAATACATGCTTATCGCATATAGATTACTAACTTGAGCGTCCGAGGGTGTTCCTTGAGCTCCGCTTAACATGATTCAACCCAAAATCATGTACGACCAGATCTTGTTGTAGCATCAACTGTCTATGCACCCTTGAACTAAACGTGGTGCTCTCTACCACACTCGTATATGTGTCTTTCATGTGATACACATGTTTGCCTCTTTGTTTTCGTCATAGTCAACAAATCCCCAATCTCCTTGTTTATATGGGGGGGGGGGGGGGGGGGGGGGGGGGGGGGGGTGCGCAAAAGCGTGAAAAAGACTTGCGTCAAAATATTGTTACAAACCCAAACAATGAAGTGAAGAAAAACGAAACCTACCGTAAAATTAAAGTCGAATAAACTCTTCTGCTACGGCAAGATCGTTAATAATATTTGAATTAATAATATAAAGAAAAGAAACGCGTTAAAAAATTAGCGATCGTGTTAATAAAAATGAAAGTTGAACGTTTTAAAAACCTAACGGTTTAAAAATCATTTAAAATTACTGGTCGGTTTAAAAATGAGGCTATGAGAATTCATGCTAAAGCGTGGACAAATACAAACATGTCGCAACGAAAAACTCAAAATTTATAAAACATTGTCTTTTTAGAATTATAAGAAGAAAACAAAAAAAGTAAAGAAAGAGTCGAAACCTTGTAAGAACTCGACGAATCGTATTTTTGCTTTGATGATAACTTGTGCATAATAACCCGCAAATCTGTTTCGAATTAAATGTAAATCGAAAATAGATAAAAATAAACATGTCGAAACAACATACTCAAATTTTTATTAAACATAATAGTTTAAAAGTTATATGAAAAAATATAATAAATTCATAAATAATTATATAATAAAATATCAGTTAAGAATAAAAAATAATAAAATAATCAATCACAAAAATAAAAGAGACAAAAGGGATATGTGCATTTGATACTTGATACTTGTACATGAAGCTTAAATGGTTCCTTGTATGCCTTTTATGATAAAAAAGATATAAAACACTATGTACAATAACAATATTCACAAAAAAGCACAAAATATAATGTACAATAGCATTATACATAAAAAAGTTATTAATTAAAATTATTTAAATACCATCTACAAAACTTTCACATCTCGTGCATTTCATCAAAAGATATAAACAAGCCCATGAAATAGTTTACATATCAGTCAAGCTTTAGATCCATCTCCTTTTGTGTTGTGCACACTTTGAAGGATCTAATCATAATAAGTTCATAATTGAAAGGGGTTAACTTACACAAAGTAAAAGAGGTGAATAAATGAAACCAAAAATTTGGTTTAATTAATTAGTAATTATCGGTTTGTTAGGAACAAATAATCATTCGTTTATCTAATGCAGTTTGTATTACATTATGAGTGAAAACATTCACAACTCATTCCTTATTTTTATTGTGAGTGTGTTCCTTAAATTATAGGGAACGGTTGAGTGGTTATGAGAAGAGGTTTACAAACCGGTATTTTTACCCAAACCAGTTCGGGTTCAAAACCAAACCGGTTTTTTTGTCATGGAGTCAAACCGGTATTTTTCAAACCGGTTCGGGTTAAAAACTGGTTTGGCTTACTGGATACTCAAATATGTCAAACCGATTTGGACCGAATTGAAACCGTTTATTTTATAAACCGGTTTTAGGACCGGTTTAAACGGTTTTTAACTTTTTAAACCGGTTTATAAACCGGTTTTGAGGGTGGGTTTACCAAACCGACATACAAACCGGTGGTTCGGGTCGGTTTGGGACCGGTTTGGGCCGGACCGGTTTTTCTTTGAAACAGGTTCTGGTTTTTTTTTCCGAAGCGGTTCATGAACCGGTTTTTTTGCCCATGTCTAGTTGTGAGTGAAGTGAGAGAAAATTTTACTATTTATTTGTATATTTGGTAAGATACATTTCACCCCTTATAATTTTTTAATATATTTTGAAAATGATTGTTAGCGTAACAGAGAGAAAAGCTAATAATAAAAGCATAAAAAGTATTATTTAATCTAAAAGGAGTAAAAAATAGTGATTTTTAATATAATTATCTAAAAGGATAAGATTAAAAAATGGGATGCGAATACTCCGAATGATTTTGTTTATTAATTTAATTATTTAAATAGTATTTTAGGTTGGTTAGGATTAGCTTATGTCTAGTATAAAATAGGGTTATGCATTCAGTTTTATTAATCGAGTTTAGTATAAGAAAAATTAAAGTATGTTACTTCAAATTTGCGTGTTTACATATATTTTCGGATTGATTCAATTGTTAATTCAAACAATTAGTGTCAGAGCTAAAGTTCGTGGCCTATGTAGAGCCAATCGAAATTCATGGAAGGAGAAGAAACCAATCCAACTATCTAGAAGAGATGGCATCCGAACTCGACCAGAATAGACACAAAGAAAATCGACAACAAACATTTTCCGTTTATTAATTATGTTTGATTATCCTAGTAGAAAGAAGAAAAGAAAAAAATGCAAAGAGGAAGAAAGCAAGGAAGCGAGCAAGCATCACTCCAGCTAAGTAGCATCGGAACGGGTACGGGAGGGGGGTACGAGGACAGGGACGGTACGAGTACAAGGAACGACAAATATAAAAAATTCTACATACAAGTACGTCAAAGGTACGACCAAAAAAATATAATAGAAAATAAAAATATATCAAACAATTTCCAAAGCAGACATTAAAATATTAAACAAATTCTAAAAATAAATTTCTTAGGTAATCCCACAATAGAGGTTCTTGTACTGATATTGATGATCATTGTGCTTCTTGAGAATCCATAATCGAGAATTTGATAGAGATAGTCAGATAGATAATATTGATGATGGTTTTGGCTAGATTGGTAGGTGTGTGGCGATTGGCAAAAAAGATGAAGGATGAGAGACTCTCTCGATAGTAGGAAATGACAGTAGGGATGGAGGAGCAGGTACTTGTTGTTTCCTACGATCGATGGGATTTGAAATTTCAAAAGACGATGGAATTTTAAAGGGTTTAAACCCTAAATTTAATAGGAAACGCAACTGAAACGCCCTAGAAACATCCCTGTGCAGTACCCTGCGAAACCAAAGCGCCCTAGAAACGTTTCCTACGCGTTTTCGCTTCAAACAAATACCCGAAATGGTTACTGAATGCTTGGCAGCACTTCGGTGCTTCTGAGCCCTCCAGAACATTAGGCTGAAATCATTTAGATAGTTGCAATAGATCCAGGGCGGTGACCATGTTTGTTCTTAAACAACAAGCGTTTCAAGGAAAGGTTCGACAACATAGCTTTCTTCCTTGCCAAGAAAAGAACGGATTGGCATACGATTAGTTCTTTGGTAGAAGTAATTCGACAGGAAGCATGGAAAACGAAACAACATGGTGCTAGATTTTTGTTTAGCAACTGGGTAAAAACAAGAAAGCAATGGCTAGTTTTTTCAGTTGAAGGTCAACAAGCGGATCACTTAAACGAACTAGGAAGATGTAGAAGTCCGGAGTAGCAAGTTTTGATTCAAAGAAAGTGTTTTTGAAAGCAAGGGTTCAACCAATAAGATCTAGGACGTGACCGAGGTAGAGGTCAAGGTCTAGGAGAAATCAAGGAGATGAACGGTTTCAAACAGAAATGATAAGCGAAGGTAAATATCAAGATTATGAGGGTAAATGAATGATCTAATCTTGATATGTTCATAATTTAAGTGGTTGAGGTGGAGTGAAGCCGGAAGTTTGATTTAACTAATTAATAGTTATCAATTTGTTAGGAATAGATTATATAGAGGGTTTAAATGATAATTCTTTTTTTCTTATGAGAACTCTAGAAACTAATATAATATACAAGTTTTCAATGATAAAAAGGTAAATAACAAAAATATAATAAAAAGAAAAATAACATGAAAACTTCACCCGCGCTACGCATGCAGGAGTTTGGTTGTTTTCCCTCGTCTTATGCTACCGTGACTTTTTTCATTGTCAGGTCGGCTCATTGGAAACCAGAAAAGGGTATACCGATACCGGTTCCGATTAATATCGAGTACCGATGCCAATGTTTGACGCCAAAAACACAAAAAAATATAAAATTTTGTTGTTAATCCTAATTAGAATTTGGGTTTTAAAATACATTATGTAATAAATTTGGGTTCCGATAATATAAAACTTTTTGCCTTTTGTGGTGAAAAGGCAAAAAAATAAAACTTTGTTGTTAATCCTAATTAGAATTTGGGTTTTAAAATACATTTTGTAAAAATATGTGACTAACATATTAAAAGGCAATCTTTACTGTGTGAAGTGAAGTTGCTTTTTAATATATATTATAATGTAATTTTAATTATAATTCTTTTAGTGTAACTAATACCACAGTTTTCTATAATTTTCATTTAACTATCTACCCCCACATGATCATTATTACATACATAACAAGCATGACCTACATAGAATGGCTAGTCCTTATGAATCCATTATATGGCCCTCAACCCTCAAAGGACGAATCCATAATAAGTAGTATCCTTCTAGATTTTGGCCAGTTTGACGTGTCAAAGTCACGATGGGAGATCAACTATATGTAACCATGCAGCAAATCAAGCTAGCAGGCAGGAATATATGTTCCCTAGCTATTATGCGGGATATGAAATAGCGAGGGAGGGAGTGTCGTATGCTTGGCTCGAGCACCATATAGGCTGGGAAATGATCACGAGAAAAGGTGTTTGACTAACTCAAGGTAGGGATCGTGTTCAAATGTGTTGATCAAAGTGTTTTTGGCCGAAGCAATCCGGTTGAAAGATGGTTACCGTGCTAAAATTAACAGTAATGACAACAATTTTCATGTAATTACATTTATGCAAAACATGAAAGAAATAACATACATAAACACGTCAACATCAAGTTCTCAATTTTGAATTTAGTCATCATTTAAAGCCTTCATCACCAAGGGTGGGGGCTGGGGCCGGGGCCGGTCCCGAGAGTCTTTGAAAAATTTTGGGCCCTGAACAAGTAGAAAAAAATAGATCCCTATACTACAAAGTGACTAATCCATATGTGAAAAATCTATAATTTGACAATAATTGTTATACTAAAACAAAAGTATTATAGCAAAATAATCTAATTATTTACTTAAGCGGATCGTGAGGCCCTCGTAGTGGTTTTTAAATGTGTTCAGATTTGATAAATGATAGTGCACTAAACTAATTAAAATGTTAATAGGCCATAAGTTTTAATAGGTCAAAATAAACAAATTGCTATTGGGTTTGTTAATAACCTATAGTTGTTTTTAAAAATATTTATACATACATATATAATATAAAAAAATTTAAAAATTTGAGGCCCCTGAGAAGATCGGGCCCTGAGCGGTTGCCCACCCCACCCCCCCTCAGGGCCGCCATGGTGGAGCACTGGATATACTATAAACTTAGAGTAAATTACTATTTTAACCCCTGGGATTAAGACCATTTAACTCTATCAAGCTAAAAAGAAATCTTTTGACATATCAATCCCTAACATTTTATTTTTTAATTTTTTTGCTCTTAATACTAACTCAGTTAACTTTTTTTATTAAGTGTAAGGGTATTTTAGTCATTTTATATCTAAGGACTATTTATGTAAATTTTAAGATTTTAGGGTTATTTATGCACATTTGCGAAAGTACTAATACAACCACCACACACCAACCTCACGCCTCTACCTCACTCTCACCTCCGTCTTCTCCGGCCAACTTCCCACGGTGGTCCGATGGACGCGTACAAACAAAGCTGCAATATGGACAACAATACCTTTATTACAGATTACATCTGTGATAGTCATCCTTACATTATTAATCCTCATCGGCGACAACAAACCTCCGCCTCCGGGTACCGTCACCACCAGCACATTGTCGGCTGCCATCGTCGGCAACATCGAATCAGCCGGCAGATCGATCAACTCCGATCCGGTTAATCTCCGATTAGGAACAATATGAAATCTAATGTTAGATACAAACATAGTCTCTCGCGAAATACACCGCCGTTGTCGACGGCGAACACCGTCTATTCAACAACAGCAACAGATCGAGATGTGTTGAATCAAATGTGCGGCGACAGAGTAGCCACGGAGGCCGTAAAACACGTTCGTAAGCAACCGGCGGACAGTAGTAAACTGTGGCGTAGTGGCCGGAAAGGAGTGAGACTTCATGTGTTCGATCTGACATGAAAATGGTTAGAGGTGTCCGAGGTAGCCTTGGATGTCGTGAATGATGCGGTTGTTGTCGTTGAAGAGGTCCGGTAACGCCACCGACGAAGATGATGGAGAATGTGATGGCGTTTGGTGGTGGTGATTTGGTGAGAGTGCGGTAGTGATGTGAACTGTGAAGTAGGTGTGTAGTGACTATATTGGTATTTTTATAAATATGTGTAAATAAACCTAGACATCTAAAATTTACATAATAGTTTTTAAGGGATAAAATGATCAAAACATCGTTACATTTCAAAAATAATGTGTGAAAAAGTAGCTTTAGAGATTATCATTAATCAATTATTGTGTCGTAAATTTTATCAAAGGTTTATAGTATGAAAAGCTAAATCTACGGATAAAAGGTTTTTAATCTAGTATTAGTGTATTAAAATTTAGTATATATGTTTATGAGTTCTTTAATAAATTATTTATTCTCCTTTCAACAAGCTTAGATTTCAGTAAAAAACGTTCCAAGTGCCTAAAATAACTAGTGTAGATACTTTTTTTATCATTAATAAATTTCTTATTAAAAACAATTAAAATTCAATGTGTAGTAGTTCGCTAAAAAAATCTACATGACATCCTAATGACAATCCTAATCTCACAAATGCATGTATTTTAAACAAGTTTATTAAAAGACTTTTGACTTTATGGTATCGGTCTTTTATAAAACTAGCCTGATCTCTTTAATAAAACTAGCACAAGCTCAAGTCGCAATAATCAAGTTCAAAAACCAAAATATCCGCAATTCCATCACTTCCTACACAAAGATGACCATAATTTTCAGGCTACATGAGAATCCATTATTCTCCTAGAAAGAAAAACCGAGAGAATAAACTCATCACGAACGGATGTCAAGTGAAGTAAAACTAGGTGTGGAGATAATAGTCCTTTGCCAAAAGGATATACTAAACTTATATGATTAAGGTCATACAAACCAAGAGGATTCTACAAATATCCACGAAAAGACAAACCACAGGCTATCATACTATTACTATTACCATTACCAGACATCGAATTACAAAAGCAAAATCGATCATATGTGGATCCTTCAAGGTGGTGCTGTACAATGTATGCCTATTTTCTGCACATTAAACATTTGTCACGATGTATAGTTGCTAGAAAATATAATTAAATTTATCTTTCCTCTAATTCTGTATGATAGAATTAAGCCTAAGTTTAGTAAAAAAACTAATTTTACCTAAATTGATTGAAATTATATTTCAGATAAATTGAACAAATTTAAGGTTAAAGGTATCCTAATAGCATACCTTGACTCCAACATTGGTGAAAACAATCAACAAAAGTTGTCTCTTTGCAAGATAAGTCTACGAAACTTCATGCTCAAATTTTTTGAGGTCATTCTTAAGGTTTTCCAACTCAAGCCTGTATTGCTAGAATAAAACAAAAAGAAAAAAAGAATTTAATGGAAAAAAAAGAAAGAAATGGAAGCAAGTGTTGATGACACCTGGTAACATCATCTTGTATGAGTAAATGAACTCAAAGTTGTTCTAACCTCATGAAACTTTTCCCACCATTTCATGGACTTAAAGTATAAGAAAAACCACTCCATTGCCATGTCATATTCAATAGTATTTGGCTGTGAAAAATGTGAAGTGGATACTGCTTCATCCTAGAAAATGAAGACATCATAAGTCGACATCATAATATAACAGAACATAATACAAAATAATGTAGTTTACCACGCGTTTATTTTGAAATCTAGCCTTGTTGATGGCCAGATGGCCAAAAAAAATCAAACTCTTCTTTGTTGATATTGGAGGACAAGGAGTGCCAACAAGAGGCCTGTGGAAAAATATGTAATGAAGTGTGGTTGGAAATAAAGCTAAAAGTATTATAAAAGCAAACAAAAAGAAAATTGGTTAAACCTACAAAAAAAAAAAACCAACACATTCTAAATTTGCATGAAAAATGTCCCTCAACTATTCTTTTTATATTCAAGTCCTTAAACTTGTTTACAGTACACCTACTTGTGTAAATTTTTTACAAAAATGACACGCCCACTTGTATCGTCAAATATGATAGAAGTGATGTATTAACGAACAATGACATGCATATCATCCACATATCACAATGACATGCATATCTAATCAGTCATAGATTTTAAAATCTAGCCTTATCAATGGCCAAATGGCCAAAAAAAATGGAGACACTTTTTGTTGATATTGGAGGACAAGGAGTACCAACAAGTAATGATTTGTGCTAGTAACCGAACAGGTTTGCGTATTTTACAGTTAAGGGGTAAAATGTTTACTCAATTTGCGTTGAGTGACTTAAGTTGGTTTTTATGGTATTAGCCCTAAATGAAAAGAAAATTCAAATCTTGAGATGATGTATAATTCAGTTCGGTTTAGAAATATGATTTACATGAACATTTGCCCTCCATTTGATAACATCAAGCATTCTTCATCCAATTTTTCAAGGATCCTCTGAGCTGCTTCCTTTGTTTTAAGTAAAATCAGAGCTTGAGCTAGAAAATGGAAGTTCAGAATTTTATTCACGAATACATAAAAGAAGAGTATAATAGTAAACAAATAAATATTTGCCCTGTTACTTTTCGAAACATACCATAATGTGGGCTAGATGCTAGAGGGCGCTGTATAATCTTTGCATCACACATTTCTCTAAAAACATGCCAAATTATGTCCTGAAATTAAGGTTACAAAGGTCAAATTAATACCTTTTGACATAAAAGGAAGTGATGACAAGAGACGATAAACTCCATGGTCAGACAACAATCAATAAGTGACATCAAAGTTACATAAAATGTATTCGTATGTTTCATTATGGCATAATTTAGATCAATAAATATAACATACTTAACAAATCTACAAAAAGAATATTTCAATTACCTCGACTTCTCCGGAACTAAAATCTGGATCCACATTATGGAGTAAAATGGCTGCTCCTTGCTCATATGCATTCTTCAGTCTATTGTCCCACTGCTAGATGGAAAGAAAGAAGGTAATTAATGAAACTGACTTCCAAGATCCCTTTTAAGAGAAAATATTTAAAAAGATTAAGAAAATTGAATGATAAAAAAGTAGAAGAAGAATACTAACTCGGCGGGGACGACGGCTTGAATCCTGAAACAATTTTAGAAAAATTTAGTAGTAACCAGAACAAGAGCTCAACATAAAAACCAGATGCCACATCAATGATGATAAAATACCATAGAACAAACAAACATACATAGAAGATCCCACTCATAGCAAAGCTATTTGTAGGGTCTAGGGAGGGTAGGGTGAGGACAAACCTTTCTTCTATCCTAAAAGATAGAGAGGCCACTCCCATTGTGACCCCCCTACTTCAAACAATTAATTATATTGGTCCCATAGTGATCTATATTTATTACAATGTCATACAATAAGGTGACATATAATAGGTTAGCACACAAAGATAAAGCATACCATATGATAGTATCATACATTCATACATAGATAAAACCTACCATAAGCTAACACAATAAGCATACATAAGAGAGCATATGAAGATAGAGCATACAATGAAGTTAAGTGAGTCAAAGTGTAAGAATTAGAGTAAGGCTAACCTAAAATAAGTTGAGTAGGAGTGTGGATACCAGCCAATGCAAATGAGAGGTAAGGAACCCAAAAGTGTAGAAACAGGGTAGAACAAAGGTAAACTAAGGCAAACAAAAACATACATATCCTAAAGCTAGACCAAGGCACATGGTAGTGTAGAAAGAAGATAAGGCCCAAAAACAGGTTTGTACCCTCTCTAGAAGTCCAAAACCTTAATCCTATGCCTCCAAGAACTCCCATCCTCGATAATGTCCTCTGAGAGGTGCAACTTTAACAAATTCTTTCTTAATCCTCTCATCCCAAGTTAGTTTGGGTCTTCCTCTATTCATGCCCTCTATCGTGAGTTTTTCTACAATTCTAACCGACGTTCTGTCTCCTTACGTGACCAAAACATCTCAACCTTCCCCCTCAAATATAATGCCATACAGTCAAATGCCAAATAATTGCTCACTAGATATGTTCATAGAACAAAGAACATGATAATAACTTCTCGGTAAAATGAAGATGCGTAATGCATTAACGTTGATTTTAATACATTTAATTATCGATGTCAAGAAACACTAATGGTTTGGCTTGGACAGTTTGGCAGTCTGAGCTAATTTTTTTTGTTTCGAACATTGGAAAACTATAATAGCATTCAAAATTGCAAAGCTAACTATTAATGGTAAGATACAAATACATATTCTACAATTAAAATGTAAGCTTATATCATAAAGTAAAGAAGCAAGTTGATACTTTATACCATAAAAATACATTTGAATGAAAATACAAAATGAAGTAATTAACATTTAAAATTTTAAACCATAAATCCCAAAAAAAAACCATAAAATGATCTATGAAATAGCATATACGGAAATAAAAACCATGTTTTGTTTTTGGTTTGGGATAGAGAAAGGCTAGGAATATTTTTTGAGAGAATAAGAAGGTTAAAAGAAACATATGCCTTGTGACTAGAACTCGTGTTTGTTCTAAACACTTGACATGCTCGATCAATTGAAATTATTAGTTGACTTAGGTTATATTAGGCCCGGCCAATGGCATATAGCAGCCAGCCCTAGTACCCTTGTATAGATCTATATATATGATCCTATTGTACTCTAATATTGATTACAATCAATATACAATCATTATACAATTCTTATACCAGTTTATTTTGGTATCAGAGCCTAGGGTTTCTACCCTGCTCTTTCTACCGTCACCTAGCCATACAAAGGCTGTTACAATCTGCTCTCCTCTTTCTTTCTGCCGTCACCTACCCTGCTCCTTTTTTTTTTTCGAACCAACCCCACAATGGCTGCCAATCAGATTGTTGCCTTCACCACCACTGAAAAAACAGCCCATAACTCACATAATTTGGCTTCACCCTCTCTCCTACCAACTATGGTCATTGGAAACTAATGATCCAGCCTTTTCTGGCTACACATAGTCTATTCGGTTATGTTGATGGAAGCATTCCGTGCCCTCCTTCAGCTCTTTCTTCTCCAGAAACTTCCGAAGCCACAACTGCTGCCACCAAACCAAACCCTAATTACACAACCTGGTTATGTAATGATGCTCATGTTCGCATGTTAATACTCTCAACCATCTCTGAAAAATCCTTCCAGCATGTTCAAGGTACCACCTCACATGAACTTTGGCTTGGTCTTGAGCAAGCTTATGCCCCACACACTTCAAGAGAATTCACTTTGAAAACACAACTTCTAAAAATCCAGATGAAAGGAGATGAGACAGCCTCAGCATACCTTGCCAGGGCACAGGAGTATGCAAATGCCCTCACAAATATTGGTCAACCTATGCCTGAAAAAGATCTTGTTATGCTGGTTGTTGCAGGTCTTCGTGACGAGTACAATGGAGTCAAACAATGTCTTCTATCGAGAGAATTCACTGCTGTCTTTTCTGAGCTACCTGCCCTTCTTGCAGATCATGACTTTTTGATCCAGAAACCAACCACTACCATCCCACCTGTTCAAGCCTTCATGGCTACTACTGCAGCCGGCCCCTCTACTGCTCAATATGATACTGTTCAGGCGCTTCAACAACTGGTTGCTCGCTTAGGATTTCAACTGCAGCCTTCCCCCGGGTTGTCCCAAGCCACTGCCCCCTCAGGCCTTTTACACCGACAGGTCTGGTCACTCCAACTTCAGCCGTGGCCGAGGACCCCGTGGTAGGCGTGGTGGGCGTGGCTACAACCGCAATTAGAATGGCAACACTCGCAACCAAGGTCAGCTTAGTTGGGCTTCTAACCAAAACCCTGTTTATGGAACCTGTAACAGGTGTGGTATTGGGCATGTACCATCTCAATGCCCGAATAGAGACCCGTCTACTCTTCGGCCGAGACAACCATCGGCTAATTATACTGACCATCAATCACAAGTCTCTTCGTCATGGCTTCCGGACACAGGTTCCAACAATCATGTAGCACCGGATATGTCTGGTTTTGACTCCGCCGAGCCTTATTATGGTGATGACAATCTACGTGTTGGTAATGGTAAGGCCCTAACCATTTTACATATCGGTACCTCACAAATCTCCTCACCCAACAAAACTTCTTCCCTAAACCATATCCTTCATGTACCTAAAATCAAGAAAAACCTCCTTTCTGTACAAAAATTTTGTCAAGACAATAACGTTTATTTTGAATTTCATGCAAATTTCTTTTCTGTGAAGGACAAGTTTACTCACATTATCCTCCTCACGGGTCCAAGTGACGGTGGACTCTACTCGATTCAACTTCCAACAAATCAGTCAATTCCTAAAGTTGCTTTCTCTAACGTTCGTGCTACAACAACCACATGGCATCAACGCTTGGGACATCCACATCACCGGTTGTTTCACACTATGCTTTCCAAATATCATTTACCTATTTCTGCAAAGACTTATAATTTCCATTGTGATTCATGTTTAGCTGGAAAATATTCCAAACTTCATTTATTGTCTTCTGCTTATAAAAGTACTCATATTTTGGATTTAATTTTCTGTGATGTTTGGGGACCAGCTCCTGTCACCTCGTTTGATGGCCATACCTATTTTCTATTGTGCGTTGATCACTTTTCTAAATTTATGTGGTTGTTTCCTTTAAAACGAAAATCCGATGTGTTTGCAACCTTTAAACAATTTGTAACTATGGCTGAACGACAATTCTCCACTAAACTCAAAACCGTGCAAACTGATTGGGGAGGGGAATTCAGGAACCTTTCTTCCTTTTTTGCTTCCATTGGCATAGTTCACCGTCTCCCTTGTCCTCACACCAGCGAGCAAAACGGTGTCGTTGAACGACGTCATCGCCACGTTGTTGAAACCGGTCTAACCCTAATGGCCCAATCTCATGTTCCTCAACGTTTTTGGCACTATGCTTTTGAAACTGCAGTTTATTTAATCAACCGAATGCCTTCCCGTACAAACTCAAATATTTCCCCCTTTGAACACTTGTTCAAACGGAAACCAGATTTTTCCTTCCTTCGGGTTTTTTGTTGTCAATGCTTCCCTTACCTCCGTCCCTATAATCCAAACAAAATGGATTTTCGATCTACCTCGTGTGTTTTTCTTGGTTACAGCACCTCTCATCACGGCTAGCTTTGACCCTGTCTCTGAACGCATTTATATTGCGCGTCACGTTCGCTTCCATGAACACACTTATCCTTTTCTTTCTCAACCCACCGAGCCACCCACCTCAACCAACCCATACGTTTCCTCTTACCCCATGGACTCCATTCCTATACACACCAACATGGAATCTCCACCTAACACCTCCCCACCACCCGTTTGCCCTACTTCTACACAAACCGCCAATCACCCTGCTAATACCTACTCTCGTCGGTCCACAACACCACCGACGTCTGCAGTTCTAGCCTTTGATCGTTACAACCAACAACAACCTCCATCCCCACCTACTCCAACTGACCACCCACAAAACCAACCTACACACCCAACCCCCCTGCCACCTCACTCTCCACCTACTCCACCCGACCAGCCGCAAGACCAAACTACACAATCTGCCCACCTACCTTCCTCACCGCCTACTCTACCTACACCACCCCACCACCCCCGCCTCCCATACAACGCCAGCGCCCACCTAACTTACGCCCCCACCCCAAACAAACCAAACCCTACAATCCCTCTTCCTTTCATACCTCCACTACAACCGACACCGAACCTACCAACTTTGCCATTGCCAACCGAGAAGCTCACTGGCGTAAAGGCTATAGCGGATGAATATTCCGCTCTTATCCGTAATGGTACGTGGTCCTTGGTCCCTCGTGTTCCAAACACCAATGTTGTTGATTGCAAATGGGTATACAAAATCAAACGCGACCAACATGGGCTTCAGTCAACAACCTGGTAGCAAAAGGCTTCAGTCAACAACCTGGTATAGACTACACTGAAACCTTTAGTCCTGTAGTGAAACCCACCACAATCCGGGTTGTTTTATCATTAGCCGTTACCCAACGGTGGTCCTTACGACAGCTTGACGTTCAAAACGCCTTCTTACATGGTGATCTGAAGGAAACAGTGTATCTCAAACAACCATTAGGGTTTGTTGACCCTCACAAACCGAACCATGTGTGCCTCTTACATAAATCCTTGTATGGACTCAAACAGGCACCTCGGGCGTGGTTTGACAGGTTCTCATCTGCCTTGACTGCTCTCGGTTTTCGGGGTTCTAAAATGGATCCTTCCTTGTTTATTTATTCGGCAAATGGGACACTTATGTATATGCTAGTGTATGTCGATGACATTATTTTGACAGGTAACAACAACCAGGCTATTAATCATGTGGTAAACGCCTCAGCCAATTGTTCCTAATACAAGACATGGGGCCCTTATCTTACTTTCTAGGCATTGAGGTGGCTCGTCAAGGTTCTGATCTCATTCTCTCACAACGCAAACCTAATACAAGACATGGGGCCCTTATCTTACTTTCTAGGCATTGAGGTGGCTCGTCAAGGTTCTGATCTCATTCTCTCACAACGCAAATATATTCATGAATTGCTGGACCGTGCCAACCTATCTCAGTCCAAATCGGTTCCGTCACCTTGCACCACAGGTGCTGCTCTCTCTCTCTCTCTCGATGATAGCTCTCTTTTTGATGACCCGGTAAAATACCAACAAATGGTTGGGGCATTACAATATGTTACTCTTTCACGGCCTGATATTACATTTGCAGTTAATAAAGTTTGCCAATTCATGCATTTCCCTACTGACAATCACTGGTCCGCTGTAAAAAGCATTCTAAGATATCTACACAGGACTGCAGATCATGGTCTTTTGATTTCTAGCTCCTCATCTCCTGTTTTGCATGCCTACACGGATGTTACTGGACCACCCTTGACTGCTTTCTCTGATACGGACTGGGCTGGGTGCCAGGATGACCGTCGATCCACGGGAGAATATGCTATTTATCTCGGGTCAAATCTAGTTTCATGGTCAGCCAGAAAACAAAAGATTGTATCTCGGTCATCTACTGAATCTGAGTACAAGGTTTTGGCTGATACGGTGGCTGAATTGACCTGGCTTGAAACACTACTTATGGAACTTCGTGTCTCACTGCCTTCGGCTCCAATTCTATGGTGTGACAATTTGGGAGCCACATACCTTTCTGCTAATCCAGTTTTCCATGCCAGGACAAAGCATGTGGAAGTGGATTTTCACTTTGTTCGAGAGAAAGTTGCTCAAAGAAAGTTATGCGTCCAGTTCATATCTACAAAGGATCAAATTGCTGATGTGTTCACAAAGCCACTGTCTTCGGATCGTTTTCTTTTCTTGAAGTCCAAGCTAAAGGTTAGTCCCCGACCTTAGCTTGAGGGGGAGTATTAGTTGATATACTTAGGTTATATTAGGCCCGGCCCATGGCATATAGCAGCCGGCCCTAGTACCCTTGTATAGATCTATATATATGATCCTATTGTACTCTAATATTGATCACAATCAATATACAATCATTGTACAATTCTTATACCAGTTTATTTGAAATGAACATTATATCTGTATACATTTACAAAATATAATACAAGTATTATTTGATTAGCAGCTTAACCATGCAAATCCCTGGGCTTTAGGTGCCAATGTGCATCCTATATATATGAACTCAGAGTTTATTTCTTTACCCATTCAAAATTTTTTATTTAAAAAAAAGTAAAAAACAAGAGGATTAGGAGTTGTTCCTGCAAATGAACTTACAGCATTTGACCTTAGTTTGACAACAGATTTCTGGTATGCATTTTTCTTGTCTTTATCAGTTGCCAACGCAGACACCTTCAATGACTTGTTTATAGAAAGCTCCTTTTCACTTTCACCAGATTTTACCACATAAGCCTCCTTGTTAAAATTATTATTCTTATTATTCCCACATATATCTAAAGCAATTCCAGATTTTGATTCTCTATTTGATAATGCTGCTACATCTCTCACGTTCGTATTAGTGCCCATATTATTATCTGGTACCTTAAAAGAACCATCGTCCCTTGTTTCCTTTAAGTTTTTTCCATTCAGCTTATCTGATGTTAATTTAGCTAAAACCTTACTGTTTTCGGGCTCTTTGGCTGTGCGACTTGTTCCACATGTTCCAGAAGCTTTAAGATCATTAACATCAGCGGGTAACTTTCTTTCATTTTTTAAATTACTGTCAACCCCTGATTTCTTGGAAGACATTTCCTCATATCTTTTGGATTCATGAGCAACTTCAAGTTCAACATGTTTTTCCTCGGGTGGTTCTTTACCGTCAGGCTTAAATTTCTTTGATGGTTGATGGCATAGTATGTCAGAACCAGTAGGTCTCTTGTTTCCCTTCCTATTTTCCACCCTCTCAGTAGGGACTATACCCACTTTCATCTTACCCTTATCAGCCATGGGTTTCATGGAGGTCATATCAGTCATTCTCTCAAAACCCCGAGCAACTCCAGGCTCAACACATTTAACATCAGACTTGATTTTCTTCAAGGGTCGATTATGTGATTCATCAGTTTCTGTAAAATTTGTGTTTCGCTCCAAAAAACGGGGAATACCTTTGTTTTGAGGCTTTCTTTCTAATTCATCCTTAAGCTTGTAAGGTACACTTTTTCTTAAAAGCTGTTGTGTTTCCCTAGGAGCAAAGATGTTCTGGCTTTCTTCCTTTGTGCCAGAGGTACTTCCAAGCAAAGGGGTGGGCTTCTCCCTCTTTTCTGTATTAAATACATATTTAACTGTAACAAATTCAGATAAAAATTTAAAACTCAAATATTATGATTTCTATGAAGTAAAAGTTCTGAGTGAGTAAATATACTTTCAAGCCCACCAACAGTATCACCCATCTTCTCCGATATAGTGCAGCTTTGTACATCAAAAGTACGATAAAAAACAAAGTCAGCCGCTTTAAGCTGTTCATTTGATGGTTGAGAATTTCTGCTGTCCTTTGATATACAAACAACATTGCATAGATCAACAATTGCTTCCTGACAAAAAGTTGAAGAAAAATTAGCACCAAATTGGTATCAGAAAAATTGCATCTTGGCTACTCCATAGCACAATGGCATTTTTGTGTTGAGTTGATGATTTGGGTAGATCATAACACAAATTAGGATGCTTAAAAGCATAGGGAAAAGAAGTCATAAGTACAAACAAAGTCACATTATGCTATATTTCTTTTGTTATATTAATAAATTAGTGTTCTCTTTGTCACACATCATCTTAAATACAACACCATTTTGATGGATTAAAGTGAGAGGATAGACCGATATGAATCATAGAGAATATTGAAGATGAACAAGTAATAGGCCTATTTTCAATTGGTTTGATGAAGAGAGTAGCACTCCCAATATATCAGGGAAAGAAATCCATATCCCTCTAATAGTAGCATGCTGCAAAGTTGAAAATCAAATAGGAACTAGAAATCTTGATCCATGGTCCCTACCCCTACCCTAGAGGGCTTAAAGTTGGAGCTGACATCCAGAGGTGCCTCTCTTGATGGAATTAAATAAATGCAAACCTATCATTCCTGGTCATGATGTGAAAAAGAAAGAAGTAGCATGGAAATGAGGCGCGCTGCAAGTGGAAAGAGATTCAATTCGTTAATCCATCTGGTAGCATGGAGTCCTAAATGGATACTAAATTGTTTGGTTATGCCATTTTAGGCTTTGCTCCCCCAGAAGCCATTGCCTTGTTTGCTCTTATGATGGCCTTTTTGATCTTATTTGTATTCTGAGATTTGCTCTATAATAATGTTTTTCATATATGGTCATTGTATATGATCCCTATCCTAGCAAGAAAAAAAACCACAACCTTATTTTCTACTCCAGGTAGCATAACCTAGTAACTTTTATAGACATCCCTCAACCCCTACGTATCATTCCAAATTAAACTAAAGTGCGGCTCGTATACGCAACCCATAAAGGCTTGCCCACAAAGGTAAAAGTCTTCATTTATGCATCTCAAGTATGATCATCACGATGGGTCCATTCATATAAATAGACTTCAATTGACTTGTGCTTCTTCTACCTCACTAGAGAAAAGCCATTGATCAACCACATTGCAATAGCATTGATCAACCCATATAGAAACACATCATCCTTTACAAAATACAGCTTAGCGAAATCCCCTAAGCTAGATGAGGTTGTTTCACACCCAATGGACGTGTAAAAGCGTTATGAACGTCTATATAGATGTTCATCTAATACAACTTGATGGCAGAGATATACCTCAACTCACGAAGTGTATTTAGCCTCAATTAGCACCCATACCAATAGTTCCTATCGTTTGTGTACAACTTGTTGCATTACCCAAAATACTAACTCCAAATGATCAACTTGCTTGTTTCACACCCAATGGACGTGTAAAAGCTTTATGAACGTCTATATAGATGTTCATCTAATACAACTTGATGGCACAGAAATACCTTAACTCACGAAGTGTATTTAGCCTCAATTAGCACCCACACCAATAGTTCCTATCGTTTGTGTACAACTTGTTGCATTACCCAAAATTCTAACTCCAAATGATCAACTTGCTTCTTGTTGGAGTGATAGGTACCACAAACCAATACATCTTTAAAATATACAGGATACTAGGAAAAAAGACTAGAAAACCTTGCTAATTATGAATTAAAATACGCATCATCAAAAATAATGATATAAAACTTAGACCATTTATAGCTTAACTCGTTTCTAGAGACTTGTATCATAATTATTCACATATTTGATGCTCTGGCAATCATCACAAATCTAGTGACAATCATCATTAATTTACCTATAAAATCAAGCTTGAGCAATGGCTTTTAATATGTGTTGCACTAATCTCCCTAAGTGAAGTCCTAATCGCTTTTAGCAACCAGGTGAAGCTGTGGGTTGTACATCTCTCGATCAAGACCACAACTAGTAAGATTTGGGTCGAGTTCCATGTTCATCGTCACCACAACCACATAAGAACCCTCTACAAACCCCAAATCTATAAACTTCTCTTCAATATTTAATACCTCACTCTTGGGTCACGAGTCCCACTAGCAGTAGCCTAGCCTCTCTATCCCGACTCTATAGACCATCCCCCAAATCCTATCAACAGCTTGTTGTGAGCAGGATTTCACTGAGTATTGTTTCTATTAGTCTGTCTTGTCACCCATTAGAACTTGTACTAGTTGAGTAGGACAACAATGAGCAAGCAAATACTTAACATCACATCCAAAAGATAACTTAGCTTGTTCTTGTTGTCTTTAACTAATGGTTCTACAAACTTGTATAACAAAATGACCTCCATACTCTAATTGGTAACCATCCAAAAGCTCTATCCATTAACTAGATAAGCACTTATATTAGCAAGATCCCATTATAATTTATATGTAGCTTTAATCAATGAGGGAATGTCCCACATAGACCATTGTATGCTTCTAAAAACTCCAAATCCTTAAACTTCTCTTCAATATTTAATACCTCACTCTTGGGTCACAAGTCCCACTAGATGTATAGCCTAGCTTCTCGATCCTAACTCTATAGACCCTACCTCAAATCCTATCAATAGCTTGCTATGAGTTGGATTTTACTGAGTATGTTTCTCTTAGTCCGTCTTGTCACCCATTAGAACTTGCAATAGTCGAGTAGGAAAACAATGAGAAAGCAAATACTTAACATCACATCTAAAAGATAACTTAGCTTGTTCTTGTTTTCTTTTTAACTAATGGTTTTATGAACTTGTATAACAAAATGACCTCCAAAGTCTAATTGGTAACCATCCAAAAGCTCTATCCATTAACTAAATAAGCACTTATATTAGCAAGATCCCATTATAATTTATATGTAGCTTTAATCAATGAGGGAATGTCCCACATAGACCACTGTATGCTCACTCAAAAATCATCTTTTCAAATCCCCTTGTTTCAAATTCTCAATGATGAAAACCTTTAACAAATTCTTCTTAGATCCATGTTGGATAATGTCACTTAACCTAAAATGGATGCAATATTTCCAACCATAACACGATACTTGTATGCTTTTCACTAAGGCAAAAAGAACTAACAAAGAAACTCATCCTTTTATTCATTAAAGAAATGTTTCACGAGTTAAAAAATGCAAAAGAATGTTTTAGCTTGGATTATCTAACTATCACTCCATCCCCTCAAAATATATTTAATTTACGTAACATTTTTGTGGATGCCTCGTTGTTCAAGAAATTTTAGCTCTCCTCAGCTACTAATGCACAACCTCACCCTAAAGATATGCATTCTAAAGACATAAAGGCCATCTCTATCGGCCCTTCTTCTGAAATTTCTTGACCATGCATCTCTTATTCATATTGATCTTATTCAGTCATCTTCTTTTCCTTTTCTTGAGCACCTCAACCCAATTTCTAACGTGAGCTCTCCTTGGTTCCACCTTAAGGTATCATAAGACCTAAACATTAATCTTTCCATTCAGCACACAATTATATCCACGTGCGCCATCACTATAGACCATATCATCATACCTATAATTAGGCCAACCATTCAACCCCTTAAACCTATAGGCCAAAGATAGCATGCCATTCAGGTGAGCCCCAAATGAACTCTCTCCCCCGTACTCTAAGTATGTCAATTTATTCAAGCATGCATCCTAAATAATTATCAAATTCACTACAAATAAAAACCCACCATCCCTCCTCCCTTACAATCGTTGCTAAGGCCCTAACTATTTTCTTTGCTAATTTTCTTTTTATATGTCTTGCATGGCTCGTCATATTCTCGCATCTACGATTTCTACTACTGTTAATATCACCCATACCCTCAACATCCCTTAGATACATCATTACCGTTTACGCTATTGTAGCCTTTCCCTTTATGTCAACTCTCACATTCATTATCATTGTGAAAACCTTCCAACCGCCATGGTCCCTTGTAGCATATATGTAATAACCAACCTCTACAACCTACCTAGGCCCCAAATCCTCCCTATAATACAATTTTGGCCAACCATTGCTAATTCAACATCAATCCTCATCCTTTTGTGTTAAACTCACTAATAATAAAAACATCAAAATTTCCTCTAACGATCAATTTCCAATGTATACTCAAAACAAACCAACATGAACCTCCTTACATGCCTTTGCCTTAGTAAAGGCTCATCTCTTGATAGCAATAAAACAAACTTTAAATGCTCTACTTTGGATTAGCTTGGTAAAAAAAAAAATTTCAAAGATTCTATAGCATTACAATATCTTCAAAGGCCGCACCAAATTCATTGATGTATTTCACAAGCATAATGTATACTAAGTAAATGATGAGTTACGCACATTGATCTACAAACTAGATTATCCATTTCCTAAATTATAATAACATACTTCATCATGATACAAGAGCCCATTATAGAACTACTCAATGTGGACGTCTCATGCTAATCTAGCTTAAGCTCCCTAATTGACAAGTCATTTATAGTATTGGTAAATAAGCCTAAAAATTCCCTTGAAATGATATCACCAAACATAGAACATCCTTTCCATTGTTATAGGTATGTCCATCTAATAAATTGCTCATGAGCATCGCCAACGTTTGTGCCACCATCACTACGACCTTCCTTATCTTAGGAAAATTCAAACATTGTTCTCCTCATAGGTATGCTCTTAGGAAAACAATCATGTAGCTTCATAAGGTCACCAAGATCTTTTAGCATGTAGGCTTAAAAAGCTTGTTAACATGGCAATGTATATCTTAAGCACACTTCTTCAATTCATAAAATACATTGTTTTATGTTTAAATCACGCCTTTCAAAGTAGCTATCCTTTTTCCACGTTCAAAATGAACATGAGTACTAAACAAGCATATACATGACTGATTAAGCACGACTAATTCGTCAAGTGGGTTTATTAAGACGATGTGTCTAAGTTTTAATGCCACTTCCAAAATAACTCCATAGGCATTATATGCTTGTACCATCAAGGGGTAACAAAGAGAGAACATTCGATATATCAAGGTCTTTTAGCTCATCTTTGATAGCTTGAAACTTGCATTTATTACCACGAAAATGCACTTGAGGAAGATACATGATAGAAAATATAATGTAAAGGTTTAAATTACCAAAGGATTGATACTGGCTAAACCATAACCTTCACCGGTAGCAAAAAGAATTTCATTCTCGAAAGTCACGGTCTCTCCAAGCCACCTTGAAATTTCTTCTGGACGGAAAAACCAATGGACTTTAACTTCCTTTGTCTTGTCTGGGCGCTCCCACATATCTATCAACTTCCTAATGTAAACCTCTTGTAACCTTTCGTTATACATATACACACAATCATAGAGCATGTACTTCACTCCATCATATATGAAGGATTCATAATACTGAACCTCCTTATTGTTTTCTCTGACACCTCTCATCTTAAGCCACTTAAAATCAAGGCTAGTATTGTTGTCAACTTTTTCCATAAGGAATATGCAAACCTCCACGAACTTGATGGTAAATGAAAGCAACGCTACCTGAAAAATACATGACACATAATTGAGCAAACATCAAAAATCTATAGGTTCCTTTTGACCAATTTGCCACTCTTTTACCACAAGCAAGAATCACATGATTCAACCTTGGTTTTGATAAGCTGAAGCGTTCCGAGGCTTTTTGGTGTCGAGTCATGAGGAGAGATGATCAACACTAGAAACATACTTACAACATGCTGATAGAACAAGTAAGTCGACTTAAAGCCAACAAGTTAAGGGATTAGGTGTTATTATGCTACTACTTATCCAGGAGGCCAAAAGTAACGGTAGTATTGTTTGAAGAGTCACAAATAACTGTTTGACCCATAACAAGAAGTGTCGCCTCAGAGCGTCTCGCACCTCCAATCACCTCTTAAGCTTGGTTTTAAAATGCACGCATAAGATGCGCATAGTGTAATGGGATCGAATAGATGCAGATGATGCAATGCGACTCCATAATGTGCTATGATGCAATCTAATGCGTGATGTGGTCTGATGCGATACATCATGAAGTTCATCGGTGCTTGGACAAATTAGACCATCGATTGGAATGGGTCTAAGTTTTCAAATCTTATTAAACAAATCGGATCATTATTTGAACATCGATTGAGCGAGTAAGTATTTGAACAAATTGGACCATCAATTAAACGAATATACCTTGTATTATATTTTAGTGTTTAAAAGTTAACAATTTAAAATGTTAGCTATAGATAATTTTGAAGGTATTTTTTTATTTACAATCACCTCGCATTCATGATGTGCTTGCATAGCACATTATGCATCACACATTGGCTTTTGGGATCAAAATGCAATACAACGCTTTAAAACCAAGATGTATATTGTTGCAACCATTGCATCTAGCACGATGGCCCAGAACTTACAAAAAAACCACAGAACATAGAAACACAAGTGATCTTTGTGGAACTCCACGACTCTTTACTTGTATTATTATTAAACCAAAACTCACAGCTTACAATGACCCCTAAACCATTCTATATATACTAAAAGCTTCACCAAGAAAACAATTAAACCCTAAATAACTTATTAGGAAACTCTATCAAGTCAAAACAAACTCAATCAATTAAGCAAATCAAATCAAACTACCAAAGCAATAATCTTCTTTACTCCTAAATTTCAACCCACCAAAAATAAACCGACAAATCAAATCAAGATTAACCCAACATTTTCCCCCTTAAACTTGATATAGATCCCAACTTTTTACAGCAGTGTTGGTTCATCATCCTTTTGAGCTAGAGCCAAGTTGGCGTCCTCTTTTCCATACCAGTTGGGACACTCATATACAAAATGTCCATACTTTCCGGTTTCTACACTCGTAGCACTTCAATTCACTTTTTTCTCTATAATAGCCGCGCCCAAAATATCTTCTGCATTCACTCTCTTCTCATTCCCTCTTCCATGACCCCTGCAACGATCACGATTGCCAAGCCCACATCCTCGCCCGTACCCATCATAACCGAGCTCACCTTGCTTTTGTATTTCCTTTTCTTCATCTCTGGACAACAGTAACTTGCCTTGATCTTCCTCCTTTTTATCAAGATCTTTGATTCTTCATAAACCTTTAATCTTCCAACAACTTCTTTCAAGTGACATGTTTTCTAATTTTAAATATTGCTTTATAAATGCCACAATTTGTAAATACTTACTTGGAACCGAGTTTAGGAGTTTTCTCACTACTACTTCATCTTCTAAACTTGACCCCAGACTTTAAAACTTAGTAACAATTCCACCAAGTTTTCCTGAAAACTCATAAATGGACTCACCTTTCATCTTTAACATCTCAAGCTCGGATCTAAGAGTTTCTAATCTTACCTTTTGTACTCTTTCGGCTCCTAAATAGAGGACTTTTATTGCCTTCTACACTTCCTTTTGCCCTTGTAATAATACATCCTTAGGGAGGGTTTGAAACACAGATGCTCTTACCATCAAACTCTTGGCCTCGACAGGCCCTCCGTAGTCGGGTCAACAACTTCCCATAAACCATAGGCTTGCAAGATCGCTTCAACCATAATAGACAAACTCGAATAGATTGTTTCTGTCAACTTTAGGCACTGCAGCGGCATGTTTCGTTGCTGCTCTCTAACAGTTTTTGCTCCTTCAATCATTCTTCTTTAACTATGCGGATCAAAAACAGGTTGCTACTTTTTTTTCGTCTTTTCTCCTTTTAGCCTCTACCACACAGGTTCTTTGTTTATATTTCTTGTACCACGTAGGTTTCTACCACACAAGTAGTCTTGATCTTCTTTGGTTGTTACCACACAAATGTCATGATCCACACAGGATGTTATCTTGCCACATAGGTTTCTCTCTCTTGCTGCACCACACAGGTTCTCTTGCTTTACACAGATTTCCTTTGAACCACACAAGTGTTCTCTAACTCCTCTGCTTGCGATCCACGCAGGTTCGAAACTTCTTCCTTCCAAACAATCGTCCCACACAACTCACGATTGGGTGAGTATTGGTTGTTGGTTTGCTCTTTGATGTCAACCGACTGTTGTTGTTGTTCTTTGATGTCAGACTTGTTGTTCTTCTTTAATGTCAACTTGCAGCCACCGTTCTTGATCCTCGGTATAAGCTTCACCAAGCTCTGATACCAATTGATGGCCCAGAACTAAAAAAAAACCCCACAAAAAACACCAATGATCTTTGTGGAACTCCACAACTATTTACTTGTTTACAATGACCCCTGCACCTTTCTATATTTACTAAAAGCTACACCAAGAAAACAAGTAAACCCTAATCTACTTATTACGAAACTCTATCAAATCAAAATAGACTCGATCAATAAGACAAATCAAATCAAACTACTAAAATAATAACCTACCTTACTCCTAGATTTCGACCCACCAAAAATAAATGAACAAATCAAATCAAGACTAACATAACATAGCATGAGGCGTGCTTTTTTGAATCAAGAATTTAACAACCTAAAACTTGTTGGGTTTGTGGAGTCTTGACTTGGGCTCGGGTTAAAAGACAACTCAGTGGCAGATTAATTAAATTAAAGACTTGGCCCGTTTTCATTTAATTTTAGCCTATTAGGGTTTTCTTAGAGATTAAGTTGTAAACCCTAATTTTCTCTATTTATATTGTGTCATTGTACTTGTAATTCCTCACGAGTGAGGCAGAAAGCAATAAAATAGTATCCTGGTTGCAGCCCGTGGACGTAGGTCACATCGACCGAACCACGTTAAATCTCGCGTGTTCTTTATTATTATTTTCTCTCGCCGTTTGATTGTGTTTGTGTGTCGATCTACACCCGGATCCCTAACAAGTGGTATCAGAGCTTCGGCTCGTTACACACGCAAGAAACACGAATCGCGAGAGAAGTATCGATATAGGTTTTCAAGAATCGGCATCCGCTGCCGCCGTTCTGCCGCCGCCGCTGTTCTGCTGCCGCCGCTGCTGTTCCGCCGCCGCCGTTCTGCCTCCGCCGCCTTTCCGCCGCCGCTGCTGTCCCGCCGCAGTCGTTCTGCCGCCGCCGCTGTTCTGCCGCCGCCACTCTGCTGTCGCCATTCTGTTCTGTCAAATTAGGGTTTCCTATCGAACTTACTGGGTAGTTTGATTGTGTGCTGCATTTCAAAACTCAGTTCCGACTTGACTGTTAAGCATCTGTGGTCTGGGATAATGGCTGAGAGCGAAAAACTTTAGATTGAGAAGTTTAATGGAAACGATTTTGGTTGGTGGAAAATGCAAATGGAGGATTTGCTTGTTCAGAAAGACTTGGATGCTGTTTTGGGTGAGAAATCAGAAAATATGAAACCAGCTGAATGGGAAACTTTGGATAAAAAAGCCAAGGCGGTTATTAGGTTATCGCTGACAAAGGATGTTGCGTTCAACATTCTGAAGGAAACTACAGCAAAAGGTATCATGGATGCGTTAGCTAATATGTATGAGAAGCCTTCGGCAGCAAATAAAGTTTTCTTGATTCGAGAGCTGGTTAATACAAAGATGAAAGAGAGAAGTTCAATTTTAGTGCACATCAACAACTTGAACTCGATTTTGTCAAGACTTGGGTCAGTTGGCATCAAATTCGAGGATGAAGTTCAGGCTCTACTACTGTTATCATCATTGCCTGATAGCTGGGCTAGCACTGTTACAGCAATTACTAGTTCCACCAGCACGTTCACTTTAAATGGGGTTCGGGATATTATTATGGGCGAAGACACCAGACGAAGAAATTCAGGTGAAACATCAAGTGAACTATTGAATGTTGGCAGAGGAAGAAAGAATAACAGAGGTAGTGGGAGCAAGAACAGGAAAAGGAGTCAGTCTAGGGCTCGAAATGATGTGACTTGTTGGAACTGTAAACAGGTGGGACACTTCAGGAATCGGTGTCCGAATGATCAAAAAGAAGTTAACACTGCAGCAGACTACTCAGACGACGATGATGCTTTAATGGATGGTTCAGTTATTGACCAACCTCTAAAGTCAAAATACAAATATTATATAAGTATAAACTATGTAATAATTATCAATATATATTAACCAACCTCATCCTAAAAAGTCATATTATTTATGAGTAAGTATAACAGATTAAAAAAAATTAAGTAGAACCTTCGAGATGTCAACGTTGAAGAATTAAACTTAAAAACAAAATCATTTATTACAATTAAGATTTTCCTTATTTAGTTACTAGAGAAATCTTTATAAATCTACTAAGAAAAGACAACAAATAAACACTCAAAATAAAAGTTGCTAAAACTTTTGTGATATGACTAGAATTCTTTTGATAATAACTGTAATCCTTGTCATAACAAGTGTCCTCATCATATGAATGTAAGAATGGCAACATACCTCAATATAGTACTAGACACTATTACAAGACAAATAACAACTTGAATAACAATGTTGACTACTTGAATTGTTAATTACTTGCCATTTTTATAGAACCCACATACACCAAAACACTTGTTACATGCTAACCTATAAGCAGGCTTTATTACATATAGAAGCCAAAACGAATACTTGAAACATTATTTTATATTCAAACTTCTAAAATCCTTTTCTAAAGCATGAGTTCCTCTAGATTATGTCACTCTTTGTTACTTCATCTCAAAAATCTCATAGTGTAACCATACTTGCCAAACATACACCAGATGGATCTCCAAAAAAAAAAAAGGAAAAAGACCATTGTTTGATGATCCAATCACCAAACCAGACGATCAATGAAGCAATATACAAGTTCACATTATGGTTAGTTGGATGCTAAGTCTCCTATTGTAACTTGTAACTTGCATCAGACAAACTAGAAACTATATAATAGTAAAGGAATGATATCATTTGACATTAGTACTCACAAACTTGTCAATAGTAAAGGTCATATATAATGTTTTTTATGCGTTATTTAACTTTGTTAGGTATCTTTACGCAGCGGAAATAAACACAAAACACTCGTACGCACACGAAAGCAATAAGAACACGAGAATTTAACGTGGTTCGGTCGATGTGACCTACGTCCACGGGCTGCAACTAGGGTTTTATTTATTTGCTCAGTACAAAGATTACAAATGCATGACATGGATATATATAGAGACTAATTAAGGTTAACAACTTAATGAACAAGAAAACTTAAACATGGGCCCAAGCCCAAAGCCTTCACAAACCCAACAATCTCCCACTTGAAGGCTTTGCGATAAATTCTAGCCCGCCATTCAAGTTCAAAGCAACCCAGTCGTCTAGTAACTTCAGTAATCTTTAAACAAGTCTTCCAAGCCTCCAGTTCTCAAAGAACAAGCTAAGACTCCATCACATCTCCTAGTTGCAGCAACCCCTCATCATCAAGTACCAGAACGGCCAGTTGAAGCTCTCCCGAGCTCCAACTCAGTCGTGGCAAATTCCACCAGCGACCCATCCTCTGTCTCAACTGGTTTACACGATCCACCAGATTCAGAGATACACCGAGAACCACTAACACTCTCCAAATTCAGCAAACAATCACCAGGAGAGAATTTTCCAGTCTTAGTCTTCAAAACCCAACGATTCTTCTTGACTGTACCCGAAACATGCCCCATGCTCCCACTGTCACAAAATCCTCTGATTGGTTTAGACTTCTGACCCCATTCAACTACAATCTCTGCTCCAGACTTCATGTTTGCAAAATGAACTCTCTTAGCAGCAGATTTAGCGAACCCGACTTTGACTTGCTTAACCGGGTTGATCAATCCCTCAGCAGGTACCTCCACCATGTACAATGACCCATGCTTATCACCACGAGCAATCACCCGGTTTCCACTGATTACCCTCCATTTACCATCACCAAACCTGACTTCCAATCCTTGTTCATCCAGTTTACTAACAGAAATTAATTTCTTCTTCAAACCCGGAATCACCTTGACATTCTTCAGGTTCCATGTAGTTCTCAATGGAGTCACCAAATCAATATCACCCATGCCCATTACATCAAGCATTCTGCCATCAGCGAGACATACCTTCCCAAAATCGCCTGTTTTCAGATTCACCATCATTTCACCACTGTGTACGGCGTGAAACGAAGAACCAGAATCCATGATCCAAGAATCCACACTGTTTTCAGCCTCAAGGATTAACACGTCACCATCATTGACATCCTCAGCAGCAGTGTTTAGACCTTTCTTTGGACATTGACTCTTAACATGTCCATCCTCGTTGCAGTTCCAGCACCTCACATTTTTCCGAGTCCGAGTTGAACTCTTTCCCCGACTCCCACTGCCTCGGCTATTTTCCCTTCCCCTGCCAACATGTAACATCTCAGAAGATTATCCAACATTTGCACTTTTTAGACGTGTGTCTTCACTTATCACAATGTCTCAGATCTTTTCAAATGTCATTTCGTTAGCCCCCATAGAATTTGTAACAGCAGTTACAGTCCCGGACCAACTATCAGGCAGTGAAGATAGCAACACCAGAGCTCGAGTCTCATTATCAAATTTTATTCCCATTGATTCTAATCTGGTAAGAATAGACATCAGATCATTAATGTGAGAGGTGACTGAGCTTCCCTCTTTCATTCTCGTCATGAACAGTTCCCTCATCAAGAACACCTTGTTAGCTGCAGACGGCTTTTCATACATATTTGACAGAGCCAACATCATACCACTTGCGGTGGTTTCTTTCATGATGTTAAAAGCAACGCTCTTCGTCAAAGATAACATAATAACCGCTCTAGCTTTCTTGTCCTTGGAATTCCAAACTGTTTCTTCAGCTTTCTCCATACTCTCCGGTTTCTTTTCCAGTACCATATCCAAATCCTTTTGACATAATAATGCTTCTATTTGCATTTTCCACCAACCAAAATCAGTGCCATTGAACTTTTCGATCACAGTCTTCCCGTCTTCAGCCATAATAGCAAAACAGAGACAAGTCTTCAAAAAAACAAGCGCGCTGAACAGTTGATAACCAGTCAACAAAAGGATAGACAAACCAGATCCGGTACTTCCAACCAAGGCCCTAGGCGGCGGCGCTGAAACCCTAGATGACGGCGGCGACGGCAGAAACCCTAGGCGGCAACAGCGGCGACGGCAGAAACCCTAGGCGGGGCGACGGCGGCGGCGGCAACCCTAGGCGGCGGCAGAAACCCTAGGTACACGGCGGCATGTTTCGTACGAGATCTTCAAGAGCCTGATGCTCTGATACCAGTTGTTAGGTATCTTTACGCAGCGAAAATAAACACAAAACACTCGTAAGCACACGAAAGCAATAAGAACACGAGAATTTAACGTGGTTCGGTCGATGTGACCTACGTCCACGGGCTGCAACTAGGGTTTTATTTATTTGCTCAGTACAAAAATTACAAATGCATGACATGGATATATATAGAGACTAATTAGGGTTAACAACTTAATGAACAAGAAAACTTAAACATGGGCCCAAGCCCAAAGCCTTCACAAACCCAACAAACTTGTTCCTACTTTTTAATTTGTCATTTGTTTTAGCCATTAACTTTGATGCCATTGTTATGTTCTTATGGTGGAATGCTTAGCACAAGGCACATTTGGCATAAAGCTTCACATACGGGAAACGTTTGGTATTAAATGAATACTATCAAAGTATTTATATATAGCAAGTTAAATTGTCAAGTTTTTAAACACTAAAATAAGGCTTTAGAATAAATAAAAAAAAAACTCTAAGTACCATCAAATAAGCTTTATGTACAACCAAAAAAAAGCCCAACTCTAAATGTACATGTGGTCAATGCATAAGGTACAAGTAGTCGATACAACTTGCTTAACAACTTACTCATCTCATTGCACAAACTCAATAAAGCATATTCCAAAAATAATCAATTAATCATCACATATGAATAAAATTTATTTAGGGTTTTGTTTGAAAAAGGTCTTTGTCTCCATTCCAACCTTGTGATTTTAACCTTCTCATCCACCCTTCTCATCGTGATTTTTAACCTTCTCATTCACCCTTCTCATCAACTTCGTCTATCTCATATGATTTTTTCATCATCCTTCCATAAGGCATATCTCTGAAGATGAGCCGCCTCACCCACCAATTCACGAAAGCACAACGCATCAAGACGTTGGTGCCTTGGTTGGCTCGTGTATAAAGCATCTTTTTAAAACTAAGGTGGAACAATCTTGTTCATGTTACATTTATATTTGGAAACTTTTGGTAAAACTTTCTCAAAATTATATTAGTTGCTTTATAAATACTTATCTTTTGGTGTTTGTTATTACAAAAATGCTTAATCACACGGTGGACCATACGTTTAAAAATCAAGTAAATAGTACAATGCAGATAAAATTTTATGATATTAAAAGAAAGGTCATAGCATTAACTAAAGTTAAACACTCATCTTATATATCTTTATGTTAAATATTAATTATTTAGTCTTTTTCTCCTTTTTTATTTCATGTTCTTTGACACAACTAATTCAAGTATGTCAGTTGACAAATCAAGTACAAGTGTTTGGTGGGTATAACTAATAGTATGTAACTCGTTAAAGGTAGTCTCGTTAGGTACATTATTTTGTTGCACCATATATTGTGGTGAGCTACTTTCACAGTGTATGGAAGTACCTTTAACGGGGAGCATTAAAGTTGATCCAAACAAAAATAGGCAAGCCCTCATACTTCCCTTATTTACTTTAGGAGGGAGGTTTACATTCGTACATCTATTCTTTAAAGGTGACGTAGGGTATCATCACCAATGATCATTAATAACATAGGTAACGATTATATATAATATAAGTCAATAAAGTGCATTGAAATTACACCATAACTATATCAGTTTGATCAGTTGATACAAAGAGTAAGAGGCCATTCTTGTACAAGAGAAAGAAAAGCTAGAGTTTATTATCTATACTATATATTAGAAGAACATTGCAAGTCTTGATAAGCTGTCATAGAATCATGGAGGGCCCACAAGCTTACAATTCCATCTATGAGAGTGTTCCATTAAGTTCAATGCAAAAATATATATAGAAAAAAAAAACAAATACATGTACAAGTGTACAACAAAACAATTTAATAAAGCATGGGCCACATGTTACAAAGACCTCTGTTCCTAGAAATTCCCATACAAGTTAAAAAATAAAGCACACATAATGTAAACAAATAAACTGAAATCTAAATAAGAAGTAGGACCATGAACTTCAATATAATTACAAAATGTATCATGGTTCGTGCGGAATATAATAATACCAAATACAATGTTCTAAAAGGCCTTTTAGCGTTTAAACGCCTAATTGGGGGCTAAGTTACAGCATAAAGTGATTCCTCTAAACATACAAAGTTCAACTAATTCAGATTATGCGAACCATAAGAACTAAACTTTCGATACACCATCCGATTGTTATTGAATAACGCGATCATTAGAGAAACTACCTGATGACGGTGGCTAACCGCGATGATGACGACGGATGGCTGACGGTGGTGATGACGAGATGCTGACGGCGGTGGTGACCAACGAAAGAGAGAATCGAGTGGAGCAAGTAGAAGAAACCCTAATTTTGGAGTGAAGAAACTACGAACCCTAATTTGACGCTTCCATTCTTGTGTGATGAACAATCATTTTGGGTGTGGGTGATATACTAAAATTGATTGATATCAATGTATTTTTTTTTTTTATATATATAATTACATTAAAATTTATTATTATTATTTTTTAATTAAATAATATTTTTTATATTTTTATTATTATTATTTTTTTGTATTTTACTCACAAATATTTTTAAAAATATTAAAAAATTTATATGAATTAAACAGTGATTCTTTAAGTATACAAATCAACGATAACATTTTATCTCTCCTTTAGTTACAGACACTCAAAATCATTTCATATAATATAGGAAATACACTTATAACTTTTTAGGGATTTCACTGTGAATGCTTTAAAAGAGCATTCAAATTAGATTATTTATCTTTATTTATATATTATATTATATATGTATTAGTTACCAACTTGGTTATACATCATGGGTTATACCATATGCTTGGTAAATTGTATACACATTTTATCTTTTTTTTTATCTAAGCCAATATTTTTTACATCTTTTACAATTTAACCCTAACATTTTTTGACTAACTTTGGTCCCTTATGGTTTTCAAATTTTAAAATTTTTTCGTTTTACGTTTCGGTCTATATTTTTTACGAGTTAACACGCCGCAGTGTGTGTGTGGTTTAATGTTTTTATGCTTATTTTTTTCCGTTTAAAGGTCCAGTCGCAAAGCGTTGGTCCTAGATCGATTTAGTTATTGCTTTACAAGTTTTACATTTCGTCTGTGTGGTTCAACGTTTTTATGTCTACTTTTTGTTTGGTTTTATTTTTTCGTTCTTCATTTCTTTTTTAATACTAATTTTTTCGGTGTTGGTGGTCACTGATGGTGGTGTGTCATTGGTGCAACTTGAAATGGTTGTATACTCCCCTCTGCAACGCGGGAGGCTTGGTACTAGTTTTATCTAAAAACCATCGATCCTTAAATTTATATCTTATTTTTTAAAATACTCCAATGTCTTATTTTCTATTTTTATTTTTATATAACTTTTTTAATATTTGTTTCTCTTTCTTTTATTTATAGTCTTAACTAACAATTATTTTATCTTATTATATATTTTTTGTCAAATACTAATAAAAAGCATACATGATAAAATAGACGGGTCGCGTCAAACGAGTTTTGACAAAAATAGATTTGGGTCGGAATAGATTAATTTAGAAAGAAGAATAAAGTAATAAACTATCAAAATATAATTAAATTTGAAATAATATATATTCAACTTTCAAAAATTACTACAACTTACATTACAAAACTATTAAGCTCCAAAATAATAATAAAAAAATCACTAGAATTAAGATTGAGAATAAAATAGACATTAATGTTCAATCAAATCTTCTTGAAGCTGGTGATGTGTTGAGCTATCTCTAATATATTGATCACGTTGAATGAAGTCCATAAACTCAGTTGTATGATTGCGAGACAATTTAGGTAGATTATCATCAACTAGATAATACTCAAAGCTAACATGGTCATTATCATCACATTCATCTTAAATAATCATGTTATGTAAAATAACACATGCTTTCATTATCGCAGGACCGTTAAAGGGTGTGAATGCAACAGTTTCATAATAAGAAGAGTGTTAGAACACTTAACAGATCAAATATGGAACCGGGCTTGTATAGATAATGATGCTAAGAACACAAGCAGATATGAGACAAAACAAGAACAACAACAAGATGATATTATTTTTCAAGAATGATGTATATTGCTCTCAAGTTCTCTTACAAGTGTTACAAAGCATACATAGAAGATACAAGTACTTGAGACACTTTATACTACATCCTATAACCGGCTATACTTTTAAAGCCAGCTGGAAACACTAATCTAGACAACAACAAGATCAATGTAGAGTCAAAAAGTTGATTGTCTTTTGACTTGTGACTATGACATGTCATAGCTCACATCCTAATGTGTCACCCCAATGACCGGGTCCGGCTGTGACTAACTGATATCAACACAATGCAGTGAAAAGAAAACATAACTTAATCAATTAGCATCCAATCATCCATAATAGTAATACCAATACTAGTCAAATGTTTTCTAAATCCCAACTACATAAACATTAGTCAAATGTCCCAAATGATAACATCTAGAAATAGGGTGGTGGCTAAACTCCAAACGTCAGACTAAGTCAACTCTTATCCATGATTACTTGGTCAAATCATTTTTTCCCTGAAATACACACCCAAAATATATCAAAATAATATTGATGAGCTCATAAGTTTATAACACAAGACTTAACATAATTCATAAAATAAGATAACAATAGTCATGGTGCATAAAAGAAAGTATCACAATCAAACCTGGACGCGGATGACCCTCCCGAGTGCTAAAACATCCCCTAACCCATACCCCTTATTATTATGGGTTCAAGTGTGCCCTGCAAATTAGATATAATCTGCACTAGTTTGTGACACAACGATTATTGAATCTCAATGGGGGGGTTTCCCTGTTCTGAGGGCCCATTGTGTGCGGGGGATTCCCCAAATAGTACTATCCACAAACCACGCGGCTCGCAATGGAGTTAATGATTGTGCTCACGTCCGGGGACAAGAGCAGGTAGTATTGCACCATAGTAACATAATAACCAACGAGTATGCATTTCACCCCAAAAGTTTTAAAGTAAAAAGGGGGTCATGAGACTCACCTTAGCTTGTTCTTGGAGTAGGTGTTCGTGGTTTAAGGAGCTACCGACCAGCAAGGTTAGTAAGTTCATTTTATAGACGTTAGTTCCATTTAAATAAGTTGATTAAGCCCAACCCCTCTAGTTCAGGTTTACCTTACGGGATTAGGCGATTTATATTACATATGCGTAATTTAGTTCAACGTTTGAAATTTGAAGTCTTGATTTGGCGGTTGGTTACATTTGAGTCATTAAATAATAATTTCAGATTATAAAATTTTTTAGAGCTCATACTTGGTTCCAAAACAGTGAAGTTTAAATTGTTGTCAAGATTGGTCCCTCAACTTTGCTAAATTGACAGTTTTTAACCCTTATGTTTGGAATTTTGCACTTAAATTGTTTACTATGGGTTTTATTGTTTCAAGTGGGTTAAGCTACTTTAGTAAGTTAGTTCCTATGCCATTTAGGTCTTCATAACTCTATTTACCATTTTTCTTTCTAGTGCAACGTTAGTTTTCTTAGATTAACGTTATATTTGTATAAATTCCTAGAAAATTCTATAATTGATAATATTTGGTTTGTAGCTTAATTTTATCATTATTAGACCATTAGATACTGTATTTTCGCTTATTGGGTTGTTTATGTTGGTTTTGGTATTTTAACGTTCGAGGCTCGGTTTTTAACAGGTTCTTAGGTTCGGGTCAAACTTTTGGTCCATTTTAGTCATATACTAATTTAATATACTTGTAGTGAATTTTTGGTTCTGGAGATTTCATGTTTTTAGCTTAGGAGCATGTTTTTATGAATTTTTACTATTTTAATATGAATATCCCTTACATTATTGTTTACTAAGCAAACAAGCTCTATAAACTATGAAACTAAATTTTTAGATATTTCCTTATTATTATAAGTCTACTGAAATTTTGTACATTTAGATTATATGCATATTTGATATTTTCATTAAGTCTACCTGTTAGTTCCGTTAAGTGTCCGTTAAGTCCCGGTTTTGGATTTCTAACTATTTTAATTTGATTTTTCCCCTTCGCAAATATTTTCATAACATAAATAACTCTTAAATAACCCCATATTTCTAGTAAGTTAAATCCCCAACTTGTTTATTGTATTTTCTTCTTAAAATACAAAATTTTCAAGTTTTTATATTATTTTTAAAATGCCAATTACATACTCATAAATCATAAAACTTAACTTTTTAACTTAAGATAGTCACTATTAACTTTCAAAAACATTTAGATCATAATCTTTGATCTTACAGAATATACTTTTATGTTTTTATGAAAATCGAGTTTTCGATTGCATTATATTTATCAAAACCGCCCTTGGACCTACGAAAGATTTTAAATCATTTAGTTACTGAAAAATATGATATCTTATGTGTTTATATGATGTTGGGGGTGACATGGGGTTGGTTGTGTCACCAGTGTCATGAAATGCGGTATTTCGCGCGTTTTCGGGTAGCAACGGGTTACCTTGTTGCGTGAGGTAGGTGTGATGGAAGCGTGGGCTGCCAAAGGAGCTTGCAATGGTGAGAGACGGCTGTTTAAAATGGTGGGTTAGTTCAGGTTGTAAGATCAATGGAATGGAGGTGTGAACTCGAAGATGTGTAGGGGTGTGTGTGTGTGTTTAAGTGATGCTTACCTTAGCGTGTTGGGGTTGATGGAGCTCAAGTTTAGGCTGTTCCCTGGCTTCAAGAGACTGGAGTTCGCTGCTTGATGAATGCAAGAGAGTAAGAGAGGTGTTTAGAGAGTTTGTTGTGTAGAGGGAGTTGTATTTGAATTGAAAGTGAGGGTGGTAGTGTTGTAGGGGATTCGGCCGAGTGGTGTTGGGGAGGGAAATTGGGTCCCACTTTCTTGTTTAATTACAAGATTATGCCTAGGAATTGAAAGATTATGGCAACTAATGCAAGCAACTAGGTCCCTAGGTGAACTCTTCATGCATTGGGTGGCTTGGGTGGTGATTGGACTAGTCAACTAGCATTTCTTTTTCTAAAAAAAGTGTATTTACATATGTAAGTATGTATGTGTCATATGGTGTGTAAGTATTTACATACGGGTGTGTGTGAGTTTTTATACGTATGCATGTATGTGTTTTATGAGTGGGGTAAATCTTTTATTACTTATTATTATTATTGTTTATATAGATTATGTCTTGCAAAGGTTTTTATATCTTTAATTTGTGGTTTATTAAGTTGTAAGTTTTTATTTATTGACGGATGTGTCGGATTCAACAAGTGCATTAACATACATAACATACCCATACACTAAGTGCTTACAGCGGATGACTAAGTGTTCACAGTGGATGACTAAGTGTTTACAGTGGATGACTAAGTGTTCATAGCGGATGACTAAGTGTTCATAGCGGATGACTAAGTGTTCACAGCAAATGACTAATTGTTCATAGCGGATGACTAAGTGCTTACAGCTGATGACTAAGTGTTTACAGCGGATGACTAAGTGTTCACAGCGGATGACTAAGTGTTCACAGCAGATGACTAAGTGTTCACAGCGGATGACTAAGTGTTCACAGCGGATGACTTATAGACTTAGGATGAAATTTTCATTTATTAGACTAATTGGCACATAGTTTCACTAAGACATCGGGCCTAAAGCCCACTAGTGTCGATAGTTCACGAACAATCTCATAACATGGCCCAATGGCCCATTAGGGTTTCGTGGTTCAAGCCCATTTAGCACCGTGGCCCAATGACCAGTTTAAAGTGTGATGGGCCTAAGCCAATTATGGTGTGTGTGTATCCATGTCTAGGAGTTTGATCTTGTTGTGCCCATCACATGGGCTTCTGTGTGATCATTGTGCGGCCTGTTATGGTTTCTAAAAAAAAAGTTTTCTGGGCCCAATAATCAGGGTTGTCACATAATGTATTACAAAATGGATAAAAGGTACAAAAGTAGAAAGTTACAGACCAATGACCGTAATCTATAGTTGACAAAAGCATTGATCTTTTCACCAACTCATATAAGTTGGTGAGTAATCAGAGTCGCGCGAAAAGTTATTTAGCTTTGTCAAAAGGTGATCAGAGAAAGCATGTCTTCTCTGTCTTCGAAAGAAATCAGTCTTTGGCTTCGGAAGACTTTGTCTCTAAAGCTTCGTAAGACTTCATCTTTGGCTTTGGAAGATTTTGGTCATTTGGCTTCGGAAGCTTTTACACTTAGCTTATTTCGTTGAGTTGTGTAAAACTTCCGAAGTAACTTCACTCAGTACTTCATGCATGCATGCTGAGAGCTCTTTGGTTACTTTGGTTGCATCAGCCTTTAAGTATAAACCTTACAAACTCCCCCTAGGCTGATGCTACCAAAACAGGAGAGATTACTTTATCTATTGACAGTCCTCATTAGGATCAAAATCATTCCTTTCTTCATCATTTGGTCAGGATTCCTCAGACTTTCATAGTATCTCCTCATGTCATAGAGATCATGCAAAGGAAGATCAAGTATGTCTTGCCAGAAGTAGATATCTTAACCTCCTTGATCTTTAATGACATACCATCTATCCAGATTAGCAGCAAATGTCCAGGACAAGATGGGTCTCTCAACAGCAAGAGGCTCTCTTTGAATAGGAGTTGGATGAGCAGCCTCTTCTTGATCACCCTCAGGATGTTCTGACCCATCCTAGGGTGTAGAGGTGGATGCCTTAGACTTCTTCTTCTTTTCCTTGTCCCTTCTGGTAGTCATCCTTTTCTTCCTCTTTCTAGATTTCAACTGAGAAGACTTGCCTTTAGCACCAAGTTTTCTTAGTGTGTCTTTCTCAGATGGGTCCTCTTCCCTCACAGGTTCAGAAGGAGAAGGAGAAGGAACAGGACCCTGTTGTGGATCAGAAGATGAAGTTGCTTGTGGTCTAGTACTAGGTCCAGGTTGTGTTGTCTCTTATGGTTCAACCTTGACCTCAACTTCATGTGCAGCCTGACTTGGTGGAGAATTCAAGTCAATGAGCTCACCCCTTTTAATCTTCTACTTGATCACCCTAATGTGCTCATCCATGGTGGATAGAGGCATTAGGCCACCAAGCCTCCTTCTAGAGAATCCATACAGTTTCAAGAAGCTCATCATCCTTTGCTTATCAGCAAACTTCTTTAGACTCTTTTGGATGATGGCTCTTGACTTTGTAGCTCTTGAATTTGTAGCTTCTTCCCTCATCTTCCTCTTAGCAGCTTTTGTGTTCCTTCATTGCTTGTTGCTTGAGCTGCTTAAGGTACTCAAATTCTATATATTCATAGGACAAGGGAAGAAGTGCAGATACCTGATAGAGTCCTGTGGCACTCAGGTAGCTAATCATATTTTGTTTGTCTGCTTCTTTGTCTACCTGAGGTTGTTATTCAGTTGCCACATCCTCTGTCTCAGGGCTTTGTTGAACTGGGGAGAGAGTAGGAGCATGCTTGTAGAGTCTTTTCATCCTTTTTTCTTCCTTGATCTTGGGGAGTAGTTCTGCATCCTCTGCCTCCTTCCTCTCCTTTGACATCTCAGTGTCTGCCAGTTCATTTAACTCTTCTAAGGGAAGAGAGATGAGTTCATCAATGTTATAATTTCTGGTCCCTAAGTAGTTCAATCTGGCTGCCCTTAACTCATCATCTTGAGTGTTTGGTCTGGGGGCAGCCCTGATTGTAGCTTCCATGAAGCCTGGGGACCCACTTGAACTCCCTACCCTTAGCTCCCTCTTCCTCTCTCTTTCCTCATCCTCAATCTGCTCAGGAGTCATCTTTCTTTTACCTTTGTCACTCACAAACCTTTATGAATCAGGTTGGAGAGAGCTTTGGCCTTCATTGCTTGGTTCTTCACTTGAGCTTTGGCTAGAGAGAGGTTTTGAGACACCTTCACCAACTGGTGCCTCACTGTGGGTAATGGGTGCTGAACCTATTCCTGTCATTTCAAGGTTCACAGGTTCAACTGCTGGGTCTTCAGTCAAGATTTTCCCTTCGAAGCTAATCTTGGGTTCCACCTCAACATTTAGTTGACCAACAATCTTGCCTGCTAGCCTCTATCTATTTAGTCTTGTTCTCAGCTTAAACTCTTCAATCACCCTTTGTTGAATCTTATCAGCCAACCTTGCAGCTTGCCTGCTTTGACTTGGGTTAGCAAGTGGGAGGTCAACTAGATAAGTGCTCTCATAGAATCTCAGGGTGTAGAAGTTGAAGATCTTTTGTTGCCCCTAAGATCTAGAGATTACCAAGGCTCTCCTCTGATCATCATATCTCCATCCCATAATAGGATTATCAGCTGGGTGAGATGGAGTTGACATTGCCCTCGGTATACCCTCCTCAAACAGACTTTGTATGAGTGAGTCCATATCAAGGTGAACTTAAGGAGGTTGCTGAGTATGGACAAGAGCAAGAGAGGGTTGTGAGTCCTCTATGTCCATACTCTGAGAAGAACTCCCAGGTTCCGTGATTGCAGTTAGGACTTTCTCCCCTTTTTTGGTAGCATCACCTTCTTGCATAGGTGAGCTAGAGGTTAGGTCCACCACATCCACAGGTTCTTGTGGTCCTGGTTGAGTCCTCCTTAGTGGTCTCTCAGCTAACTTGCCCTTGGGATCGGTGATCTCAAGTTGCTGGTCATTGACCCTCTTTTGTAAGTAGTCACCTGAGATTCTAGGTGACTGACTTTTGAGACTAAATAGGTGCAGGTTTTAGTCAATTATTGCACCTTTCGTTTCAGACTCCCCTCATCTTCAGTTGAAGAATCACAGGGGGATAAGAGAATAGGACCTAAGTCTTCTTCCTCATCACCAACACTAAGTTCTTGGCTACTGGATTTCCCCTGCACCATGACAGCTTCAGTTGAAGTGTCAATGGGCTGGGTTGCCATGGTTGAGGTCTTAAAGATGTAATCACTTACAGAAGTGAGAGCCTCTTCCATATGGACCTCTTGAACTGGTTCAGGGATATCCACCTCAGTTGTGGGTGGATGATGTGGGCTAGACATGGGTGAGTCAGGAGTACTCATCTTTCTTTGCGGAGGGGTGGAGAAGAGAGACTCATTATACTCACAGAATCCCTTGTCCTCATCATCATAGAATTCAAGGTTGGGTATAGGTTGATTGAGATCTAGAGACTGAGGATGGTAGCTTTCCTCTGAAGGTTGTTCACTAGAGTTTGGAGACTCTGAATGAAGGCTTAAGGCTGGTGTTGGTGTAGTGAGCTCATCAGGCTGAGCACGAGGAACCTCAACACTGATCCTTGAAGTGATGGGAGTGGTTTGCTCCTCAAGAGAAGTGGGAGCTCTAGTATCCACTTTCTCCTGTATGATGGGGGCCTGCACAAGCTGAGTAGTTTATACAAGGGTTAGTTTGGATTTTCTTTGGTAGGTAATGGTTATTTGTGGCTGTGTGGGTGGTGCAGAAGTGGAAGGTGTGGGTTCAACATTAGTTGGTGTTGCTAAGTTGTCACCTTGAGCAATGAGTTCTAACATTTTTGGGACTAGGGCTGTTTCTACCCCTAAGAAGCCAACAGTTGGCTTTTTCATTGTTTTAAAGATGACAGGCTTCATCTGTCCCAATTTAAGAATATCACCTGTTCCTCTCAACTGTGAGCCCAGTTCACAGTTAAGAATGTACTGGACATATCTAGGGAACATATAATATTCTAAGGAGTCCAAGTTAGCATGTAAATTAGTATAAACAAATTATAAGTACCTGAACTTGACCCCTTGTACCAATTCATGGACTATATAGGAAAGGTCTTCTGGAATTTGATCCTAACCTCTATGTTTGTTTGATAAACAGTAGATGACCATATGAAGGAGGTACTTCCATTGGTAGGAGACCATCCCCTTCTTGAAGGTTCTTACCGAGTAATCACCGTCATATCCCATTTGCCTGAAGGACTGGTTCACAGCAGATTTTGGGAAGGACAATTTGCCTTCTTTATCATCCAGCCTTAGATGAGTTCGGATGGTGGCTGGAGTGATGAAAATCGTCCTGCCCTGCACTGTAGCAGATAGTGCCTTCTCCCCATCTATAATGACCTCTTGGTAGGTCCTCCAGAACTCCAAAATTGATCTTCATATAGTGGAGGGTTTATGGTGAGGGAGGTGAAGTAGTTTGTTAGAGCCAAGAAACGGCAAACATCTGAGAATCCAGGATCCTTCTTAGATACTAACAGAGCAACCTGATTATGTTGCCTGTGTAGTTGCATGGAGAAATCGGGCTGGTTTCGTGCATCAGGGTTGGCCATTTAGAGTAGCTTTAGGATGAAGGAAGGTAAGAACAAGGTCGGTTTGTGGGTGAATTTAGGGTTTGAATGTAGCAGACGAAGGTGAATAGTGAAAGAGGGGGAACTGTTGTACAGATATATATGGTATGGATTTGAGACAAAGTTAATGCCAACGGATAAACTTTGAAATCCGAAAGTCGGTCCGACCTCAAAAAAGGTGTCCAAAAAGTTAATTTTCTTGGAAGTCTAAATCTTCCGAAGGTAACTTGTCTTCGGAATATTTGAGTAAAACTTCCGAAGCCAATTTTTGCTTCGAAAAATATTCCTTAGTTTTCTACCAATTTTGCTTCGAAAGAAAAATACTTAAAGTATTTTTACTTCCTGGATAGATTTTGCTTAGGAAGATATCAAATATCAGAAATCTTATTCAATAAGAGAATAAGTCTTCCAAGACTTAATTGCTTTCGAAAGAAAATAGTCCTTCAATACATATAAGTACTTAGTGACAAATATAAGCTTCGGAAGATATAATCAAATTTCTTCCGAAGGTTAAGTTCTCAGAATTAGTTATTTGTTTTGAAGACATAGTTTTCTTCCGAAGACAACTTGATGTCTTCCGAAGGGAAATACATCCAAAATTCTCAAGATTCTAAGGGATATCATTTTGAAAAGTTTCTTCTAAAGTAAACTAGGTTTATATGATGATGATATAGACAACTTAAGACACACATATTATAAAAAATAATCTTGAGTTTAGTTTAAGAAAAATATACTCAAATTTAATCATCCTAATAGCTGATATAAGATACTTAAATCTCTGCTCATCAAAAGTTTTTGTGAACAGATCAGTATATTGTTCATTTGTGTTAACTTTGACTAGTTTTATCAATCCCTTTTCAAAATTATCTCTAATTAAATGATACCTGATATTGATGTGCTTTGTCTTTCAGTGTGAACTGGATTCTCTGTGATATAGATAGCACTATTGTTGTCTATATGGATAGGGGTCTCCTTGAAGTTAAATCCATAGTCTAGCATCTAATTCTGAATACAAAGCACTTGAGCACAACAGCTAGCAGCAGCAATGTATTCAGCTTCAGTAGTTGATGCAGATGCACAGGATTGTTTCTTGCATTACCATGAGACTATATTTCCACCAAGAAATTGACATCCCCCAGACGTGGACTTTTCAGTCATGTTGTAGCCACCATAGTCACTATCTGTATAAGCATACAGATTGAAGTTAGAATTTTTTGGATACCAAAGGCCCATTTTGGGAGCACTCTTGAGATATCTGAGAATTCTTTCGACAGCAACCAAGTGTGACATCATGGGGTTGGCTTGATATCTTGCACAAATACATATAGCAAACATGATATCAAGCCTGCTGGCTGTGAGGAACATAAGAGACCCAATCATAGCCCTGTAAAGATGTTCATCAACATACTCCCCCTCAAGATCTGGTCCAAGAGAGTGGTTTCTGGCTATGAGTGTCTTAGCAACCTTGCATTCAGTCATGTGAAATCTGATAAGTATGTCTTGAACCTGTAAAGATCCAAACCATTCTTCTTGGTGATATCCTCGCTTACATGTGAAATGTAAGGAGGAGCACACTCGTTAGTAGCATCTGATACAGAATAATCATTGTTAACTACATATGTAATTGATTTTGAAAACACATTAAGGAATAACTTACGGTTTTCGAATGTCATGTCGATAATTCCATCTCGGCAATTAATTTGAGTTTTGGCTGTTGCCAAGAATGATCGTCTTAAAATTATATTTGGTTGCTCATTCGTCCTTACTGGTGCATAATCAAGCACTATAACGTCCACTGGGTAGTAGAACTCTCCTAGCTCGATGATCACATCCTTAACCATCCCCCAGGGTTGTTTCCACATTGAATCAGCAAGAACCACTGTTTTGTCAGTTTCATGTAATGGACTAAAGTCATATTGGTCATACAAACTTCCCGGAAGGATGCTCACACCGGTTCCATAATCCAAAAGTGTCCGCTTGATTTTAAATTTCCCAACTTGAATGGGAACAATTGGGTTCTCCTAAGTCACTTCCTTCCACTTCATCAACTTCCTTATCATTACCTACAACTACTTGAGAAAGAGAGGTTGAATCATAATCAATACATTTAGATTTAGGAACGATACTAACCGAATTGATGTGCACATTCTTTGAACTTGAGGCTTGATGCTGAGGGTCCTTTGTTGTATCGCTTGGAAGCTTCCCCGGTTCTCGTTCGGACAATTGTTCAGCTAATTGTCCCAGTTGCTTGGCAATGGCCTCATTGGTCTTTTTTTGCACCTCTCTAAATTGCTTAAACTCTTTTATCTCTTTTCCAAGATCTTGAATTGCTGACAAAATTGCATTGTCATTGCCATTGTTAGTAGAAGCACCTTGTTGATGTTGTTGATTCCTTTGATTATATTGCCCGCCTTGTTGGTAGTTTCTTTGATTGTAGTTGTTCCTTTGATAACCGCCTTGATTGTATTCTTGTTGTGGCCATGATATTGGTTGCTTCCTTGATTTGGTACCTGAAAAGGAGGATTCAATTGGTTAGTATTGTTACAATATCTAAGATTTAGGTGATTTCTAAGATCGAGATGATATGTGATATAATTCATATCATATGTCTCTTTCTCCTTGGTCTTGTAATTGATGTACACTTTCACTCTTTTCCAAATTCAAGTAGCATGTGACCGATGTATGGCCTATGTCATTGCATATGTCACACACTCCATACTCACTAGATATGTTCGCCACACCACTCTTTCCAACTTTAAGGCTTGCAATTTCTCGTTCTAGAACTGCAATTCTATCCATGGCCGCATGATCATTCACCATCTTCACATTTGCACCCCTTGACCTTCGACTTGATTGTGCACGCTTCTTGGAGATTACACTCATCCTTTCGAGAATATCCCAATCTTCATCCTCATGGTTTAGGGTGAACGTTCCTGCACTTGTGGAATTTACATCTCTAGCATCCTCCGGTGATAGCCCATCATAGAATGCTGAAATCAACTCCCACTTAGCTATGCCATGATGTGGACAAATTCTTAGCATCTATTTGAATCGGTGAAAAGCTTCATGAAACTGTTCACCTGATTGTTGTGTAAATCCTCGAATGGCTCGCCTTGCGTCACTTGTCCTTTGAGAAGTATAGTATTCATCCAAGAATTGTTGCATTTGTACCCATGTGCGAGTACTTGCAGATGGTAGAGATAGGAACCATTGTTTGGCCTTGTCTTTAAGGGTAAATTAGAATATGACCAATTTAACTTCATCCGGTGAAAAGCCTTGGCCACCAATGGTGCTACATGATGCCTCAAATTCAGATATATGCACATAGGGTTCTTCAGTTGCCATACTATGAAAGTGAGGGAGAATTCCCAAACATTATGGTCGGACTTCAAAAGCTCGTCCCCTTTGTGTTGGTGAAACTATAGGAGACGAATTGATGGCAATGGCGGGACGAAAGTGACTATCCACACCATGTGCTGGTACATAATGTTGCGCTCCCAGATTGGCAGGTATGCCATTGAATGGTTGACCTTCAACGTTGTTGAGAATGGGTTGTTGAGCATAACCACCCCGATCCCAATTTGTTTGACGGTTTTGATAGCCCGGTTGGTTCATATAATCCTCAAAATCATGTTGGTTTGGTCTATCCATATCGACTTGATCTTCAATCCACTCATCCATATAATTAGTGTGATGACTTCCTTCCACTGAAAACCGTTCCTCGTTACTATCATGGTTCCCTTCCACGTCATGCAGAAAACTTGGATTACGAACCCAGAAATTTGGCATCGGTTGGAAGTTCATGGGCGGAGGTTGGTTTTGCACACCTTGATTTACAGGGATCAGCCCCTAAGGTTGAGGTTGCACAGGTTGTGGTTGAGGTGGAGGATCATCAGGTTGAGGGAACACAGGTAATGGAATATCTCCCAAAGGTTGGTTAGGTTGTGGTAATCCTTGGTTTTCTGGATTGTTCATCATTCTTGATTGGTTACTTTCAGGCATTCTTGAAAGTCTACTTAGAATCCGATGAGCTGTTGCTGATGATGTACCTTCTTCCGATCATGTTTGACCATGAATTTGAGAAGTCCTTGAAGTTGATGCTTTGTGAAACACACAATTCTTTCTTGAAGTCTTCTCGATTTCTGGATCAAATTGCAATGGTGATGTCCTTCCTGAAAATCTTGTATGCATTAACGTAATGGTTACCTGCAAACAAGAAAACACAAAATATCTCGCGTAATACTGAACAAGAAAACAAATTAAAAAGAAAAATAGAAAAGTAAAATCTTTTTGGGTTTTTATAAAAATTTTAAAAAAGGCAAATAAAAACAATTAAACACTAAGCGCACTAATTCCCCGGCAACGGCGCCATTTTGATCTGGTTGTCGAGACTCGATCAAAAACAAATTATTATATAGGTCTTAGCTACCTTTATTGCGTAAGGGTAAGTAAGGTCGTCTCCACAGGGAATATGTGAAAAGTGTTTAACGATATGACTCGATTAACTTAAAGACACAATCTTTAATATTAAAAATTGGAACTTTGGATGAAACTAAGAACACAGTTGCAAAAATCAACAAACTTTAAAACGAATTTGATTAAATAATAAGAAACAATCACTTTCGGGTTTTCAATTCCGCAAGATCCACAATTGATACTTTTAAATTCGGGTTCGTAAGAAACAATACTTCAAGATCTTAGCTTTTGATTAAAGTGGTAACAAAGGAACAATCTTTTAAGACTCTTTCATTCACAAAGTTACCAATTCACCTATATCACGTTGTCTACTTTTCTTAATGAGCTCACGATGCAAGGAAACCGAAAACTGATAATCAAGCAAACAACTTTATTTATAGGTAAACCTTTTAAATTAATCAAACATAATGCTTCATTCACTAATCCATTGTTCAATACAAAAACCTAATTAAACATACCAATTGTCTCACTTGACAAGAATTGTACTCCCGAAAGCAATTACAAACGAACTAGCCACTCATGGTCTTCATCGAATCTTTAATCATGTTTGATGATGATCAACAATGATTTGGGATGTGTTGGGAAGCTTGAAAGCACCCAAAATCACCTTGAATTTGCTAGATTTTGGCTGGGAAAAGTCCTCCTTCAAATTGGGGTTGGATGTGTTTAAATAATCTTCAAGATCCACAAAATCTAGGTGTTTGTTGATGACCGGCGTATGATACGCCCAAGGTCGGCGTATCATACGCCCAACTTTCTGTAATTGTTTCCAAATACGCCCACTTATACGCCGCCCATACGCCGATCGACGTATTATACACCCATACCCGGCGTATCATACGCCGGTATACCTAAATTTGTGCCTTTTGTGTAACTTTTGAAGTTTACATCGTTAGTCCTTGTAGTTTCGTGTTTGGCTTCTTTTACTTCAAATCAAGCTTGTTTAGGCTTTAAACACCTATAAACAAAACACAACCAAAGTAATCCCATTCCACAATAACAACGATGTAAAATCACATAATTAGATCAATTAAACACTGAATTATTGACTCGTGATCAATCTTCTTCACTCATCTCTGATCCATCTTTCATTACCTCCTCTTCATCTTCATCCTTTTCTTGAATGGGGTCTATGAGGGGAAGCTCATCTTGACAAGTTCTACACCTTGGAGATCTTACAGATAGTAGAGTGTGTGGAGGAGCTATCTCAGTAGATCCCAGTCCCTGCTTATTCTGATAACAAATCTTTGCATGCAAGGATGAGGATATAATGTTCTTGAAGGTCTCTTCTTCAAGAACATATTTTTCTGCCCGGCCTTTGCTGATCACAAGCTCAGTCTGACATTCAGTTAACTTGGTAATGAGATCCTTAATTCGAGTCCTGTAATTTGTGTGCACATGCTTTAGAGTTGAAATGGTTTTCTCTAGATCTTCTATCTTAAGTTTATAATCATTTTCAACTATTTTAAAATCGGCTTTTAAAATATTCAGGGACTCAAGATCATATCTCATTTCCAAGTTGTAGGACCTGTATCTATTAAGTTTAGCAATACATTTAGGGGTGCAAAGATGTTCCAATACCTTGGCTTCTTCATGATCTGCCATTAGTGCTTGGTTTGGGGAAACATCTTAAACCTGAAAGCTCCAATCAAAGCCTCCTTCTTCAACAGCAACTGCAGCTTGTTGCTTGGGCTTCTCAGTCTTTGGAGTTCCGTCAGTGTAGTTTGGTCTGATTTGTGCTTGGCCACCATTTGTTTTTGGTGCCTTGCACTCCCTAGCAAAGTGTCCCATGTGGTTATAGTTGTAACACTTCACTTTGCTTTAATCCAGCCCAAACTTTCCACTAGATGCATTGCTGGGAAACTTCCTCCCAGTTCTCTTGTAAAACTTCTTGACCCTGTGAGTAAGAAGAGCCATTTGCTGGACTATCTCCATGTACTCTAGATCATCTGGATGGATACAGTCCAAGTCTTCAAGAGTGAAGAGAAAGTTGCCACTGCTTTCATCAGTAGACACAAAGGCTTGTGAATAGCTTGTCTCTTGGAATGGGCTTCCTTGGATGTAAATCTCCCTTGGTGTCTCCAGGAAGGTGATAAAAGGACCCTTTTGTGAGTTTTTAAGGTAGCAGAGGAGATGATGTTGTGGTTCTCTGAAGTCCCTTTCAACCACATGAAGGACTGACCTCTGCTGATTGTTGGAGGGGTTGTCAGATGGATTTTGCATGTTCATCTCCATATGGTATCCACTGAGGATACCATACAACTCTGTGAGAGTAAGGGTCTTGTGGTTTTCAGTCCTTTTAGTGACCACACAATAGTGTGTCCATTGTCTAGGAAGAGCAGACATGAACTTCCTCACAATATCCCTATTCTCAAGGCTTACTCTAACATCCATTAGAGTATCCATAATCTCAACATAACTGAAGTATTGTTGAGTAATGGTTTCATATATTTTGAAGGTGAAGTTCTCAAACTACTGTTTCAAGATGTCTTTCTTGTTTTTTTTTTTTTTTGCTTCATTTGACCCCTCATACATAAGCTTCAGTGCATCCTATAGTTGCTTAGCAGTCTAGCACTTCTTGAAGCCTTTGTAAATAGAGTTTGGAAGAGCAGTTTGGAGAGCGGTCATGGCCTTCTGATCTATATCAATCTTCTTCCAATCTTCCTTTGAGTAGTCAGTCACTTCCTTTGGTATCATGCCACCACCAGTAGCAGCTGAAGTAGTGCATGGTACATGAGGTCCCGAGACAACAGATCCCCACATCCTGTTGTCTTGAGACTTGACGAAGCTTTCCATTCTTTGGCACCAAGTATCAAAGTCATCAAGAGTGATCAGTGGAGATTTTGTTATGGTACCGGTTTTCATATCAGCCTTGGTAAGAGCTGCCGTTTGAGTTGTTAAGTGTTTTGTGAAACTAAGGATTTAAGATGGTAAGATCTTACAATCAAGAGCCTAAAATGCTCTGATACCAATTGCAGGACCGTTGAAGGGTGTGAATGCAATAGTTTCACAATAAGAAGAGTGTTAGAATACTTAACAGATCAAATAGGGAACCGGGTTTGTATAGATAATGATGCTAAGAACACAAGCAAATATGAGACAACCAAGAACAATAACAAGATGATATTTTTTTTCAAGAATGATGTATATTTCTCTCAAGTTCTCTTACAAGTGTTACAAATCATACATAGAAGATAAAAGTACTTGAGACACTTTATACTGCATCATACAGCCGGCTATACTTTGAAAGCCAGCTGGAAACACTAATCTAGACAACAACAAGATCAATGTAGAGTCAAAAGGCAGATTGCCTTTTGACTTGTGACTATGACATACCATAGCTCACATCCTAATGTATTACAAAAAGGATAAAAAGTACAAAAGTAGAAAGTTATAAACCAATGACTGTAATCTGCAGTTGACAAAAGCATGGACCTTTTCACCAACTTATATAAGTTGGTGAGTCATTAGAGTCGTAGCGAAAAATTGTTCAGCTTTGTCAAAAGATGATCAGAGAAAGCATGTCTTCTCTGTCTTCGAAAGAAATCAGTCTTTGGCTTCGGAAGACTTTGTCTCTGAAGTTTCGGAAGACTTCATCTTTGGCTTCGAAAGATTTTGGTCATTTGGCTTCAAAAGCTTTTACACTTAACTTATTTCCTTGAGTTGTGTAAAACTTCCAAAGTAACTTCACTCAGTACTTCATGCATGCATGTTGAGTGCTCTTTGGTTACTTTAGTTGCATCAGCCTTTAAGAATAAACCTTACAATTATATTTGTTAGTACTTTCACGTTGAACATTCGAGAAGGTCCTCGAATAATTGTAAATTGCTGTTGAAGTACACCAAACGTCGTTCCACATCTTTTCTTATAGATTCATTATCTTTTGCAAAATTTTTGTTCTTATTCCCTTTTGGTGATGGAATCCTCTTCATAAATGTCTACCACTTAGGATAAATACCATGAGCAAAGTAATATCCCATAGTATGGTCATGACCATTAATGGTGAAATTGACCGGAGGAGCACGTCCTTGCGCAAGTTCCGTGAAAATAAAAGACCTCTTTAGCACATTAATATCGTTATGTGAACCAGGCATACCAAAAAAATGCATGCCACATCCAGAGATCATATGAAGCAACTGCTTCTAAAATAGTAGTGGGTTCACGTATGTGCCCAGAGTATATAACCTTCCATGCCAAAGGACAATTTTTCCACTTCCAATGCATACAGTCAATGCTTCCTAACATCCCTGGAAATCCTTGTTGCTCGGCAATTACAAGCAATCATGCAATATCGTTGTCATTTGGAGACCGTAGATATTCATCAGAATAGATGCGTACTATTGTTTCGGCGAATATTTTAACAATCTTCATTGCGGTACTTTCACCAATTTGTATGTATTCATCCATGAAATCTCCACTAACCCTGTACGCCATCATTCTAAGAGTTGCAGTTATCTTTTGTAAAGAAGATAAATCAAGTCTTCCAGCATTACTTCTTCTTTGGACAAAGTATGGCTTGTTTGACTCTACCTCATTTCTAATATGGAGAAATATAGGACGACTCATCCGAAATCTCCTACGAAATAGCTTCGAGGTATATAATGGTTTTTCTTCAAAGTAATCATGAAATAAGCGCTTGTGTCCCTCAGCATGATCACGTCGAATAAACTTACGACGTTGCCTTGATGATTGACCAACTTCATCCTCATTAAGAGTAACATCGCTATCATCTTCAGAGGATACATATGTCAACAGTTTGCGAAAAAAGGTAGGAGCCATACCTAAACAATAATAAACTAGCATTACAACATGAAACCAACAGCAAAATATCATAAAAAACTACTGGATATTCATTTTGGCTTAAAAGGTTGGTGTAGTACATTTCTTGAGCAGCAAAATAGCATTAAAAACTGCAGCAAAACAGCATAAAAATAGCAGCAAAACAGCATGAAGTAGTAGCAAAACGCAACAGCAAAATATCATAAAAAACTGCAGCAACACAACACGAAAACAACAACATAATAGCATTAAGGTGGAGAGTCATAAAGGCTCACAGGATATTCAGCTTGGCTTAAAAGGTTGGTTTAGTACATTTCTTGAGCTTGTGAATCCATGTCTTATGATCACTAAGCAAACAAATTGAAATAATAAGATCCTACATTGCTAAACTTAACATAAACATATTGCATGAAAGCTACACAAAACAGCTTAAAAAACTAGCATGAAAACTACAGCAAAACAACATAAGAAACAACCACAAATCAATATGAAAATAGCAGCAAAACAGCATGAAGCAGATTAACTGTACAGCAGCAAAATAGCATTAAAAACTTCAGCAAAATAGCATTAAACAACAGCAAAATAGCATAAAAAACTACAGTAACACAGCTGCGAAAACAACAGCAAAATAGCATATAAACATATCCCATTTTAAGCGTTTGGATTTGAAGGATTCTTTAATTATTATGTCCAACGAAAGCTAAAAGATGGTTAATGGATTTGACATCCAACTAGCAATATATGTTAGAGAGTTGCTAGTGCATGTTGAAATAAGTTAAAAGCAACAGAACCTTTATCAAGTCTTAAGTGAACTAATCAAGTGATCAACTATATCAAGTCTCAAGTGAACTAATAAAGAACCTAATCAACTAATCAAATGAACAAATATACTGTGTTCTTCTATTTCAGAACTCTTTAATTTTGTATCTAAACCTTTTGTAATCCCTTCTGATTGTATATTTCAGAATCTATCAACTTAAACCTTGCTTTTTGTTTCTTTCTATATAAGATTAGGGTAAACAAGCAATTAATCTCAAAACTGACTAGGAGTGCTCACTTTGGCTTTAGCTTTTATATAATTCTTGTTTTATATTTGTATGATACCTTGTGAATATGATAGGAAGGTTATTATAGAAATGGTTGTAAAACATTTATAGCTGCAAAGTTTAGCCTTCACATATTATAGTTATCCTTTTATTGATGCTTCATGTATAGCATTTGAGTTTCCATTGATTACAAACTAATTTTTGTAGAAATAAGCACTAATTTACCATCATCGATGCACAATAACCCGAAATACATCAAAACCCCAATACACCAGCACCAAACGTGATTGAAAAACTATGAATCAAAGAAATTATATCAAAACCTTATACGCCACCACCAAATTTCAAACTCATTTTTTATGCAATAGAAAGAGATATGAGTGCAGATTAACAATTTGTTATGAATCAATGAAAAAGTTAGAAATTTGGCATACCTTTTTCCCTTGATTATTAAGAGAGAGAAATAGAGAGATATGATGCCCTGGTGAAGCCACTGTGCAAGTGCGATGATGAAGACTCTATGTTAACCTCGCTCGATTGCAACCAACGATTGTAGGTATGATATGCAGGTGAAGCCCTATGTAAGATTATCATTGATGGGGAAGAAGATGGAGAGAAAAGGCTGTGGGGAAGAAGATGGAGAGAAAAGGCGGGGAGGAAGATAGTTGGGGAAAATAAGGATATGGGATGAAAAAAAATATATTTATAAAAAAGATTCTGATTTAAGAGTTAAAAAGAGCATTTTAATTATTTTTCATATAATTTAAGGATATGGATCAAAATAAAGATTCTAATGTGAATGCTCTGCTGGTGGGCACTATTTTGTTATATATTTAGTGGGTTTCAATTATAAAGTATTGGGTAGTTTATTTTTAACTAGTTTAAAACACCATGTTTTATATGGTTTATATAAAAATATTAGATTTGATATTTAGAAATTATAAAATATTTTTTAGATAAAATATTATTCAAATTATGTTAAGTAATAAAATAATAGTAATATTTTTTGAAACTTTCTTTTTTAAAAAATTTTTGTTTACAAAACTACTTTTTAAACATTCTAATTTTTTTTAATTTTTTTAAGAGTCATTTTAAAAAAAGATGTTTGTATATAAGAAATCATATTTATTTATTTTAAAAAATTACATTTTAATGAAAATATGTTCTTTAATTTGAAAAGAATATAAATAATTTTATTAACATTTAATATGATTATTAAATGGTTAACTTTTTATGCTAATGACATATGCTAAAATGGTATGAAAAGATTAAATATGACAAGGAGCGTGCTAAAAGATAACATGTGACAAACTTTTATTTTGTTTTGTTAGTATAGATTGGAGTAAGGGATCATGAGTGTGGGTTATTATTTGAAATTTTGTTTTGAAGGGATATTTTAATGAAAAAGTGTATTTTTTGTGATAGAAAATTTAAAAGTATATTAAATATAAAGTGTAGAGTATTCATCGATCAATTATAAAAATAGCTGAATTTGTTTCTTTCTTTGTGTGTCTTTTATATCGGCGTGTACTTTTTGTCAATGATATTGAGAAAATTGCTCCAATAAACTCTTTTGTTTGAGTCGCTTTATTTTCGTTGGAGTCTCTTTATTTTTGTTTTAATAACTTGGTTGTTATAAAGAGAAAAGTAAATTGTTATTTTCATCCCAGACTTTTGTTCGGTTTTGTTATTTCCATCCAAAAAGAGTTTGTTTTCCCTCTGGTTCCCCGACTTTTTAAACTTGCAATTATCATCCAATCCTGTTAGTCAAGTTAATTTGGGTGTTAAGTGAAGGGTAATTACGTCTTTTACAATGCATATGTAAAATCCATTATATAGAAATCACTAAAAGTTAAGGGTATAAAATATTAAAATCATAATTTTGGAGTTATGTTATAATATTATTTTATTTTAATAATAATGTAAAAATCAATAACTTAAAATTCATTACAAACCAAAATGGATTATAAACTTGTACTCTTGTGTTGTCTTTCTTTATTGTACTCTTCCCCATTAAAGATTTCTGCAACTTTCACTTAAAGATGAGCTGAACTTGGGTCTCTAACAATGGAGTCCTTTAAGGTTAAGGGGACCCTCACGTCCACCCCTCCCTTCTTACCACCCAAGCACCAAACCCACCAAATAAAAACCCCTAAAAAGGGCATCACACCGACCCCCATAATCATCCACACCCTCCGCAAGAAATACATTCAAATTTGGCCAAAACTTAACACCCAACTTAACTTTACTAATGATGTATAAAGACATTGTTACCCTTTAGTTAAGTGAAACTTAACACCCAACTTAACTTGACTAACGAGATTAGATGATAATGTCAAGTTTGTAAGAAGTCAGGGAGCCATAAGGGGAAAAAATTATTTTCGGATTGAAATGATAAAATTGACTAAAACTCGAGGAAGAAAATGACAATTTACTCTAAAGAGAGTTATATAATAACGTAGAGAAGCTAAAATTCCATATTAATGTATTTTATATTAAGTGATTTGTTTTTAATTTTTTTAGAAAGCTAATTAAGACCCTCTTTAAAGTTACCTTTAAATCTAAATGTCTGCTAATGGACTCGAGCTCTTTACAGTTTGAGTCTTTGAGAAACATATTTACTACACACTATAATATTGTTAGGCCATAAGCCTTTTGATTAATTTGTTTTTAAGTAAATTATATTGGTTTTTTTGCTAATATTATTTTAATGAAAGAATTTCGTGTCCCCGTAAATTCATACTTGCGTATAGTTTTACTAAACTTCATATATTAAATATGATCTAGTTTATAATATATTTTATTAGCAACCAAGTTCTCTAAACCGACTCCACACCATCGGCGTAATATTAAAAATCTATATAAAACCGATTTCTAGAAGGTATTAGGTTTTCTAAGGCATGGTTTTTGCCGAGTATCATACAATCTCATACCCGTATTATACCTATGAAAAGTTTTACAACTTGGATTATGATTTCATATGAGAACTTGTTACATCAAAAAAACTTCATACAAAGTTCATTCCTACCAAGTTTTAAGTTACGGACATCTTCACTGGGAGTCTTCCTTGCTCCTAGGTTGAGTTTTTTCAGCATAAGTTATGTCTAGGTCTGCCACCCTCTCGCTTGAGGGGGATGTTAGTGTACATTAGTTCATATGTTTGTCCTAATATTGTATTTATTCCATTCTTGATGTACCTTAGTGTATTCACTTTTTCTATTTAAGGTATTATAATCCCTCATTGTGGGACATAAAAAGTTAATCCCTTCAGGGAACAAGACATAATATAACATAAGCGTAAATCACGGGGGATGAACCTTTTGACTGGTAGGGGAGGGGAGGAGAGGGGTGCTTATGAATATGTTAACATAGATATCTTATGCTAAAAAAATCTCTTACATGCTCATGGAATGGCTCTTATACGTACTACTTTTTCAGGCCATTGATTATTAGAAGTGGCTCAAGACAAAGTGTGAGGGACATGCTTGCTTATATAGTGAGGCAACAAAACTTGTCCGGTAATAGGATGGTTGATTCACGATCACACTAAGCATCAACTATGGCCTTTTTATTCTTCTCTTCCTCATAAAAAATAATGAGTAAAGTTACTATGTTTCACGGCGGTACATACGATGACAGTCATGTGATTAAGAGCACGTTTACGAAATTCGTAACCAACGTCAGACGTTAATGCACTTAAGTAAACAAAAGAGACAATATACAACGTTTTGTACGTTGTGTCATAATTGTTCAAACAAAATGATTTAAACAAAAGACCTACTCGTCTCCGCGACGTCATACAATGACAATAATGTGGTTAATGCTCGGAAACTGAAAAAAGTTACGAGTAGTGTATATTAATTATTAAAAACGGTTTGATTACAACAAACTAAGATTTAAGTACACATAGTACAATCATGTATATCAATAAATGAAAGCTACCAAAGTTTAGCATGTAAAAAGATACGTTGTTTGATTATAATAAAAAAAGTTAAGTTCGATTTTACTGCTTGAAGTTTATTAAAAATAATTATTTTACTCTAAAAGATTAAAACATCAATTTACTCCAAAATTTTTATAAATTATTTCAATTTAACTCTAAAATTTCATTAGTTGTTTCAACTTTATCCAAAATTATAAAATTTTAAGAGTGAAACTGAAATAACATATGAAACTTTTGAAGGTAAATTAATATTTATAATACTGTGGAGAAAATTGTTATTTAAGTCAAATCTTAGAAAGCAAAATTGAAATTAACTCTAATAAAAATATAATCAAAATATATAAACCCTTTAGCACGTCAAAATTCACTTTAAAGAAATACAAAAGATACATAAATGTATAAAAAACAATAATAAATAAATAACAATAAGAACAGAAACCAATTTATCTAAATGAATATAAATAAAACCAGATGATTCACCTCAGGTTCCTTGAATTTGAACTCGGGCTAGTTGCATCAAAATGGGAGGACTTAACCAACCATAGTTCCACCATGTGAGCGAACGTGGGTCTTCTGATTTGAGCATGCTTTGTTGATCTTGGCTAGTATGTTAGTGGTTGGTTCATGGTCAGAGTTGGGATGTGTTTTTAACCCCAACCTGAATATTTAACCCGAACCAAATCAACTCTAACCTGATTAAGGACTAACGTGAACCCAACTCAATTATTACATTAAACCAAACCTGATTTTTATAAATGTTTTGTTATTGGGTTGCATTTATTAGTGTCGGGTCAACCCAATCAACCAAAATTTTAAATTTATAAAAACTTGAGGTTTCTAGGTTGGTTGATATTAATAACATGGTACAACGACTCTTAAGTTTTCGTCTAATAAACAATGGGATAGTTCATCACTTGATCTCCGTTCTCTATTTATAAGTCGAGTATCCAAAACTCAAAAACATTCAATCTGCTTTCATTATATTCAATCAAAAGGTTTTGACATTCATTTTCAAATTTCAATCGGTATTCAATTATTCTATGGTGTCATCTTCAACAGAATTCCACGGGTTCATCATCTTTAACAAGATTCCACAGTTTTGGCATCTTCCTCCCTACTATTAATTGACAAGGTTATAGACATCGATCATTAGTTCATATATTATAATTATATATGTATACATTTATGTGTGTATGTGTTTGTTGATGAAGTTAATATACGTGTGTGTGTCATATATATGTGTGTGTCTGTGTTTGAGTGTGTGTGAGCACACTCATATATATGTGTGCGTTATGCAATCATTTGCATATTTGAAAGTCATAGCTTTCTTTTTCTTTTTTTTTTAAAACACCAATCATGGGACTAAGATATGTAAAATACATTGAACGTAAGTATGTAGAAATAGAGTTCCCTTGAACATTTGAATATGTAAAATACATTGAACGTAAGTATGTAGAAATGTTTAGGACTAAGATAATAAACAAAATTCTATCTAAATACCACATATTAAATCTCATACATGATTTTATATTATGAATTATGAGGATAATCAAAATATAGTGCCCTTGAACATTTGAATATTTATAATACATTGAACGTAAGTATGTAAAAAGGTTTAGGACTAAGATATTAAACAAAATTCTATCTTAATATCACATATTATTAAATTTCATACATGCGTTTTGAAAAAAACATACATATTGCTTAAGAAACATTTGAGATAACAAATTATTTGAAGCTTAATCATTTATCTAAACCTGATTACCAATTAAACTGATCTTGGAATATACCCGCAAACCAAAACCTGAATACAGTTTAAACGTTATTTATTTGGTTTGGTCTTTAAGTTGATTTCCTATGTATAGAAACCCGATTAAAAAACCTGAATGACACATTGACACCCCCAAGTCAAACTGTGGATCGACAGTACTTCTGCTATTGAGCTCTCAATCTTCTTATAGTATTTAACTCTTGGTTTCTTGACTTTGCTATCCTTGCTCTCCAAGTTATTATATACATACGGTTGTTTGATTATTCGATTATAGTAGTACTAACAGCGGAGCTCGTGTTATTTTTAGATAATTAACTTATGTATGATTTATCAAATCAGAGACACATGATATACACATAAAAGTATCCTAGATAACATTTAACGTAAATGTATGGATTTTGTAATAACTATATTTTACCCCCCGCGTGTTGGGCCGGAAGCCTGTCACGATTCCATATATCAAACGTGGATACCAAAACATGTCACAAAAGTTATAACTGCCATGTAAAACCCTAAAACATCAAAGTAATATATATATATATATATATATATATATATATATATATATATATATATATATATATATATATATATACATACATACTGTAAAACCATAACACTTGTGGCGTCATTAAAGTAACATAATCATGTATTTAAGCCAAAAAAAAAAACACAAAATGTAAAAAAAAAAAAAAAAAAAAAAAAAAAATTATGTGAGCAAACTCTAATAAACCCAAGATTTAATCTTACATAATCATTTACAAAATCATGTGTTTGAATCCTACATTTCGTAAGATAACAAGATTTATACGTTATCAATTTCTCTAAACAACAACAATGTTAACAAATTTTAAGTAAGCAATTAAAATTTTTAAATCATCATCTTACCTTTAACAATTTATGGAACTTAGATATCACACTTGCAAAGTATGACATACTACAAAAAATATTAGTTTATCTTACCTTTAACAATTTAAGTTAGCAACCATAACACTCACGGCGTCATTAAAGTAACATAATCATGTATACATAGCCATCGCTACTTCCAATTCCAATTCTTTGTTTTAGACTTGACTCCCAATATCTGACTTGGTTAATAAATTTTGTTTGTATTTTTAGTTTATTTTTATCAAATTAAGATCTTCAAATATCACTTTCTCCTTCCATTCAAACGTACACTATCTGATCTTGTTCAAATCTGCACCAACTTCTTACAACCAGCTTTTCACCTTAAACAACTCCGGTAGAAGACTCATACCGTTAAACACCCTATTTTGTTATCAGTTTCCGCCCTTGTGCCAATGGCTACAAACAGAAAAGAACAAAAGGGAAGAAGATTAAGATCTTGAGGCGATAAAGGACATAAAAAAAAAGGAAGAAGAAGAATACATGTCTGGCGGTGCAAGAAGGTGATGGTGATATAGCACAAAACTATCTTGGATTCATAGATTTCTCTCTGAATGCCAAAAAACCTAAAATAGTAAGATAAAGATGAAAAGGAAGCAGGATGTGTAGTGTGCATGTTAACCTCCGGTGGGAGTAGGTGGAGGGCGGAGAACAATGGTAGGGGAGAGGTGGAATGCGAAGCCTATAAACACAATGTGTAGTGTTGTACCCAAAGCTTTAACAGTTGTAAGATACCATTCATGAGCGACCACCATAGCACCACCACCACCACACCACTACCGGTTCTAGAAAGGGGAAAACGAAGTAGCCAAACCGTTCGATCTTAGCAAACAAACCCTAACCACCACTCCTACCAACAAATCCGACAAATCAATGATCCTTAGCCCAACTGGTTAAGGTGGGGTACCCATGACATGTAAATAAAGGGAGGTCATAGGTTCAAGTCTGACTCTGAGCAAAATGCTCAGAGTTGAGCCAGGAGGTTTTCTCAGTAATGGGTTTTCTCCTAAGGGGGTTGAGGGTGTGGTCCCGGCTGGGAAACGGATAGGTGGGCCCGATTAAGATAACACCTATCCTCCGAAACGGGTCGTATATTTGCCGTTTAAAATAAAAAATAAAAAAAACAAATCCGACAATGGTAGTTAGAGATAGAACGACAAAATCGGTGAAAAAACAGACAGAGATTATTGGAAAGAGAGAACCAAAGTTGAAGCCCTCTATCTCTTTTATATCTAGTAGAGTGTTGTCGATTCACAATAGGTTTTTTATTTTTATGTGAATGTATGTCCTATATTACGGAGATGGTTATGAGTGGTTGTGAGTGAAAATTTATGAGGGTTATACCGTGTTTCTTTACATTTAAAGAAACATGGTACAAACCCCATAATTTTTTTAATATATTTGAAAGTGGTTGTGAGTGAAATAGAGAGAAAATGCAATGATAATGATATAAAGTAATATTATTTAATTGAAAGAGAAAGATAAAAAGTAATGTTTTTAATGTAAACTAGGATCGGACCCCCACGCGTTGCCGCGGTGGTCATTTCGAAGCGTCTTGGAAACCATATGCGCATAAAAGAGTAAGAAATTATCAACATGTTATAAGTATCAAATTTCATACTGGTTTTAAATATAATAGTATATTGATATCGACCAACGATTAAACAAAAAAGTTAGTTTGGTTAGATATATAAATAAATTACGTGACATACCGATTCATGGTTATAAAAAAACAAATGTATCAACTTCATAAAATAATAAGTTGTTTAGCTTTGTAATTTAATCCCAATAAAACCAACGTATTTCTCATTTGTTAGAGACTCAATCCAACTATATTATTTAGTATTTACTCATCTTTAAAAGCCCTATTTCTCTCATTACCCTTTGCACAGTTTCACCCTCTTATTCTACTTCTTGGCGCTCATTTTATTAGATTCATTCAACACTACTGATTCTTCTCACTTCTAATTCTTCTTGTTCATCTTTCTCAATTTCTTTTCTTTTTCTGATTAGATAACAATTGTAAGGCCCTGATCCTAGAAAACCTTACAGTTGGTCATTCACAACAAAAAATAATTTTTAAACGCTCATTTAGATAAACATTTGCAGCGAAAAATACATTAAGTCTCAACCCATTACGACATAATTCTAATAAAATATTAACATTGACTTTAAAATATCAAATAGTCTTTAAAAAGGTCTTCTTAGTGATCTTCTTAATTAGGGATGCCAGTCTTCAAATGCCAAGTAGCTTCTAGAATCCAGGCCCATATTCACTCATGTCTAACAGCTCGTCTGTCAACTAATATGCATATAAAAGTCAGCTTCGCTAAGTGGATTTTAGGTTTACTTTATCAGAAAAATTATTTAGTGAGATATGTTAACCTTATCATTCTAAATAGTCATCTCATAAACAAGCATTTACTATACACAGACTGTCACTTTATCAATACTTTATCATTAAGTCTTTCGCTTATTTACTTTCTATTACTCTTTTTTATCCATCAATTCCCAGTCACTATCGGTGTCTATGATGTACACAGGACTTTACCGACATGTCAATCCAGGCCTTACTGTCGTACCTATACAGGCTATTATTGTCATGCCAATCTAGGCCTTACTGACCTTCCTGTCCGGGTCTTTACTTTACTGACATGCCAATCCAGGCCTTACTGTCATGAGGGCATAACAAATGCAACTCTTCTCTGTCATTTGCTTGCAAGACTTTACTTTAGCAATGGTACATTATTATGAGCTTAATAATATTTCTTTAGGTTTCACTTTCATTTTTAGTTATACATATACTTATACATGTTAAGAATCAACTCATAGTTCATATATTCACATTCTTCAACAAAAGAATACAAAAAGTATAACCGACCCTCCGCGGGACGATTGGGGTTCGGGGGCGGCAGCCCCTTATAGCAGGGTTCTAGGGGCAGCAGCCCCTAGAGGGGTCCAAGGGGCAATGCACCTGGCTGGGGCCGGGCTGAAGACTTTATATAACATAATTTGTTATAGAAAATTTTATTTTCTTGTTAAAACCTCTTGAAATCTTTGCCATAAAAATCGTATATTTAGCATGCATATCGCCCCAGAACATTGAAAACGTGTAATTAAGGGGACCTAGAACTCATCTGGTCAGTAAGCAACTTCACGTCTAAGTTTTCTAAGCTAGGATCACGGTACACGGTCTGCATATAAGTTAACACACAAATAGATCATTTTCTACACAGTTTCGCTGCCAACATGCCCAACTTTCGTTGGAATTTCCTAGATTCGCTAAATCTACAGATCTACCTATGCACTTGTGAAACTACCTGCGAAACTATAGTTTCACAGTAAGGAGATTGCCTTAGTTTCGCAGGATGAACTCTCAGGTTCGCCGGACGAACTGACAGTTTCGTTGGACGTATAAAAATGACGAACCAGCTCGTTTTTAAGCCAAAATCTCAACTTTTTACGTCCAAATCCTTAGTTTTTCATCCATAAAACTATATCTAAGCTTTTTACATGATTTCATACGTAAAAATATGACCTTTATATGATTCTTTGCAACTTTTCAAAACCCAAAACCCTAGAATCCGGGTCTGACCTACAGAGGCGTTTAGAGGATGATTTTTACCTGTATCTCTTGCTCCTTTCTCGTGGTTGATGCTCTAACACTCAGATCTTCAATCCCTTAACCAATAAAGCTCCAAATTTTGAAGTTTCTTCACTTTCTCTCACTACTTTCTCTCTTTAAGTTGTTAGTGGCTTGGTTTGCAAGAAATAGAGAATGTGACTGATTATGTGTGTTTAATGGGTGGTTAGGCCCTTAAACCCATCAAACCCTAAGCCCATAAGGTAATTTGGCCCATAATTATTTTTTTTCTTTTTTTTTCTTTTTTTTTTACATAACCCAAACTCAACCATTGTTACTAAGTTGCTCGCTTCAACATTCCGGGACGTTACAACAATATCAAGTCTTACAGGCTGGTTTTGATTATTTGTTATCAATGGTGGAACCAGAAATATTATAGCAGGAGGTCACAATATTTTCATTTGTTAGTATATGACATTTATTTTAGCAATCGAATTTGCAAGAAGTTTATGAAATGTTGCTCTAAGTTTTAACATTCTTAAATCATTTAAGAACACAAAATATATAGTTTTTAACGAAAAAAAATTAAATAAAAATTATTGAATTAAAGGAAGAGAAGTATAACTACATACGTTCACAAAATTTAAGTAAGCTTAGATATTTTTTTAAATTAAAAATAAGTAAAAACAAAAACATACGCCCCATATATCTTTTAAATTAACTATATTTAATTGTTTTTATTATAAATATGTATGAGGTTTTTCTACAAAGTGTATTTTTGCTACAAAGTGTGAGAAGACACAATGAGACTAAAAAAGTCACAAAAAATATATCTCACAATCTAAATCGAATTTCAAAAAAGTTCTTCGAAGTCTCTGTTCCTCTCGTCGTCATCTTTCAGAAAAAAATAAAAAAAAATTCATTGTGTCTTTTATGACACAATGTCATTGTGTCTGACGTCATTGTGTCTTTCATAATGACACAATGACGTCATTGTATCTTTCATAAATAGCACAATAAAAAAACATTAATTTTTTTTTATTTTTTGTTTATTTTTTTCTTAGTGAGCACGGCTAGGAGAACAAAAACTTAGAATTACGTTTTTGAAATTTGATTTATATTATGAGATACAATTTTTTGTGATTTTTTTTTGACTCATTATGTATTTTTACGTTTTGTAATAAAAATAAACATTGTATTTAAATTTTTTTCTATAAACGTAATGTCAATCTCTGTCTTCCTCTATCCACACAAGTACATAGAGTTTTTTTCTTTTTTTTTTTTGAAGGGCACACAAGTACATAGAGTTGATAAAAGTTTTCTTGTTTGACTAAATATTTACCAGCTTTGCACACATTTACTTTTCACCTTTTAAAAAAATAAAATAGCATCTCATTGAGATAAAAGAGAGTAAAATTTCCAAATTAGACGTTTGACCAACATCATTTACAATAATATCATTTACAATAATAGCCATTGACAAGTGAAATTTTTGTTTTTGCCATTGTATCGCCATGTGACGATATAAACCTATGTGGTATCGCCCATGTGGAAAAAAGAAAAAAAAATTCAAAAGAGCGATACACCGCGATACACCTGTCATTTCGTATCGTCCGTACCGGCGATACACCGGTGATACACACGTCATTTCGTATCGCCCGAAATAAATTTATTTTAATTTAATTTATAATTATCATTTAGTTTATAATTTTATCAAATTTATAATTATCATTTAATATATAGAAATAATAATTATAATTCTTTTAAAATGTCGTAAATAACAAATTTAAAAATGTATTATTTAATTTGAAAAATAAAATCTAGTCAAATTATTGTATCAGTGAAAAGAACCATAATTATTAACAAAAACAAATTATTATTTAGTTTATTAACAAAAAAAAGTTAAATATCTAATGTTTGTGAATATTGACGTTAATTGGGCTAGTAATCTGTTAAATGACCCGGATTAAATCAGATAATACTTGTGTTATACATATTTCAAATAGTAAATATGATATTACTTTTTTCAATTTAAAAAAAATAATTTAATAATAAATCTAAATTACTAATATGTTATGGTTATATAAATAGATAACTTCATTCATTATCCAACACAAACACTCTTCATTTCTCATTTCATACATAATGGGTAAACATCAATACTCTTCTTAACCCGTTTCAAAACCGTCATCTTGTATTATGAATAAATGGAGGCGTCTCCCAAAGAATCAATCCGAATCTTCAACATCGGATGTTCAAAACCCGTAAGAAAACGTCAAAACCAATCGAGCTACAGTACGTAAATGAGATGTTCCAGATGATGAATCAGAACAATGGTCAACAGATGTTTTAGAATTTATAATAAGGGAGATGCCCCTTTTTGTTATTTTGCTATTTTTTTTTACACCCATAAAACTTGACAAGAATTTTTGGGGTATTTGACTAGGTTACCGACGTAATAGTTATTTAACCTCAGTGGTAAACTTTCCTACACATTATTAATTAGAGTTATTTATACTAACTTGTATTATAATAATAAATATATTTTTATACCTTGCAATATGGGTGGGTTAGGTTGGACAACTGATCAGGTCAAAATGGGTTTGGGTTAGAATGGGTCACCTTAAAAAACAGGTCCGTTTGGTTCGGGTCAAGATGGATTCTGGTCAGAACGGGTCAGGTGAAGACGGGTTACTTTAAGGACTTCATAATCTTACAAGTTCTTTTTAGTAAAAGAAGATAAAATTAAAAAGAAAAATAAAATGACTGCTTCTATAAAATCCAAAACCACACTTAAAACTTATAAAACCCAAATTATCCACACTTCAAGACTATGAAAAAACCATCAAACTCTCGATTTTACTTTCGGTTCGTCAAGATTACTTTTGTTGTTCATGGCGGAAGAGATTTTGGATGAATTTAACGCCAGAGGGTACAACAGTGACGACGGAAGTTGCCGTGTTTCCGAAGGCGGAGAAAAGGCTGAGGTTTTTGAATTTACTTCATTCAAGGATGAATTTAACGTCTTTGGTGAGCTTCCTAATCTTCAGAATGAAAGCTTTGACTGAATTGCAGTAGTTGGTTCAAGAGGTGCTTAATAAGGACGTTGAGTTCACTGCTCATCCGTCGTCATCGTCGCTGGAGTAGGAACACCCAGCAAAACAAAGAAGATCTGTTGATTATAAGAATTAGATGACCAATAAAGATCTGTTGTTTTTAAATCCATTACTTTCTGAGCAAACCATCATGACCCGTCCTTTTTTCTTTCCTGTCCATCCTGACCCGTTTTCTTTTTTCTCTTACATTTAAACCTATCCGTCCTAACCCCTTAAGAATACTAATCAACCCATAACAACACATATAACTTCATTTAAAGTCCAAAGCAACCCAAATATAACAACTTGGGTCAAGATTGTCAGGCTTACGTATTTTTATACAACACGTTAAAGGTTGGGTGTTAAGAATGATGACGGACTATCAAATATGCGTTGGAGTATACTACCTTCATAATTTTTTGACTATTTAACCGATTCATGTAGCAAGCATGTTGTTTCATTTGCAACCGTATCCTTCATTTTTTGAGTTGATTATGTATATTTCCCTTTCTGTATTCAGAGTCAAGAATGAGTGCTTGTTCGTGTTAATTTGCGAACAATAAAATTGGAGATTTTTTGTGGTGAAGAATAGGTGTGGTCGGTTGGTTCACCAAGCCTTGATGAAACTCTGGTGTATTTCGGCACTCTATTAGTAAACCTTCGTTTTTGGAAAAAGACTGGACAACCAGAAAATCCATTTGGGGTTGAAATAAGTGAAGATTATATTATATCACCTCAAGACTTAAGAGGTAATGAAGGAGTTTATGTTTGCATGTTGATGGAACATTTGGTTACTTGCAAACCGTTAGATTGTGGTGGAAATTTTAAAGAAACATGTAAGTTGTATAGGCGTTTCATGGCTGGTCAGTTTTATTTCTAGCTAAGTTTACCCCATCCTTGTTAGAAATTTGTTGTATGATTTTTATGTTTTTATTATAATATTTTTCTATGATGTTTTATTTATATTATTATTCTAGTTATTAAATTTAAACGATATGTGTAAGACTAAATTATGAACTTTTATTTAAAGATCGAACATCTATTAAATTAACCTTAAACCATACATACGTTGATAGATTACGTTAATTAACAAACACAAATACAAGTTCGAAAATTTATAAGTCTGGGTTTTGTGGTATGTGACGCCACTTGTAAAACTCATTCGCCATGTAGCATCGATAGTTGACATAAATGTTTCTAATGTCGTCTTCAATTTCAAGCATCTCGTTACAGATCTACATCCCATACATCCTATACTGGAGGAAAAAGATCTTTGGTCCCGTTCATCATCATTGTCTTTATTTCGTCTTCAGTGTTAGATACAAGATCAAAAAATATGAGTATCGCAGTAATTTGTTAACCCACCCACGTATATGCTATAAAATGTTAAAACTTTATAATTGTCTTATTTAATATATATTTAAAAATAGAAAGCAAAAATACTTACTTGTAGAGATAGATAACCATCATACAAATAACCAAGTAGGATGCCCCAAAATCCCTTATCTAACCATGAAACACCAAGGAAAACAAAATAACAAAATGAATCATCACCATTCTTGTAAAATATATCTACATTTTTTGACCAACACTCTTCACTTTGGATTGCCCAAATAGAGCTGGTTTTTTTGAGTTCTTCTTCTGGTGTTTCAGCAACGTACGACAATGATGCATTGATTTAATTTTTATCTCTGTAATGGCGTCTTCTACGAATAGTAATCTTAGTAGACGAGTGAAAAATCGGTTCAGATTGATAATCATTATCATCATCTTCCAACTCACGACTCGATGTTTTAAGCTGATCAACTGTTTGTAGAAGGTTTTTTAATGATTTGCTTATTTCATGTGTTTTTCAAGGTATTATAAAGATAGTTTAACAATTGCATGATCTTGAATGATAGAAGTTGGTAGTATTTATAGTAGTTGTGCATTTATTTTTAATTTAAATTATTTTAAATTTATTAATACAAGAAATCAACACATATAAGCTTAGGGAGATGTACAACTAATAAAAAAATTTTAATTTATACAAATATTTTTTTTAAATACAAAGGAATCAACACATATTACTAATTTATTTTTTTTCCTATCAACACATACTATTTCTTTGTTTTTCCTTTCAACACGTAATAATTCTTCATTTTTTTCTGTCAACACATAGTATTTCTTTGTTTTTTCCTCTCGACACATAATAATTCTTTATTTATTCTGTCAAGACATAGTATGTCTTTGTTTTTTCTGAGCATATAATATTTCTTCATTTTCCCTGTTAACATATACTATGTAAAACATAGTATGTCTTTTAAGAGGTTGACCATTCAACTCATAATCAGAATTTGCGGACTGCATTAGGCCAAGCAAGATGCAAGATGTAAGATGTAGTACACAGCTTAGCCACTTTAGTGTGAGAGTTCTTATTATTGGTTCTAAATTTTTTTATCTCGTGATTAGTATTATGTAAATAAAAAAATACGAACAAGATAGTAGAACCTTTTTTATCAGTATTATGTAGATAAAATGATATTGTAGCAGTATATTGTAGGAAGGTTTTGGAGGAGGACGTATGTAGAAGAGGAATAATATTTTAAGGAGGATGGATGGATTTGAAGAAATTTTCTTCAATGTTAAGGAGAATGAGAATTTTGAAGAAGAAATGATGTATGGATGGTGGTTGTTGTATGTGTATATATAGTGGTTGAATAGGTTAAAAAAGATAATATAAAAAATACCAATATCATTTAATTAAAAGTAAAATTAAAACATACATAATCTATTTTTTAGTAACATTTTGTTTACTTTTACTCACAACATTATCTGCTATTAATCCTGTTAGTCTGTTATGAAAGTTTTGCAAGTCTTCACCGGTTGCATCATGTATATAATCACAGAAATTTTGAGGATCAACATAAGTGTTGGGTTGATTAAGATTTATCCTTTCACGTCCAATTGATTTTCTTGATATTTGAGATGGAGTTGTGCTTTTACACTTGTCACGGTGGTGTCCTGTCCTTTTACAACGAAACGACTACAAACAGTAGGTGTGACTTGCTCATCACGAGACGGTATACGTTTGTTTTCACGTGGCCTCCAGGCTTGTCTTTTATTCATTAATGGTGGCTTAAGAGGTACAAAATTATTAGGAATCTCCCATTCTGATCGATCTGGTAAAGGATTTATAGTCTCTTCATAAGTCGTGTTATATACATCTTTGGAAAACCAAAGTTGAGCCATATTACTATATTCAGTTATACTTAAAAAATTTGAAACAACAATTGCATGACCACATGGTAAACTATATAATCCCCATTTACGACAACTACATGTTTGATTATGCAAATTAACCAAACCTGCCCCGTTTATGACTATCAACGGCCGCAAATGTGTCACAAAACTTCGAATCTAAATAAAATTACATAAAGTTATATTACTATTAAAAATAATGAATTATAACTTCAAAAAAAATTATAATAAATTACTAACCGCAGCACCGATAGCCACAAAAAACATTTCAAACCGCCCCATTTCATCTGTTGCAATGTGAGTCATCGTACAGGGGTTCGTCTTTTTTAGATTATAACAATAGACAAGAAGTTCTTCAAATGACTTCTCCGGGAAACCATTTAAAGTTCAAGAGCAAAATTTTTTCCCCTCCAAGCTTGTTGATACGATAAATTAATTTTATAATGAAGCCTAAAATCGTTCATAATTTCTTTGCCCCGGTATATTCGTCCACTGTCTTTAAGTTAATCTTTGATAATATGACCAACGACTTTTTTGTTTGCCCGACGAATATTGGGATAAGTTTATGTTCTCGAACAAGTGTGATGATCGTTAAAATATCTAACTTGAAAAATGTTTGAACTTTTAAACACATATGCCCTAACACGCCAACTGCAGTCTTTGTTAAGACATGATGCTTCAAATCTTTCTTTGATGATCGCTCAACTTTTAGTTCAAAACACTTACTAACACACATTCTACCTAATTCCAATTGAAGATCATCTTTATTATTAAAACATTGACCTTCTTTCACATTTGAAAATGTTGACTTGTAACTTTTAAGCTCATTATCAGTAGGATTTGGCAAAGACTCGGGTAATGAACAAAAATTTCCAAAGGGAACTTTAAACTCATAATCTTGATCCATTAAAGTTGAAAATTCAACCTTTTCAAAATCATCGATTAAATCCAAATTTTTGTTTACAAAACCAAGATTTTCTTTAATTAATGAGCTACTACTAACATCATCCTCCTCGCTAACATATAATGTAAAAATATGATTTTGATCATTAACAACAAGATTTATAAAAAATGAATAATCGTTATCATTCAATATGTCAATTGAATGAGTATACGTAGACATTTTACAACATAAACGTATACCTGTTTGAATACCAAATATATTGAAGATAAGATTTTTCAATTCTTGAAATGTAATATTCACTGGTAAAGACATAGCCTGTCTCTTATATCGAACATTCAGAGGTACGTACTCTTCGACTTTACTATTAAACTTCCATCTTCCACCGCTACATATCACAACGTTTACAGACATATTTGAAAGTATGAGATTTTCAATCAAGAGAAACAACAATTGCTTTGAATTTTATACACAAAAAGTATCATTAATTATGATAGTTGGTTATTTATTAATTATAAAATCTAATTATTTTATTTAAGATAACTTACATCTCAACTCATTTTTACAAGTTATAATAAGTAGTTTAATAACTAATTTACATATATTAAATTCTCTATAATCACATACACTAATAAATTTTCTATAAAATATACATATATTAGTAATTTTTTATAAATTATATATATTATTAATTTTCTATAAATTTGACATATTATTTATAATCAAAAAATATCGGGCGATATGTATCGCTGGCCGGCGATACGGAAGCATTAATTTCTCGGCCGATTGGCGATATAGTTTTAAAGATTTTTAATTTTTTTAGCGATATAGAACCATGATGTATTGCCCAAAAGCGATATACGTTTTTTAATGATATTCCAGCGATACCACATGGATTGACATCGCCCAACAGTAAATCCTGGCGATACCACATGGATTTGTATCGCCGGTCGGAGATATTTGTCCAAATAACACTATCTGATTGTCAAACAATTTGGTAAATTACAAAGTCAATGGCTATTAATGAAAACACATTTGGTCAAATGACTAATCTGGTAAATTTCCAATAAAAGAAGGCTTTCATTCCTTTCATTTGTTTTTTATACCTATTCGATGGCTTCTCCTAGTCTCATCGTCGTCTATGCTCGCCGGAAAAAGCTCAAATCATGTTATTTTCATCTCTCTCTTTAATCTAGGTAGTTAACCCATAACAATACAAATGCTCACACTGTAAAAACTCAACTTCGATAGATACCCATGCTACTGTAAGTTCCAGCCGCCAGAGGGTCGACGGACCCCCCGGGCCCCCTGTAGTTCCGCCCCTGTATGTTACCGGTGTAAATCGAAGATTAACGTGGTAGATCTGAAGCTTTTGGCATTCAAACTGGTCCGACCGCGGGTTGTAGGTCCCGATCTAACCTGAGAACGCTCAGAAGCGGCTGGTTTTTAGGAATACGGCTCAAATAAACAACACCGCAAGACACCTAAACCACTTCTCTTCATAAGAGCGGTGAGAATCGCTATCACCGTTCTCATCACCTTGGATGTGTCCGACACAGCGAGAAGAAAGCTTTTGCCCCCGCTATCCACTCCCCACCATGGAGAATCTAGTTATCCTTACTTGCCGTTTTATTTTCCGAACACACCCCCTTTCTCCTTTGTGGTTAGCCCCTGCCATCTCCCACCAAGAACCACCACACCAGCAGCCACCATAAAGACGTGTACCTTGTGCTTCAATGTTTGTACTGATAGCAACTTGTACAATAAGCTGTAGTACTTGTACGGCGGCACTGTAGCCACCGACATAGTATTTTAATATTATATATAATATAGGGATGGAGAAGAAGAATATAATGTGAATGCTTTAAGAGCATTCATAACTCACTCTTCATCTCCATCTCTATAATTACATTAAAAATTAATATTTTTTTTTTAATTAAATAATATTTTTTATACATTTATCATTACATTTCTCTCATCCACTCATAACCACTTTTAACAAATATTAAAATATTAATAGAGATGAACAGCATTTTACCAAATATAAAGATGAACAGTAACATGTTCTCTATCTTCCACTCACAACCACTTATAATCATTCTTTATAATATAAAGAAACTCACATATATATAGAGAATGGGCTGTGAATGCTCTAAGATGAAGGCATAAAAAGATTGTACAACCAACTTTAAAAGATGTAGCATACCGTTCATTTTCTCAAAATTACTAATAGGGTAATATTAAAACAATTATTTTATAGTGGATATGTGTGCATCAATAATCTCTCCTTTTATTTATATTATTATCATATCCTAGGGATCTTATGATCAAGACAGGTAATTGAGATGCAAATAATATGACGTTAAGATATTTGTGGTAATACTCACATTCAACACTCATTCTTCAGGTGAGTGAAATGTTTATGATATTTATTGTAGCATCCTAGTCATCATCTGTCTAAATTTATAAGAGATGTTTCCTATCAAGATACGGCAAAGATATAATCGTGATCAAACCACTTAGTGCGGTGTTCTAGGTGTGATCACTATTCGATTATGTGAGACGTTGAAGGATGAACACTACGTTATTAGTGAGACGTTGAAGAGTGATCACTGCTGGGTAGTGACGATAATCATTACCTATGAGACGTTGAAGGAATGACACATACGTTATTAGTGAGACGTTGAAGAGTGATCACGGCTGGGTAGTGACATATGGAATGATAATCATTACCTATTAGTGAGACTTTAAAAATATGAGCACCTTCGATACTGAGGTGATGTAAATTTTCACTATCGTGCTTATTGAGGTTAAATAACAAAGACAAATACTTGGTGGATATCAAGGAGTGGGTGTAGGATAGGTTATATAGTTTGTACTCATCCAGACCAGACCACTATAAATATTTTTGTCTTGTTTTGATTACTTTTTGATTACGAACTTGCAAGATTATCAAAAGCTTTTACAAGAAATCTTCTATAAATATATGTGGTTTTAAGTGGAAACCTTTGATTGACCTTGTACGTGGAGGAGCCGCTTCAAGATGGATTTTAGGCTTCACTAAGAGATTTTCTTGCCAAAGTTATGAAGGTATATTCTGGTAATTTTGGGATGAGAAGGGTTGAACTTTGATATTTTTTTAAAATTTAAGACTTTTAAGGATTATTAACATTCACATCCATAATACAATCTCATTTACAAAACAATGTATAAATATTAAAATGAAGTAAAAAGACATGATCATATACAATCGTATCTTATAATAGTGTACATCAACAGCACCTCTAATGTATATTACAAGCCCTAAGATACATATCACACCAAATGGGCATTAATTATTCTTAAATCTTAAACTACTAGATATATGCACTAGTAAGGTACCCAAACAATGATCTTCAGGTAAGAAATGACAAACCGGAGTAGTCCCAGGTTTTACTTTCAGGACCCTAAATGCCAAATGTTTAGGGTCCATTTTGCAGTGTCAGTGTGACACACTGCAACTGCTTTAGCTTTTGTACCATCTTCACCTAGCAAAGACACTACATACGCTTCGGTGGTGATGGTTTGTGACAGTAAAAAACCGCATATGGGTAGTTTTGTTTGTGGCAAACTACCGCTCTATCAGAGGCCATTTTCTTCGCTTCTTCAATTGTGTATTTTGTGATGGAGTACGCTTTCTAGCTTTCACCTCTGTTGAGACCGCTTTAACCTTTGTACCCACTCAGATGTGGCTGAAATCCACCATGGCCTCTAATGAAGTAGCCAATACTTCTTCTCACCTTCTATGCCTTTCTCCTCACATTCTTTGATCGTTTCTCATTGATTCAGATTCTATGGTGTTAGGTTGATGGAGAAACGTGATATAATCAGGGAGCTTCTTCGACGAAAGGGTATCGTGTCGGCAACTTTACGGTAAGAAAGTTGATGATGGACTTGTAGTTTTGGTGAAATGTAAGCTCATTGCGTTGCCTTGACGCATATCTTTTTCAAGAAAGAAAAGGGCAATGTTTGGATCGTCTTTGAGTTGATCATCAGTGGCAGCATACTTGTAGGAAAAAGGAGAAACCTCTACGTGTCCATGTTTTTTCTTGTCATGACAATGAACAATAATACCTCCTTTGCCAACTATTATCTTCTCACAATCCCCGTCTGACTCGGATTTTGGTTTTGGAGCATGAACAGATACATCCCCACCTTTACCAACACCGATGTTGGTGCCGGGAGCATGGACAGATACACCACCACCTTTACCAACACCAATGTTGGTGCCAGGGGCATGGACAGATACACCACCACCTTTACCAATACCAACGTTGGTGCCAGGAGCATGAACAGATACACCACCACCTTTACCAGCACCAACGTTGGTGCCAGGAGCATGAACAGATACACCGCCTTTGCCAACACCTACGTGTATATCCGTGCTTTTGTCTTCCATTCATCCATGAAGATAAAAAGAAAAGAATTTGACTATCAGTCAAACTTATTTTTGGATCATTCACAAGTATATTTTTTTGAAAGCTGAACCACTAATGCACACTATCAGTAATTTGTATGTCCAGAAAACCATTATTTTGACTTAAATTATCTTATTATACCCATATCAAAATAATATATTACAACATAGTTGTAAAATTAGAGTTCTATTTGGAAAATTTAATAAAAATATCGTCTTCATTGAAAAATATTATGCAACTAACCATTATGTAGGAGGTCAGTGACAGCTTTAGGCATGGGAGTGTTTGGCAACACAGATTTCCAATATGTTTCAGGAGCCACTGCTGCATAGCTCACAACCACTGCAAACTGAAAATAAGAAAAACAAACATGTAATACAATCAGCTAATGCACAGAGTATTATAAGGCGTTTACGATCATATATGCTTGTACCGCATGCATGCATGCTTGTACAAGGGAGTGAATCAAAGTATTTACTCACATAAAGAAAGGTGAGGATATGGAAGAACCCCATTTATGCAAGCTTGTGAGGAAACTGTAAACAATGCGTTTTGTAGTTGTGGAAGAATGGCAACATTGGGGCTGTTTTTATAGAGGAGAGATTTGGACCTAAAATCTTAAAATAAACAAATATAATTAAAAAATAAAAACTAAAAACCTATCTTTAGTGGTATCCAACCACTACTGGCCACCTTTAAAGCTATATTTTATGATTTTCTGAATTATGAAACGTGGATAGCAAAATTTAATTTTAGCTAGGTTTGATATATGATGGTTTTGACTGTAAAAGCTTCTTCTAGTTGGGAGCATTTCTCGACTCATCATCTTTAAATTTAAAAAAGTAAAAATAAAAACTTCATCAAAACACACACTTAAACCCATTACTCATCACCATACCTCATTTCATATTATTAGAGGAAAACAATCTCAAGGAGCTTAACATTCATCTTCATATATTTTTTAATATTTTAAAAAATGGATGTGAGTAAAAGAAAGAGAGAGAAATAATATTAAAATATAAATAATTATATTCAAGATAAGAATATATATGATGAATGAAATGTGAAATTTTTAAAAAAAGATATACAAATCTACAAAATAGTATTTTATTTGTTAATTATAAGGATGAGATAAGAAAACAAACACTGAATGTTTTTATATTACATATTCGTTTTTGCAGTTTAATTATAAGAGGGTTATCATTGCAAGTTTTTTCTTCCCCTGCTAAGCAATTAAGACATATGTTATCATTGCACCATTAACAACACAAAACTACACAAGTCCATTTCTAACCCAATTCAATTTTATGATATTATTTTCATATATATATGGGAATGGAAGAATAAATGTTATTTAATCCTTTTGTCAGATAACTTAGACCGATGGATGTATATTCTACATTTATATTCACTATTGTAAATTAGTGTTATATCATTTTTACTCCTTACATCTTTCAAGAAATGGTTAACACTCTCCCAGTACTTTATTATTTAATTATACATATAAGAGAGATAGAGCGAATTTACGGTGAGAGTTCCTTCGGCTATCACCAAGCTTGTGAAGCACTACCATGAACCACGCCACCTAGGCATGATGTTCCATGCATGGAAAGTCAGCCAGGTGGACTACGACGTGAGCCGTCGTTAGTATACCGAGCAACCATACATAGACCCATTGTTGATGATCTTATGGATAAAAATAAAACTTTATCTATACTATATCAGCTTTTAAACATTTTCAATGTAGTTTTTCAACGTAAATATATTACTTACTTTAACAGATCGAGCATAAAAATAATATTACATGTCCTGAACTACAGACCTGTTTTTAAAATTTCAGGTGTGCTATGCAAGTACTAAATATAGGTTTCCTCTAAAACATGTCATTACTAGGAGATTTAAGGGAGGACCTTGCATGATTGCTTTTGTTTACCAACAAATTTATATTATTTATATGTTAATCGACCAACGCTACCTAATAATTAACGAAGATGTTAGTTTATAACATAGGCGACTTGGTTAGTTTGTCCTTAATCTAGATACATTATTGTGAATTGTGGGAATAAAGAATTGTCACCAAAGTCAACAAAATGGAAGCTTCTATTGAAACACGAAACGTTTCAAACAATCAAAGTATCATATCGGTACGTCTTGACATGCAACGTTAGTTTGTAGGGTACAAATGATGATTTATGTATGGGCTCCAAATGTTTTTGTTAAAACGTGAGGGAAACCGAGAAAGCAAAGTATTGAAGATGAAAATGAAAGGAGATATGAACATTTGCTTGAAACTTGGACTTCTCTTTTCGAATAGAAATAAACAAACACTAGATTTAACGTGGTGGTTAGAGAGTTAATATCTCGGTTACATTCACTACTTTGACACTTCAAGTGTTTTCCTTCTTTAAAAAACACCACATGCCACCGTGCTATAGAATTTCAACATTATTTGATACTACTAAATGTCAAGAAACTTAACAAGATTGTATCAAACCTAATCCAAAAACATTTAATTAGAAACGAATACAATCAGAAAATCAGATTTGTTTAAACTATTAAACAGAAGAAAATAAACAAAGTCTTAGAATCAACTTATCAATACAATAACATGATGAACAAGATCTAAATAATGCTCAAGAACACTCATGATCGTCAACGTGACGAACCCTAGAGAAAACTATTAGAGGAAGATGAGCAGATGATTATGATGAGCAATATCTAGGAATTGTTTAAGATGACCGAGAGAGTTGAGACTGAGAAAGAGTGTTGATTAAATATCTTTGATGAAGAAACTTGTTTTGGGTTAGATGTTGAGCAACCGATGTATGTGAGATGATATCATACTGATCACCTGATGATGTTGAGCGGTTGATAATCAGAAATTAAATCAATGTATGTAAGACAAACTGGTTTTGACCGGTTCTAGGTTGGATCCAACTCAGGTCTAAGATGAGAACCCTACCTGATGGAACCCAGGTGGGGTCAGGTCCCAAACCGGGTTGGGTTATATTAAGTTTTTTAAACCCATTACAAAAAACTATACCATTATTTTGGATACAATAATATAAATACAAATTTATTTACATTAAACTTAAAATTAAACAACTTTCAACTTTAAATTAAAACAATCAATATATTAAAAATTAATTTAACTTAAATTAATCATCATTTGTACCCTACAAACTAATGTAAAAATTAACATAAGTTAAACAATTTCTAACTTAAAGAAAATTAGAAATTAATTGTTGACTAAAAATCTCCAAATTGCTAACTTGGTAAATGGTCTTTATGAAATCGTTCGTATTCGACATAAGATTCTTGAACAATGGTTGCATCGTGTTACGATCTTCCAAAAGATCCATTTGTCTTCTGTAGATTTTATGATATCTTTGAAAAACTGTCATTAATCTTCTTCATTTTCTTGTTATTTCATTTGTTGGAAGCATCTCAACTGAATAACTCATTTCCTCGTCAAATTTATCTTTTACGAGATCATAAAAATCATCACCGGCAGTCTCGGACTAACTTTGAACATGTACCAAGATGTTGTCAAGGCGTACTCTTTGTCATCCCTCCATCAATTGCTTGCCGTTTTTTCAAGTATAAAGATTGAAATTTTGTTGGAGAAAGAATAGAATTTTGTTGGTGTGAAAATTTGTTGATTTATACTTCTATTATAACCGTTATTAACATTTGAATTTATAGCCATTTGTAACTATTTAAATTTACGTCCGTTGGTAACATTTTAATTTATAGCCTTTAAATATCTATTAATTTTAAACTTTTATCAAATAGAATTCATAACAAAAAAATATAAATGCAATTAATAAGATTCAACCTTATTGATTCAAGCAAAACAATAAAATATAAATCGTTTACATAAATCTAGGAATTATAATGAGAATACAAATTATTTTAAAATTTTATTTGTCTTCTTCGTCATTATTGCAAATGCGTTAAGATAAATCATACGTGGGTTCTTCGTCGGAGAGTTGAAACGATCATCCGGTTTGTATTTCCTGATCGTGTATATCTTCTTCAACTGATATTTCGTATTCAAGGTTTGATCTATGTTTTCCTTCCACCGCATCCAAGTGGTCTTCTAATTAAACAAATACACATCTCTACAGTCATTGAAGTTAGTCTTGTTCTCTTTATTGATAACACCCTTCCACTAACAGAAAATACAAATTTTCAAGCTACCATAAAAGCTAAAACGGTTAGTAAGGGGGTGTTTGTTTTTTCTGAGAAGCAATTCCTTACCTCTTTATCTGCGCCGCGCAGACCACGCGCAGATGTTGAGGTCTGCAGATATAAAGGTCTTCCAAGATCTCCTGATGTCTGCTTGAGGAGGACATTAACTAATCACTTCTAACCTCTTCACCCTTCTCTTTCTACCCTCCTCCTTCCCCATCATCATATTCCAACAGCCACCGCCGACCAACCCGCCATCACCACCGCCGGCCCACCACCACCGCCACCGCCGGTCCCCCGCCACCGCCGCCCACCAGCCATCATTTCTCGACACCTGCAACTCCTCAACCTCCACAATCAACCATCAATGGCGGACACCACCAACACCACCTCCGTCATGCCTTTCCGCCGTCCTCCGTCGTCCGCCTCCGTGAAATCCCCTTCAACCCCGCCGACCACCACATCCCCTCCGAAAACACCGACCCATTACCACCCAATCGCATCTCCGACCTCCTCCTAGCCTCCACCACTTTAAGACCAGCGTTCAGAGACATTGTTGAAGAACTCGCCGCCGCCGGAGCTCCGCCTCGGTGCGTGGTGGCGGACTTCTTCTTCGGGACTGTTTGGAAGTGGGTCGTTTGGGACTGTTTATGAAGGGTTCAATGTAGTGGTGGGGTGGTGGTGGTGGTGGTGGTGGTGGTGGTGGAGAGGAGGAGGAGGAGGAGGGAGATGATGATGGTGGATGAATTTGACATTTTTAATTACATATTATTTTTGCAGTTTACAGATGTTAAAAACAAACAGTCTTCTTTTTTTTTTAGACTACAGACGTTTGGTCCACCTCTTCTCCTGCAGATGTCTGCAGATGTGGTCCGCAGACTGCAGACATTTTACTGTAGAAAAAACAAACAACACCTAAATCACAGGCTATAGCGGCTAGGATTGGAAATTGCGATTCCTTTCCTTTCTAACAGACCAAAACATCAAACATTACAAATTCTTCCAAAGTCATACTAGATAAAATATCGGTTGTGGTATATCTCCCGAGCTCACTACTTGGGGTATTATCCTTTTATCATTTAGTGTTTTCATTTCTTAATGTATTACATAAATTAAGCATTGGGTTCCTACTTAAGCTAGATGAACCCCAAGCCGTTGTGCCCTTGACGCGTGAATGTTTGATGATGTATCATATCTTGAAGATAAACATCGAACATATTTTGAAGTGATTTATGAAAAAAAAAATTGTATTAGTTGCAAATTTTGGGTTTCATCATGTAAATCCAAATCATAAGTTATTTAATTAAAGTTTCTACCTCCATGCATTTAAGCATGGATTTAAGACGTTGTCATACATAAAACAAGGGGCATTTCAGGAAAAGTATTTTAAATTTTTTCTGTCGTAGGTGCCATCATTGCTGCCAATGTATCTTTTTTATCTTGATATTTATTTAATTTATTAGTAGTTAAATATATTTTGGTTAGGTACTAAAGAACTTGTTGGATAATAAACCCTCGACAATTTTGTAATACATTTTTATAAACCTCTAAAAATTGAGTTATATATTGAACACATTCCCAACCCTTGAAAACATAAATGAAATAACCTGACCACGTGAAGAAAGGTTATGGTGTAACATTTGTATTGCTTCTATTTGTCGAAAAGCAGTATGAAACATTTTTCAAAATGAACCCCATCTATTCGGCACATTCTAATTGGGTACTAAACAAATGGAATTAGTACCGTGACATATTTTCCTATAACTAATATATATTTTTTTACTAATTTTGAAAATGTCACATAACATCTTTTTAAAGGAAGTTTTGAAATTAATTTACTTCTTGAACGCCAAGTCTATCTTGCACAGCTATATTTATAATATGTGCGACACGTCATGAATGAAAAAAAAAATATCATTACAAATTGGTTAATATTTTAACTTTAGTTTTTTAACGACGGTTGTGTTATTTGAGGCGTTATTAAATGACATTAAAAAAATTTTATTTTCTAATTTATAACTTTTTGTTACAGAAACTAAAATTTAAAATTAATTTTCACCGGTATGTAGATATCCAAATAATTCAAAGGAAATCATATGTTTCATCAATTGCCTGCGGGATCGACCAAACATCGATTGTTAAGTTCGCACCAGTGTGTAAATTTTCAAATAATATTTTTAAATCATTTTTTGCTTGTTTCCACTATTTTAAACGATTATGTCTAAAGATAGTATGACATACATCAGTGTAAAGCGGTTGGATAGTTTCTTGAATCAATCTTGTCAACCAAGGATTGTCGAAGTTGTCGAATAGCAAGCTTTCTTGAATTACGTATTTTTTTATTTGTTCCCGAACCATATTTACACCGAAGTTCCATATAGCACAATAGGTTCTGAATGTTGTTTAACTTTGAGCTAGTATGCTTTTCAGTGCCTTCCACTACTTTGTTACATGATTTCTCAAAGCCATGTTCAAATACGACTTGAAAAATTACTACAATCCTTGCATCAAGCTTTGGTTTGATCAAACCAGACATTTCACATAACTCGAAATTGCACCAAAGCTCCTTGTTTCTTACCATTGGTAGAATCCACACAACAGAAGCTTCGCTTAAAGATGCACCGGTTGGAACGGGTGATTCGGAAGCCATACCAAAAGAGATAAGAGACTAGAAAGTAGAGCATTGAGAGCTTCTATGAGAGCATTTTTAATACCTTTTAAGTGTTTGAGTGTTGTGATCAAACTATTTCACCCAATACCTATTTATATTATCATATGGGGGCAAAATGATCCGAAAATTTTGAAAAAAACACTCACCTCCAATGGTTAAATTATCGTTTTAAAATCTTCATTTATTTTAAACGGTTAAACAGGTTGAACCGGGTCGAGTTGTAATGAACCTGGGTTGGGGTATAGTGGGTTGGACCAGGGTTGAAGGGCAATCGGGTTGAACCCGGGTTGGGTTCGGGTCTGTTCAGGAAACCGAGTTAGCTATGCACCTCTAAGAAGATCTACTTGTGACTCTCTTCTTATACGTTAACTCACAACAAAATGAACAACCTAACAATAACCCATCTTAATAGTTCACAAGCTTTCTCTTGCATCCTACCCAACTATTTAGTCCAACAATCAAGCCCATCCAGCTCGATATGAAAAAAAACACAAAAATAAACCCATGAAATTAATATGATGAAATTTGTCTGTTGCATGTTAGTTCACCACTGGTTACTTTTGCAACGAGATTTAGCAACCATTCACGTCGTGTTAAATTTGCGGTGGATGTTTTATGATAGATTGTAGACACATCAACAATGGAACATATTGCAACAGGTTTGAGATATTATATTTTGCTTGCAATGGTATATTTATGACAGGCAAATCCGTTGCTAAACCACAAACAAAAGCCAATAATCTCTATAAATTCGTTTGAAGCATTACAAATTATCATGACATAATATGAAATACAACAACCATTTAAAAATACACAATTATTATGATCACATATGACATGATAAGACCTGTTATAACACAAAGCAACCAAATAGGGCGTACTGAGATCCATTTTACATATTTCTTTCTTTTGTTTGCTAATAAACGTATGTGAGAACAAATGATGAGCATAACATACAGGTGCAATTGTGTCAACGCAAAAACACAAACCAATTGTTGTAAGGTTTTTTTATTTTATTGGATAGCTTTCTAAATCATGCATATCACATTTATATTTTGATTTTCTATGAGTAAATGAAATCAATAATCGTATAAAACAGAAAGTGATTTCACAAATATCGATAAGATATTTTCTTTGAAAAATGAAGTTGTAAATTGTCTTTTGATAAGACCAATGAATCCTTAATATAGATAGGGAAGAGAGAGAGAGAGAGAGAGAGAGAGAGAGATGGTGTAATGAACATGATTTTGAAATCTTAAAAGCTCGTTTTTCATATCTAGGGTTTCTAATAAAATATTTTCTTATTTGTGTTCAAACGATGAAGCATTTATCATGATCTTGTTATTAGTGGTCCGGTGGTAATGGCCTAGACAATTTAGAGAGAAGAGAGAGAATGAAAGTAGAGAGTGGGAAGATGGACCTAAGATGCTTAGCGTCATGCATCAAGATTTGTATGTAAAAAAAGACAAAAAAACATACTCGCTAAAAAGTTTCATTGTAATATGAGAATTAATGTTTACATTCTCATATTTAGGATAGAATAATTATATGTAGATGTTATGGGTGAATTTTATGGTCTGGTGGTTATGGCCCGAACAATTTAGAGAGAAGAGACAGAATGAGAGTATAGAGTGGGAAGATGGACCTAAGATGCTTAGCGTGCTATACATCATGCATCAATACTTGTACGTAAAAGAAGACAAGAAAACATATTAGCTTAAAAGTTTCATTATAATATGAGAATTAATGTCTACATTCTCGTATTTAGGATAGAATAATTATATGTAGATGTATGGGTGAATTTTATGGTCCGATGTCCTAGATCTTGACAAGTTTCAGTATCTTGGATTCTATTGTTACAAACCGATTATTATTATTTTTGGTTTTGACTTTTCTCGCAGGTGACTCCAGATTACTTTGTCAACCTTAAAGAACCAGACTCAGGCTATTGAAAACATATAGATATAGTCCTCTAATGGTAAGGAGTGAAGACTACATAATCTTTGTATTGAACCTTAAAAAGGATAAAGCTACCTAAAACTCTAAGTTTAGTACTGATCCACATATGTTGATATCTACAAGTACTGAACTACTATAAATAAGTACTTATGTATAGGCTAATGATCATTATACAAGACTGTCAGTACCGAAGAGTAGTAGTGATACCATACTTCTGCAACTACTGATCTTCTTGAGTACTGATTTCTATCTTTTGCTGTACATATCTTGTAACCAATAGCAATGCACATTTGTGGTATGCTAAAATGTGTAGATCAATGGCGTTTCAGCCATTGATCTTAAACCTAGAATAAATTATCAGGATTCATTCTAGTGTTTAGCTTTCATAGTATAAATACCTCACACTTGTATAGTTATGGGGTTTGCTTGTTTTACCAGCTTATTATTTGTTGTTGTTGCTCTTTGTATGAGAGCTTTCGCTCAAGATTTGTTTGAAGTTCCATTTTAATAAATCAATTGTTTTCTTTTAATCACAATTTCAAACACCTAAACCCTTCATACTCTCTATCCACTCAAAATAATTATTGTTGCCATTTCTAGTAAGCAAGATTTGGAAAATGGTACTTAGACCAAACCTCCAATGTTTACACCCAAACAACTATGATACTTGGAAAATCAGAATGAAAGATTTTCTAAGAAATCAAGACTTGAAAACTGTGGCTATCAATTCTGAATGGCCCTATGTAACTTTTAAGGCTCTACCAAGGGAGATATCATATCACAGCCCTATTGCTTTATTTGTGCCGGATCATGTCCATTTCGGTTCTTTAATTTGTGGCTGTAAAGACTTGAATTTGAAAAAGTTATAATCGAAGCCAATGAGTCATTCAATTTTGATGGCTTGCTAGATAAGTTCTTGGCTCTTAAACTAAAGGCTTTTAAAATGACCATTAAACAATAGGTATATAAGGATAACATGGAAATGGACGAAGAAAGGGAGAAAGCTATGGAGCTACTAGAAATGTTCAAGGAAATGGTAGAGGAGGGTGGAAGGAGATATGAACAAGTGCAATCAAAACCTTGAACATAAAAAACGAGCTCAAGAATTAGATCATAAAATGTGGTGTGATCTAAAAACAGAAAGCGAGTGTTCGGTGGGTAAAGGAAAGGGATGCAAGATACAACTTTTTTCATGGAATAATCAATAATAGATTCAGAAGAAACATAATTCATTTTTTAGAGATTGATGGAAAAAAGGTGCATAAGTTCTTTTCCAAAAGATTTAAAGAACCTAATGTGGATATAGACCAAGCTTCATGTGTCATCATCTAACAAAGCTCAGCCCAGAATGTATTGGCAGTCTTATTGCCCTATTTCTGGCCAAAGAAATCAAGGAGGTAGTTTGGGATTGTGATGGTGATCATTCTCCTGGTTCGAATGGATTTAACTTCGCGTTTATAAAACACTTATAGAGTATACTAGAAGTGAACTTTGTACAAATGATGGATCACTTCCATTTGACAGGCTATATTAATCGCCGGTGCACCTCATCCTTCATCACTCTTATTCCCAAGTGTACCAACCCTACTGATCTGGTGGACTATAGACCAATTAATTTAATCGGCTGCATCAATAAGGTTATGTGACAACCGGATAATTTTTGTCCATCTTTTATTAGAGTTAGATAAATATAGGGACGGAATTTCTTTCAACAAGAGGATGATGTGTAACATTTGACCATTTCAAAGTGTAAATCTAAACTCAAACCCGTTTGAGTTATTTTTAAAATTTAAATTCATTATTTAGACATTTTATTCATTTTGAAGATTTAATACAATAATTGTATCATATATTTAATTTGATATAATCTTATAATTTTTAAAAGGAAATTTTTATGAAACTATAAGATTTCATAAATAATAATAAGATTCATCATTTAATTAAAGCAAATAAGTCAATTTTGAATTTTTACAAAAATTAACATGATTTAACAAATTTTAAAGTTTTATAAATTAAATAATTTAATTAAGAAATATTAGGGTTTACCAAGTCCAAAAGATAATATTATATATATATATATATATATATATATATATATATATATATATATATATATATATATATATATATATATATATATATATATATTAAAATCTAGTTTTGAAACATTTTAGCATAATATAATAACTCAAACCCGAGGGACTAAACTTCAATTTACAAAATTTAAATTATAAAGCTTTAATATAAAATAACACACTTATAAAATTTCAAGGACCTAACTGTAATTTTGTTTTAAACCCACCCTATCGGCAGCTGAGCTCTAGCGATGCCAAACTCCCAAAAATAATCAGATCCAACCAAATCAAACCGCCCCTTGATTCTCGCACGCATGATTCGAACCTAGGACCCGTTTCAGTTGAACTCGTTCAGCTTGTTATGCTGTGCACTTAAAACCAAAGCCTTCATTCAAGTTCAAACCCATTTCGTCATGAAAATCGATCAAAACAGCAAATTCCTTGATTAGATTCAAACCTACGACCATTTTGATCATAACTACTATATCAATTTAGTCAAGTAAAGTATAAAACATTCAAGACACAAATGAAACAACCGAATCCAAATTAAAACTTATTCATTGAAACAGGTAAAATTGAAGCTATATAACAGATGGTAAACATTATACTTGATCCATTTAACCTTTCTAAACATCCAATTACACAAACAACACACACAAACATCACATTCGATTCTTATATTTATCACAACCTGCAACATAGTTGTTCATCAACTTTCAACTAATTTTAATTAAAATTGATAGAAGACTATTACTTATTATTGTCCTAAGAAGCTTCGCAAGGCACCAATCAAATCATCATCACCTTCTCGAAATCAACCCATTCTCAGTCACGATCGCTTTTGTGCTTATTCCTATCCGAATCATACCAATCTAGATAATTTCACACACTCACACACTCGATTTCATGTGGGATAAAAAAGCCCTATGGTTAATTGGTTAAAAATTTTAATTTCATGTTCAATAAAAATCAATTGCAATCTAGGGTTCTTGAGGAATTTGGGAATTTTATTAAAATCTGTTTTATAATTTATAAATCGAAGTTAAACCAGATTAGGGGCCTTGGCCCACTGGTAACTCGTTCACCATCCCCAGGGGAGACCCGGGTTCGAACGGGGCACTCCCCATCTTATTTTTAAAATTCAATTTTTAACCATTTTAAATTCAAGAAAATAATTAAAATGTTATTAAGCTGATGTAAAAATCATTTTATTAATTTATACTAGTTCACTGTTAATTTATTAATTTCTGAAATATTTCAAAAACTATAATTGATATTTTTTTTATTTTTAAGATTTCAAAAGTTATAAAATTATTATAAAATATATTTTTAAGTTTTTAATTGTATTAAAAATTATTATAAATCAAATATGAATTATTTTAAAATATTTTAAACTAGTATTTCATAAATCATTTAAATAAATAATCATTCAAATAATAACTTTTTTGACCAATTTAGTTCATAATTAATTATTAAAATAATTACTTTCTTTATCTTTTTGCACTCTGTATTTAAACTCTATTTACTTAATCAATATAAATTAAACATTTAATTGTATTACTCAAAGTGAAATTATTTTATTTCATTCATTATTGATAATAATTTCTCAAATGTTATTAGCTAACCATTTTGTCCCATTTTATTTAACCAAGTTATATAATAAAAATCAAATATATTATTTGATTTTAAACTATTTGTTAAAACCCAAATCTCAAATGTAAACCCAAAATTCCAAAACCAAAATTTTGACATATTAATAATCTAGCATAAAGACACCAAAATTTAGGTTGAATCGTAAGAAACTTTTGGTGTCAAAGTTTTGTATTCTATCATTTCCAAACCACATATCAATCTGAGTATTCATAGCATATTTTCATGTGTTTTATATTTTGGAGAAATCATGTGTAGGGTCTTCAAATTCGGATATTCGAAAATTTCGGATAGTGGATTTCACTATCCGAATCCGAATTCGAAATTTCGGATATCCGAAATTCGGATATCCAAAATTTCGGATTCGGATTCGGATATCCGTTCGGATATCCGAATTCAAAAAAAATTGTATTATTTAATAAGTTTTATAAAAATATAATAATTTTTATTGAAGTTTTTCCGGATATCCGAAGTTTTTATTAAAATATCTGAAATATCTAAAAATATCCGAAATATTTAATTAATATTTAATATTTTTAAATTTTTATAAAAATATTTTAGATATATTGGATATTTCGGATATCCGAAATATCCGAAAATCCTCAAAATCACTATCCGAATCCGAATCCGAATCCGAATTTTCGGATATCCAAATTTCAGATTTTCGGATATTTTGGATTCGGTTTTGGATTTGGATATCTTTAAACGCCCCTAATCATGTGATTCAATATTCAATCATTGTTATTCCATTTTAAAAATTCAATTCTATACATACTATGTTATTACTTGCAATTATGTGTTTATAGTTAGATAAACTGGATGATAACACAATCATTAATTCATGAAAGCACGTAACAATGATAAATCTATTGGTTTGAAAAACCCACCCCATTTATTTAGTCGCGTGGTGATTGAAACCAGAATCATTCATTCTATAAGGCTTCGTCTGTGGACCGAGTCAATTCAGTCATTAGGTTTGATTGTGTTGGTTTGTCTTTTATGTTACACTATTGCATTATAAGTCTTGACATTATCATGTGAATTGAATTGTTTCAATCTATTTAATCAATTTATATTTGTATTCAAACCTGTGTTTACTCACCGGCTAATTCGTTAGCTGACTTGTTATTTTTCACATGATTTCAGGAATGCAAATTAGTGAACTTTTAAATGCACATTTAGGGATTGAACTTAGTCAAAAATTAAAGACAATATCATTATATTTACTTGAATTTTTATTTGATTGTAATGTATTGTTTGATTAGTATTATTCAATGAAAATGACATTTAATATTATTTCAACTTATTTAATTCCATGTGCTATGAACAATCAATTCACATTCGTCCGCACCGATAATTCCACCGTCGGCCAGGGTGTGACATATTGGTATCAGAGCCATGGTTATAGGGAAAAAGGTTATTAGAAATGAAATGACCTAGATTATAACTAAGAACCATACACATGAGTCATCTTATGTATTTTATATGCTTAGATAGGATTTTTTTCATGTCTTATATGATTATGTGATTATATGCCTTATGTGATTATTCTTATACCTTGATTTCAATCAATGCACACACAAATTCTCAACTCATAATCTAAGGCATTGTGTCTAAATCAAACGGTTTTCAAATTTCAAATGTTGCATTATTATTCATGGTTTTCAAATCCCGTCAAAGTCTGTGTCACATGACTAAAAACATACAATGCTGGAAGAGTGGGATACATGTATCTCAAGATGTTCTGTCTAGGCAAGATATTCATATAAATACAAATCAACTGATGGATCCGTTTACCTTATGTGACAACTGGTAATTTCACGTAAATACCCGGCCCGACTAAGTCATAATTATGCATATTATACATGAATTTCAATTGAATTTTAATTATTTAAAGTCGCTTCATGCATTTCAAATTTCATGCATAACATTTCATGCATTGGTGATTCGACGTAATTATCATTTTTACACGCGATACATCCGGCACACACGAACGTTGGTGATAATTAGTATATATGTACTAATAAATACTTTAAAGTGTTTCAAAATATTTTAGATTCCATATTAAATACATTAGAAAAGCTTAAATTTATAAATAAACTTAAACGCTTAAGTTGATATTTTACCCGGAACGAATACTTTTAACGCGACTACTAGATACACGATGTATCATTAACGTACCATCAATATTAAAATATATGATATTATATAAGTTCTTATAATATTTTGCTGTATTTTAAAAAGTAAAAATATAAAAATACCTATAGTGCAACAAATGCCACCCAAATACCCCCCCTCCCATTTCCCTCATGTTTTAGTCGTCCTCATCCCCCCCTCCCAACTCTTTCTCCCCCTTTCCAATAAAACTCACAAATCTTGTAGACTTTGACAAGTATACAACTTTCCATTTTTATGAATCTTTTCATTTTGATGGATTAAAGCAACATGACTACATTTTCACTTTTGAAATGCCAATTCCCCGTCCTCTTTTGACCATGAATTGGAGCCTCCATGTCCCAAAAACCCAAACTTGAAAATGATGAAAAGTTATAAAAGATGCATACACTCTTCATTTCAATTACACCAACATCAGACACTCTGTCCCTTCTTCTCCTTTCAAATTTCAGCCACCATACCACCACCACCATTTCATCTTCTTCAAGCTGTATTTCATAAATCTTATGTGTCTCAAGTGTCGTTTTCGAAAATCAAGAGACCTTTGAAGTGTTCAAGCACCCAACAACCTCCTTTCCATCTTTATTGGTTTATTTAAGTGTGAACACTCTCTTCTTGTTTAAATATCTTTCATATTATCACGTTCATCTATTTACTAGTTCGTATGTAACTAGTTTCATCCACCAAAGATATTTTGTTGGAAAATAATATTTCACAACAAAGGGTTTCAAGAATGATACCTCACACAACACATTCTACATGAAATACATAATGATTTTTTTGTGTTAAAAGTAAATGTTTATAGATCCATGTTTGACCAAATTACTAGTTGGTGATTTTATAAAAAGTCATAAAGGTGTGTTAAAACTCAAGAAAAGCTTCAAATGGGTTACTTTATGTTTATAAAATTTTTGATGTTTTACAATTATTATTATGAATACTTATATATATATATATATATATATATATATATATATATATATATATTGTTATATATATTCTACAAGTTATATTTGGTTAGTAACTAGTAATATATTGTTATGAAATTGGGTTATGACTAAATGATAAGTTGACAATGTTTACAAATATGGTTAAATATATAAACATGGGATTTTAAATGGAAAAGTATAAACTTTATAACTAAATATTATGTTAGTTTAATGGGTGTGTTAAGATGGTTAGTAAATGACCTTTTTACAAAAATGACACATGATTGAGTTGTTTTGATATGGGACTTAAAATATAAACTCATAGATTTTAGAACATAGATAGTAGGTTACTTAAAAAGATAGGTTATAATATGTTAGTAAAATGACTAGTGTGACTAAGTATCTTATTCAAGAGATTTTACTTTATAATATACCAAATTACTTAATAAATTGAAGAAACCCTAATTTAATATATGTTAAGAACTAGATAAAATAAAAAAATAATCATACTAAGAAAATAATTAAGTAATTAGTTTATAAGTAAATATATATATATATATATATAATATATATATATATATATATATATATATATATATATATTTCATATGTAAATTACATAATTAATTTCTAAACACTCGAGTCATGTCTCGAGTTGAATCAAAATGATATTTAATTACCCAAACAATATGTCAACTTTAAAATACAAGAGTTTTTATACACTATCAAATGAAATATAAATTATTAATATTTTTTAAGTTATATATATATATCATAAATATCTATCACTAACGGGGCGTCGAGTCAAACATTTTATTACCAAGTATGTGGATGAAATAGTTAAACATTACATGGAGAAACAATTACTTAGACATAAGTTGCCTTAATTATTTTAGGGCGAACTTAGGTCGGATTTCTCAAACATTTTGGATACCCATCGGTTTCATACCTGATTACTCACTATCAGGTGAGTTTCACAACCTCATTTTTACTTATTTTTCTTTTGGGAAAGATTACATGCAAATTATTATTTTTGTGGACATAATTACTTGTCAATGATTTCACATGTTATATAAGTTGTTACTTATCGTATGAAGTCTGCTGTTATCGGACCGTTAGTTTATTTCCCAAAGCGAGATAATCATGGATAGTACCATTGGGTTTGACTACCTCCACCCGGGTTAATTACCCTAACCTTGACCGGAGGTCTAAACGGGTGCATTATTAGCTTGTTCACCCCTGTGCTTACAGTAGGCACTGGTAGGGGCAATCTAAAATAGTTACAATCTAGCTTTGGTTGCGGTGCTTATATAATGTTGTAGTATTGTATGATCGACAATCAAATCATGGAAAGACTTGTGATCCATTACACTATTTACTATTATTTTAAAACCTGTAAACTCACCAACTTTATGTTGACATACTTCATGCATGTGTTTCTCAGGAAATTGAGATTTGCATCAGGATTAGCTAGCATGGAACTCACGGCGTCATTCATGCTATTAGGACATTATTCCTAAATTGTCATATTTTGAAAACAATTTACATTAGTTATACTACTTCTGCTATTTAACTCTGAAAACACTTACGTACTTTTAAACTTATTTGCAACGTATGTTTTACCAAATCATGTAGTGGTCGATCAATGACTGTGATTCCATTACGTTCATGTCCCGCGAGGAACCACTGTGGTTGGGGGTGTGACACCTTACATGGGAACCTTTGGGCTGAGTGTCCGCTTATAGGTACGCATGTCTTCCTTAAGGTTGTGGTTGACCTAATACTTTGATAAGTCAAATTATTTAACTTTTGATAACCTGTAAATGGTTAAACTTGCTAAACTTGTCAGGTATTTATAAATTAAATAATCAGCTAAATTAACACGTTACATTTAAACCAAATACACCATTTGTATTTTTTGAAACGACAATAACTTTTATTAGAACCGCCACAAGTGAGAGGCTAGGGACCTCCAAAGATACAAGATTAAAAAAAAGTTACACCAAACCTGCCAATCTATATCTGGCAACCTAGCCCTATATTTATTCCATCAAAAAGAGCTCACCTTTTTTCCACCATAACCTTTTTAACTAAAAACAAATTCCCCTTATATATATTTTCATTCCTCACCTTCCATATGAATTACAATGTTGCCAACACTATACAATTGGTCATCTTTTTGAACTTGTTAGGAACCTCCCACTCATGATGAATTGATAGTAGGTCCACTACCAAATTAGCATTCCGAGCATCGAGTTTGCACCATCTACACACTTAGTTGCCTATAAACAAAGCAAAAGGAAAGGGTATTAATTAACGATCAGACGACTCTTGATTCCCAAAGCAACAGTTGCATTCGACTAAGTCCAGCTGCTCATTATAACTACTGGTCTTAAGTTCGTCAATATTTAATTCCATCATGTGGTAAATTTAATAAGGTCGTATTTCCTACTAATATTAACCGGAAATTTTTTTTTCTTCAATAAACACACACTCACACCCCAATGCGCACACACAGATGAGGACACGTCCTTTTGAACAAATAATATGTTAAGAACTTTAAACATCATGTAAGACATGTATATATGACTCCAACAAAAATAGTAAAACTAAAAACAAGTATTTATTAATCTTCCTAGAATCTCTCTTTGATTTTTTTTCAACTCTCCCCAAATTTCTTTTAAATAAATATAAAATATGCATATATGCATATACATGTGCATATGTTGTGTATGAAGTTGTGCATTTAGATTAAAGACACTCAATATCATATCTTTTAACATAAATACTCAACATATTAACACTTACATGCATTGTAACAATTTATTTGATAAAAATTACAAAGGTTAACATAGTTTTCACTGTTCTTAGAATCTTATTAGTTAAAAAAAATCAAACAACAATCATCCAACAACATCATTAGCAAACTTAACTAAAAGTTTGACAATACTTCAAGAATCCGTTATAAGCTCCAACTAGGCATTAGCATACGAAACCCATAACCGAAACCGAACCGAAATAAACCGATCGGTTACGGTTAAGATTTGGACCAAAACAAATACATTCGGTTATGGTTTCGGTTTTCCCTACTTCAATAACCGAAACAACTGAAACCGGCCGAGAGCTATATGTTATGTATTATTCACGCGTTTTCCGTGTATTTTTATGTATTTGAAACATATTTTTATGTATTTGTCATGTATTTTGGTGTTTTTTCCATGTATTTTATGTATTTGTATACTTAGAACATGTTCGAAACACTTCAAAGCAGTGAAACCAAGCTCCGTAACCAAACTTACAACTTCAAAATAAACAAACAGAAAATAGCCAAAACCAAACCGATACTCGGTTTCGGTTTCGGTTGCTTAAATTCCAATAACCGAACCATCGATTTCGGTTTCAGTGGACCAAAAAAACCAAACCATACCGACATTTGCACACTCCTATCTCCAACCCCATAAGTTAATTTTTTTCAAAGTTGTTTCATGTTTGAGCTCAAATTTGTTTATGTTTCGTAAGGTCGTCTCCAACATCTATAGGTTTGCTATGAGTGAAATATTAATAAATCAGTTTTTCTTCCGAGCTCAAGTTTAATAAAAACCCGACTTGAACGTGCTCGAGCCTTAAAGGAGTAAACTAAAGATAAAAGATATTCCACCTTATGGTATTACTTATATCTTACGTGGTCTTGTTTTTATAATAGGCTCGCCCAAGAGAAGTACAGATAAAGAGCCTAAAGTTTATTGGGCTATTCAGCCACAATAAAGAAAACCCTAATTCCACAATAAAGAAACCCAAAGTTTATTGGTTCTGCAGGCCAGTCTCCTCAGTTAAAATATAGATAGGAGAAAAGAATGGCCATTAGAAGGGACAAGAAGAAGAAGAAGAAGTCTAACGCATCCATCTCTACACCTCAGGATGGGTCAGAACATCCTGAGGGTGATCAAGAAGAGGCTGCTCATCCAACTTCTATTCAAGTAGAGCCTTTTTCTGCTGAGAGACCCATCGTGTTTTGGATGTTTGCCACCAATTCAGATAGATGGTATGTCACTAGAGATCAAGGGGGTCAAGATGTGTACTTCTGGCAAAACATACTTGACCTTCCTCTACATGATCTCTATGACATGAGGAGTTACTTTGAAAGTCTGAGGAATCCTGACCAACTAATGATGAAGGGAATGGTTTTGATTCTGATGAGGACTGTCAATAGATGAGATCAAGATTCAAAGATCTCCTTAAGTTTTGGTAACATCAGTCTAAGGGTAGTTTGTAAGGTTTATACTTAAAGGCTGATGCAACCAAAGTATCCAAAGAGCTCTTAGCATGCATGCATGAAGTATAGAGTAAAGTTACTTCAGAAGTGTTACACCACTCAAAGGAAATAAGCTAAGTGTAAAATCTATCAAAGCCATATGACAAAATCTTCCAAAGCCAAAGATGAAGTCTTTCGAAGCCAAAGACCGATTTCTTCCGAAGACAAGGAAGACATGCTTTCTCTGATCACCTTTTGACAAAAGCTAAACAACTTTTTGCGGCCACTCTGAAGACTCACCAACTTATATGAGTTGGTGAAAAGGTCAATGATTTTGTCAGCTGTAGATTATGGTCATTGGTCTGTAACTTTCTACTTTTGTACCTTTTATCCTTTTTATAACAGATTAGGATGTGAGCTATGGCATGTCATAGTCACTAGTCAAAAGGCAATCTGCCTTTTGACTCTACATTGATCTTGTTGTCTAGATTAGTGTTTCCAGCTGGCCTTCAAAGTATGACCAGCTATAGGATGTAGTATAAAGTGTCTCAAGTACTTGTCATTTCTCTTTAAACTTTATAACACTTGTAAAAGAACTTGAGTGTAATATACATCATTCTTGAAAACCACTTTTGAGTGTTCTTGTTCTTCTTACTTGTGTTCTTTGTTTCATTCCAACCGGTTTCCTATTTGAATTGCTAAGTGTTATTAACTCTCCCGTCTTGTGAAACTGTTGCATTGATCATAAACCACGGTCCTGCAATAACCGATCGGTTACCGTTAAGATTTGGCCCAAACCGAAACATTCGGTTATGGTTTCGGTTTTCCCTTCTTCAATAACCGAAACAACTGAAACCGCCTGAGAGCTATATATTATGTATTATTCATGCATTTCCCGAGTATTTTTATGTATTTGAAACATATTTTTATGTATTTGTCATGCATTTTGGTGTTTTTTTCCATGTATTTTATGTTTTTGTATACTTAGAACATGTTCGAGACACTTCAAAACACTAAAACCAAGCTCCCTAACCAAACTTACAACTTCAAAATTAAATAAACAAACAGAAAATAGCCAAACCGAACCGATACTCGGTTTCGGTTTCGGTTGCTTAAATTCCAATAACCGAACCATTGGTTTCGGTTTTAGCGGACCATAAAAACCGAACCAAACCGACATTTGCACACCCTAGCTCCAGCCCCATAAGTTAATCTTTTCGAAGCTGTTTTCACGTTTGAGCTCAAATTTGTTTTTATGCTTCGTAAGGTCGACTCCAACATGTTCTTCGCAGACTCTATCTATAGGTTTGCCATGAGTAAAATATTAATAAATCAGTTTTTCTTCCAAGCTCAAGTTTAATAAAAACCTGACTTGAATGAGCTCGAGCCTCAAGGGAGTAAACTAAAGATAAAAGATATTCCACCTTATGGTATTCTTTATATCTTACGTGTGTAAATTGTAAAACATGAAAATTATAATTATTTGAAAAGTCTTGTTTCTATAATAGGCTGGCCCAAGAGAAGTACGGATAAAGAAGCCCAAAGTTTATTGGGCTATTCAGCCACGAAAAAGAAAACCCTAATTCCACCATATAAGAACCCTAAACGCATTCAGCTGTTGGCTTCTCTAATCTGTGAGATCCTCTAGGGTTTTGTTTATCTTCATTCCGAGAGATGGTACAATCATCGTTTCATAACCCCTCTTCTGATCATATGCGTTTGAAATCTGTTAACATACAGTATAATAATAACAATAATCTTTATTTGCGATAATTGCAGGGTAAGGGTACTGGGAGTTTCGGAAAGAGGAGGAACAAGACACACACACTGTGTGTGAGGTGTGGTCGCCGGAGCTTTCACCTGCAGAAGAGCCGATGCTCCGCCTGTGCCTACCCTGCCGCCCGCCTCAGAAAATGTAAGTCGCCGGAGCTTTCATATGTAGTTTAAAAGTTTCTTTCTAAGAATGTGTTTTGATCAATCATAACCAGTAGCCTCATAGGATGAATTGTAATTAGAAATCCTGCAATTTAGTTCTGGAAATTAAGAATGATTGGTTTTATTTGTGTTTTTGTTCTTGATTTGTTGCTTATTTGAGCTTGAACTTTTGTGGTTTTGGTTTTTGAACTACACAGAAACTTCACTGCTGTTTCATGGTAACTTAGGGCTAAAAAATGTTATAGATTTTCTTTTGTATATAAGTTGTTAGGGAAGCAAATGCTCTTGCCAGTATGCTTTTACTTTTATTTTGACTTATCTTATGGTTCTTTGTTTAAGGTTCTTGTATTTGAGTGTTTAATTGACTCATTTTTGATAAAGTGTTGGTTGCTTCTTCTGATTTTACTTGCATATGGGTGGAGTTTGCTAAATGTGATGAAAGGAAGATTACTGTTTCTGATTATAGAATGAAAAATGGTGAAATGGAGAACAAAACCTGTTTGATAGTTCTTTTTTTGGTTACCAAGATTATAAGGGGTCATTATGTTTTGCTGGTGATGTGTTCACAGTCTGTTGGTTGGGCCGGCTTATATGGCTTATTAATGGCGTTTAGAAAAATTCAAGTTTTTTTAAACTTGTTAGTTTGTATTAAATTGGTTAAAATGATAAAGATGGTTTATTGATATTTAATAACACACATAGAACGCTTATTTCAAAAATAAAATATAATAATAAAGGTTAAACGACAACGTTTGGTTTGCATGGCTGGTTAAGTTTGAAATTGTTGTTCTAACCGTTAAAGCACCAAAATGTAACTTTTAAACCCCAAACTGGCTGGGCGGGTTGTTTTGCTATAGTTGGTTCTAACTGTTAATGTATACCCCTACTTTCTAGTATTATTAGAGTCTTAACCAAAATTGATCTTGCCAAGTTTGTTATGAATCTTTACTCATAAAAAATGATATTTTGTCACAAAATTAGAGTTTTTGCATCAAGTCATCTCCATTCAGTAGTTCACAAGTATTAATTGTTAATAAGTATGTATTTTGGGTTCAGACAACTGGAGTGAGAAGGCAATCAGAAGGAAGACAACAGGAACCGGAAGAATGAGGTACCTTCGTAATGTGCCTCGTAGGTTCAAGAGCGGCTTTAGAGAAGGTAAACTTGATGTGCTGGTTTTATCATCAACAGGAAAATCAAAGTACTAATTTGACCCTTGGGATTTTGAACTGATGTTATTATTTTCGTTAAACAGGGACTCAAGCAACCCCAAGGAGCAAGGGAGCTGCTGCCAGCACTTAGGTTTGAATGAAGATTTTAATGTATTTTAATTTTGGCATCTGTTTTTTTTAAAAAACAGCTTTGGGTTTATGTTTGTTTGATTATTAGTACAAGTGGAATCTTTGATGCTTTATTTTTATTTCGGAGGGAAAGCAGATACTTTCTATTGAGTTTTTGTTTCATTCGCTCGTATTTTTGCTTCATTCCCTCTTTCAACATTTATGATGATAACTAAAAGTAATGGGTACAAGCTAGATTGGTTTGGTTAGTACCATACGGTTTGGGTTGGTTTGGTTTGCTTTTTGCAAGTGGAGCTATAAAGTTCAGAGCGAAAAACTATTCGCTTTCGACCAGAAGTTGGTTTGGGCCTATGGTTCTGTTTATTCGGTTAATGTCTGAAAATCTGTGTTTGTGCTTATGCAAGACAAGTGGGATTAGGAGGCTAGGAGAAGAGAGTTGTAGGATTGTCTAGACATAGCAGTGAGGGCTAGAAAAGAGAGTATGTATAAGAAGTGACCCTAATGGTCACATTGATAATATAGCAATGAGTTATAATTAGTTCATGGGTGGTTTGGTTATGAGGATTGGAACGAAACAGGTAGGGATCTTCTAGACGTTGTGATGGCTCATAAATCTAACTCTCTCTTGACAGGTGGTGGGTGTGAGTGGCGGTCAGTAATTGTTACCCGGCTGAAGCTAGCAGCAGGGGGATAATTTTTGTTACTGTTCTGTCAAAAGTGGTGTGTATATCTAGAGAGAGAAATGTGTTTTCAACACAGGGGTACAATGTAACATCTCAAATAGCCACTAAGCTTTCCAGTTTATGTTATGTGATTGTACAGGTTCGTTTGCAGTTTAAAGATAAACAAATAGAACATAAATCAAATCAAAAATATGAAAAACAATAAAAAGTGTTGCTATGAATCCTTTCTATTTCTAAAAGGAAAGATGTCCATAATCCTGTGTTTTAGTAAATTATCTGCGAACCGAAAACCTAAACCATCAGCAAAAATAAAGGGTGGGAATTTTAATGTTTGAGCCAGTAGTTCCGAAGCTGAGACATGTGCAGCAGTATCTCATCTCGACCTTGATTGGTAACACTGCTAGTCATAATCCATGGGGGTACTGCTTCAAAGTATTCACTGATCAAATCTTGAAAGTCCTGCACATTTTCTTCGGGATGCTTTCCGCCATTCTTTTTCTTTTTCCTCTTATCACATTTTGTAAAAATTATTGTCATCGGGACCTTACAAGGAAAGAACAACATAATGTCTCGTCAGTCTTCCTTTGTATAATCCCTTAATCATGGATAAAGGGTCATAAAGGCACAATCATGTCTGTTATGATATGCGTTTTGAAATTGATATATCAAAAGGCACAATAATTAGTTTCTAATGTTTCCATATAAACATTCTTTTGTTTTTATGATTGTCTTCTATTTAAGGGTCTAATTATGTTCACACCAACAGCAACAAAACTGAACATCCAAGGTAAAATGATTTTACTTATATACCCTTCTTTTAACTTAAACTTTTAATAACATTATGAACCCATCATGAGAAATCTCATGGGGCCAACTAATACCTTGCTAACCAACTGACCAGGTAAAACACAACGCAGCTTGCGCCGGGCAGGTGAGTTTCAAGGGTTAATGGTAGAAACAAGTGGAAGTTGGATTCGAACCTTAGGCCTCTACTAGAGGGATTAGACGCTCACCACTACGCTACCCCTTGAAGGTTTTCTTTTTAACTTAGATAATTTAAGTTCCATCTCACAAACCGTCCATAAATTTTTCCAAAAACATTTATGCCTTTTTTTATTATCATTTTCCTATTAATTTCTCGTATAACTAGAATCTAATTATTGAAGCTTTATTTTTAACAATCCTTTTTATTAAATCTGATAATCTAATTCTGTTTATTCTAGTATCATATAAGCACTTCCAAAATGCACACCAAACACCCATATCACTTAGCAGAATTAGAAAAACAAATCAGTGATTATCTTGTGGTGTGTAAGAGATGTAAAGTACCTGGTTCTGACCCAACCAACTAGCATATTCAAGGTCAATTTTTTTGGCAGGAATGCTAGCATCAATGAGAAGGAAGATGGAGACTAGTGTTGACCGGTTTAGAAAATAGTCTCTGGTGAACTTGTTCCAGTCTTTCCTAAGTTCATTTGGTGCTGATGCATATCTGTCCAAACCATAATCAATTTATCAACCTAATCAAATAACATTAAATAAACATATCTTGATAAATTCATGCTTTATTCAAGAATGCATAAACTGAAGATTGATATACGCTGAATGGGCCAAGGGGCTTACTTCTGATATATTTGAATTAATTAATTTTAAACCTTGATCATACCCGTATCCAGGCAAATCCACCAAGTACCAACTGTCGTTGATTCGAAAGTGGTTGATGCATTGTGTTTTCCCTACAAAAACAAAGAAAAGCCTGAAAACACATGCATACAAATTCTCATGTAAAATGAGGAAAATAATGGTCATAGAAAGGCTTTTAACCATGAGCTTATAACATCATTGTAAGAAAACAGAGTTGAAACACAAGAAACAGATCCCCTCTCATGTTAAAAGCATCAAACTACTTAAAAACCATGTTTAGCAGGTGCTAATTCATCAAAGGAAACTACTTTGTTTCAAGCTTTTTTTCCAAATAAAATTATAATTTTGAAGTTCTCATAGATTCAAGAGGTCAGAAAACTGAACTTGAACATTGTTTTGTTACAGACCAAACACGAGAAATAATTTCAAAAGACTTGAGACTGTGGGTGAAATGGATAACCGAAAATAACCCGAAACCAAACCAAGATAAACCGACCGGATTCGGTTAAGATAGTGCCAAAACCGAACCTTTCGGTTACGGTTTCTGTTTACCCTTATTCCATAACCAATATAACTGAAACCAAACAGATAGGTAAATATTCATGTATTTTTCATATGTTTTCCATGTATTCTCTTATGTTTTGCATGTACTTTTGTGTATTCTATTTTCATGTTTGGAACATGTTTAAAACCCTTCAAAATAATGAAAAACCGGACTCCATAACCAAACTTATAACTTCAAAATTAATAAACCGAAAATAACCAAAACCAACCAAAAACCAAACCAATACTCAGTTTCGGTTTCGGTTGCTTGAATTCCAATAACTGAACCATCAGTTTCGGTTTCGGTGGACCATAAAACCAAACCCACTTTTGCACACCATAAAACCCACATTTGTTGCCCATATTACGATCTGATATAATTTTTCTCAGAGACATTTAATCAAACACCTTGCAGGCATACCTGGTTTCTTGGAAGTAAGAGCAAGCTTCTTCCTCCTAACAATGGAGTTAAGCAACGACGATTTCCCCACATTCGAACGCCCAACAAGAGCAAACTCGGGCGACCCATCGTTCGGACAAGCCTCCGTCTCAACACTGCTCTTCACAAACTCAGCTGAAATCACTTGAGCATCTCGAGCATATTTACTCAGCACAATGTTCGAGCCTTTCAAGATTCTGGGGGGGTTTTCGGAGGATATATCGGTCTCCGGAGGGATGAAAAGCTTTTCTTTTGCAATCTGTAAGGTGGGTTCTTCTGTAATTGAGATATCATGAAGGATTTCGGGAGATGAAGAGGGGTTTATGGTGGATGTTGAAGAGAAGTTGGGTGTTGAAGCGAAGATTAAGAGGGTTTTGGGTTTGGATGAAAGGATGAATCTTGTGAAGAGAGATGATGAGTGGTGATGAATTGGAGCAATGGGAAGGTGAGTGAGGAATGCCATTGTTGATGGGGTTCTGGAATTGTTGGTTTATTTATCAAGATTCAAGAATCTAGGTTACACAATATAAACTCATATTTGAGGGTGTTTGGGATTGCTTCTGAAACAACTAATTTATTAATTTTTTTAATAAGTTAATAAATTAATATGAATTGTTTTATTAATTTATTTATTTTATAATTATTATATTATTAAACATTATAAAATAATTTTTTGAATTTTTAAAAGTTAATAAATCAGTAAGTTGTTTTGATAAGTAATCCAAAACACTATCTAGATATGGTGGTCTAAGTTTAAATTTGTTCATGTGGTGCAATAGCATGAGATGGGCAGATTTATTGTTTAAAATATATATAAATTCTACCGACTACCGGTAACGACTGTTGTCTTCCATACGAATAATAGTTGTTGTATTTAATTGAGATTAAATCTCAACCATGTTAATTAGATGATTCCTCCATTTCCGGAGCAACTACCTGCAGTTTTCATCCCAACAGTTTTCGTCCCATGATAACAAAACCCTCTTTGATTATACTTTTCAACCACTCTTGTTACTGCTGTAAACAAATCAAATGGAACCAAACGAAATCTTCTTCATGTTCGTTCATTAAAAATTAAATGTGTTCATCAACGATTCACGAACACATAACCAAACAAAACTTGTTGTTCGTGTTCGTTCATTAAGAAATCAAACTTGCTCACAAGCACATAATTTTAACGGTTCATGAACACATAATCAAACAGTTCACTAACACAAACGAACATTTACTATTTAAAGTTAAACACTTAACATAATAAATATATACATGATTATGAATGAACATATTACCAGACGTTAATGAACAAAAACAATCAAAAACTATAAATATTAGACTGATTAAAAATTACAAAATACATAATGAACATTAACAACCAGAATAGTAAACAAGTTTTACGAATGTTTCAATTAACCCACTCATATTTTTATTTATTTCAATCAGATGATTAAAGTATTAGAAGTGTTTCAATTATATCATTTATATATTTTTCAATTTTTTAAAAATAATTTGTAAATTTTTTTAAATAATTATGCTATTATAATAGTGTAAACTTTTTAAATATTTTTATTTTTTAATAATATTTTGCTATTTATGAATGACCTATTTAGAATAATTCTAAACCTTTAGTGATTTGATTGGACAAAAAAATTTACGAGTGACCTGATTGGGACAAAAAAATTTTTTATGAGTGATCTAATTAAAACAATCTTGAAATTTGGTTACTGTTTTACAAAATTATCCCTTAGCTAAAAAGAAAAATTATAATATATGTAAATATTAATAAACGAACATGAACAAACATAAAGGAACAGACACTGACAGATGTAAACAAACATAAACAAACATTATACCGAACGTTCACAAACACAAAAAATGTGGTCTCTGTTCATGTTCGTTTGCTTAACTAATCAAACAAATTTCTTGTTCATGATCGTTCCTTTATTAAACGAACGAAGGTAAACAAACTTTTTACCGAACAGTTTACAAACTTTTTATTGAACGTTTAATTCGTTTATAGCACTAACTTGTGTACTTCCACAAGAAAGTAAGGTATGACAATCTTTAAGGCCCTCCAACTTTTCAGATGTCTTATCATAAACAAAGGTGGCAAAATAGGTGGGATAGATTGGATTTGAATGAGTCGATAAAAGATAAGGGTCAAATTGGTATTGGCCAAGATGTTTGGGTCAGGATGGGTCGTTCTAAAAGAGCATTCGATCGCACTTCCTCTTATATACATATTTGTCATACTTGCAGTAGCTTAATTGCCGGCCAACTTTCTCTTGCTCCTTTAATTATTTAGTGTTTTGATTTCTCTCCAATCCAACAAACATTTATAAACCAACCCATCTTAACACATCCTGACCCACCCAAATAGTTTGTTCTCTGTAGTTGATCCTATGTTTTAACCAAAAAAAAAACTACCTTTGTCTAATCTAACCCAAAATGTTAGAGTTAGCACCTATACCCAAAATGTGATGTGTGGGTTGTTAGGTATCTTACGTAGCGAAAACACAAACAATTACATGCACACCCACGAAAGCAATAAGAACACGAGAACTATAGTGGTTCGGTCAAGATGACCTACGTCCACTCTCTGCAACTAAAGATTTTTATTAAGCTCAAGGGACAAGATTACAATACAATGACATGCTCTATATATAAAGATAATTAGGGTTTCAAGAAACTTCAATGGGCCAGGCCCATAACTCCATTCAAAAGCCCAAAGGCTTTCACATCTCAACAATCTTCCACTTGAAGGTATTGCAAATACTACATCTAGCCATCTAAGTACAAAGCAACCCTGTCATCCAGTATTATCAGTAATCTTCAAATAACAGAATTCCTCCAAGCCTCCAATTCCGAAGAACAAGCTAAGATTTCAATCCAAATCTCCAAGTTGCAGTGGCCCCTTTCCATCAATTACTTGAAAGGGCCCGTTGAAGCTCCCCCGAGCTCCAACTCAGTCATCGCAAATTCCACCAACGACCCATCCTTTGTCTCGACTGGTTTACACAATCCAACAGCTTCAGAGTTACACCAAGAACCACTAACACTCTCCAAATTCAGGAAAGAATCACTAGGAGAGAACTAGGAGAGAATTTTCTAGTCTTAATCTTCAAAACCCAACGATTCTTCTTAACTGTACCCAGAACAATGCCCAATGCTCTCACTTTCACAAAATCCTCTAACTAGTATAGACTTATGACCCCATTCAGCTACAATCTCTGCTCCAGACTTCACATTTGCAAAATAAACTCTCTTAGCAACAGATTTAGCAAACCCAGGTTTGACTTGCTTAACCAGGTTGATTAGTCCCTCAGCGAGTACCTCCACCATGTACAATGACCCATGCTTATCACCACGAGCAATCACCCCGTTCCCATTGATTAACCTCCATTTACCACCACCAAACCTTACTTCCAGTCCTTGTTCATGCAGTTTACTAATGAAAATTAATTTCTTCTTCAAACCCAAAATCACCCTAACATTCTTCAGGTTCCATGTAGTTCCCAATGGAGTCACCAAATCAATATCACCCATGCCCATTACATCAAACATTCTGCCATCAGCAAGGCGTACTTTCCCAAAGTCGCCTGTTTTCAAATTCACCATCATTTCACCGTTGTGTACAGCGTGAAATGAAGAACCAGAATCCATGATCCAACAGCCCGCATGGTTTTTAGCCTCAAGAATTAACACGTCATCATCATTGACGTCCTCAACAGCAGTGTTCAGACTTTTCTTTGGACATTGACCCTTAACATGTCCATCCTCATTGCAGATCCGACACCTCATATTTTTTCGAGTCCAAGTTGAACTCTTTCCCCGACTCCCATTGCCTCCGTTATGTTCCCTTCCCCTGCCAACATGTAACATCTCAGACGATGATCCAACATTTGCACTTTTTAGACATATGTCTTCACCTATCACAATGTCTCGGATCTTTTCAAATGTCGTTTCGTGAGACCTCATAGAACTTGTAACAGCAGTCACTATCTGGGACCAACTATCAGGCAATAAAGATAGCAACAACATGACTCGAGTCTCATTATCAAATTTTATTCCCACAGATTCTACTCTGGACAGAATAGAATTCAGATCATTAATGTGGGAGGTGACTGAGCTTCCCTCTTTCATTCTCGTCTTGAATAATTCCCTCATCAAGAACACCTTGTTAGCTGCGGACGGTTTCTCATACATATTTGACAGAGCCAAACATCATACCACTTGCGATGGTTTCTTTCATGATGTTAAAAGCAACGCTTCTCGTCAAAGATAACTTAATAACCGTTCTAGCTTTCTTGTCCTTGGAATCCCAAACTGCTTCTTCAGCTTTCTCCATCCTCTCTGGTTTCTTTTCCAGTAGCATATCCAAATCCTTTTGACACAGTAATACTTCTATTTGCATTTTTCACCAACCAAAATCAGTGTCGTTGAACTTTTCGATCATAGTCTTCCCGTCTTCAGCCATAATAGCAAAACAGAGACAAAACAAAAGAAACAAGCACGCTAAACAGTTGATAACCAGTCAACAAAAGGGTAAACAAACCAATTCTGGTACTTCCAACCAAAACCCTAGGCGGTGGTGACGGAAACCCTAGGCGGCGGCAGAAACCTTAGGCGGTGGCGGTAGAAACCCTAGGTGGTGACGACAGAAACCCAGGCAGCGGTGGAAATATTCAAGAGGCTGATCCTCTTATACCAGTTGTTAGGTATCTTACGTAGCGGAAACACATACAATTACACGCACACCAGCGAAAACAATAAGAACACGAGAATTACAATGGTTCGGTCAAGATTACCTACGTCCACTCTCTACAACTAGGTATTTTTATTAAGCTCAAGGGACAAGATTACAATACAATGACATGTCAATATATAAAGATAATTAAGGTTTCAAGAAACTTTAATGGGCCTGGCCCATAACCTCATTCAAAAGCTTAAAAACCGTGACACCTCAACATAGGTTTGTTTGTCCAGGTCTACTCAAACATATACATATAAGGAAATCGGTTCAAACTTTTTGTAAACATTGTCACACTCGATTGACACCACTTAGTGTTAAAATTATAGTAATCATTACTATACATCACAATTTGAAAGGTCGATGATGTCATGGAGTCGCATGCGAGTTTCCAATCATACCAAATGATAAAGTTTACTTTTTTGTGATTTGCACCTTTTTTCTATAAGCCATATATTGTTGGTTTAAAATTATTATTAGAATTTTATCTTGGGCAGTTGGTTTTTGGGCTTGCCGCTTAAGCCTTTTTGAGTTTTCGTAAATTATTGTTTGACGTGGAGGGAGTGTGCGGGGTAAGTGGACCACATCTTCACAAAATTATAAGGCTAATGAGAGGTAGAGTTGCACAAAACGGGTTTGGGCCGGACCCGGGCCCGGGTACAAAACCGGGTTTGGGCCCAACCGGGTTTTTTGTACCCGGGTATTGGTGAACCCGGGTACGAACCCGGGTCGGGTTCAGCGAGATACAAACCCTACCCGGTATACCCGGGTAGGGTCGGTCGGGTTCGGGTCGGGTATGAAACCCGGGTTCAACCGGGTTTTTGTCTTTTTTTTTTTTTTTTTCTTTTCTTGTGTGTGTGTCGAACACCGGGTCGTATGTTTTTTTTTTCTTATATTTTCTTTCCTTTTTTTCTTTTTATTTTTTTCCTAACCGGGTTCACTTGAATGACAAAAATTTAAACAACTTAATATATAAATATATACAAATCTTGAGCAGAAAATGTTACACTTATAATATACAAATATTAAATACTTTTTATATAAAACATTTGAATGACAAAGAAATTTAAAAAGAACATGAAAGACATATAATATTAAAACAACTTAAAAATAACAATATCGTCTAATTTTATCTACTACGAGATGCTTGATCAAATGCTAATTCTTCATCGGATATGCCAGAAGATACTCCGTCTTCTACCTCTTCATCATGTACTTTAGCTTCGAGTGTAATCTCGTCTTCGAGGCTTGTTTGGTCTTGTATACGATCCGTTGCGTCTAAGTGATCCTTTAAACAAATGCACATCTCCACTGCTTCCGGAGTTAGTCTTGTTCTTCGTAATGATATTACCCTGCCACTAAGAGAAAAAGCAGATTCCGAAGCTACCGTAGAAGCTTGGACGCTTAGTAAATCACGGGCTATAGCAGAAAGAATCGTAAATTGAGATTCTTTTCCTTTCCACCAAGCCAAAATATCGAATGCACGATAATCTTCGGTAGTCATAGTGGAAATAAAATCCGTTCCACTATATCTACCGAGCTCACTTGTTGGGGTGTTACCCCTTTGACGTTTAGCCGTCACATCCCGAACAACATTCAACATAGTCAAAACAGGGTCTTTAAGCGAGGTACTAGCACTTGAGGTTGATCCGCTTGGCATGGATAAGTTTACGTTAGGCCCATATCTATTTAAATAAAAATTATAAATTGTTTTCAAACTATGATTAAAATTTTTTTTTGCCTCGTTTGAAAAATCAGGGTTTTCGTCATGCATATCCAAATTGTCATTTATCTCATCTATCAAACATTCAACCCCGCAACATTTAGAAACGGATTTAAAGCGGCGGCACACGTAAAAACGGGTGGTAAGTCCTTAAAATATTTTTTAAACTTTTCTTTCATTGGTTCTATCATTTGATTAAACATATTATTTTTATTTTGAAAATTTTTAAAATTCAAAGACATAAAATATAGTTCTTGAAGCACCGAATAACTAGTGGAATAATAAACTCCCGATAATTTTGTTGTTGAGTTTTTAAAAACCTCAAGAAACTCGGATAGACGTTGAAGATTCTCCCAACCCGCATCCGGAAATGGGTCGGCTTCACCATTATCCGAAAGACTATTATGAAAAGCTTTCAAAGTGCCCTTTTGTTTTAAAGCACATTCAAACATGTGACAAGTCGAATTCCACCGAGTAGGTACATCCCAATTAGGACCTAAAAATCTAGAGTGCGTATCCTTACAAAGTTGTTTATAATCTTGATATCTTCTTCTACTTTTTTTAAAAACGTCATGTAACATAAATCGAAAAGATGTAATAAAGTTATTAACATATTGCCCGGATAGTCCGTCTTGCACTACTAAATTAATAATATGTGCAACACAACGAGTATGGAAAAAATCACCGTTTGCAATCGGAAGATATTTTAATTTTAATTTTAATTTTTCAACCGCGGTTGTGTTGTTAGAGGCGTTATCAAATGCAATTGAAAAAAGTTTATTTTCTAATTTAAAAGTACTTATTACATTATCTAAAAAGTAAAACAAAAATTCTCCGGTGTGTGGATGTGGAAAAAGATCAAATGCAATCGTACGTTTCATAATTGCCATGAATTGGGATCCACCCAATGAGCGGTGACGCAAAGGTACGATTGGGTAAACCGTGTGGAGCCGACCAAACGTCACTAGTTAAGTTTACACCGGTATTTAAATTTTCAAATAATACAATTAAATCATTTTTTGCTTGTTTCCATAATTTTAAACAATAACGTCTAAGTGTAGTACGACTTACGTGAGTGTAACGAGGTTGAAGCGTCTCTCGAATTAAGTTGGTCAACCGAGGATTGTCGAAGTGACTAAAAGGCAAAGCTTCTTGAATCACGAACTTCGCCATTCGATCTCGAACCGTATTAACATCGTAATTAAAGATTCCACCGTCTCCACCCAATTGTGTTTGTTGCGAATCCGGATTACTTTTCAACGACTTACAAAACTTCTTGCTAATGTGTTTGTTTAAAGTCGTGTTAGAATCTTTAGCAAGCAAAGCTCCACAAAACTTGCAACGAGCCTTTACAGACCCGTCACTCAACTCAACCATATCCCAATTGCACCAAACATCCATGTTACGATTGTGTGCAGAACACGAATGACGGTTGGAGCGTTGGACGAACCTTGACCAACGGAAGATTGTGAGTGAGCCATATCAAGATTGAAGAGAGTGAAAGTGTAAAACGAGAGAGTGAACGTGTAAAACGAGAGTAAACGAGAGTATTTTTTGCGTTTTTTGCGTATGTTTTTGCGTTTGAGACTTGGGTACTAAACCATATCAACCCACACCTATTTATACTAACTTATAGGGCAAAAGTGACCAAAAAAACGGTCACAAATCGAAGGTAACGGCTATATAGCCGTTAAAAAACGGCCACTTTTAAAAAAAAAAAAAAACAGTCGAAACCGGGTCCAACCCGGGTTCAACCGGTTTCGGGTCGGGTCGGGTTCTAAGAAATTCTAGAAAATCATACCCGGTTCCAACCCTACGGGTTTTTTTCGGGTCCAACCCAGGTATGCATACCGGGTCGGGTCCGAACCCGGTTTTTATGCCCAAGTCTAATGAGAGGGTTGGCAGCCATATATTTTATGTGAAGGTAATTGCAATGCATGTTACACTTATTAAGTCTGTTAATTGCAAATTTATTTTTTCTCTTTTAATTTTTTTTTTCTACCACTTGCGAGACATAATACTAACTTTTAACTATGTTTTAATCTTTAAAGACAATCTGTCGAGCTGGTTTACGTTTTGACGTAAGCTTTTGTTAGGATACGCATTTGGTAAAATGTGATGTATTTTCATTCGACGGTATAAAATTCGAGTTTGGAAACAATTTCGGGCGATTGTGATCTATATTTTATCACGTTGCACACACCGCAACTGCACGTGTTTTTTTATCTACGTTTTGAGTTAGTCAATATTTAAACATAAATTTGTTTAGAAAAAAGTCAGGTCAAATATAATATATTTTCATTCAACGATATAAATTCAAGTTACTATACATATCGACATAAAAGTAGTTCAGAAATGAGCCTGGTCGAATGTAGTATATACTTTATCGCACCACATACGCCGCCGCTGCAACGCGCGACGGGTAAAATTTCTAGTTTTACATATATCATTAAAAAAGAAAACTAAACTAATTCGTTGTTACAGTGAAACACTGTTGAAACACCAAATTAAATGCTAATTGGTGGTTTTTTTCTGTTATTTGAAAACAACTAGCAAGGTTTGACCTGACCTTGGGGGCAAATAAACAAAAGCATTAACAGTTACATTGGTATAGCCTCTTGAACTACAATAAACAGCAAACGAAAATATTGGAGTTTTACATTATTCAAATTTCAAATCAAAACTTGCCTCCCATCAGCAGAAAGGAAACAAATGGAAAAATCAGCCATAAGAGATGGTTCCACTCAATTTTCTGGAGCTGGCTTCTCAAAGAAGGTCTTCTTCACCCAATCAAATGGCTGCACTCCACAAAAACACATTTGTTATGCACATATGTCTCAAGAAAGTCAGCAGAAACAATGAACACATAAAACCCAATATTCAAACTATAATTAAACACCAACCAACAAATTAACCAAAGTGTAAAGCAGAAGAGCGCAATTAAGTCATAGAATGTGCATGGTTAATCTCTGGTTGGTTTTACCTCATTACTAAACCATAACCTAAAGTTTTAGTTACTGAAATTCTATATCCGATCAGCTAATTTCAGTTTGGGTAGTTTTGGTTTTTGGTTAAATAACCAAAATGGTTCGATCAATCATGGGGTTTCATTTTCGGGTTTGTTTCAGGTTTACGACATAGTTGAGCCTGAATTTTGGACTACACCATTAGTTAAAGATTTTCTAACATCAGAATTAAACATTTAAACAAAAGTGTAACATAACCGTTCGGTTAATTGATTATGACACAAACTATAACCAATAGCCCAAAAGTAAACCATAACATTCATTTTTTTAGAACTGAATCATCAGCGGCTATATGTCCAGTTCGATTTTGTTGGTTAATTCAATTATTCAGTTTTTCTGCTCACCCCTAGTTTAAGATCTACTTATTTAGCCATTTTGAAACGGCAAAGCACAAACAGGCTGCTTTACACTTCATACACCAGCAAAGCCTTTTCAGAAGATATGGGTTTAAATCTAAGTTGTTGTCGCCTTGACCCAGTGAACTACGATTGATCAGTATTCAGGCATATGTTGTAGCCACTAGCCATGTGTGAACAACACATGGTAATCAACCTCAAAACATTTTTTCCTACAGTAACCTAACTGTAAACAATGAGCAATTTTACTGTCAGAAGACCCAGAAGAGAATGAATTTTTTTTGCAAAATGGCTTTTTATAAGCTAACAAGTGCACTTAAGAATTTAAACCAAAGCCAAAATAGCAAGACATGGAAGTTCTGTGATACTTAGACTGGCATTCCAATTCTTTCACCATCTGAGCTGGTGTGATCACAACATCCATGTTACTAGTTTTGGTATTAATTAGATACTCTAATTGCTAATCTATTAGGTTCATATTTGTGAAACAGTATTAATTTGTAAGGAATTTCTATGCCTATTACACCACACACAAAACATATATATATACATTATTTTTCCTATTACTGCACCTTTTCTCTATGGTGTGTGCTTTTTGCACCTTGTGACACCCTTTGTGCTACTATTGTGCCAAAGTCATCATATGTTTGTACTAATAACTCAAAATGACTCCAAAAGGCATTAAGCAAATCGAGCGAGAAGAGAAGTTATCCATAGATGTCTACCAAAGTAATGTTGTGCCGCCAACTGCCAGTGAAAACAAACGTTTCATATCTCAGCAATCAACTCAATAGAAGGGATTATGCAAATGGTCGTGATTCATGGAGCGAAAGAGAAATGATTGTCTCATATATCAGCCATCCATCGGAATTGAAGTATGATTCAATGGGTAAAAAATGGTTCCCTCAGATCTTGAGTGTTTAGAAGTTTCACACGCACACTTGTCTCAGTTTGGAAGGTAAAGTATATTAGTCACTTGCAACACCAAACCCATCAATATGGATCAAGATAGTTTTGGTTCACAACTTATCAAAATATGTCACCGGCTCAACAAATAAAGTGTTCAACAAATCTCTTCCTAAACGCAACAAAAAGGAAATGAAAAACCCTGAGCTTGCAGCCACAAATGCCAATAAAAGTCATCGATTCATAACACCTACGACAAAAAACATACACCTTTTTCAAAAATGAAGCGACTTTCAGATATCGATTCATGTAACAAATTACTTCCATATTTTTGAACATGAATACGACCATGAACTATAAAGAAAATACGTATTTACGTTAATGATCATCCATCGGAGAAACAGCTAAAGTTTGACCACAAAAGTTTCAATATTTTTTGGGAAGATCAACTCACGATAACAAGATCCAGATCTACAGCATCGCATAAAATTAAGCTCTAAATCCTAATCACAAGAAGAAAAAAACAAACAATCGCACCAAACACAAAACGAGAGATAAATCGACGAGATAACAGCTTTACAACAACAGATTCCCAACACAACTCATGAAATCAATAAACTTACGATGATGAACATGATGAACCAGAGAACCAACAAACCAATAAAAAATGAAAATGGAAAGAAAATTGGGGAAAAGATAAGGGTGAAGTGAAAGTGAAGGACCTGAACGATCCAAACGGCGGTGGTGAAAGCGGCGACTCCCCAAGCGGCGGCGGCTTGGATATCGGTGGCTTGAGGGCGGTTCTTCGGCTTGATCAGCTTAACTGCAGCGGCTCCGGCTCCGGCTCCGACCATTGTTGTGGATCTTTCTCAACGTACAAGGGAAAACCTAGGGAATATTGTTTGGAAACGGGATTAGTGATGACCAATTTCCTGGATCCTAACGATGTATATATACCACTACCACCCATAAATATATTGACTTGAAATGTGGTAACACTAACACATATAATGTAACCTCAATTGTGTTATGAGTAAATTGTATTTATTGGACTTTAGTTTTATATTTTTAAAGTAAAAAAATTACTGTAAACGCTTTTTAGGTTTAAAAAACTTTGTATGTTTCGTCATTTTCTCTAACGGACGTCTGTTTTGACGTTAAATGAGTGCATGTGATTGTCATATGAAGGCAAAATAATCGTTTATATTTATATTTAAAAACTAAAATTAAACAAATTTCAGACCACCATCTACATCACCATAACCACTTCCATTGGGGGTTATGTTTGGTGATAGCCTTCAGCACCACCACTATCCTGACCTCATCGGCAGTTATTATGATGCTGGAGACAATGTCAAGTTGCGGTGGTGGGTGGTCGGAACTCTAAACAGAGACCCCCTGTTTGTTTGGTGGGTGATCGAAACTCTAAACAACAACGGTTGCAGGTGTGGTGGTGGTGGTCCTTGGGTAAAGATGGTGGCATGAGATATCATCACCGGTCAAGGATGGTAATGATAGCTTGAGATTTGGTGATGAATGTGACGGTGGGGTTGGGATATGGTTAGGGTTTTCACGGCGTCACCATCATCATCACCATGTTATTTTCTCGTCGGAGCTGCACCATCAATGTAGTTAATTAGTGGTGGTTGTTTATGTGGAGAGAGAGTGATAGGAAGAGTGTGTGTGAAAAAGATAGATAAATAGAGAGAGAGAGAAGGGGGAGAGAGAGAGAAAGAGGGAGAGTTGAAGGTGGGGTGGGTGGGATGGAGTTAATAATTTAGTTAATATGTTTTTTTATTAATAGGGATAAAAGATCAATTTACCTTCACATATAAGGTACATGATCTGACTTAATGATCAAAATTAACATCCACTAGAGAAAAAAAATGAAATTTGCAAGCTTATTTAAACGTAAATGATGTTTACTCTAATTTCTCTAGTTTAAGTACGAAATCTGAAATTTACGACACACTTCAAGGATGAAAAGTGTAATTTATTCTTATATATTTAAACAAAAACTACTTTTTTCGCAGGGATTTGGGTGTGAGCATTGTCGTGTTTTGCTTGTGCTACGTGGTTGGAATTTAGTTGTTTTTTCTCCGCAGAAGATGGCATGAATTTGGTCATTATCGTTTCTAGTCAAAAACCATAAAAACGGATATCAAAACTGGTCCTAATAAGACCAATACAGGTAACAATTTTTTCGCTCATAATTGGTTCGTTCTGTCACAGTATCGCAACGGTAAGCGCCCTTGCTATAGCCTATGAGACAAAAAATACTGATTTTGAATACAACTCTGTTCTCAAAAAATATTTATATCGGAACATTGAAAAAAACTAAAAGCGGTCTTGCATTTTTTTAATTAACTAACTTCCCCTGTATCACATCACGAGAGTTGATGGTTTTATCACCGTGCTACGTGGAATGACTTTGGTTGTAACACGCTAACCCGGTAGGACTGGTGTGTCACTATTATAGATATCATACCAAAAACAACATTCATGATATCTATTACATTATTTAGATAAAAGATTAGTCTTGATATTGAAGTGCACTCCTCACTAAATCCCTAGTAATAAGAATTAGGCGATTATATATACAAAATGAAACTTTATAGACATATAATAAAATATTAAACCAAACTAAATATATAATACTAGTGCATATAATCTACACGACATGTCATATCAATAAAATGAGTTGTGTAATGTAAGGAGTACCTAGAGCCAAAATGAGGGGTACATGACAAGCTAGCCTATGCATCAAATGAGATGATGTTGGGGCATGCACACATGATTTCATCCCATGAAACTACAACCTAAACTAGGATCAATCCATATAAAAGTGATCAATGTACCACCTGAGTTCTAAACAGAAACACTGTGAACTTTTAATTACACACCGTCCCGAAAAATGTCATGTCATTGGCATCATAACGACATGTTTTAACATGCACAGATGACAAAGTACTAAGCCTAAGGGGTAGTATAAAAACATGTAATATATTAATACAAGTCCGTCTTATTTTCTATGAAAACATACAATAATGATTGCAAGTTGATAAAGTCTATTGGATGATACAAGTTTAAATAGCCAGAACTAATAATCAAAGTGGATTAAAACTGACAAAACTATATAATAGATCAAAGATTCTAACCAACATATGAGATGTCCAAAGGCCAAATGGGGACGTAGCGGTGATAAAAATAATTGGAATAAAATCCATACCACGACGTAATAAAAAATAATTTAATACTACGAGTATAGAAAAATAGAATCAGTTGTAAAAGCATATACAAAATCCAGTCGTCCTTAAGTCATAAGAAAATCTACATTTATATCATACTTTTAATTAAGTTCACGAAGCTACTTTAGGATGGGTGATTCGTTGGTTCATCAGTTTTTCCGAAGAATGATCATTATTTAATACTTATAATTCTTTTGTCACATTATATCTAATACTATTTGTCATGTGGTTTGTGAAAGTGGTGTGTTTAAGAGTGTTGTATCATATGCTAAGTGGGCTGTACTTATGTATTTGTCTTTTTTTTTTTAAAATCTTTAACTTTTTTATTTTAACCTAATACTTTTACAACTTTTATAAATTAGCATTAATACTTTTTCACTTTCAACTTTGGTCCCCTATACTTTTCATATTTTACAAATTTTTCGTTTCACATTTTGGTCTAAATTTTACGAGTTAACATGCCACAACGTGCGTGTGTGGTTTAACGTTTTAAGCTTATTTTCCCCGTTTAACGGTCCCGACACAACACGCTGATCCTAGATCACTTACTTATTGTTGTATGTCTTATGTTTCGTCGCTTGGTTTAACGTTTTACGTATACTTTTCGTTGGGTTTTATTATTTTCATTTTTATACATTTCTCCTACGTGGTTCAACGTTTTTATATCTACTTTTTGTTCAGTTTTATTTTTTTTCGTATTTTATTTCTTTTTCAATATGAAGTCATCCAGTGTTGGCGATCACTGACGGTGATGTGCCATTGGTGCTACTTGGTACGTTTTACGCCCCCAATAACGCGGGGCTTAACATTAGTGTTCTATTAATCACTAATAAAACTAATTTTTCTAACTTGGTGAGTATCCATGTATCTTATAGTGATTATATTTCAAATTAACACATTAAGTTGTCATGACCAGAACATTAACAATAATTCAGTATTTGTTTGTTCAACAATTTATAGTTTTCATCGTAGCACCACCAATGTTGTAACTTACATACATATTACAAGTACAAAAAAATTGCTTGATTATCTTTCGATCTCAATTTACTATCCATGGTTTTCCTATTAAATTTTAGCAGGCAACTTCCAAAATTAAAGGATACATAATAATCTCTGTATCAGGGTGACCACAAAAATAGCGACGATTTAACAAATGTATACGGGGTCTTAAGTCACAGAACCCAAATCAAGGGGACTCAATACGCATAAATTTTTCGAACGAAATACATATAAATTTCCACCTCTGAACGAAAAACGGGTGTGGGCTGATTTTGTGTGGTGCATTGGTGTTTCGTTGGTGACAGGGACTCTCTAAACAACTGGTACTGAGTGACGAAGTCGAAGGACGATGAGTTTGCGAATGAGAAGGGGTGCGCAATTGAAGAAAATTAAATGACACAAGAGTTTGTAGTTAAATCATTTCTGTTTCAACTTTTTTTTTTGAACGGTAACAGTCGATCACTTGGCATATCCTTAAGGCTGTAAAGGAACCGAACCAATACGAACGCTTACCGAACGAGATTTCTTGTTCGCGTTCGTTCATTAAGGAAATGAATCTGTTCACGAAAATAACGAACACAAACAAATATAAAACACACAAATATTCATGAATATTAATGAACACAAACGAAATTTTCTAAAACAAACAAATACAAACTATCATATATTGATTTTATAATTAGAATCACAAGTATTATGTAATATCTACCAATATAAATAAATACTTAATATAATTATCTCAAACATAACTTTTAAATGAACTAACACAATAAACGTTAATGAAAACATTATCGAAGATTCACGAACATAAATGAACGAATGCAGCCTCTGTTCATGTTCGTTCATTTAACTAAACAAACGGAATTTTCTTATTTGTGTTCGTTCATTTATTAAACGAACAAACATAAACGAACTTCTCGTTGAACGATTCACGAACGGTTCGCTGAACGTACGGTTTGTTTACAACCTTACATATCCCCCAAAGAATTTGTAGTTAAATCATTTCCTTTCAACTAGTTGGCATCCTTTTGAGTTTTAATGATTTATCATCTTGATTATAGTATTAAAACTACACTTCATTTTTTTTATATATAAAGTTTCAAATGTCATCAACGACATCCGGATTTCGTTTTCTTATATAAAGTTATGTATGTTATCCCAGCGTGTTCAGGTCGACGTTTCTATGTTAGTTTTTTTCACGATTTTACGTCCCTGAAGCAAAGCGATGTTTATTCTTTTTTTTCTTTTAATACAAGGTTTCGAACATTATCAGCAACATTCAAAATTCATTTTTCTCATATAAAAGTTACATATTTTATAAACATCCTATTCAATGTGCAAGTCGGTGACAATGATTCAGTTTTATTTTTTTCTCATGATTTTACGCGGATGAGTCTGTATACAGTTATTAATATTATCTAAGTTTTAATAAGCAATATGAGGAGTTGTTTGTTCGAATATGTGAACAAGTATAACCTGCCGTATCAAAGGAGTGTGCCCTTCGCAGAACAGGTCCATGAGGACCATGAACATCAACATCAACATCAACATCAACCAAGAACAGTAAGAAATCTTTCAACAATGGTGTTGGAGCAACTAAGAGGTTTATCATCCACCAAATTGCTGTACCAGACGATTCGGTACCAATCTTCACGAACAATTAACTGCAACTCTTCAAATCATTTAGCCCAGAGGTTGATTCAGGAGCCGATTTCAAAAATCAAAACAACACTTGATTCAGAAATCATCAACAAATCACGATACGAAAACCTTCAATTTTCATGGGATTCACTCCTCACTTCTGTTCATCATCATTCTCCTCCCAAAGCTCAGCTCGTAAGGATCAATTTTCCTAACCCTAATCTTCGCTTAGCATTACATTCATGTTTGTATGACCACCAATTCAGTTAGATCTTAATAATGTGTAGTTACAAACCCTAAGTTACATAATTCCGTATGAATGTTGCAACTTTCCATTTGGGCATTTGATTTACATGTTTCATGAATCGTATACAGATATTATGATAGTAATCTGTATTCCGCAGTAAGCAATTAGAATAATATTCATCTTTAATCATGATCGATTACAATTAAATTATGCCTCTGATTATTAATGTTATAGTGAAATTAAAGAACTTTGGTAAGGAATTTCAAGTTTATTATCCTTGTTGAAGTGTATTTGCACTATGATTATCATCAAAGAACTTAATTGAGCAAAAAATTGAATGAATTTATGTTAATCCTGAGAACGGGTGTTCACTTAGACAGGTTCTTGAATGGAGATTAGAGAAGTTGCTTAAAGAAAACGAGAAGAACGATAACATGTACACAGATTTAATGCATCTTTGTGGGAAGATCCACAACGCGCAAACTGCAATGCGTGTGTTCGCTTTAATGGAGAATCATGGTGTTATGGCAACTTCTAATGTTCTTGATGCTCTAATATCTGCTCACTTATCTTCGAATAATATGGTCACCGCACTTAGCATATATGAAACAATGCAGAATTCAGTGGACTATAAACCTACTTCTCGCACTTACAATTTGTTCATTTCTGCATTTGCGAATCTTGGAAACAGTAAGGCAATGTTAGCATGGTACTCAGCCAAGGTAGCTTCCGGCTTTTTGGCTGATTTAGACACCTATGAAGCTCTGATTTTGGGTTTTGTAAAAGTAAAAAGATTTGAAGACGCTGATAGATTGTTTGGAGAAATGTTAGTAGCGGGAATCAAACCAAATGTGGTAATATTGCATCATATGCTTGTCGGGTTCTGTGAACAAAAAGATCTGGTTAAAATCAGAGGGCTTTTGAAGGATATATTGGACCATAAATGGAGGTTTGATGGGCATATGGCTGGGAAGCTTGTTGGGTTCTATTGTGAGCTAGAACTGGTGGAAGAGATGGAGTGGGTGCTAGTAGCACTAATAGAGGCTAATCATAATCAAGATTTGGATATTGTTTCTCAGATTTATAATGGGTTAATTAGGTTTTATGCTAAATCGGACAGATTAGATGATATGGAATACTCTGTTGGGAAGATGTTGAAACAAGGGGTGTCGTTTCGGTCCCATAAAGATGTTGAAAACGTGCTATGTTCGTATTTTCGTAAGGGTGCATACGATAGACTAGATGTATTTTTGGAGTTTATAAAGGATTCACATCATCTAGCAAGATCTAGTTATGAGTTATTGGTTGCTGGTTATCGTAGAGCTGGGTTATGTGAAAAAGTCGATTGGGTGATCAAAGATTTGGAAACGCGTCGAATGATTTAATGAATGTAGGCCAGTGATCGAAGAAGTTGTTGCACATTCGAGACGTATACTGGCATTTCATATCAGCGTATATTCATAGTTTTATCATGTCTTTTTATTTTATTTTAAATATCACTATAATTACATCTCTTTGATCTGGCTCATTCTAAACATGTTTCTAAACTGAACTTGTTTCTCACTCTCATACGCACCTTGTATTTCTTAATCAGCACGATGCCACGATTGAGGGAAAAACCATAAGAAAGAAGATTGATTTGTGATCCCTAATACAGTATGTACAATGCACCCAAATTTACATATGGTGATATTCATCACTTGTAAAAACGCATGGGAGTAAGATTGTTGATTTATTATCGACTTTGTTTTGCTTTTCAGAACGTTAATTTAGTCGCAGATTTAAAAAGGACCGCTTTGTTTGCTTTGGTTCTGTTCATGGCTTCCTACGCGATATCAAACAGTTTGTTATCAAGTATCAAAAGACACATCTTTGTCACAAAGAACCCGAAGCAAAAATGACAGACTAGAAAATTTATATAGAGATCAACCTTCATACAACCTCCCCAGTTTTCTGTCTCATGTTTTTTTGTCTCTTCTCTCGTATAACTACCCGATGATGAAAGAAGGTAATCCGAGCTAGAACTTTTACTACCGAGTCAATAAATTTTCGATAAGGACGAGTGAGTTGACTCAGTAATGGAGAACTGTCAACCCCGCCTTTTATAATTTTCAAAAGAAAAACTTCTAAACCATTGTTTCCAAGCAGCATCCTGCTGTTGCTCAAACCATGAAAGAAAGCAGCTATCCAACAAGCAGAAAAGATTTACAAACAGAAGTTGATACCTCACGGGTATGAACCGAAAGTTGATCACTTGGACAATGCCCCATACCCCTCCTTCTACGATTAGAGCTGGAAGGAAATCCCGCTTCATCTCTTCCTTGATTTGAGTAACGTTTTTCCCCAACGCGAAACCCATGTAAGTGTAGAACACAAATAGGTCTATTGGCTCAAATATGATACCGTCAAGTGCTACTTTCGTAGCAACAAATCGCATGGATTTTGGTGCGTATTGAAGTCTTTGCAATAAAAATCGATCTAGACCTTCGTACCTACAAAAGTCGAAAGAAACGAACATAACATCGTGTGCTACATTGGTGTTTCGGTTTTACAACAAGTACATGCAATGACACAACTATACTTTTCATATGGGCCAGAGTAGAATACTATTATATATTCGCTTCAACTACTCTTATATACACCCAAAATGACATTGTTTGTTTGCAATCTTGATTATCGACCATAAAAGTTTATTAGTAGTAAAACATAAGCACATCACTAACCAGAAATGGCCAATCGGCCCGACATACGCCATCCCAAACAGGCTTGCGGTCACCACACGTCTCCAATTTATCTGTAAATCTCGATTATCATCCTGTCGAGTTAAGAAAACATTACCTCAAGCCTCTGGACATTACAATATTTAACCATAAACATCATGCCTCATGGCATAACCAGCGCGTACATCACACAAACGATCAAACAATAACAAAAACGCAGAATCAAACAAACCAACCAACGATCACAAACACCTCAAGAACAACGCTAACATCGAAGAATGCTTACAGAATGAAAAATATATTTCTTCTTAGCCGCGGTAGCGCGTGTAACAGCCTGAGCAGCAAGATCACCAATTCCCCAAATCAAAGCAGAGCTAATCACCTGTGTTTTCAATGGATGTACAGCTAACCAATGCTTATAACATCTCCAAATCTTCATCATTTCATCAAAATTGTTCAAGAAAATTTGTGGGAAATTCAAATTGGTGAGGGGTTTTTGCAATCTCTATAAAGATTCAATGGCATCAAACACTAAAAGATTCAAATATTATCTTTATAATTGCATGATCATTCATTGTGATTAAAATGATGTGGGTATTGTGTGAATCTTAATGGTTTGCAAAGGGTTTGCGGGAAATTGAATAAGAAATTTGAAACCTCTGCTAATAACGTTGGTGGAGATTCAATTTAGGTGTGGTGACATGAAGTTGGGTTTGGATATTAAAAAACCTTGAGTTTGGCCCGAGAAAATGGGTCGGATCGGATCATACCCTTTTCATGTAGGCATAAATTTGGTACTTCTTTAGGCATTATAGTTGCGTGGGATGTTTAATATGGTTTATATGATGCTTAAACAACACTATATTTAAGAAGTTTGGTACATATATAATTAATCCTATTATTAATTAGTTACGAATTTTAGTAATGGCATTTTTTTGTGGGTTATTTAACATCTTGTAACACTCGGCTTTCAGGATCGTTAAACTTTAACAAATTAAACATGTGAAAGTGTGTTGTATGTGAGGGGTAGATTTTGCGTGTGTGTGAAAGTTAATTTATTTAAGTAATTAACTAAAGTGTGTGTTTGTGATTAAATTAACTTAATTAATTGAAGTTTGAGTGGGTAAGTGAGGTTAGGAGATAAGTTAGAATTCACATTTAAAACAATAACCAACCCTCCCGTTATCCTTATATTCTTTTACAATCAATTATTCTCTCCCTAACCTTTTATTATTTTTGATCAACCAGTTGAGAAGAAGAGAGATTAAAGTTGTGCGTGGTGGTTGAGAGACGGTAGTGTGGTAGTTCACGGCTACGTGTGGCGGCAGTGGCAAGGTGGTAGCGACCAATAGCGGTGGGGCTGGTCAACAGAGGCTACTAGAAGTGGCTAACAACAAAAGAAGTGGTGGTTCTTGGTGTTCCAGGTGGTGTTAACAAACTGAAGCAAGAGAAAATATGAGAGATCAGGTGACTAATGAGTAGGCTAGGATTGTTGTGTGGTCAAATGAGTGAGCAAACACAACCAAGGGAGTGTTAGTAGCGGTACACGGTGGTAACTGGCGGCACAGGGGTGGTAGTCACTAAAGAGAGAGAGAGAGATAGATATATAGGTAGATTAGAGAGAGAAAAGGTGGTGAGCACCTAATCAGGGCTATTGAGGACTAACGGGGGTTGCCAAGTGTGGTGGTGGTTTGCATGATCGTTAGACTTTAGTTGTTTACATGTGTCATATTATGTAACTTTATTATTCTTTTGTTCCATTGTTGTAAATGTCTCATTTTTATAATCACATGCATCCCTTCTTGTTAGGCATTCACTTACATCTATTAAATGGTGTCATTTGCCTCAAGATCCTCTCCCCCTTCACTCCCTCTCAATTTCTCTTTACCTCCCCTGCCTTCTGATCACCCTCCTGCTTCCCTACCTTCTAATCACCCTCCAACCTTTCCGGCCACCCTTCATGAACAATTTGCTTCAGATGATCACCATTAATTTAACCCCATCCAACTATCTTTTATGGAGAAATCAAATGGTTCCAATCCTCTTGTTTCAACAACTTCAACCCATGTTGATGGTTTTGTTGTTGCTATGGCTATGGAGTTAACTCAAGATGGTAAAATCCTTTTCAATCCTCTCTACATCTCTTGGCCCCTTAATGACCAGAAAACTATCCTCATTCTCCATGCTTCTCTCTCCGAATAAAGTCATGGTTGAAGTCTTGGGTCTTTCCACTGCGCGAATATCTGGCTTGCACTTGAATTAGCGTATATAAATACGTCTCTTGACCACGTTCAGAATTTACGCGATCAACTTCGTCAAACTGTCAACGGCACCATGACTGTCGCCGAATTTGGTCTGAAAATCAACCTCATTTGTGAATAACTCATGGGCGCCGGACAGCTCGTCGATGAATCCAACATAGTGCACTGGTTCATTTGTGGCCTTGCGCTTCCTTTAAACCTTCTCCACCATGGGGTAATATAATGTTGATAAGAATTGAGCATCAATCCGACACACTTAGCCTGCTCAACAATCTTAATGATTGACTATCAGATGATTTTTGATTTGAAGAAAATGATTAATTTGCTTTAAGGTAACCAAATTTTTCATTTTTTAAAACAAGAAAATAAATAAATAAAATATAATTAAAGATAGAGACTTTTGGTGATTATTTTAGAAAAATGAGGCTATCATTCTAAACTAGGTTTCTCTTTAGTAACTATGATAAAGTGGTGGCGTGGTTAAAAATATTAAATAATGTAAGTATGTTAATGTTTATAAACGCGAGCCGGCGCGGAGTTATCGTAAATGGGCTCCGTAGTAACAAGGAAAGTTACATTGAGTCACTTACAACACAACCACCGAGCCCCTAATGATGTAGGCAATGTTTGTGCACCCTTTCAATATATAATTTCTAAAAACATAACTTAATGTTAGAATAAGAGTTGATTAAGTTTCTTTTTAACATACCAATAATTTTAGAAAACAGTAACAATTGCTGTAGATTTCACATACTAATAAAAAGAAACCCGTAAGTGATAAAAAAGTTACGGTGATATGAATTCTAATAATCATTTCTAGTTAATTAGCCATGAATTTAATATAAAGACCGGTTTCACGAATAAAAGTTAGTTCATACGTTTTCAACATTGTATGACATTCACAATTACAAATAATAGGTTTATAACTTTTTGTTTAAATGTAGATGCTACCAATCAAAAGTTTATCCAAAACTATCATAACATTAACATAACATAACCCACAATATTAGTTCATCATAAATTACATAAGTTTCACCTAATTAGGATGATAACAACAGCTTAGCTCATAATGAGCTTGAACATAACAACAAAGATAGATTACAAAAGCAGAATCATTGGTAAATTAGAACAATCAAACTAGTTGCAGGACCGTTAAAGGGTACTTAAACTTGCACTTAGTTAACACACTTAGGAGGATCTTAAGATCACTTAAAAATTCAAATAGGGAACTGTAAACTTTTACTGAAGATACAAGACAAACACAAGTAAAACTGTTTAAGAACAAGAACAAGAACACAAGATTAAGTTTTCAAGGAAGTTGTATATTGCTCTCTAGTTCTATTACAAGTGTTGTACAAGTATATTTTGAGTGCAAGAACCGGAGACTATTTATACTACATTCTACAACCGTCAATATGTAAAATGACAGTTGGAAGTGACTAATCTAGACAACAAGATCAATTTAAAGTCAAAAAGGTAGATTGCCTTTTTGACTAGTGACTATGACATGCCATAGCTCACTGACTTTTCCTATTACAAAAAGCCAAAAGGAACAAAAGGAGAAACTTGCAGGCAAAGACCTTATCTACTTTATCATAAAGTATGGAAGTTTCACCAACTAGTGATAGCAGGTGAACCACCAGAGCATGCAGCGAAATGTAGGTTGTTTTATGATAAGTTGATGGAAAAGAAATCTTTTCTCTCTCTTTAGAAGAAATCAGTCTTGTCTTGTAAACAGCTTCGGAAGACTTTGTCTTTGAAGCTTCGGAAGACTTTATCTTTAACTACGGAAGAGTTGAGTCTTTCGCTTCGGAAGAATTTACACTTAGAATATTTTCCAAGTTAAGTGTAAAGCTTCCGCAGCAGTTTCTTCTGAACTTTGGCTTCCGAAGATTTTACACTTAGCATATTTCTGAGTGTGTAAAAGCTTCCGAAGCTAGTTCACATTTGTTTTGAAGTGCATGTTGGAAGACTTGGTTGTTTTGTTATCCTTTGGTTGCATCAGCCTTTTAACATCAGAGGTTCCTACAAACTCCCCCTAGGCTGATGCTACCAAAACAGAGAGGTTCTTCAGACTTGGATAGTCCACATGAGGATCTTTAGAATTCCTTTCTTCATCAGTAGATCTGGATTCTTTAGATTCATGAAGTACCTTCTCATGTCATAGAGATCATGCAGAGGGAGTTCAAGCATGTCATTTGTGAAGTAGACATGTTGTTCTCCTTGATCTCTAGTGACATACCATCTGTCTGGATCTTCAGTAAAAGTCCAGGACAGAATTTGTCTTCCAATGGCAAGAGGCTCTACTATGATTGGATTTGGTTGAGAGGCCACTTCATGCACTTCCTCATGATGTTCTGACTCTTCGTGAGGTTGGGAGGAGGATGCCTTTCTTCTTTTCTTCTTTGAAGAGGATCTTCTTTTGGCCATCCTCTTTTTCCTCCTTAATGATTTTAACTGAGAGGGTTGGTCTTCAGTGCCAGGTTGTTCAGTGGAATCCCTCTCAGTTAGGATCTCCTCTCTCCCAGTGAGGGAGAAGAACCCTGCTGTGGGTTAGAAAATGAAGTTGGCTGATATGTAGCTCCAGGTGCAGGTTGTGTTGTCTCTGTAGGTTCAACCTTCACCTCAACTTCAGGTTGAGCTTGACTTAGAGAATGCAAGTCCACCAGCTCTCCCTTCTTTATCTTCTGCTTGATCACCCTTATGTGCTCATCCATTGTGGATAGAGACATGGGACCAAGCCTTCTTTCGGAGAATCCATACAGCTTTAAGAAGCTCATCATCCTCTGCCTATCAGCAGACTTTTTCTGATTTTTTTGGATGATGGCTCTTGTTTTTGCAGTTTCTTCCATATGCCTTTTCCTAGCAGCTTGCCTATCCTTTTTGGCTTGCTCTTTTAGCTGCTCGTTGTATTCAAACAATATATACTCATGAGGTAGGGAAAGAAGTGCAGATGCCTGATAGAGACCTATGGCACTCAGATAGATGATCATCTTAATCTTTCTTCTTCATCAACTACCTGAGGTTGTTCAGAGGCCACAGTCTCTGACTCAGGACTTTCTTGAACTGGGGAGAGGACAGGAAGTTTCTTGTAGAGTCTTTTCGGTCTCATTTCTTCCTTGTGCTTGAGGGTCAAAGCAGCATCCTCTGCTTCCTTCCTCTCCTTTGACAACTCAGTGTCAGCCAGTTCATTCAGCTTATCTAAGGGAAGAGGGATGAGTTCATCTATATTGTAATTTCTGGTTCCCAGGTAGTTTAGCCTGGCAGCCCTTAACTCATCTTCCTGAGTGTTTAGCCTGGGGGCAGCCCTTATTCTAGCTTCCATAAATCCTAGGGAACCACTTGAACTCTCGCCACTCATCTTCCTCTTCCTCTCTCTCTTCTCTTCTTTAATCTCCTCAGCAGTTAATTTCCTTTTACCTTTGTCAACCACAAGCCTTGGTGACTCAGGCTGAAGAGAGCTTTGGCCTTCATTGCTTGGTTTAGCTATCAAGCTCTGGCCAGAGAGAGGCTGTGAAGCACCATCACCGGCTGGTGTTTCACTGAGGGTAATGGGTGTAGAGGGAGATCCTGTCTAAAGGGTCACAAGTTCAACCTCTGGGCCTTCAGTCAAGGTTTTCCCTTCGAAGCTAATCTCCAGGTCCACCTTAACATCCAGTTGACCAAAGATCTCACTTGCTAGCCTCTGTCTATATAATTTTGATCTCAGTCTGAACTACTCTAACACCCTGTCTTGGATCCTTTCTGCCAATCTTGCTGCTTGTTTGTTGTTGCTTGGGTTGACAAGGGGCAGACGTTTATACTCTCATAGAAACTCAGGGTAGAGATGTTGAGAATTTCTTATTAACCCTGAGCTCTAGAGATCACAAGAGCTTTCCTATCACTGTCATACCCCAACCCCAGATTGGGTTCTCAGATAGGGCAGACATTGCTTTTGGTACTCCCTCCTCAAACAGTTGTTGAATGAGCAATTCCAGATCACTGTCTATAGGAAGTTGCTGAGTATGGACAACTGCAAGAGAGGATGGTGAGTCCTCTATGTCTATAATCTGAGAAGAACTCCCAGGTTCTGTGATTGTCAGAATTTTCTCCCCCTTTTTGGTAGCATCACCCTCTTGCATAGGTGAGCTGGGAGATTGATCCATGACATCCACAGGTTCTTGTGGACCTGGATGAGTTGGTCTCATGGGTCTCTCAGCTAGCTTTCCCTTGAGATCGGTGATCTCAAGTTGCTGTTCATTGACCCGCTTCTGCAAGATAGTCACCTGAGATTCCAGGTGAGCTATCTTTAACAAAAAGTAGGTGCACAGATTTGACGGTTTGTGCACCTATTGTTGTAGACTCCCCTCATCTTCAGATGAAGAATCATGGGGGGATGAGAGAATTTGACCTAAGTCTTCTTCCTCACCACCAGCATGGGTTTCTTGGCTGCTGGATTTCCCCTGCCCAATGACAGCTTCCAGAGAAGTGTTAAGAGGCTGGGTTGCCATGGTAGAGGTCCTAGATTTGACGGTTTGTGCACCTATTATGCACCTATTGTTGCAGACTCCCCTCATCTTCAGTAGCAATGTATTCAGCTTCAGCAGTTGATGCAGATACACAACAGTTGATAAGAAACAAGAATGCAGACAAACATTGCTCTCATGTGTTTGTCCTCTTGTTCTCACCCCTGTGTCAACATTTCCAATGATGTTTGTGGTGGGTTGTGACTTGTGGATCCTAAGTTGAGGGATCACAGCAAGTTGATTTAAGATATCTAAGTTAGAGAAATTTAGATCTGGAAAAGAAGTGCTACCCACCACATCAACACACTTATCAAGAGAAGCTTGATCCAATGAGTGTGTTACATCATTAATGTTGTCTTCTATGAAGTGGTTATCAGCATCAAGAAATTCCTGATCACTGTCATCACCTCCATCTCCTTCTGCATCTGAAGTTTCTTCACCTGGATTTGGAGCCTCTGAGCTGGAATTTGAAGGCATCTCAGATGATCAGCAGTATTTGTCATGCTTGTGCTGATAGGAGCTTCACTTGTAGGGTTAGTTACCATTGGAGCTGAAGTAGTATTCTTGTTTGGTCTTCTTAGCTCAAATCTTGGGTCAGGATCACCTGTTGATATATTATCTGTAGATCCTGAAACATTCTCACAAGACTTGTTAAAATAGTTGGTAACTAAATCAAGATCAAACAGCCAATCCGGACCAGAACCTTTAACACTAGGAGTGTTTTCATTGAAGGTCATATTTGCTGACTCCTCAATTACTCTAGTTCTGAGGTTGTATACTCTATAAGCCTTAGCTTAAGAGGAGTATCCAACAAAGTGTCCATCATCTGATTTCTCAGCAAACTTAGCTACTTGATCTTTGGTATTCAAGATGGTGCATGGACATCCAAATGACCTGAGGAAACCAATGAATGGTCTCCTTGTGTACCACAGCTCATAAGGAGTCTTACCATGAGTCTTAACTACTAAAACTCTATTCTGCACATAGCAGGTTGTGTTGACAGCCTCTGCCCAGAAGGTGATAGGCAGTTTAGAGTCATACAACATGGTTCTAGCAGCCTCAATAAGTGCCCTATTTCTCCTCTCAGCAACACCATTTTGCTGAGGAGTCCTGGGAGCACTATATGTCTTGAAATACCCTTTTCATCACAAAATGTATCAAGGATTTGGTTTTTAAATTCTGTTCTCTGATCACATCTTATGATTTTGACCTTGTGATCACATTGATTCTCAATTTTCAGAATGAAGTTCTTCAAGATCTCAGGAGTCTTATCCTTAGTTCTAAGGAAAAAGACCCAAGTGAATCTTGTGAAGTCATCTGTGATCACTAAACAATAAGAGGTCCTTCCTAGACTTATTATACTGGTGGGGCCAAACAGATCCATATGTAACAAGCGTAGGGGAGTAGTGATGGAGTTGATTTCCTTTGGCTTGTGAGACACTTTGTGTTGCTTCCCTTTCAGGCATGCAACACAATGGTCATCACTTGTAAACTCTTTCTTTGGCATTCCAGTTACCAAATCATACTTAATCAATTTATTCATGTTCTTGAAGTTTACATTGCACAATCTTTTATGCTAGAGGAAAGACTCATCACTATTTGCTTTAGATAGAAAGCAAGACACTTCTCTGGAGGGAGTTGTTTCTTGCAGATCCATCTTGTACATGTTCCCTCTCCTGGGGGCTCTGAAGGTGAAGTTTTCAAACTATTGCTTTAAGAGATCCTTCTTGCTCTCCTTGTCTTCATTTGAACCCTCATACATCAGTTTTAGTGCATCCCATAGCTGTTTAGCGGTCTTGCTCTTCTTGAAACCTCTGTAGATGGAGTTTGTAAGAGCAGTTTGGAGGGCTGTCATGGCTTTCTGATCAATGTCAATTCTTTTCCAGTCTTCATCAGAAAAGTCAGCCCTCTCCTTTGGTATCATGCCATCACCAGCAGCAGCTGAAGAGGTGCATGGTACATAAGGTCTATTGACAACAGACTCCCATATCCTGGAATCTTAAGACTTGATAAAACCTTCCATTCTTTGACACCAAGTGTCAAAATCCTCAGGAGTGATCAGTGGGACTTTGTCATAGTTCCAGTTTCCATATCAGCCTTGGAGATATCAATTTATTCATGTTCTTGAAGTTTACATGGCACATTCTTTTATGCCAGAGGAAAGACTCATCACTATTTGCTTTAGATAGAAAGCAAGACACTTCTTCGGAGGGAGTTGTTTCTTGCAGATCCATCTTGTACATGTTCTCTCTCCTGGGGGCTCTGAGCAGAATGTGCTATTGAGGAATGTCAACCCCGAGCTTAAGAACAATGCACTCATGCTCAGTAAAGAGCATCTGATGTTTTTGGTCACAAAATTAGGATACACTCAAAAGATTGTATCCAAGCTCTTTGACAAAGTTTACCTTCTCAATACTGAGCTTACCATTTGTAACCTTGCCCCTTCCAATAATGTAACCTCCTGCATCTCCTCCAAAAGCAACTGGTCATCCATCTAATCTTTTGAAGCTTTGAAGTAAGGACTCATTTCCAGTCATGTGCCTGGAGCGGCCACTATCAATGATCCAGACATTTTTGTTAGTCTTTAGCTGTCCCTGCACAAAGAGAGATAATTTAGTTACATTTAGAAACCCAAGCCTCATTGGTTTTGGGCTTATCAAATTCAAATGAAAGCAATGAAACAGTAAGTGATCCTATGTTCAGGCTTTGAGGATCATTTGCTGTTGCTGAAGAGGAGCTTTCAGTCTCAAAGTCTTCCTTCATCTTCCACACCACCTTTGGAAGATTGGGCTTGACCTTCAATACTTCGAAAGCTTTTGTAGCTTCGGAAGCTTTGGAGACGGATCCTTCGGAAGATCTTGTTTTCACCGCAGCAAGCTTCAGTACTTCAGAAGCATTCCTTTCTTCCGAGACCAACTTTTCTTCCAAAGGCAAATTCTTACTTGCCTTCTTCTTCATTTTGGAGCTTCCGAAGGAAACAGATTTTCCTTCCGAAGCTGTTTGTTTCTTCTTCTCAGAAGTTTTCTTCATGATCATATGGATAGTACTCTTGGGATTGTATTGACAATCCTTAGCCAGATGTGAAGTACTACCACACATAACACAATCCAAATCTTTCCTTCTGAGAGTCTTCTTTCCCAAAGAAGACTGAGCTTGAACACTTTTCTTTTCCTTCTTCATCTTTTCAGATGATGCCACAGGCTTTTTAGGGTGAAGCTTGCTTTTAAAATGGATGGTTCAGGCTGTGTAGCAGTGACACACCTCTGATCAATCTTCTTGTTGTAGCTGGAGTGAGCTGAAGCTGAAGCAGAACTCTTGGAACAGGAGTTCTTGGCAGAATCTTCAGCTTTCACCACCTCAAACCCTGCAGAGATAAATACTTGTTTCTGCTTGGGGTCAAAAGTGGCCTTGACGTCTTGAGCTTTCCTTGATCTTCTTTTTGCTCTTCTGATCAAGTTCTTTCTCTTAGACTTACTCAAACTAGATCCTTTCTCCTCCTCAGGAGCATGGTGACCCTTTTTGGGTTGACTCTTTTCACTCACTTCAGAGTCATCCCTCACCATCTCCACTTCATCCTCTTCATCACTAGGGTCTATGGATGGCAGCTCATCTTGACCAGTTCCACACCTTGGAGATCTAACTGATAGAAGAATGTATGGAGGAGCTATCTCACTAGATCCTAATCCCTGCTTATTCTGATAACACACGTTTGCATGCAGAGATGAGGATATTATGTTCTTGAAGGTCTCTTCTTCAAGAACACATTTTTCTGCCCTGACTTTGCTGATCATAAGCTAAGCCTGACATTCAGTCAACTTGGTAATGAGATCCTTAATTTAAGTCCTGTAGTTTGTTTGCTCATGTTTAAGAGTTGAAACTATTTTCTCTAGATCTTCTATCTTAAGTTTATAGTCATTTTCAGCTCTTTTAAAATCAGCATTAAAATATGTAAAGACTCAATGTCAGATCTTATTTTCGATTTATAGGACCTGTATCTATTTACTTTAGCAATACATTCAGGAGAGCAAAGATGTTCAAGTACCTTGGCTTCATCATGGTCAGCCATGAGTGCTTGATTTGGAGATGCATCTTCTGCTTGAAAGCTCCAGTCAAAGCCTTCTTCTTCAACAGCAACTGCAGCTTGCTGTCTTGGCTTCTCATTCTGGTGCCCTCCTCCAGTGTAGTTTGGCCTGGATGAAGCTTGGCCACCATTTGACTTGGGTGCCTTGCATTCTCTAGCAAAGTGTCCCATTTGGTTACAATTGTAACACTTGACTTTGCTCTTGTCCAGCCCAAACTTGCCACTGGTTGCATTGCTAGAAAACCTTCTCCCAGTCCTCTTGTAGAATTTTTGGGTTTGGGAGTGAGAAGAGCCATCTGCTGGACTATCTCCATGTACTCCAGATCATCTGGATGGATACAGTCCAGGTCTTCAAGAGTGAAAAGAAAGTTTCCTAAACTTTCATTAGTAGAGACAAAAGCTTGAGAAGAACTTGTCTCTTGGAAGGGACTTCCTTGGATGTAGCTCTCTCTGGGTGTATCTAGGAAGGTAATGAAAGGACCCTTTTATGAGGTTTCAGGGTAGCAGATGAGATGATGCTGTGGTTTTCTGCTATCCCTTTCAACCACATGAAGGGCTGAACTCTGGTGAGTGTTGGAGTTACTAGATGAATTTTGCATGTTTATCTCCATATGCTATCCACTGAGTATCCCATACAACTCAGTGAGAGTAAGGGTCTTGAGGTTTTCAATCCTTTTAATGACCACACAGTAGTGTGTCCATTGTCTGGGAAGAGATTACATGAACTTCCTTATAATATCCATGTTCTTAATAGTTACCTCAACATCAGCCAGTGTATCCACAATCTCAACATATCTGAAGTATTGTTGAGTCATGGTTTCACCAGTCTTGAAGGTGAAGTTTTCAAACTATTGCTTCAGGAGATCCTTCTTGTTTTCCTTGGCTTCATTTGAACCCTCATACATCAGTTTCAGTGCATCCCATAGCTGTTTAGCGGTCTTGCACTTCTTGAAACCTTTGTAGATGGAGTTTGGAAGAGCAGTTTGGAGGGCTGTTATGGCTTTCTGATCAATGTCAATTCTTTTCCAGTCTTCATCAGAAAAGTTAGCCCTCTCTTTTGGTATCATGCCACCACCAGCAGCAGCTGAAGAGGTGCATGGTACATGAGGTCCATTGACAATAGACTCCCACATCCTGGAATCTTGAGACTTGACAAAGACTTCCATTCTTTGACACCAAGTGTCAAAATCCTCAGGAGTGATTAGTGGGGACTTTGTCATAGTTCCAGTTTCCATATCAGCCTTGGAGATAGATGCCATTTGAAGAGTTAAGTGATGAGTGTAACTAAGATGATTTGAAGATGGTGAGATCTTACAATAAAGAGCTTGGAAAGCTCTGATACCAATTGCAGGACTGTTAAAGGGTACTTAAGCTTGCACTTAGTTAACACACTTAGGAGGAATTCTAAGATCACTTAATAATTCAAATACGGAAGTGTAAACTTTTACTAAAGATACAAGATAAACACAAGTAAAACTGTTTAAGAACAAGAACAAGAACAAGAACACAAGATTAAGTTTTCAAGGAAGTTGTATATTGCTCTCTAGTTCTATTACAAGTGTTGTACAAGTATATTTAAAGACTCAATGTCAGATCTCATTTTCAAGTTGTAGGACCTGTATCTATTTACTTTAGCAATACATTCAGGAGAGCAAAGATGTTCAAGTACCTTGGCTTAATCATGGTTAGCCATGAGTGCTTGATTTGGAGATGCATCTTCTGCTTGAAAGCTCCAGTCAAAGCCTCCTTCTTCAACAGCAACTGCAGCTTGCTGTCATGGCTTCTCATTCTGGTGCCCTCCTTCAGTGTAGTTTGGCCTGGATGAAGCTTGGCCACCATTTGACTTGGATGCCTTGCATTCTCTAGCAAAGTGTCCCATTTGGTTACAATTGTAACACTTGACTTTGCTTTTGTCCAGCCCAAACTGGCCACTGGTTTCATTGCTAGGAAACCTTCTCCCAGTTCTCTTGTAGAACTTTTGGGCTCTGTGAGTGAGATGAGCCATCTGCTGGACTATCTCCATGTACTCCAGATCATCTGGATGGATACAGTCCAGGTCTTCAAGAGTGAAAAGAAAGTTGCCTAAACTTTCATCAGTAGAGACAACAACTTGATAAGAACTTGTCTCTTGGAAGGGACTTCCTTGGATGTAGCTTTCTTTGGGTGTATCTAGGAAGGTGATGAAAGGACCCGTTTGTGAGGTTTCAGGGTAGCAGATGAGATGATGCTGTGGTTCTCTGCTATCCCTTTCAACCACATGAAGGGCTGAACTCTAGTGAGTGTTGGAGTTACCAGATGAATTTTGTATGTTCATCTCCATCTGGTATCCCCTGAGTATCCCATACAACTCAGTGAGAGTAAGGGTCTTGAGGTTTTTAGTCCTCTTAATGACCACACAGTAGTGTGTCCATTGTCAGGGAAGAGAGGACATGAACTTCCTTACAATATCCCTGTTCTCAATAGTTAACCCAACATCAGCCATAGTATCCATAATCTCAACATATCTGAAGTATTGTTGAGTCATGGTTTCACCTGTCTTGAAGGTGAAGTTTTCAAACTGCTGCTTAAGGAGATCCTTCTTGTTCTCCTTGGCTTCATTTGAACCCTCATACATCAGTTTCAGTGCATCCCATAGCTGTTTAGCGGTCTTGCACTTCTTGAAACCTCTGTAGATGGAGTTTGGAAGAGCAGTTTGGAGGACTGTCATGGCTTTCTGATCAATGTCAATTCTTTTCCAGTCTTCATCAGAAAAGTCAGCCCTCTCCTTTGGTATCATACCACCACCAACAACAGCTAAAGAGGTGCATGGTATATGAGGTCCATTGACAATAGACTCCTACATCCTGGAATCTTGAGACTTGATAAAGCCTTCCATTCTTTGACACCAAGTGTCAAAATCCTTAGGAGTGATCAGTGGGGACTTTGTCATAGTTCCAGTTTCCATATCAGCCTTGGAGATAGCTGCCATTTGAAGAGTTAAGTGATGTGTGTAACTAAGAGGATTTGAAGATGGTGAGATCTTACAATCAAGAGCTTGGAAAGCTCTGATACCAATTACAGGACCGTTAAAGGGTACTTAAGCTTGAACTTAGTTAACACACTTAGGAGGATCTTAAGATCACTTAACAATTCAAATAGGGAACTGTAAACTTTTACCGAAGATACAAGATAAACACAAGTAAAACTGTTTAAGAACAAGAACAAGAACACAAGATTAAGTTTTCAAGGAAGTTGTATATTGCTCTCTAGTTCTATTACAAGTGTTGTACAAGTATATTTAAAGACTCAATGTCAGATCTCATTTCCGAGTTGTAGGACCTGTATCTATTTACTTTAGCAATACATTCAGGAGAGCAAAGAAGTTCAAGTACCTTGGCTTCATCATGGTCAGCCATGAGTGCTTGATTTGGAGATGCATCTTCTGCTTGAAAGCTCCAGTCAAAGCCTCCTTCTTCAATAGCAACTGCAGCTTGCTGTCTTGGCTTCTCATTCTGGTGCCTTCATTCAGTGTAGTTTGGCCTGGATGAAGCTTGGCCACCATTTGACTTGGGTGCCTTGCATTCTCTAGCAAAGTGTTCTATTTGGTTACAATTATAACACTTGACTTTGCTCTTGTCCAGCCCAAACAAGAACAAGAACACAAGATTAAGTTTTCAAGGAAGTTGTATATTGCTCTCTAGTTATATTACAAATGTTGTACAAGTATATTTTGAGTGCAAGAACCGGAGACTATTTATACTACATCCTACAACCGTCAATATGCAAAAAGACAGTTGGAAGTGACTAATCTGGACAACAAGATCAATCTAAAGTCAAAAAGGCAGATTGCCTTTTTGACTAGTGACTATGACATGCCATAGCTCACTGACTTTTCATTACAAAAAGCCAAAAAAAACAAAAGGAAAAACTTGCAGGCGAAGAACTTATCTACTTTATCATAAAGTATGGAAGTTTCACCAACTAGTGATAGCAGGTGAACCACCAGAGCATGTAGCGGAAAGTAGGTTGCTTTTTGATAAAGTTGATGGAAAAGGAATCTTTTCTCTCTCTTCAGAAGAAATCAGTCTTGTCTTGTAAACAGCTTCAGAAGACTTTGTCTTTGAAGCTTCGGAAGACTTCATCTTTAACTACGGAAGAGTTGAGTCTTTGGCTTCGAAAGACTTTACACTTAGAATATTTTCCAAGTTAAGTGTAAAGCTTCCGCAGCAGTTTCTTCTGAACTTTGGCTTCGGAAGATTTTACACTTAGCATATTTCTGAGTGTGTAAAAGCTTCTGAAGCTAGTTCACCTTTGTTCCGAAGTGCATGTTGAAAGAATTGGTTGTTTTGGTATCCTTTGGTTGCATCAGCCTTTTAACATCAAAGGTTCCTACACTGGTGATCCATTGTGGATGATGTTTAACAATCTTGAGCCTCTTCTAAGTGTTGAATGGACCATCCTAGCCTTCCAATGATCTTCAAAGGTTGGATTCCCGTGAGAAAACAACAGAGTTTTCCCTCTCCAAAAGCTCCCTCAAATGTTGTAATGAGTTACTATTTATGGGCTTTCAAGAGTGGCGGGCACGACCCCGTGCTAGTTTGATGTATGTAAAAGTTGGTCAGTTTGTACACTCAGATCCTGTTAGGCACGACCCCGCGCCTCATGAGGCACACCCTTGTGTTAGAGGTGGCACACGCCCCCGTGACTCTATGGGGTACAGTTATGCCTCCCTTTGGGGAACAGTACTTTTTGTTCTGTTAGACCAAAAAACACGGGGGTGTGCCAAATTTAACACGGGGGTGTGTTTCAGGCTGGGCATAGAGGCGTGCCTCATGAGGCACGACCCATGCTTGGATTTCGGTGCTCGGTTTTCTTCAACTTTTCTTTTTCTTTAAGCTCCTTTGTCCATCTTGGTCTTTTTCAAACTTGAAAACATAATTTAAATGATTTAGGTATCAATTCATCATTTTTAGTAAGAGTTTTAGAAATATTTAATGTGCATTTGTATATTTGGAGCACAACAGGCTACCCAACCACCACCTCTTTTCTAGGATCTCCTGGTTCTGGCTGTATCACATGAGTTGTTTCTTTAATCTCTTTGTGGAACTCCTACAATACTTGTCACCTAGGCCTAACAAAACAGGATGGTCTCTTCTTATGAGCATGGAGGAGGGCTCATCTATGGTGATTCGATTAGTCAAGGTCAGGGTCTTCATTCCTTTTGTTGTTAACTCTGTTGTAAAAATGAGCACTATGCGAATCTATTCCCCAATCTTGCCTCATATGTTTCAAACTCCATGAACGCTGACTAGGATCTCATGAAAGTGTTACATGCCTCCTGTCATGTCATAAAAGTCGGCCCCGATTGGTTTTTTGATTCCGGGCCCACTACTCACATGACATCATCTCCAACCAATCTTCAAACTGCCATGCCCTTCGCTAGTGATGCCAAAGTCAGGTTTCGGAATGGTAAATATATTCCCATTTCTAACATTGGTCACACTATCTTATCTAATAATATCCGTCTAAATGATACTTTGATGGTACCATAACTTATGTTGAATCTGTTATCTATAAGCAAACTAACTTTTAATAATTATTTTGATGTTTTGTTTTTCAAAACTCAATTTTTCATATATGACCGAACCACAAAATAGGTTCTTGCCCAAGGTCGGTGTGAAGACGGGCTCTATCTTTTGCATACGAATCCCAAAGCTCTTATTGCGGACTCATGTTCTAATTTAGTTGCTTCCTTTGAACTTTGACATAAGTGTTGGGGCATGTTTCCTATAACATGATTTTGAACTTAAATAAAAAGGGTTGCAAGTTACCTTGATCGTCCCTAAACCAATTATATCTTCATCATGTAATTTTTCTAAGTCGTATCGCCTATCATTTGATTTTGATAACAAACGTCCCTCTTAACCACTAGAATTGGTTAATTTGAATAAAAGGGTTGCTTAACAGTTACCTCGGTCCTCCTTAAACTAACTATATGTTCATCATGTGAATTATCTAAATATAAAACTTATCTTTTGACCATAATGATAAACATGCCTCTCAACCATTAGAATTGGTTTATTGTGACTTATGAGGATCGTCCCCGATTCCATCAGTTCATAACTACCGATATTATGTCATATTTGTCAATGATTTTTCCTAGATTACATGATTTTATACACTAAAAGCAAAATCTGACTTCTCTTCTATATTATTGACATTTTTAACTTTATTCAAAATTAATTTTCATGCAAATTAAAAATGTTTCAAAGTGATGGCTGTACGGAATTCATGAATCTAAATGTTAACAAACTAATTGATGCCAATGGCATATTTCATAGTATCTCTTGTCCGTACACCCCACAACATAACAAATGAGTTGAACGCCAACCATGATGTTGTTGAGACCCGTTTAGCCATGCTTTTTAATAGGCATGTTACACCTTCTCACAGGGTTGAGGCATTCAATTCGGAAATGGATATCATTAATTGCATTCCTACCAAAATTATACATAAATAAGTCTCTCTTTGAACTTACATTTCACCATACACATGCCTATAGTAACCTTCACGCCTTTGCATGTCGAGTCCTTACCTTTGTGATTGCTCCGCACAAAAACTATCCCCTCATAACCTCCACTCGCCACTTTAATCATTTAAAGAATCATTACAACCTTAAACCAACCTCCTAACTTGTCACCCCATCACTAACAACAACCCCTTCACCCCAAACTTCTTCCACCTGTTGTGACCCCCTATTACCTTTTTTCCCTCGCTAACTACCCTTTCAAAGCTGGTCAAAACTATCCTGATATTCGTCCTATCGAGTCATCTCCACAAACCCACCTTAAGGCCAATCCACCTGACTTGACCCACCGTCCTTATCTAATGCAAGCAAACCACTGGGACTTAAGCCCCATCATAACCTAGACCAATGACGACCACCTCATAACTGATTGTACCCCACCCAAACATATACTAACACCCCATTACCTCCATCACCCCATCCGACCCCATGGTAATTAGGGCCAAAGCCGGTATCTTCAAACCGAAACACCAGGAAAACCTCGCTCACACTATGATACATAGACTCTATTCTGCCTTGTTTGTATCACTTGAACCCGAAGGTTATAAATTATCACTTAAGCATCCTTATTAGGTTGATGCTATTGGTAAAAAGCTCACCGCCCTTTACAAAATATAATGTATGGACTCTGGTTCCAAGACCCCATGATCAAGACGTTGTTAGCTCCAAATGGTTGTTCAGAAGAAAGTATCATTCTGATGGGTTGATTGATTAATATAAAGCTCTCATCATTGCCCAAAGCCATAGTTAAGTTTTGAGCCTAGACTACTCCCACACTTTTAGCCCTATGGTCAAAGCTATAACAATTTAGATTGTCCTCTCTTTTGCCGTTTTGAATAATTTGGGCCTTTACTAAATTCATGTCAACAATATGTTTCTGCATGAACACTTAAATCAACTTGTGTTCATGGAACAACCCCGTTGACTCCAAATTCCCCAATCATGTTTTTCGATTATATAAAGCTATTTACAGCCTTAAGTAAGCGCCACAAGCTTGGTTTCATTGGCTAAGTGCATTTCTTATTCACACTGCTTATTCGTGTAACAAAGCTGATCTGTCTTTATTTATTTTCAAATGAGAAACTGTGTTGTGTACCTTACGGTTTGTGTTGATGACTTAATCCTAGTAGGAAATTTGACTAATGTCATGACTTCCTTCATTTTAAATAAAGAATTTGCAATCAAAGACTTGGGAAAGTTGAACTACTTTCTCAAGCTTAAAGTTACTTACATCAATGATAGACTCTTTTCAATCAATCTAAAATTTCTCGTGACATTCTAGACAGGCCTGATCATTTTGATTCAAAGTCGGTTAACAATCCATTAGCTGATCAAGAATCCTTTGTTGCTAGTGGTACTCCCCGCAACGACTCGACTCATTACCGTTCTCTAGTAGGGGCTCTACGATACTTAACTATTATCAAACCGAATATCTCCATTCTTGTATACTCTGATGCCGACTGGGCTTAGTGTCTTGACACCCATCACTCTACTTATAGGCATGCTATTTTCTTTGGCGGCAATCTCGTGCCCTGTAGTGCTAAGAAACAGCGAACAATCTCTCGCTCTAGTAGTGAGTCTGTGTATTGTGCTATGGCTAACATTGCTGCTGAGATCATTTGGATACCTCACCTCCTACGTGAGTTACATGCTTTACCTCCTGATCGTTAGACTCTGCGTTGTGATAACTAGAGTGTTATTTTTCTTATGCAAACCTTGTGTCCCATAAACGGGCTAAACACATTAAGCTTGACTACCACTTTACCGAGAGCTTGTGGCATCTGGTAAACTTTACACTCACTTTGTTCTTACCAAGCTTTAGGTTGCGGATAATACAAAAAGAGACTCCCTCACAATTTGAGTTTTTTTTAGCAACGTGCTTGACATTGGCCAACCCATCATTTAACTTGAGGGAGGATGTTAGAGTTTAGTTGTTTACTTGTGTCCCATTATGTAACTTCATTATTCTTTTGTTCTATAGTTGTAAATGTCTCATTTTTGTAATCCCATGCTTCCCGCCTTGTGAGGCATGCACTTTCATTTATCACATTGATCAACAATAAGGTAGCAAAAGGTGACATACAACGGCGGACGCCGTCACACCCCCGCCAAGATAGGATCACGGGAGGATGAATAATCTAGTATTGTGAACACGTGGTTTCAAGAAAACAGTTTCACTTAATGCATTCACTTAACATTCAAGAAAAGATGCATTTAGAATACACGTCTTGACATTTTACAAACAAAGAAATACTGAACCAAAGACTAAAGTTAAAATCTCCAAATGAATTTATAAGTGCATGCCTCAAGCTACTTCAAACATTTCTAGAAAAACAACCAGAAAGTGCCAACTAAAATAGTTGGTGAACTCAAAGGTTTCAGACTCAAATAAACAGTAAGAAGTAAGTCAAATTGAATCACACCATGTTATGTTTATATAGGCGCGCATGTAAAAATGTAATCTACATGAGTCCACAACCAAACATTGGGACGGTACAACGTCCCAACTAAAGTCTTATCACGAGACACTAGTATGACTTTGGAAATATACATTCATTTGTCATAGCGTTGGGTTAGAGCGACCAAACCTAATGATGGAGGTATCAACCCAATAGTACTATTCATATTAATCCTTAGGCTCTAGTCAATGAGTTAACTAGTTGTGTAGTCACAAGAGGAAATAACATGATAAAATAAAACTCTGCAATGTAGATTTTGATATAACAAGTGTGTATCATAAGACATTGGGATGAAGGTTCAAGTTAAAAATAAATTTTGTAAGTAGCGTGACTCTCCCCCGAAAAGAAAAGAAAAGTAAAAGGGGTCACGAGAAGTCACTTTAAGTTTTTGCAAGATGGATAGATAGTCATGTAAGTGGGTTGGTTTATCTTACTCGGGGTCCTACAATACAATATTAATGAGGTTCATGGAGACTCTAATAGGGCTAGTTTAATATACATGTCATCATTTTAGCTTATTAAAGCGAGAAAATATGCACTCCAAATGGTGCAAATGATGTTCATGCCCAAGACTTGGGACAGTTGGGCGTCTTAGCTTCGAAGGGGAATGTCCAAGCCTCGACCATATATTTGAAAGAAAATATAATGCTTTGATGAGAATATAGTGTTGGTAGCTATGTTAACACAAGTAATGCCATTATAAAATTTGTTACAAGGATGACATGTCTGGTTTTCCAAAAAGTAGGATTTTATCCTAATAAGGAGGACACGGTTTTAAAATATAACACACAGAAATCATATCTGATATAAACTTGTTTATAAACAAAAACTTTTGGGTTTTGACGGTTTTAGTTCCTTAAGTTCGAGGGTTCACCCAAAACGCTACATTTTTAAGCTTATCTTGCCAAAAATCACCCCAAGGCATAATTTTTTTTTCGAGCAGATTATAAATCAAATATTTCTAGGGTTTCGATGTCGTAATTCTTCATTAGTTTTGACATGACAAAGGACTGAATTCTTCATTAGTTTTGATACACTCATGGCTGATGTCTTGGGGGCTCCAACTTAGCCATGGTGCAACCTTGTATAACACAAGTTTGTTTACACTCAAACACGCATGCATACACAAATGAAAGTGGTCAGGATCAAGGGCATTGAAATAACACATGAATGGCAAAATGGACAAGGAAAGAGTCTAAGAAAAGAAATGTGGTACAAGAGTTACTGATAACAGCAATTCTTGAATTTAACAAATATTATTTTACAATTTATCGCGGTCTGCAGGTTGAGAGGGAACTCTGCTGAGAAGCCAAACCAAAGTTGCACCAACAAGAGCACCAGAAAGATGAGCAATGTGATTAACATTCTGCAGAGCACTGCTACTGCTTGCAAAACTTGTTGAAGCTTGAGCTGCTTCCATCACCTGGAACTCATTTATGTGGGTTATCCTCTTGAAAAACATATAAATAAATATATGCAACAGTTTAGAATCCAATCTTTACTTTTGTTTGGAACGATATCTTTGTAAATTTACCGACTTGTCCATTAACAATAATTACAAGATTTTAGTAAGATTGATACTAAACTGTAACAAGTCACGGGTCATAACCTTTTTTGGATGGAGGGAATACTACAGTACACATTTTTAATTGCCCTACATTTAATATGTGAATTTGATCGAACAGAATAAATTACATGTGAATTTAAAAAAAAAGAGAAAAAAAAACAATAATAATAAATTTATATGTGAATTTGATCGAACGGAATAAATAAACATTTTTAAAGAAAATACAAGAATCAGGAATATATTTATTCCATATTTGTGCTCCATCTCAACACTTGCAAAATAGAAGGTTAAACAAAGTATTGCATGGAAGGATCTAAGCTTTGCAAAATTAAAGAAATTACTGTTACTATCAATTAGTGAGTTTAAGGGCCAAAAAGAATTCGTTATAAGGGATGTGCACCATCAATTCTAAGTTTGTCAATTTCACGGGACAGAGTAAGAAGAATACCTACCCTTTCGATAACAAATTGACCCAGTATGAGTACTTCAAGGATCTTCCTCCAGTCAAAAGAGAGCTACAAGAAGAACCAAAAAAACATTAAATGGTGATTCTGAATTTCAAGGGAAATATAATTATAAAACAAAACGTACCTTAACAAGGACGCTAATTGCAAAGAGACCAAATACTGCACCAGAGGCTCCCATGGAGACAGCATTTCTTGGGAGTATAAGCCATGAAACAAGATTTGCTCCAGCACCTGTTAGGATATAAGACAGCCACACTCCAAAATTCCCTTCCTCTTCTTCAACAAGCTTTCCTATTGGTCAACAGATCAAACTAAAACTCACCCACAAATAATTGGATCTTATGCTCGTCTAATGGAGAAACTCGTCTTACCAAATATATATAATAAGAAAAGGTTGCTAGAGAGATGATTCCTGAAGAACACATTAAAGCATACAATAAGGAAACTTTGGTACAAAGCACAAAGACCTTTGACTTAAAAGGATAGAGGGGGCAAAATGGGTGGTTGTGTAACAGGTTTGGTTGAAATGGGGAAATTGGGTTGAAAGGGTTATTATTCTTATGATCTTATAGTAGAAGATAACCTTAACCCCTAAAATAAGTAACTATAGGAGATTGTATGAGTTAAACAAGATTTGGGTGACAGTTAACCTATTTGACCCGTTCCCTTTTATCTAAAATTTTAAGCTAGCCTGTTTGAGAAAAATACACAACTCAAATTGTCAAATTGACCAATACATAAGTTAATGCATCGAAATTACAACCTCTAATTGGGTACTTGCAGCATTCCTCTCAATATCAATTGGCAGTTATAGCAAGAGATAAAACCAAATCACCCCTAAATAGTAGAGGTCTCACCAATTCGCATGACAGAAAGTTGAAGTCACAAACTGGTACCAAACTGGAAAATTGTGGTATAAGTACAAAGCTTTAATCTCACGAACCTGGATGAAATATCAAAATAATCATGAAAGTTTGCAAATAAACTACTAAGAAAATTCATGCAACCTTTTGTCCAGTTATTTCTTCTTTTCGTGTTAACTACGAACTTTTTTTTATCATAACAGTTTTAGATTTTTTCATATCTAGTTTCTTTTCTTTCCTCTGTAAGCAACATACGGTGCAACAACCAAGAATACTTTCTATACGTTATGAATCAAAGAGAAACATAATAAATTAAATTAACTTGAACCTGAAATATGTGATCTGCTACGAATATGCCAATGTTAATTAATAAAATCCAGAATATCCCATTCACTTGCTTTTCCGGCTTCTTCTTCTCACCCATTTTCCCAAGCTCCAGCTGCGATATCATATCTAGAATTATAGCATAAACTGCTTAATTCCTTGTGTGCTGTGTAAATAACACTCAAGCAACAACAATATAAGTGTGTGATACCAATCTAAGGATCATATTCACTCAGTAAGACCATAACTTGAACATAAATATACCATCAGAAGACTTTACTAATGCTATCAAAACCAACTGAATTCGAATAAAGATAACAGTATCACCACACCATATACCATGCTGAATATACCAGCATAAGACTGAAAATTAACATAATTTGTTATTTATTTTTAGTTCAATGGGTATACATATTCAGGTCAGATAATATCAAGACTGATACTGTAATTTTCAAAGTCCTTTTTTTCCCAATTCATATTTCTAATACTCAATGCGAAAGCAGGGTGAACTATAATATATTAGTTTAGTAAGCCCCAATTTGTTCCCCAAAAGAGGGCAAAAAACCCTTAAGATTTTACTTCAAAACTGCAAAGAATTCAAAGTCCAATTTATGCACACAAGGTGTTTGTTAAAATTCCTCAACGAAACATTTCAATCCAACTCGTGGGTATTCTTCAAATAACCATACATAAACAACTAACCAACTGAAATAAACTTCTAACAACTAATCACACTTCTGAGCAAAGTAATTCAAGATGTTTGTAATCAATCAAGCTTTTTTCTAACATAGAATTACCGGAGTCTTTCATCTTGCAGAGGAGACGAGATCGATGAACCGAATGAACGAGAAGGGGGCGATTGAATCTGCTGAAACTTCGAGAAACAGATGGAGGATTGTAGTTGGATTTGAAGGGCTGATAATGGAGTATCACGGGCATAACTTTACTTGTGGATTGAATAGATGAAGATTTGATTGAAAGATGCTTGTGGCGAATGACTCTCAACTCCGCCATTGTTGTGAAGCAACCAGCAGAAGAGAAATCACCAGCCAATTGTATGTCTACACTCCCGTTTTCCAGAGCACAAGGTATGTGCGTTTTGGTGTGTGGCTTGTCGTATGGTCAACGTTACAAAAGAAATACCAAAGGTTAAAATACAAATTATTTTAAAACTAAAAAGCTTAACAATTATCAACATGATAGCACATGAATTTTTTTGACCAAAATTAGTTTTGGGGCAAACTTGGTGATATCATGTCTTTTAAAGTTTCATATTTTTTTTTAATATTTATAACTTTTATATATGATATTATTTTTTTAAAAAAATTACACCATAAAAATGAGTATTTTTTACTCTTTAAAATTAGAATAGTGTTGATATAAAAAAATAAATTTTTTTAACTCATTGTGTAATTTCGTGAGGTCATTGTGTAATCTTATGAATTGATGAAGATTATATAATTATCTGATAAGTAGTACATAATGAACTTGAAACATAAAAAGTTTACATTTCTTATTATTGTGTTATTCAAAAATCATTATTTTAATAAACATAATGCATAACACAATGGTCAACATTAGACAAGATGGGTAACACAATGACCACCACCAGACTCGATAATTAGTAATCGACACAATAAGCTGCTTGACTAGCATTATACAATGACATGATTATGATTACATAATTAATTGAAAAACGTAAAAAAAATTATATTTTTAGCATTGTGTTATTTGAAAATAGTCATTTTAAAAAACACAATGCATAAGATAATAGTCAAAATTAGACAAAACTAATAACACAATAATCAACACTAGACTCGATCTTATGAGTAATACATAATAAACTTGAAACATAAAAATTTTACATTTCTTATTATTGTGTTAATAAAAAATCATCATTTTAAAAAACATAATGCATAACACAATAGTCAACATTAGACAAAATTGGTAACGCAATGACCAGTACTAGACTCGATTATTAGCAATCGACACAATGACCTGCTTGATGAGAATTATACATTGACATGATCAGTATTACATAATGAACTGAAAAACGTAAAAAAATTACGTTTTTAGCATTGTGTTATTTGAAAATTATCATTTAAAAAAACAATGCATAACATAATAGCCACTATTAGACACAACGGCTAATACAATGACCAACATTAGACTCGATCTGATGAGCAATACATAATAAACTTGAAACATAAAATGTTTACATTTCTTATTATTGTGTTATTCGAAAATCATCATTTAAAAAATACAATGCATAACACAATGGTCAACATTAGACAAAATTGATAACACAATGACTAGTTCTATACTCAATGATCAGCAATCGATATAATAAGTTGCTTGACGAGGATTACACAATAACCTGATCAGGATTACATAATAAACTGGAAAAAACGTAAAAAATTACATTTTAAACATTGTGTTATTTGAAAATCACCATTTTAAAAAATATTTTACATAACACAATAGTCAACATTAGACACAATGGGTCATACAATCACCAACACTAGACTCGATAATTAGCGATAGGCACAATGAGCTGCTTGTCGAGTATTACAAAATGACCTGATCAGGATTACATAATAAACTAGACAAACGTAAAAAAAATTAAATTTTCAGCATTGTGTTATTTGAAAATCATCATTTTAGAAAATACAACGGTTAACATTAGACACAATGGATAACACAATGACTAAAACTAGACTCAGTGATTAGTAATAGATCCAATGAGCTGCTTGATGAGGGTTACACAATGACGTGCTCATGATTACACAATGAACTGAAAAACATACAAAAATTATATTTTTAGCATTGTGTTATTTGAAAATCATTATTTTTAAAAAACACAAGCATAACAACATGGTAAACGTTAGCCACAATGATCTGAAGAATATTACACAAGGACCTGATATTACAAAATGAGCTGCTGAATATTACACGATAAGCTGAAATAACGTAAAAAATTGTTTTTTATTTATCAAAATTATAGGCGTTTTAAAGATAAAAAATATTTTTTATAGTGTACTTTTAAAAAAAATAATGTTGTATGTAAAAGTTACGAGCGTTTAAAAAAGATGGAACTTGAAAATGTTGTTAAAACTAAAATACTATTGGCCTATCATTTAAAGTTTCAATTATTTACAATTATGTCATCGGATTTTCTTAACCCTTGGATCTAAGATCTAATGGATAATAATATTTCTCACACTTTTTAGTTTTTCTTTTCTTTATACAATAAACCCACCTTTATTAATTTTATAAAAAATTTCATATATATTCCTATAAACTTAATAAATTTTATATATATTCAAACCAAACTTTAAATATTAAATACATCCCTTTCTAATATATCAAATATCATATCTATTCATTTTAATATAAATATTTAAAAGTAACACTTGAAATGACTATTTTACTCTTAAATTTTATAAATATGAAATATTTTCCTCCTTAATGATTAATATATCATATGTACTTCTTTTAATAAATTTCATTCAATATATTTTGTTTCTTCTATATTTCGTCACTTCTTCCATGATTTTATTTCACATGTTTCTAAACCTATTAAATTGTTTACGTTATGAGGATTACATCTTTCATGTATGCTACTACATTAATGCTATTGGATAATGCAATGTAGATGGTCAATAATATCTAATTTTTTTTATTATCGTTTACAATCTTTTACCTAGATCTACAGCAAAAAAATTTATTTTACTATCATTAATTTTCAATTGAAATATACAGTATTAATCATCAAAAGTGCCATATAGTAACACAAAGTCAAAAAGTAACGTAAAAAATACAAGTAAAAATCGGTACAGATGAAAAAACATATGCCAAAAGTTTGATCCATTACACTGAAAAAACCATCTATTTGACTTCCATTAGCTATTTTGATAAGTTCTTTGTAGTCTTTCCTCGTCTCCTTTTACTAGATGATGATTCATGTTGAATAGAACATTGAGATGTTGAATTCTTACATGTTTTTTCATGGTGCCCGTATTCACCACAACGTGGACAGTATGTCTTCTTTTGGGCTTATCATGTGGTAAAATTCTATTGTTTCTTGGTCTTTCAGATGGACGTTTGATAATTGGCGAGTAAATCTTCTCTCCGGTATCTATATGCACCCATTGATCCTTTGCTGGTATTGGAGCAACTTCTAAAGCATAAGTTGGTCTTAGTTTCTCAATGGTTAATATGAATCAACATACTTATCCCACTTTACATCTCTTATAAAAGCAATAAAAGCAGTTGCATTCACACATGGAAGGCCTTTAACCTGCAAGTCCCAACAAGTGCATTTTCGCTCATCAAGTAAGACCTCCCAACGTTTTCCCATACATTTCACTTCAGCTCGATTATCACCGCTTCTACAAACTTCATATTCACCCAAGTTCTACATAAAACGTAAAAAAGTTATTAGCAAATTACATGTTCATATGTTAAATTCAAATTTAAAAGATATGCAACAAAGTTAAAAACATTACACTTGCCTAAGAGATTTTGTTGAGGTAAGTTTTAGTATTGGGTACCAACATGCCCTTCCATTTTTGTAGAATCCTTCTTGTCTTATCAAATCGAACCATAATCTTTTCTCAAATAGAATCAAGGAGATCGAGTACCGATTTATAACGTAATTCACCAATCCAAGAATTGCATGCTTTTGAAATATTATTAGTGACATAATCACACTTGGATATGGTTCTAAACTTGCAACGACTCCATATCTTCTTATGATTCTCAATAATATACTTAAATGCATCTTTATGCACTTCAGCAATTTCATTTAGTAATCTTTCATGCCCGGTAAGATTATAGGTTCTTGCAGCTCCCCATAATTTTTTGCTAAAAAACTCACCATGATAATGTTTTTTGTAATTGCTATATAAATGCCTAATGCACTCTCTGTGTTCAACACAAGGACAAACTTGTGTTATTGGCACTTCCAAACCTTTTTGCATGTTATATGAGATAACAAGACCACCTGGAGTACTGATTGCTCTTTTAAGTAGCTCAAGAAACCATATCCATGAATTTTTGTTTTCTGATTCAAGTATACCATACGCAATTGGAAAATAGAATTATTACCGTCAACGCTTGCCGCAGTGACTAGAACCCCATTAAACTTTTCCTTTCAGATAAAAAGTATCAAGAGCAATGTAAGGCCAACAACCATCCTGAAACTCCTTAGAGGAAGCTGGAGTAAGCTATTAGTGAAATAAAAAAATTTAAAAATAGTTTCTTGTTACCTTTTATCTCATAGTCAATATCAACAACACGTCAGGGGTTTCTATTTAAAAGTTCTGCAGGACCGTTTAAAAGGTGGTAAATATAATCAGTCTCACAATGAGAAGAGTTTTAGAACACATAACAGATCAAATGGGGAACCGGGATTGTGTAAATGATACTAAGAACACAAGTAAACAATGAGACAGAACTAAGAACAAGAACAAGATAAGTATGGTTTTTAAGGATGTTGTATATTGCTCTCAAGTTTTATTACAAGTGTTACAAAGCATAAAAAGAAACACAAGGACCTGAGATACTTTATACTACATTCTACAGCCGTCAATACTTTGAAAGCCAGCTAGAAACACTAATCAAGACAACCAGATCAATGTAGAGTCAAAAGGCAGATTACCTTTTGACTAGCGACTTTAACATGCCATAGCTCACATCCTTTTCTATTATAAAAAAGGATAAAAGGTACAAAGTAGGAAGTTGCAGACCAAGACCATAATCTACAGTTTACAAAAATATGGACCTTTTCACCAACTTGTATAACTTGGTGAGTCTTCAGAGTTGCAACAGAAAGTAAGTCAGCTTTATGAAAAAGTAGATCAGAGAAAGCATGACCTCTCTGTCTTTGGAAGAAATCAGTCTTCACACCATTTGGCTTAGAAAGACTTTGTCTCTGAAGCTTCGGAAGACTTTGTCTCTGAAGCTTCAGAAGACTTGGACTTTGGCTTCGGAAGATTTTACACTTAGAATATTTTCTGTGGAGAGTGTAAAACTTCCAAAGCAACTTCTAACTTGTACATCAGTGCATGCATGCATGAAGCTCCTTGGTTGTTTTGGCTTCTTTGGTTGCATCAACCTTCTAATCTTTTAATATAACCTTACAAACTCCTCCTAGGCTGATGCTACCAAAACAGAGAAGTTATTTACATGTTGGCAGTCCTCATTAGCTTGTTAGTAACTATACTAGCAATCCACCCTTGAGTTGCAAGCTTGTTACCACCCTTGTTGCTTCGAGTTCAAGATTGTGAATCTACAAATGTCTTAACCTATGTAAATTTTACATCAAATACAATTGGTTAACAATAAGTTCCATAAAACAATACTTATTAAACTATAAACTTACTTCGAATGTAACACCATCTTGGATGATAGAAGCATGAATTCTCCGATTGCACTCTAGTAGTGCAGACCTTGCTATGAATCGTTATTGGTCACTTTTCTCGATGAAGTACTCAAATTCATTTACGAGTGCATAATGGTTTATCGCTATTCTAAACTCAATCTCATTTTGAAAATTAGAGTTCATAATTTTATGACTGAACTTCATTATCAGTGGTTGCATCGATGATTGTTTTCAAACATTTAATCAAAATCAATGTTTTCTTTATTTCTCGCAACAATCTAAATCCCTTTTATTTAGAATCCCTATGATAATGAACGATTGAAACATAAAAACTCACCTGAATACACATTTGAAGAAGATCACTGTAGGTGATAAATTATATGAAGCTACTATAGTGGATGAACTCTAGATGAATTGCCGTATGGTAGGGTTGAATTGGAGGTGAATCACCGTTGATAATTTTAGGTCTATTAAAATCAAAAAAAGGTTTAAGATAATAGGATATTTAGAATGGATAAACTTGTCATTAAGTTAAAGTTTATTAGAAAAGGATATATTTGATATTTAAAGTTTGATCTGGATATATATGAAATTTAGCAAGTTTGTAGGGATATATATAAATTCTCTCTAAATTATTATGAAAGGGGAACGGAGTGGCGTCGTGGTGGAGCACGGAGAGCACGGAGAGCACGGAGAAACCGGGGCTGGCCAGGAATATCACACCCTCGATTACCGGAGGTTTTTCTAGCTCATTGTCCGGTGAATTTTCATCGAATCTACCGACTCCAATGCGTGCATATGTGACCCTTAAATCGGGAAACAAGAAAACTAGGAAGACGCCATGTAAAACAGAGAAAAAATTAGGAAAAACTTATGTGTCGCTGATGTGTCACACGGAGAAAAACGAAGAATACAAAATAGTCACCAGTGACCTAACAAACAAAGATTCAACATTAGGATCTAAATAGTATAAAAATATAATTTTTCTCTATCATGTGAAACTAATATTAAATTTTATATATATATATATATATATATATATATATATATATATATATATATATATATATATATATATATATATATATATATATTAAACAACAAGTCTCCTCTATGAGGAGAGTTACTATAGCTAAGTATTCCAATTAAGAATTAAGGGGCACATGGTACAATCCTTCACTACATATCTCTCCTATTTAGAGAGAGAAACCTAGTGGTTTCGGCCTTATTGCTGGGTCTCTCTCTTCTTCCTCTTTTGGCAGCCGTTCGGCTGTCCATCCCCGATGCTTCTTGGGATCTCCGCCATATCCCATCGCCAGCCGGCTTCTATCGATTTCTCTGCTGAATCCCAGTGGTGAAAGGCGATTAGGGATGTCTGCCATATCCCATCGCCTTCTCACGATTTCCCAAGGGTTTTCATCTTCATATCCGATGATGGTGGCCAATCACTTGGTGAGGCAACTCCGGTTGTAGCCGTGGAGGCATCTAAGGCGTCTTTGTTTGGCATCTAAGGCGTCTTTGTAGATCTAGGTTGATTAGATATGGAACGGAGGTTCCGAGTACTCCTTCTTGGCCCGTGGATGTTCTCGATGGCCTGGATTTTAACGAGCACAGTTGTTGTTGGGTTTTTAAAACCCACGACTTTCAACGATGCGAAGATGATGGTTTGGTTTAGGGATTTTCCTTATGTTCTCACACAGCTCATGCCCATTTTGAAAATCCGAACCCAAACCTATTTTGGTCTGTCTTACCATGGAAAATAATTCATTATTAAAGTATTTTATTTATTTTAATAATTCAAATACAATAAACGTGTTATTTAGCCAATATTATAAATTGTATTATTCAACTTTCATTTAATAAATCATTTATTTAGTTTATAATAATTTCATAATTTATAAAATAAATATTTATAAAGTTATAAAGTTTTATTTGTCATTTCTGAATTTTAATTATTAAATTTAAATAAATAATTAAATCATAAAGTTTTTATAAGATTTCTAAAACTTTTTAAAGGTTTTATAAATAATTTGATTTATTAAATAAAATTATGGTTTTCAAAGTTTAGGGTTTAATTTGTTAATATTAAAACTTAAATTAAAAGATTTTAACATAAAATACCAACTCCTTAAAACCAGTGGGACCAAAGGTGTAAATTTCATTTAAGAAAAAAATCCAAACCCCTCCCGTTGACCCACTGAACTCCGGCCAAGTTCTGGCCATCTCCGGCAAGCTCCAGCGAGGTCAAGACTTCGAATTCCTTTGATTAAATCCAAATTAAACTGTTCCATATTCCGCGCGTAACTGTTTCAAACATTTGACCTCAACTAATTTCGAATCAAATAATCTGTTTTTGCTTGTCCAATAGAAACCGACTTACCATTCAACCCCAAATCAAATTCTATTCAAAACTGGCTCAACTGTTTCAATCATTCAACTCTCATCGTATTTTAATCAAACCGAAATCAGTCATGCGGTTATATTCAATTGTAACAGCAAATTAATCACATAATTATAGTCGAAACCTTCACTTTAAAAGCTTAACTCGACCATCGTGAAACTGCCTCAATTGACCCTATATAGCAGAGAGCAACGTCTATAATCAACCTTTCCAAACTATCTGAACACTCGATTATTGCAGAAAACACCCAAATAAGCATTCGATCATCGACTTCAAATCTCCTAAGTCGCGACCTGCTCATCTTTTTATTTACATCAATTCATTCGTAATCAAGTAAGTTACACACATACACTCGTTTTTACATGGGGAATCAAAGCCCCATGTTTGATTTCATTAACAACATCGTTTGGGGTTCAACCCGGGCACTCCACATTTTTTTTAAATCCATTTTTGTTATTAATATAATTGCAGAAATAATTTTAAATTATTAAATTAATAGGAAATTTATGTTATTAATTACAACTAAATTCTGAATCTATTAAATTATTTTGAATACTTTATAAATCAATTTTTATATTTTACTTTATTTAGAAGGTTTAAATGTTTTATAAAAACATTATAAATTTATTAAAAAATTATACTTTATAAAAGTTATTCAAAGTTAAACATATATTGTTTCAAACTTATTTTTTGATTAAAATCAAGTTATTTCAAATGCGACTTAATAATTAGTTATTTAATTAATTATTTTAACAAAAGTTATTAAATAATTAATTATTACATTAACTATTTTTTTCACACGTTATAAATTAAATAGTTAAATGATATTCAATAATTCTATTTCACAAATTATTTATTGTTGTTTTCAATATCAATTATTTAATCAATTTGTCCTATTTTTGTCAAAATATAATAAACTAGTTACACTATTTTGTTTAAACTATTTGTCAAATTCAAATCCTAATTGAAAGCATATTCAACCTCTAGTTTTTAAGTCATAATTATTCTAACTTAGGACACATATTCCTTAGGCTAAAACCGTGAGGAAACTTTGGTGTCTATTTACGCATCCTAGACTTCAAATCATTTACACCCTATTATTAATGTAAGTATTCATAGCCCATTTTTATGTTTTATTATTTGAGAAAATCATGCGATTTAATATTCAATCATTGATATTCATTAATATTCATTGTTATTCCATTTCAAAATTCAATTCAAGACGTGCTATGTTATTACTTGTAATTGTGTGTTCATAGTTAAATAAACTTGATGATAACATAATAATTAATTTATGCAACCACGGTAACAATGATAGATCTAATGGTTTGACAAACCCACCCCATTAGTTTTGTCGTGTGTTGATTGAAACCGGAATCATTCATTCTATAAGGCTTTATCTGTGGACCGAGTCAATTTAGTCATTAGGTTTGATTGTGTTGGTTTGTTTTTTATGTTATACTATTGCATTTCTAAGTTTTGATATTGCCATATGAATTGAATTGTTTTCAATCATTTAATCAATTTATATATGTATTCAAACCCGTGTTTACTCACGGGCTAATTCATTAGCTGACTCGTTACTTTTTCACATTATTTCAGGAATGCTGATTAGTGGATTTCTTTATGTTCACTTAGAAATTGGACCTAGTTTAATAAATGGCTTTTGTTATATTTATTTGGATTATTGTTTGATTGTAATGGATTATTTGATTAGTATCATTAAATGAAAATAACATTTAATATTATTTCAACGCCTTTGCTACCATGTGCTATAAGCAATCGATTCACATTCGTCCGCTCCGATGATTCCGCCGTCGGTCGGGGTGTGACAGATTGGTATCAGTGCTATGGTTATAGGGAATTAGGTTATTAGAAATGTAATAACCTAGACTATAACTAGGTATCCTTACACATGTGTCCTCTCATGTATTTTATATGCTTAGATAGGACATTATGTGCCTTATATGCTTAGGCATGATTATGTTATTATATGCTTTATGTGATTATTCTTATATCTTTTATTACAATCGATGCACACACGATTCTTAAGTCATACTCTAAGACATTGTGTGCCTAAATAAATGGTTTTCAAATTTTGATCTTTGAATTGTTATTCATGGTTTTCAAATCCCGTCAAAGCTTTTGTCCTATAACTAGAAACATGTAATGCTAGAAGAGTGGGATGCCTGTATCTTGAGGTGTTCTGTCTAGGCAAGGTATTCATATAAATCCAAATCAACCAATGGATCTGTTTACATTACCTGGAACCCTTAGGGTGAGTGTCCGCTTATAGGTACGCATGTATTCATTAAGGTTATGATTGACCTAATACTTTGATAAGTCAACTTATTTGTTTTAGTTTGCAAACCGAATGTTTACACTCGGAATATCTCATTGTTATTCTAATTTATCTTATCATCGATTTTATCTTTCTGAAGTTATAAAACCTGTTATCCGATTCTTATAAAAGTTTTCCATAATCTTTTAGCATGTCTTCTCGTCAAAACCGATCTCCTTCTAGAAACTCAGGCCATAAGATTACTGGCATTATGGAACGTGAAGTTGCTGCGATCATCCCGACATTGCTTACCCATCTGAATCAAGGCACAACACTGTTAAGAACCCAACTGCACCTAATCCTCCACGAGCTTATTCTTACAAGCACTTCAGTTCTTGCTATCCCACTAAGTTTAGAGGGACCGAAGGACCCACTGGTCTTTTATAGTGGTTCGAGAGTATCGAGAACACTTTCCTTAATAGTGAGTGTCCCGAGAATCTCAAGGTTCGCTATGCTACAAGTGTTTTTCAAAAGAGAGCACTCACTTGGTGGAACGGGGAGAAACAAACCCGTGGAACTGATGCTGCTATGGCATTGACTTGGAATGAAGTCAAGGAACTCATGACTCAGGAATTCTACCCCGAGAAATGAAATCAAGAAATTGGATGTCGAATTCTAGGATTTATCGCAGGAAAGTGGAGAAAATCTAGCCTATACCAACAAATTCCATGAATTGAGTCTGCTTTCAAGATACAGAGCCATTGAGAAATACATCGGTGGTCTTTCTATGCAGATTCAAGATACCGTCTGGTGTAGGAATCCTACAACCCTGGAAGACACTATCCGATTGGCTTCCCAATTAACCGACAATCATGTCAAAGTTGGAACATTGACAAGGAAGGGAAGTAAGAAGGAAACTGAGAAGCCTTCCACTGAAACGACCAAGGAAGACGAGCTTGAAACCTCTACGAACAAGAAGAGGAAGGTTAGGTCTCAAAACTTTGCTGTGATTACCCCTACCGTTCCAGTCAATCAAGTCGCACCAACTCATCCACCGGTTTTTGTTAATCAAGCCCTAACAAAGAAACCATATACTGGACCTTTTCCGCAATGCAACAAATGCAAGTATCACCATACTGCTCACACCCAGTGTCGTGAATGCACCAATTGTGGTCATTTTGGCCATACTTTCAACACGCGCAAGAATGTTGCTAAAGCTCTAGTTAATTCCCTGTCATTCAACAACCTCTTGTAAATACACAAGGTCGTGCATGCTACCAATGTGGCGATCCAAATCATTTTCGCAACCAATGCCCTCAACTTGTCAACACTGTTCCTGTGGCTCAAGGGTGTGTTTTTAACATCAATGCCCATCGAGCTCAAAACAGTAACGATGTAGTGAACGTTATGTTCCCAATCAATAACCAATAAGCGTTAGTCTTAATGGATACCAATGCTAATAAAAGTTTGTATATTTAGAGTTTAAGTCACTACTTGATAGTGCCTAAACTTTCATGTCTTTCTCATATTCATCAAGTCAAGTTTATATTGATTTTGTGTCTTGTACTAATCCGTGATAAAACCTTCCTATCATCTTCCATCATTTGAAATGCAAAAGCTTGCCAGCCAGAAGTCCAATCAAATTGATGATTCTATCCGCTTTGTCAAGAAACCCGTGAAATCATGAATTAAGAAAATCAAACAAACTCAAACGTAGCCAAATTTCGATAGCCAAAAACTCAATGAGTTTAAACATGGTCAAAATTCACTTGGAAACGTAATGACCAAATGAGATCCAAATATCCTCACCTTTTTGCATCAGCCTTCTCGTGATTAAATTTCGTGATGAAATTTCCTAAATTAGGGGGACTGTAACATCCGACCCATTTTGAAAATCCGAACCCGAACCCATTTTGGTTTGTCATACCATGGGAAAAAATCATTATTAAATTATTTTATTTATTTTAATAATCCAAATACGATAAACGTGTTATTTAGCCAATATTGTAAATTATATTATTCAACTTTTATTTAATAAATCATTTAATTAGTTTATAATAATTTTATAATTTATAAAATAATTTTTTATAAAGTTATAAAGTTTTATTTGTCATTTCTGGGTTTTAATTATTAAATTCAAATAAATAATTAAATCATTAAGTTTTTATAAGATTTGTAAAACTGTATAAAGGTTTTATAAATAATTTATTTATTAAATAAAATTATGTTTTTCAAAGTTTAGGGTTTAATTTGTAAATAATAAACTTGAATTAAAAGATTTTAACATAAAATACCAACACCTTAAAACCATAGGAACCAAAGGTGTAACTTTCATTTAAAAAAACCCCAACCCCCTCCTGTCGACCCAACAAACTCCAGCCAAGTTCCGGCTATCTCCACAGAGCTCCGGCAAGGTCAAGACCTCGAATTCCTTCGATTAAAGCCAAATTAAACCTTTCCATCATCCGCGCGTAACTGTTTTGAACATTTGATCTCAAATAATCTTGAATCAAATAATCTGTTTTAGCTTATCCAATCGAAATCTACTTACCATTCAACCCCAAATCAAGTTGTATTTGTAACAGACCCAATTGATTCAATCATTCCACTGTAATCGTATTTTATTCAAACCGAAATTAGTCATGTGGTTAAATTCAATTGTAACGGCAAATTAATCACATAATTATAGTCGAATCCTCCACTTTAAAAGCTTAACTCGACGATCATGAAACTGCCTCAATTGACCCTATACAATAGAGGGCAACGTCTCTAATCAACCTTTCCAAACTATCTGAACACTCAATTGTTGCCAAAAACACCCAAACAAGCATTCGATCATCAACTTTAAATCTCGTAAGTCACGACCTGCTCATCTTCTTACATCAATAATCAAGTAAGTTACACACACACCCGTTTTCACATGGGGAATCAAAGCCCCATGTTTGAGTTCATTAACAACATCGTTTGGGGTTCGATTTGGATCTAACCTAATTCTAGAGTTTATCAATTCGGGGATTTTCTATGAAACTTTTTATATAGATTTCTACCAGACTGATTACAAAAATTTAGGCTTTAGCCCCACTGGTTTACCCATAATCATAGACAGTGGAGGTCTCGTGTTCAACCCGAGCACTCCACATTTTTTTAAAAATTTTGTTAATTGTAGAAATAATTTTATATTATTAAATTAATACGAATTTTATGTTATTAATTAAAAATAATTCTGAATCAATTAAATTACTTTGAATACTTTATAAATTAATTTTTTATTTTAGTTTATTTAGAACGTTTAAATGTTTTATAAAAACATTATAAACTTATTGAAAAAAAATTTATACTTTATAAAAGTTATTCAAAGATAAACATATATTGTTTCAAACTTATTTTTTTGTTTAAAATTAAGTTATTTCAAATGCGACTTTATAATTAATTATTCAATTAATTATTTTGACCAAAGTTATTAAATAATTAATTATTACATTAACTATTTTATTTTCACACGTTATAAAATAAATAGTTAAATGATATTTAATAATTCTATTTCATAAATTATTTATTGTTGTTTTCAATATCAATTATTTAATCAAATTGTCCTATTTTTGTCATAATATAATAAACTATTTACTGTGAATCCAAGGATCGACGCAGGAATTATCAATTTGATTTTAACAAGTAATGATCGCGGAACTATCAATACTAGTTGTTTAATGGATTGTTTATAAATTGAAATCAATGAACAAAATAAAACAACTTGAAAACACAATGTAATAATGTAACACAAAGATGATTTTCAATTGCTTTTCATTCATAACGAACCGATTACAATTGATGTTGATGCTCTTGATGTTCTTATGATTGCTATATTATTGTTGTTCTCTATTCTTGTTCTGATGTTCTGTTCTTCTCTGTTGTTTTTTTGATTGATATGGTTTCTATCAATATATACACTTATTTGAGTATTGATATCTCTCAATCTCTCTCTAATATGTTCCTATTTTCTTGGTAATATCTCGCTATTCTATTTCGCTATTCTGTTTCTATATGTGTGCATCCTTGCCTTGTTTATCGGCAAAGGAGTTCACAATTTACATTGGAAATTGTAAATTACACAAAGAAAGTTATTGATGTGACGTGGAATATTCGTTTGACTTCAATATCTTCTGCCGTCATTGATTTGATGATGTTACTTTGACATGTTGACTTGTTGACTTTTGATCTTCCGTAGGAATTTTTCTTTCGTAGGAAGTTCTTCTTCCGCAGCAACACTTAGTCTTCAACATTTGTTCTTCAGTGGTTGTGCTTCCGCAGGAGTTCTTGTACTTCTTCAGCGGCAAGCTCTCCTTTAGTAGCTCCATTTGATCTTGGATTTGTTCAGCATTTGTTGTTCTTCTGTAGGAGATCTACAGAAGCACGGACTTTAGTTATGCTCCGGAGAACATCTACAGAAGAACACTTATTCATCCGCAGATTATTCTAACACTTGGTCAATTTTCCAAATTGATCAAGTCTGATGTTTCCTGCAATGACACATAAACCAACACACACAATAATATGGGTTAACATATAATTCATGCAGTACATTATGTTATCAAAAGAGAATTACAATAAGTTATTACAAGAGTTGATTTATCATCTAAACCAATACAAAAGATCTAAACCTAACAATACTCCCCCTATAGGTTTAGACTCTTGTAATCATTGGTTTAATGCTCTTAATTCTTGAACTCTTCCCAAAATTCTTGTTATGAAGTATTCAACTGCATTTTTCTAATCATCATACAAGTACTTAATCTTCATCCTCTTCATTTTCTTCAACGTCTTGTATTTCAGACCTAGGATGCCCTCTTCAGTGGTAAGTGTTGCAACAACACTATTATTTAAAACCACTTCAAGTTCATCTTGTTCTGATATTCTCAGCTCAATGATTGATTGAATTTCTGTTACCATCAGCTGGCTTGCTTCAAATTTTCTTCTCTTGTGAGCTTTAGCATGCAGCTTGTTAATAACTTGAATGATATGAACATACAAGTACAGGTCATTTTGAGCATTTTGGTCATTTAGCTTGGGGAAGTACTTGTTATGTAGATATGAAGTGTAGCTTGGGTGAAGCAATTTGATTTCTATTGGGTCAAACAGTCTTATGCTTGAACCTTTCTTCTGTGGATCATTCCTTAGCAACACCAGCTCTTTGGTTCTTTCTACATAACCCCACTCTGTGATAGGGATTGAATATTGATTTCCTTCTATAGTTTTAACCGAAGCTTCTGCCTTGTTTTCATAGCCAATTCTTGTTAAGAATTCATCATTTATGGATTGAGAAGAACTGGTATGAGGCCTCTTCTGTCTTTGTCTTCTTCTCTTATGCTTTTCATCTTCTCTTCTTGCTTCTTTCAAGACATCCCCTTTGAACTTATGTCTGATCTTTGCAACTATTCTAGAGAAATCCCTTCCTCTTGGATTGTTGGGATAATTGGGTATAGGAATGGCTTGAAGGCATTGTAGATCAGCATCAGGTAGAGAGAGGAGAGACTTCATCCAAGGATAGTATTGAACCATCCCTGATGCTCTCTTTATAATGGCACAATTCCACTCTGCATCAAATCTCCATGCTATTATTCTATTTTCTTTAACTGATCTAGGAGTGGTCATCAGATCAAAGAGTTGAATCAATGTAGTCTTTTCCTTAGTTATCTCCCTTATAGTAGTGCCCAATGGCCATATTTTGTTAGGTATCACATCCCTTGGCTCCCTAATCAACTTTTCTTTTCCCTTGTGCATGTCTCTGCTCTCAACTACTGTTGGCTTAACAGGAATTTGTTTTGCTTGTTGTTTGTAAGAAGGATTGGGAGCCCCAGTCCTGAATCTTACACCAGTGTCTAGTTCAACCTTCATTACATGCTCCATCATTACTCTTAGCTCACTCATTGTTCTTCCTTTAAGCTCATGATGCTCATAGTTATGACTTTGTAACCAACAAGTCATGTTGTACGTGGTCAGCTTCTTTGTGTCATAATAGCCCAGTTCATTCCTTATCTTTTCTATTGCTTTATATTTTGTGAATATTTCATAGTTGCATACCGGGAGCATTAGCCTTGCAGCATCAAACTCTTTCAAAACTTGAATCATTTCAGTCATGTTCATTCTTTCAACTATATCATAAGGAAACCCTTTGTTTATCAAATCCATGAACATTGAAGATTGGGCTCTTTCCTAAAAGATATCTTCAGTGGATAGTAGGACATCTTCTTCCCTGGCTTCTTCATCATCCTTTTGAGCCTCATCTTTTGTTAAGTGTATCCATTCAGCATCACTTTCTTCTTCAGCAGGTTCAGTTGGCTTGAGCGTAGAAAGATCAACTGATGGAGTGCGCTCATGAGAGATGGTTTTTGCTTTCTTTGGGGTGTCTTCAAGTTGAATGGATTCTTTTTGAGTTTTTTTCCAAATAATTTCTTTTCCTGCTATATATGATTGTTGGTTCCTTTGGTTTCAACAATGGAATATCAGCTTCCTTGAGGTGTTCTTTTTGACTGCCCATCTCTTGATCAGACAATTTCTTCTTCAAAGTCTCTATCTCATCATATTTAGCTTTCAACAACATTGACTGATCAGAGATAGTTTTCAATGACTTGTTCAGCTCAGACATAACCTTTTCTTTTTCTTGTTTCTCTTTCTTAAAGGATTCACATGACTCAGTTACAACCTTATCCATCGAGTCAATCACGTCATTGTTTGTTTCTATCTCTTCTTTCAACTTCTTGATTGTTGCATCTTTAGCTGCTATTGCCTTGTTTTTCTCAATCATCTCCATTTTTATTTTTCTTAACTTCTCCAACTTTTTATTGCTTTTAATGATAAGATTATTGAATTTTGCCACCAGGAAACTCTTGCTTACATCTATCTTTTCATCTCTTAAATCATTCTCATTGTAATTAATGATATCAACAAAATGACTATCACTCTCAGCTTGTTGTTCAACTTCTTCATCATTCTCCCCCTCTACATCAAAACAAATCTCCTCTATAGTGCCTTCATTCATAGCATCATGCTCATCCTCATGAAAGTTGAGTGGTTTAGTGTAAATTGGGCTTTCAGCAGGTTCAGTAGGTGTGGGTGAGAAGTTGGTAGTATTGTTAGATGAGATGGTGTTTGAGTGAGATTGGGAGAGAGAGGTTCAGTGGCACCAGTGTTCATTGATGATTGAGATTGGGCAGGAGAGATAGGTTGGGTATGCTTACTAGAAGATGATTCTGTTAAGTTTATCACAGAAGTTGGTGGAAAAGGCTGAGGTTCTTGCTGAGGTGATGGTTGTGGTGGTGATTGTTGTGGTGATCGGAGTGTTTGATCATGAGACACTACTTTAGTTGAAGCAGAGTTTATTGATGTTTGGGAAAGTGAAGGTGATAAGGGTTGGGTGTGTTCACTTGGTGGTGAGATAATATGGACAGGTGGTGATAAAGGTATGTTGGTAAAGGATGGTGGTGAAGGAGGATTGGGTTCATGATGTGGTGGTTCAGGGGATTCCTGTGGAGTTTATTGTTGTGGTTGATCAGATGTAAGACCCCATTTCCGGAAACCCCACAGTTGATCAATCTTTGCATAAAAACATTTAAAACATACATCATTATCGCAAAGGAATTTAAAAACTTCTCATTTACAAGTTAAAACGTATCATTTCATTACATCATTCATGTAAATTTCAAAATACAACATCATATCAAAATGTGAATGCCAGCCTCAAAACGCTCCCAGTAGCTTATGCATCCATGCCTGTACCTCCTCAGCAGATACTGTGCCGGGGCCTGTAAACAAACCCCCAACTCATGCTCGAAAGCTGACACAGTACTGGGGTGAGCAACAAAGATCTCATCACTCTCACACACCACACCCCCAACTCATGCTCGAATGCTGATACTGTGTCGGGGCCTGTAAACAAACCCCCAACTCATGCTCGAAAGCTGACGCGGTACCGGGGCGGGCGTCAAAGGTCTCATCGTTCATTAGCTCCATTCTCTTTATCTTTCACTTTCGTTACATAATACATTACTTATGCACTCATAAATAATAGGTAAAGCCATAACATACACAACACGAACATCATTAACAACACACAAACATGCATAACACAACCGGCATAACCATCACATCACAACAAAACTTAGCACAACCACCAACCTCTCAGAATTCCCAGAAATACCTAAGTCTACCAAGAAATGTGGATGAACATCTTAGGCGCATGAGCAGCTAAATTCGGATGAAAACAATCTAGGTGCATGAGTACTATGCGGGCGCTTGAACACTATACAGGCGCATGAATACTGCTTGGGTGCATGAGCAGTGGGTGCATGGGGTACTTGGGCGCATGGGCACATTCTGGGTGCATGGGAACTGCTGGGGCGCTTGAGCCCTGCTTGGGCGCATGAGGTACTTGGGAGCCTGGGCAACTCTCGGCGCATGGGCATTAGTTGGTCGCATATCCAACACTTAGGCGCATGGGCAACTCTGGGCGCATGGGAACTGCTGGGGCGCATGAACACTTAGGCGCATGAGGTTAGTTAGGCGCATGGAAAACAATCTGAAATATAATCTATGCTACAAACAACTCCCAAAAATCGTTCTAACACATCCTAACATAAATCTATCATGCTACAGCACTAAAACATGCTAAACATCAAACATAACCCAAGAACCACTTCTAAAACAAGCATCAACAGGGCACAGTCGAACATCATGCTGAAAACTCATAGTTTGCTTTAAAAACTTTTTCTCGGTATGCATAATAGCCCTAAACACTTAGAAAACCAGTAAAAAGAGGGGATCTAAAAACTCACCTTGAACAACCTTCGAGTAGAGCACTGCAAACCCGAGACCCACCTGCAGTTCACACCTAAAATCCACGAAAACGAGCGCTAAACACTAAAAATCTCAGTCCAGAACTCGAAAATCCAGCTGAAACCGAACAATTACCCAAGAAAACTCACCTTTTGCAGATTCTTCTTCTTCTCTCTCTAGAACCGGAAGCTTTTCTTCTTTCTTCTTTGCAACCAAGAAAATGGTGGGTGGAAAGGTGTAGTGGGTGGCCATGCTTATTTTAAACATAATAATATTAAAGTTTGCATCTTGCACAACTTTAGTCCCTCAACTTGGGTTATTTAACCTTTCTTTCTTTATACTTCTTTTTTCTTTTCCTTTTTAATAAATTTTCGGGTGTTACATCAGAAGACTCAGATGATGTTGTTTGTTACCGTTGGTCATCAATGTATACAAGTTCTTGTGGGATATCAGCATTCTTATCAGCCACATGTGCAAACATCTCCATCTCTTCTCCTTGATAGTGCCCACTGATCTTGTTAAGCACTGATCTTCCTAGGTGAGCTTGAACAAATACATCACTTTCTCGTTCAATATTGGGTAGTGCTTTATTAATGATCAGCTGAATGAATCTTGGAAATATATATATATATATATATATATATATATATATATATATATATATATATATATATATATATATATCTTATTTTCCTTTTCCACCCTGATGTGGTCACATAAACATCCAAGAATATACTTAGAATAGTTATATGTCCTTCCTTCAAATATACCAATGATTCCAGAGAAGATATGCCTTGAAAATCTGTCCAACCCTGACTTCTTGTTGGACACACACTTCAGATAACTATGCGGCGAAAGAGTAAACTTGTGGATAACCACGAAAGGGTAATTAGGGTTAAGGGTCCCACAACGTTTATAAGCAAGGGAAAGAACAAAAACAAAATCTTTTTGTATTTTTGTTTATAAGCAGAAACTTAAATATATTTACAAACATTTACATCATATAATGGGATTATACTATTACACTAAGTAACTTCCTGATGACAGTTTTGTTTGATGATAGTAGACATAGATCTAGTGCTGATTGCAAGTATTATGATCCATATAAATCCAAGCAAGAGTGTAGTTTCAATTGTCATGTTGTTTATCATGTTTTGGTATTGATTAAAGATAGACAAATATGGACTCCACATTCAATTCACAATAGAGTTTGTCCTCCGTATATGAGTCAATTTATCACTTTTTCACACTTAAAACTATGTTCCTTAAGTTATAAGCTCTATCTTAAGATTTCTTTGAAATCTTATTAATGCTGATATGATTTGTAAGCTCTAAATTAATATACAGTTGATCACATTGGATTCTTTATCACTTTTTCACACTTAAAACTATGTTCCTTAAGTTATAAGCTCTATCTTAAGATTTCTTTGAAATCTTATTAATGCTTATATGATTTGTAAGCTCTAAATAATATACAGTTGATCACATTGGATTCTTTTAGAGCTGTTTCTTTTTGGAATCTTTTTGATGATCATCAACAGGACACCAGGTCTTTACTTACGTAAAACAGAGGTGCCTAGGAACTCAGGTCTTTGCTTACACAAAACAGAGAGTTCATGATGCTCAAAGATAGAGGTTATAAAGTGTGACAACATAGCGTGCTTAGGTGAGTAAGTTGATCACAGCAGGATAAGACTTACTTGCTTGCTCCTCAAAATGGAATTGGCCATAATTTGTCACCTTGACATTATGTTAAGCATAAATTTGTTTATTTTCCACTCAAGCTGAACCTACTTATATATCAAATCACATTTGATCAGTCTTTATTGATTGTTTTAAAAAAAATCAGGAAAGTAAACAAAGGTATAGTGTACTATCATTTCCCATAACATGAACTGTTAATTCAACAAAACATGAAAATAAGACAATATCTTTGGATTTTTATATGTTTTATGAATGTTTTTAGATTTTTCATATTAAGAAATTTAAATGGACAGAACATGCTTTTCATTGTGTTGATAATTTAATCTAAGTTGATCATCCCTAAAGACTCAATTAAGAAATTAAATCTCACTGAATCAAAGGCTTTAGTGAATAAATCAGCAAGCTGATTTGTTGTGCCCACCTTAATCAACTTGATTAAACCTTTTTCTGAGAAATCTCTTAGAAAATGGTATCTGATTTCAATGTGTTTTGTTTTACTATGTTGCACTGGGTTAGCAGTGATGAACATAGCCGCTGAGTTATCAATATGTATTGGTGTTTGAAGAAAATTGTAGCCATAATCAAGTAGTTGGTTTTGCAACCATAAAACTTGAGAGCAGCCAGCTGAAGTAGCTATGTAATCAGCCTCAGCTATGGATACTGATACATTTGTTTGCTTTTTGTACTGCCAAGAAACAAGTCTTGGTCCTATGAATTAACATCCACCAGTTTTGGATTTTCTGTTGTTGTTACACCCTCCAAAGTCACTATTAGAATATGAGTAGAGGTTGAATTCTCCTTCTTTGAGATACCAAAGTCCTAGAGCAGGCTTCCCTTTGAGGTATCTTAATATCCTCTTGACTGTATTAGGATGTGACTCCTTGGGATCTGATTGGTACCTAGCACAAACACACACAGTAAACATTATATCAGGTCTGCTGGCAGTTAAGTACATTAATAATCCTATTATAGATCTATATAATCTTTGATCAACTGACTTCCCTGTCGAATCAGGTACTATCTTATCTATCGTTGATGCTAGTGTTTTGCATGAAGATGAATCAACAAGGTTGAACTTCTTCAAAATTTGATTCACATACTTCTCCTGATTGATATAAATGCCATCTGGTTTCTGATGAACACTTTCTAGGAGCCTGATGAAGTCCATACAAGGCTTTGTCAAGCTTGTATACCCTGTGAGGATAATCAGGATTTTCAAAGCCTGGGGGTTGGGCAACATAGACTTCTTCATCAATTTTACCATATAAGAAGGCATATTTTACATCCATTTGGTAAACTATGAACTTCTTATGTGAAGCATACTCTAATAGCTTCAATCCTTGCAACTGGTGCAAAGATTTCATCATAGTCTATCCCTTCTTCTTGAGTATAGCCTTGTGCTATCAGCCTTGCTTTGTTTCTCACAATGATGCCTCTGTCATCTAGTTTGTTTTTTGAAAAGCCACCTTATGCTAATTGGATATTAGCCTTCAGGAAGATCAACTAAATTCTAGACTTTTTGTTTTCTGAATTGCTGAAGTTCTTCTTACATTGCTTCAATCCAGCTGTTGTCTTTTGATGCTACTCTTATGTTGGTTGGAATAAATTGTGAAAGAAAACAGGTGAACAGACAGATATTGGTAGCTTCCCCTTGACTTCTTGTGGTTCTTGTAGTAAGATCACCAACAATGTTTTCAATAGGATGATACTTATGAATTCTTGTTATTGGCACTGATTCAACTGGAATGGATGATTCCAAGTTGGTAATGTTGGTTGATGGAGATGGATCCAGCTGAGATGGAGAATTAACAAAGTGATTAAGATCCTCATTATTGTGATCTTCTGATGCTGAATGAACTCCATCTTCATGATTTTGTGTTTCCGCAGATGTAGTTACAACTTCCGCAGCAACTACAGGAACAACTACGGATGTAGGAGTTTGTTGATCTGTAGACTTGAATGTTGTTGGAATGTTTTCTGATGGGTTTTGAACTTCAGTTGAGGGCAATGAATCATCTCCGGAAGAAGATGGCTCATCTACGGATGTATAAGGAACTTCTACGGATGCATTGTTGACTTCTTCTGAAGTTGAAATTCCATGTCCATCGGTGTTTTCATTGCATGTTTGAGTTGAAGGGCCTGGATCAGCAACATTTGAAGCATGTGTCTGGGGTAATCTTGGTGGATCAGCTGTCAATGGCACTTCACCCATGTTTGGAGGAACATAAGGATAACATGTATCCGCAGGACCTGCAATATTCAAATAACCAGAGTTAAATGAGTTTATTAATGCATCTATATCAAACAACCAAGATGATCCTTTTACAGATTTTGGAAATAAAGATTCATCAAAAGATACATTAGGTGTTTCCTTTACAATATTTTGATATGGATTGTATACTCTATATGATTTAGATGTTGATGAGTAACCAACAAAGAAACCATCATAAGCTTTTTCATCAAACTTTCCTAATTGATCTTTGGTGTTTAATATAGACACATAACACCCAAAAGCTCTAAGATAACCTATGAAAGGTTTTCTTTTAAACAAAAGTTCATATGGTGTTTTATTATGTTCTTTGACAATTAATATTCTGTTTTGAACATTGCATGCTGTGTTCACTGCTTATGCCCAGAATGTGATTGGCAGTTGTGAATCAGCAAGCATTGTTCTTGCTGCTTCAATTAGAGTTCTATTTCTTCTTTCAGCAACTCCATTCTGTTGTGGAGTTCTTGATGCACTGAATTGTCTGGCTATGCCTTTGTCCCTGCAAAAGGAATCTAAAACATGATTAACAAATTCAGTTCTATTATCACTTCTTAGAATTTTGATTTTTAAATCAAGTTGATTTTCAATCTTAGTGATAAACTCCATTAATATTTCTGAGGTTTCACTTTTATGTTTTAGAAAAAGACCCATGTGAATCTAGCGAAATCATCAACAACCACCAAACAATATTGCCTTTTTCCAATGCTCATTACATTGGTTGGAAACAGATCCATATGCAACAGTTTGAGTGGTGTTATGTTTGTGTTAATTGTTTTGGACTTGTGTGACACCCTATGTTGTTTTCCATTATAACATGATGAACAGTGATTAGAACAGTGAAATTCTTTCTTTGGAAGGCCAATGACTAAGTCATTTTTAACCAACTTATTCATGTTCTTCATGTTTGAATGAGCCATCCTTCTATGCCCCATTTGAGCTTCATCTTCTAATGACTTAGAAATCAGGCAAGTTTCATTGTTTGTTGGAGAGGTATTGTTCATGTCCAAAACATATGTGTTTCCTTTTCTTGGTGCTTTAAGAAGGATCTAGTCCTTTGGAATTTGAAAACCTGGCTTGAGAATGTAACAGTAAGTGTTATCAAATAAAGTGGTATAATTTTGATCACAAATTTGAGATACACTTAACAAATTAAATTGTAAATTTTCACAGAAGTTAACTTTCTCAAATTTGAGTACACCATTTGTTACCATTCCTTCACCAATAATTTTACCTCCCTTCTTATCCCCACCAAATGCCATATAAGAAGCATTTTTATGTTTGAAATCATGGAGGAGAGAATAGTTTCCTGTCATATGTCTGGAACAGCCACTTTTGACATACCACTTGTTGTCAGTCCTCCCTGGATGTTCCTGCAAAAATAATGAAATCAATTAGACCGTGGAGCCCAAGCCTTGATGGTCTTAGGCTTGCCATTGTTATATAGTATTGTTATTTTCTCATGAATAAGCCTAGAAGTCTCTAGATTGTTTTTAGATTCAATTGATTCATTATGTTTTGTTTTGGGTGAGGATGATTCTTTTGATGATGAGGATGAAGCACTCTCATCTTGATTCACATTCACTTTCTCTGTCACCTCTTCTTTCATTAACTTTTTCTTTGAACTTGAGGCTGAGGCTTGCCCTGAAAAGGTTTCTGCATCCTTTGTCTTTGACTGGGGTACATGTTTACCTTTTTTAAAGTGATCAAAGAAATCATCATTTTCTTACAACACTACCTTTTTATGAGGGAACTTACTTTGAGATAGTTGTATCTCCTTCTTTTTCTTTGATTGATTATCAGCAGATGTTTTCTTTGTCTTTGAGATCTTTTGCTTTGGTTGCTGCTTCTTTTGCTTTTGGACTTTTGATTCATCATTCTCAAAAGATTGTGAATCTGATTCAGCAATCTTAACTTTTGCTTCTTAGGAATCTTTGTTTTATTCTTTTTGTTGAAGAAGCATTCTTGAGTAGAATGATTGTTCTTGTTGCATATGGCACAATACTTGTTGAAGTAACAATCATAAGTCATATGATTGTTCATGTTGCATATGGAGTAATAGCTGCTGAAGTAGCATTCTTCTGTGCTGTGGTTGTGCATATCACACCATTTGCAATACATCTCTTCAGCTTCACTGTTAGAGTCAGCTTCTATCTTTGTCTGTTTCTTTATCAGAGTCTTCTTTTGCTGCTTTAATTCTTTTTCAAACTTAGCAGCTGAAAGATCTTCTTTTTGTTGTTTACCTTTCTGGTTAGCAGTTGAATCAGCAGGTGTTTTCTTCTTCCGTAGATCTTCTACGGATGACTGTTTTGGTTCTGATGATTTCTTCCGCAGATTTTCTACGGAAGACTGTTTTGTCTTCTTCCGTAGATCTTCTACGGATGTTGACTTTGGAACATTTTTCCTTTGCTTTTCTACAGATGTGTGAGGACCTATCTTCTTCTTCCATAGGTGTTCTGCTGAAGTGTTTTTCTTTTCTTCCTCCATAGTTCTTGTTGCTGGTTGACTGTTATGCTTTTTGTTGAGCTCTAGAATCCCTTCATTTAGCTGACCAATTCTTGTGTAGATGGTCTTCAACAAATTTCTTTGTTTTGGGGGATAAGGTAGCTTGATTTCATCAAGTACTTTGGGAATTATTGGTTCAAATATTACATTTTTACCCTTACCCAAACCAGCACTTTCTTGTTCATTAGGCTCATCAACCTCATCCAAATCATCACAGTCATCAAAGTCAAATAATGATTCACTAATTTCTGTATCTTCACCAATTACCTCTTTATTATTTTCATCTTTTGATTCACTTTTGGTACTAGATACAAAATGATTTGCTAAATTGTTTGTCACTGAATCAGGTAGGGTGGTGTAGTTATCATTAACTGGTGGTGCAACAACATGAAAACCTAACATAGACCTGTTATTTGATTCAATATGAGAGTTTAATAGTTTCTCATACTGCTGTGATGATAGTTGAAATTTTGAAGTTTTACTTTAGTAGATGCATGATCTGATATGGACTTTGTTAAGGAGGTGGTCAAATGCTCAACTTGTGCTTTCAGATTATAATTTTCAGACACAAGTTTGTTTAAATCCTTTTGTAATGAATTGATTTTGACCTGATAAAGTTGATGTTCTCTTACATGAGATTCATTTAAAAGCATAGTTTCTTTGACTTTATCAGCCAATTGTTGAGCATGAACCCTATATCTTTCAACCTCATCAAAACATAAGGAAGAATATAACCTTTCTCTTACCTCTCTGGCCATTGGAGGAACTTTGTTTTCCATATTAGCCATCAAAGCCTGATTTTCTTCTAGTACTTCCTTCTCATACATGCTCTAGTCACAGGTACCATCCTGCAAAATAATCAAACCAGTTTCTTTAGAATTACTAGTGCTTGTTGAAGAGCCTATGGCTGGTAGGGATGAATTTGTTAGCTGAGGTTGCTTGAAGCTCCCCTGACTTGCTTGTCTTGCATCGGCTGGTGATTGCTGATTGTTGTTGCATTCCCTTGAGAAGTGACCATACAAATTACATTTGTAACATCTCACCTTTGATTTATGAACATGAATTTTTGTTGTTCTTCCTCCCACTAACAATCCCTTGTTTCTTTTCATGTACATTTTGGCTCTATAAGCAATCATGGCCATTTGCCATTGCAGATCCATCTCTTCTACTTCATCAGGATATAGTTCTTCAAGGTCTTGCTGACAGAAGTGGGTAGGAGTCAAGGTACTTCCTAAGTAAGCTTGAAAGCTTAAGCTAAAGGCTGCCTTCTATTCTTCTGATTCCAGAACCATAGTGATTGGTTCTGTTTGATTGCTGGTTTTATTGGTTTTGGAGTCATCAGCCTTTCCTTTTCTGTTTTGATTGTTTTGAGAGTTCAATTTAGAGGGTTTGGCAGCATAGAAGCCAGTTTTCTCTTCATTGTCACTCTCAACACAAGAGTTACCTTCATCATCATTAGAGATAAAGGCACTTCCAACACCCTTAGATTCTTTGAATTGGTATGGTGCTATAGGTGCTTTAACACTCTTGTTTCTGGTTATCTCATCCAACTCCAAAGCTTCTACCTTTGCAACCAGAGTGTCTAACCCAATTGACTTCAGATCAAGAGTATTCTTGAACATAGACACAGTGTGGGTCCAGCTTTCTGGTAATGAATGAAGCATCTTTTTATTTAACTCCTCATTGCTGTACTTCAGTTCAAAGATATTCATCTCTGTAACAAATTGCATAAACCTGTGGAGTTATTGAGGGACAGATTCACCCTGAATGTGATGGAATGTTTCATATTATGAATGCAGGGTAGCCTTCCTGATACTTCTAATCTTAACACTTCTCTCATACAAAGTGTGAAGAATTTTTCATAATGAGTTAGCAGTTTTGTATGCTTCATACCTGATCAATAGGTCTTCAGGTAAAGCCATAGTAAGCATACTATAGGCCTTAATGTCGACTTTGACTTTCTTGGCATCATCAGGTGACAGATTTTTCAGACTTATGGGCTGATTATTATCTTTGTAATCAGGTCCTAAAGCAGGTGGAATATAAGGACCTTCAGTGATAGACACCTATAAGTCAGAATCTGTATAATTAACATGATTCCAGAATCTGATTTTCCATATTTTGAAATCAGATTTGCTCTTCAACTTCGGAGGTTGATAAGCGCCAACCACTGAATTGGTCATGTTAATTAACTATGCTAATTATTAAAAATTAATAAACCTGTTTAAAATAAACACCAATTAAACAAATCAAACTGATAGATCAATTGATTCAGATCAATGAGCACTTGGCTCTGATACCACATGTGAATCCAAGGATTAACACAGGAATTATCAATTTGATTTTAACTAGTAATGATCGCGAAACTATCAATACTTGTTGTTTAATGGATTGTTTATAAATTGAAATCGATGAACAAAATAAAACAATTTGAAAACACAATGTAATAATGTAACACAAAGATGATTTTCAATTGTTTTTCATTCACAACGAACCAATTACAATTGATGTTGATGCTCTTGATGTTCTTATGATTGCTATATTGTTGTTGTTTTCTATTCTTGTTCTGATATTCTGTTCTTCTCTATTGTTTTTTTTATTGATATGGTTTCTATCAATATATACATCTATTTGAGTATCGATATCTCTCAATCTCTCTCTATTATGTTTCTATTTTCTTGCTAATATCTTGCTATTCTGTTTCTATATGTGTGCATCCTTGCCTTGTTTATCGGTAAAGGAGTTCACAATTTACATTAGAAATTGTAAATTACACAAAGAAAGTTATTGATATGACATGGAATATTTGCTTGACTTCAATATCTTCTGCCTTCATTGATTTGATGATGTTGCTTTGACATGTTGACTTGTTGACTTTTTGATCTTCCGAAGGAAGTTCTTCTTCCGCAGCAATTGGTCTTCCGCAGCAACACTTAGTCTTCAACATTTGTTCTTCAGTGGTTGTGCTTCCGCATGAGTTCTTGTACTTCTTCAGCAGTAAGCTCTCCTTTAGTAACTCTACTTGATCTTGGATTTGTTCAGCATTTGTTGTTCTACCATAGGAGATCTACGGAAGCACAGACTTTAGTTATGCTCCGGAGAACATCTACGGAAGAACACTTATTCATCCGCAGATTATTCTAACACTTGGCCAATTTTCCAAATTGATCAAGTCTGATGTTTTCTGCAATGACACATAAACCAACACACACAATAATATGGGTTAACATATAATTCATGCAGTACATTATGTTATCAAAAGAGAATTACAAGGAGTTATTACAAGAGTTGATTTATCATCTAAACTTATACAAAGGATCTAGACCTAATAGTTACACTATTTTGTTTAAACTATTTGTCAAATCCAAATTCTAATTGAAACCCTATTCAACCTCTAGTTTTTAAATCATAAGTATTCTAACTTAGGACACATATTCCTTAGGTTAAAACCGTGAGAAAACTTTGGTGTCTATTTACGTATTCTAGACTTCAAATCATTTACACCCTATTATTAATGTAAGTATTCATAGCCCATTTTCATGTTTTATTATTTGAGAAAATCATGTGATTCAATATTCAATCATTGATATTCATTGTTATTCCATTTTAAAATTCAATTCAAGACATTCTATGTTATTACTTGCAATTATGTGTTCATAGTTAGATAAATTTGATGATAACATAATCATTGATTCATGCAACCACGGTAACAATGATAGATCTAATGGTTTGACAAACTCACCCCATTTGTTTTGTCGTGTGCTGATTGAAACCGGGATCATTCATTCTATAAGGTTTCGTCTGTGGACCGAGTCAGTTTAGTCATTTGGTTTGATTATGTTGGTTTGTCTTTTATGTTACACTATTGTATTTCTAAGTTTTGACATTGCCATTTGAATTGAATTGTTTTCAATCATTTAATCAATTTATATATGTATTCAAACCCGTGTTTACTTACGGGTTAATTCATTAGCTGACTCGTTACTTTTTCACATTATTTCAGGAATCCTAATTAGTGGATTTCTTCATGTTCACTTAGAACTTGGACCTAGTTTAATAGATGGCTTTTGTTATATTTATTTGGATTATTGTTTGATTGTAATGGATTATTTGATTAGTATTATTAAATGAAAATAACACTTAATATTATTTCAACGCATTTACTATCATGTGCTATGAGCAATCAATTCACATTCGTCCACCCCGATGATTCCGCCGTCGGTCGGGATCTGACAGCTCAAATTTTCGCTCCACTTTGATGTTTTCACATGACTTAGATTTTGATTTCATAAGCCTCAAATCTTGATCTCTACATATTACTAAATTTAAGGGCTTAACGAGCAAGAGCTTCTTCTTTTGTGACCCTTAATGTATAAGACAACATAGCAATAACCTAACGAATGTGAATTACGATATTAAGAAAACCATTTGTATGAATTGCGGCACAAATGAACTTCAACCGATTGAACTAGGAATGAACTTCAACTTGATAGCAAGCCCCAAGGATTTCTTCTTTTGATTAAAGTGATCTTTCTATTCAAGTCACTTTGTGACTTTCTCTAATAACATTCCTTCTCTCAAAATGCAATGCTCTTGATGCAATGTGTTATGCTTAAGCTTTATGTTAATCGATACATATTGACCTTTGTTCGAGCATTAGTCGTGATTAATTTCTCCTTTTAGGTAATGTTCGTATTGAAGTTACTACAATCCTAGAAGGGATTGAAGAGCTTGAGATACTTGGTAAGACACTTCAGGGGCGGACCTACAGGAGGGTCCGGGGGTCTGTTGACCCTCCGGCCGGTGAAATTCATAGTCTATAGGAGCACTTTGCAAAAAACATTTCTTGTACTTGACCCCTTGATTATCTTTAGTAAAACATTAAAGTTAGAAGAGAAAAATAAAGATCTTCGAAGTCTTACGGCGAGTGAGCGGGGGTCAGACGACTGTCCGGTAAGCTGTTGGATTTGTGAAGAATTTGAAACAAAGAAGAAAGTAGAAGAAGAAATGATCTAAAAACGTTGAGTAGTTTATTATTATTGGGTTCAATACTTAAATAACCATTGTGGGTTTTTTGGCCCAATTGAATACATAAAATCTAATGTTTTAATTATTGTGTTTTCTTTTCTCAAGAAAGTTCTTCTGTGTGTTACTGTGTCTACAGCAGTCAAGAAGTCAAGCATTGTGTTGATATTGACAATTTATTTTGGATTTCGTTATCTGGACACCTTAACCTTTTAAATCATCACCCCGGTGATTTATACGCGTATGACTTTAATTTTTTTTTTAACACACTTGGGACGCATGAGACACCTATACGTCGCTTATAGGCCCATACGCGGCGTATAGGTTAAGGGCATTTATATTTTTTGTTATTTTTCTTTAAATAAACAAATAAATTTGCGTCGACTATATGTATGTTATGTTTGTAACTTGCTTAACCGAAAAATTTAAATCAAATATTTTTAACTAACCGATAAAACATATAAGACAAACATTAATATTAACTAAATAATCGAGATAGCACTACAAAAATTAACATAAAATAATATAAATAACAAAGTTTTTAAATACATAACAAAATAAAAGTTACAATGATAGTAATAATATAAAAACTACGGCGAGTCTGGGTACTGTCGAGGCGGTGGCAACTTTGGAGGATCAATACCAGAAGCACGTGCTCACGTAATCTCGAGCTGAACGTGCCAATCCATAAGATCCTCAACTCGATCAAGCCGACGACCCTTCTCTCGTAAACTCATAGCAACCACTTGCATAAATGTCTCCATACGTGCAGACAGCCTCACATCTGTGTAAATGTGTCGAGGAAACTATGGCTGAGGTGGCGGCTGATGTGCTGGCGGCTGGTCATGCAGCGGTTGGTCGTGCGGGAGATGCTCCTGCTGCTGCTGCAGATCATCAACGCCGACCTGCTAGACAGGTGCCGGTTGCCAGATCTCCCCAGGTCGAATAGAGAATCGTATTACTTAATAATCATTTCAACTAACTTGGGTTCCACGATACTAGTTAGTTATGATAAAAAAAAAATCTTAAAAATTATTCAAGTTAACCTTAATCGACTAGCATCGATGGAACCCGAGTCAGTTGAAACGATTCTTAAGTATCCAATTCAGATATATGTATATATGTATGTAAATACTTAGTGAAATAAGAATAAAATGTTTACCGAGTAATTATATACCAGAGAAAATGTTAAACCACATAACACTAATTTCTTGCAATAATATGTTTTTGAGAAGATTAAACGTTATGATTACTATCAATTACTGAAAGTATCAAACGTTACCTCTGGAGAAAACGAATAAGTTTTGAATATGAGCGCATTCGTTTGATATCCACTCCGTTTATATAGTAACAAAAGAAATCTTGCGTCGCGTCAAATAATTCGAAATCAAACGTTCGGTGTAAATAAAGCAGGCTATAAGCGTCGTATGAAGCTATACGAGGCGTATAAACATTACGACAACGACTGATGTGACATGAAATATCAGGCATTTATTGTGGATACCTATACGCCGCGTATGAACCCATACGTGACGTATAGGGGGTGTCGATTTATCTGGGTGGGTGTCTCTATATTAATATCATTATTTAATCTTTTGAGTATTACACAGTGATTTTCATATTTCAATTTTCATCATGAAGTAAGTTTTGTTTTCTTCTACAATTAATTATTATTTAATTAATACTGATAAATCGTGAATTGCATATTCACGAATGTTTTGTTTTTATTTTTTTATTTTAGTTAGCTTAATATTTATTATTTTATAATCAATGTTTAATGTTTTGTCATAATTTTTGTGTTGATTAATATGTAGGAATGCTTCTCTAGAAAAACATTTTAAAGAATCAAAATATTGGCAATATTGTTCGATTGATTGAAGATGTAAAATATGATATAAAGAAATATAGGGACGACGGGTGGAAGGAATTAATGAAAGAAGTTACTAACTTTTGTTCTCAAAATGAAATTTATATGCCTAATATGGAAGATGTCATTCCGGCCGAGTTAGAAGGACGATTGATGGTGAACCACAAGCATATCTCCATCGTTTTCGTGTAGATATCTTTAATCAGGTATTTACTTTATTTGTTTTAGTTAATAATGTTTTATTTATTACATTTTGTGTTAGAAAAAAATAACACTTTATTTACATGTTTTTAGGTTGTTGATCTTCTTCTTAATGAGATGAATGAACGTTTCACTATGTCAAACTTGGAGTTGCTTATGTGTATAGCATGTCTTGATCCTAGAGATTCATTTCAGAACTTTGATCGTGAGAGGTTATTACAGCTTGTTGAATTATATTCAGAAGATTTTAGTCGCTTTGATCTTGGACAACTTAAGATACAACTCAACAGATACATTATAAATATGACGAGTAATGAAGTTTTTTCAGGTCCTCGTGATATAGGAGAACTTGCAAAGAAAATGGTTGAGATGAAATATAACATTACATATGAACTGGTATATCGACTAATAGAGTTAGCTTTGTTCTTACCTGTTGCAACCGCTACCGTTGAAAGATCTTTTTCCGCAATGAAGTTTATCAAGTCTAATTTGCGCAACAAGATGGATGACATTTTTCTTTCTGACTCGGTGTTGTGTTATGCTGAGAAAGATTGCAGGTGTTGAAAATGAAGCAATTTTACAACGTTTTCAAGCTATGGGGCCTCGAAGATTACAACTACCAGCTAATAGAACTAGTAAAAAAAAGTGATTTGTGAATATTAATGATTGTAAGACATTTCTATTTTGACCCTAAGTTAAAATCTCTGGTGGCTTAGAACTGCAAATACCTATAATGTTTCTCTTTCATACAGGAACACATACACCTAGTGTAATGCTTTACTTTTAATTACTTATATATTTCCTTCTTTCTACAACTGTTACCAATGGTACAAGTAGCCTTATCACTTGCTATTTGGTTTATGTTGACTTCAAATCTGAGTAGGAGTGTTATGCACTTTCTCGAGTGAAGTAACCAGACTAGTGTTGATGCTTTAATCGCTTGACAACTGTTAAATTATGAAAACTGAACTAGAGATGAGTGAGTGCCTTAGTTCTCATGAACTTCAAGCATTTAGGCGTGTTGTTTATCTTGCACCTTTCCAGTGATCCATACATTTTGCTTCTTTTTAAAAGAGAACCTGGGCTCGGAAGCAAGCCAACAGTCACTTTCATACAAACTTGAGACCAACACCTCAAATTTATTGACTAAAATTTCAATGTTAAAGGCCTGTAATTGCAACCTTTACAAATGATTTTTATAGTCTTGAGACCTCTCTATCTCATGAATTTGATCTATAGATCACTAATTTACCTTTCATGATACCAATCTAAAAGACAAATTATAGTTGATATGCAATGTAGTCCTCTTTGATTAAGAAATCAATCTAATCTTTTCAAGCAAGAGAGCCTAAGGAAGCATAAAAGGCCACAAACTACTTGTTAGGTCATTCATAATAACCCTAGGGCATATCATCTTAGGAATGGATTGGCTGGTGGCAAACGAAGCGTAGATAGTCTGTAATAGGAAAGTTGTTCGGTTGCAAGCACTAGATGGAAGTTTGATTACGACATACAATGATAAAGAACGTTCGAAAGAGCAAAATCATCTCCATGTTGATAGCACAAAATCATATGGTTTTTAGTAGTAGGAAATACCTAGCATGTATTATTAATGTTAATGTGCGGTGAAACAATTAAAAGATGTATTAGCATGAGGTTAACTTTTGGGTGGGTTTCCTGATAATTTTTCGGGAGTCCACCAGATAGTGAAGTGGTGTTTCAAATAGACTTGGTGCTTGGAGCTAAGCAAGTAGCCCCTAAGACACTATATCGATTGACTCCATCGGAATTGAAAGAGTTGTTGATTCAAGTGCTGGAACTACTCAACAAAAGAACTGCCAAACTAAGCATCTCATTTTGGGGTGCTCTGTTATGTTCATGAAGAAGAAGGATGGGAGAATACGGGTATTCTAGTTACCTAGAGTTGAATTGGATGATAGTAAAGAATCTATACTCATTACCGAGAATCGACAACTTGTTCGATCAACAACAAGGAGCGAATTCTTTCTCAAAGATAGATTTGAGATCGGGTTATCATCAAGTGAAGGATGGAGAAAAGAATATATCAAAGATTGTGTTTCTTATGTGGTATGATCACTATGAGTGCTTAGTGATATCGTTTGGTTTGATCAATGCTCAGCTGCATTCATAAACTTTATAAATTGTGTATGCCGACAATGTTGGATTTACCATTGATAGTATTTGTAGACGATATTATGATTTTCTCAAAAGGTGAAAAAGATCATGAGTGTCATATGCTTAAAATGTAAAGGTAGGATAAAAAATCTCAAAGTGCTCATTTTGGTTGTCGGGATTCAGTTCCTAGGGCATGTTGTAAACGCCGATGGTATCGTAGTTGATCTGGCTAAGATAGAAATGGTTGTGAAGTGGAGTTCACCAAAAGACAGCCATCGTAATTCGTAGTTTTTTAGGCTTGGAGCTATATTATCAAAGGTTCATTAAAGACTTCGCATGGATTGCATTTTCAATGATGAAGCGGACTAAAAGGACACAAAATTCAAATAGCGCTCGTAACATGAAAGATAAGTTTGAGGAGATGAAGATAAGTTTGACCTAGACTCTGATATTATCCTTATCGAGTGAGACAGAGGATTTGCTAGTTTACTCTGGTGCACCATATTAGAATATAAGTTGTGTATTGATACCCCCATTGATTTGAAAGGTAGGGTATCTCAAACACACATACATAAGGTGAGTCCCTGACCCTTCCCTACTTCTTAAGTTGTTTTGAGGTTGTACACTAGCTTATATTGATTTATATTACTTTTATGTGTGCTATAAGTTAAATTGTATATCGAGTAATCGAATTTGCCTTTGTCATATTGCTTGCCATATTAATAGCTAGTATTAGTCACCATGTAAATCATTAAGGGGCATTGAAACCTCAAACATATATGTGTTTGGGGGCCTCACCCTTGAGTCCATACATTGAAGGTCGAGTAATTGATCTTAAGATCATGGTCCTAATTGTGCTTAAAGATCCGGTTGGTTTGTTGTGCCTTTAACCTACCTTATCATGTACATCGATACTCAGGTTGGTATATATATTGACGTATGCACAAAAAATTTTTGTTGTTAGACTATGTTGTGAGATTTGATTTATTAACATGCTATTTTACATGCTCACTATCTAAATCAGAAATTAAATCGGTAGTCACCGGCCATGACTCACCGACAATATAATTGCTGACGACTTAGAGATCGATACAAGAAATTGTGTTGCTGGGTACGAGACTAGTAAATATGTGGAGACATATAATAACCTTAGATCAAAAGATGAAAGCTGAATTTGGAGTCTAATTGCGTTTCGAATCTCGAGTACTGTTTTGACACAAAGTGAAATTTGGGTTAAACTCGATTTTAAACCCTAATTTGAATTCAAATGTTGGGACCTAGACGATAGACTTATCCAACATTTGAAAGTTGAAAGAGATTGTAATATTTTTATAAGCCTTATATGCCATTTGTAATTCAGCTAATTATACTAGTTTGATAAATATTTTTAAATAACCCCAAATTCATAGTTTTTTAACACTAATTTTGCTAAAAAGGTCCTTTTATATTACCGAGTTTTAAGAAGATCAATTATGTCTTTCACTTTTCCTTTGTGTCATCTAGGCCCTTTTAGTTTTGATATTTTTAGCTATCAAATTTTTGTCTCGTTTATATTCTTAGTTGTTAAGACATTTCAACCCCACGTTTGCTCAAATGAAGAAAAATAATAATTTATTATGATTTGGCCTACTTAAGATATAGAATAATCTTAAATTTTAACATGTTGGTCTTTCTTGGTTCTTTATCTGTAATTTCTATATATTTTGTAAATCATGATAACTTGTATATCTCTAATCATACCGTGAACATTATCAAATTAAAATTTTTCCTTGGTACTCATGAGTATTCAATCCGGTAATTTTGAGATAGTTAAGAACGAGTATGGAATTGGATAAAAATTTTCATACAAAAAGCTGACCAAATCATTTGTTATTTATATGGATTGAATGAATACAACATTTCAATCAAATGTCACAACTCTTCACGAAAAAGTTAGTTCTTTGGCAGTTAAACTAATTAGGAGCTACTTTGGCAGTTGTTATAGAAATTCATACCTTAGTAGTATTGGGGTTACTATCGCTCCTTTGTTTGTTTATGCTACTCTAGTTTTTACTGACCAACCTTTTGCCTTCGAGGTACCAAAGTCGCTACCGAGATACCAAAGTTGTTACCAACCTTCATTTTTACTACCAATATTTAGTTATTACATAAGATTATTTTTAAGCAATGTTTTTAGCAATTTGTGATTTTAACACATAACTAAACATGGAAAATGAAGTTTTTCTTAGAAGAACCGGAAGCTTGACCAGCCAGGCATGCTGCTCCTTAGACCCCTCTAGTGCTGCCCTAACACACTAAGGTGCCGCCTTGGACTTTGTATTCCCCATTTGGTTTAAGGGACTTCTCACTAAAAGGATCATTAAGTACCTAACTGCATGAAACCATAACAACATCAAACATGTGTGGATACACACTTTTTAACTTATTTGATGTTTTATTACAGATTCTCTTTTGGTCAGCAAGTTAATCCTAGTTAACCAAAATACTTAGGTGACACTAAAATCTCCAGCTTTTTCAAGTCTTTTCTATAAATTTAATAAAGACAACCATGAAAAATAATATACGGTTGGTTTCGATAGTGTTTATTAGCTAACTATTAAATAAGCTTGTGTGATGCGGCACCTTTGCGTACTTCGTTAATAACATAATAATAAGTCATGGCGTTCGTGCATTGCGTGGATGACATTAACATGGTTAAGGACATAAAAGAAGTATATGAAGTTTTTATGGCTCGGTTCTAGAGATCGAGTCCATTCAACTCTACTCTATATCACTTAATCAAAGAAAGGGACCACTCCACTCCTCTCCCACATTTTACGATGTGTAACAAAAACCTTAAGCGCACCGATAATACTTAAAAGTTTACATAAAAAACAAACTTGCTTTAAAAGATAATTCCAAAACGTAAGTAAAAAATCCTCAACTGCATCTCAAAGCATTATATAAGAAAACGTATCAGAGAAAATAATCATGGTGGGAGTCTTAAACTATGATTTCTTAAATCAAAATGCAAGGTTTATCAAGTTTAGAGAAGTGAAGGAATTAATGATCTCACAACTATATGAAAGTAATAAATTTATTTTTTAAGGGTCTTAAAGTGGTAGGTTTTATAAATGGAAGATGTAGTTTTATAAATACTAGAAGTTGAAAGGTGTATTTTGTAAATATTGAGAGTTGAAAAAAAATGTTAGTTACTTAGGTTTAACTAGTAAACACAAGTGTGTTATGACATCTCGATCTTAAATGAAATTTCTATAAAAGTATAGATAAAAATAAGTCATCGTGAAATAAAAGATTAATTTAAAAAATAACTATAATAATTTGGAAATTAAAAAGTTCAAAAAATATTAAAAGTTTTACAATTAAAAAAATAGTTGGCATATTAAAAAGGAAATTAGAATTGGAAAAGCTGAGAAAATAAAATGAAAAAAAAAACTTAAAAAGTTATATTAATAAAAACTAAGAAACTAAAAATAAGATAAAAGAAAAAAAGAAGAGGGAAAGCAGTGCAAAAAAGAGGGAACAAAACTGACAGAAAAAAAAGGGAAAGCTCTCTGTTCCTGGGCAGGTGTGATTAAAACCGAATATATTGGTTGGAAGAAATCACACCTAGCTACATCCGGAGCACTAATTCATATTTGTTTCAAAACTCAGGCGGCTAATATATTAATAAAAACACTGGCGAGGAGGTGATCGGTGGCCTATGATTGGCCACTAACATTGATTTTGAAGTTATATATTGTATGACTAGACTAAAGACCCGTGTAATACACGAGTTCAATCATTAACAATTGTTTTTGATTAAAAAGTTCGTAAATCATAATAATATTATTAATTCTTTGTATATTGATTTTTATGTTTAATTTTTTAAATCATCTATATTTAATATTAGTAGCTTTTCTTTATCAATACTTATAAGTCTAAATAATGTATAATATGAAATGAAATAAACTTATAAAAAAGAACATTAGGTAATAAATAAATTTATTAAACATGAGAACATCCATTAATATTCGAAAACTTCTTTGTATACAAAATTTGATGTTCTTTTTGTAATTTTACCATGATTGTCTCATATTAATAATTTTAATTTATGTCTCCTTGTAACTTGAGCTACTGTAATATAGAGCTTGAATTGATGTCAGGGACCAAACATGCAATGATTATACAAAAGTTTGGACTATCTTTGTAATTTTTAAGTTTGGGGACCAAACATGCAATTTGATTAAACCACATGGACCATATATGTAATTTTCTCTTTTTGTTGATCAAAAACATAAATCAGTTTCATACTTACATAAACTAAAACTAAATCAAAGTTTCATGCTTTCATAAACAAAAACGTAAATAAGTCAAATTGATGTAAAAAACCAAAATACTAAAGTTTATCTTGAAATCAAAATCAAAATCAAAATCCTTGAATCGTGCGGACCATTTCTACTGTTGCAATCGAGATTTGTATATATGAGCATTGAATTTAGACTTTGCAGAAGAGCTGTTATGATTTAAAACTTAAGGTGTGAATGATATTAAATAGATCAATAAAGGCATAAAAGAATCGGTGAGTTGAACTTGAAACATAACGTGATTTGGGGTAAAACTATCAAAAATGCCCTTTATAATGAGTTAAAAATAGTTTTTCTTAGAGTAAATTACAAATATCGTCCTTTAAGTATAATTAAAATTATGGATTTTGTCCTTAAAATTTGATAATTACATCGAGTGTCCTTTATTTGAAAATTTATTATGTTTTTTGTCCTTTATACTAACTGAAGTTAACTTTTTCTATTAAATTTTTATTAAATGATATTTTTGCCCTTGTTCTTTAAAGGACGAAATATGTAATTTATACTTTTCTTCTTTCTCTTTTTTAATTCTTATCTTTTTTATACAAACTTATTTTAAATATTATTGATAATTAATTTTTATATTTTATAAAATAAAATTTTATTTACAGAACTTTTATTTATTATAATGTTCAATTTAGTTATTTACTTTTTAGTAAAATCTATAAAATTTAGAGAACTTAGAATTTTTTTAAACTAAAAACAAAAACTAACTAAAAAATTACATTAAACATTAAATCAAACATAACTAGGGCTGCAAACGATCCAAACGAACACGAACAAGGCATTGTTCGTGTTCGTTCATTAAGAAATAAACATGTTAATGAACTGTTCACGAACACTTACCGAACGCAATCGAACATAAACAAAATCAAACGAAAACAAATAAATGTTCATGAACATGGCGAACATAAAAAAGTTCATGGACACAAACGAATACAAATGATCACATATTTATTTTAGAAATAAAATCAGCATATTCATCACAAAATTTACAAAATTTAAATAAACATGTAACATAAATATCCAAAAACACTTGACATACTTGTCATAAAAATAACTAACACAAAAATTAAGACCATAATCGAACATATTAACGAACATAAACAAACACATTATCTAACGTTCACGAACGGACATTAACGAACATAAACGAACACATTATCGAACGTTCACGAACATAAACGAACGAACACGGCTTGTGTTCGTGTTCGTTCGTTTAACTAAACGAACGAAAATTTCTTGTTCGTGTTCGTTCATTTACTAAACGAACTTCCCGCCGAACAGTTCACGAACTGTTCGCTGAACGTTCAGTTCGTTTGCAGCCCTAAACATAACTAATTCCAACATTATTCATTTATGTCTATAAAAACAGAGCTACCACATTTTGGTGGACATCATAATGTCAAGAAGCTTCTAAGTGTTCTCCATGTTGTTTCTTGAATCATAGTATGATTTATGACATATTTCACGTAATAATAATTAACTATGTGTATATAATGATTATTTTTTTAGACATGGTATGTTTTTTTTGGGTTATTGTATGTTTCATGAGATGTTACGATGATAATTTTGGATAAGTTTGATAGTGTGGTGTTAACTAAATTTTTAATAAGTTTAAGTTGTTAAAGTTTTAATTTAATAAGTTACATAACAGTTATAAAGAACAAAGTAATTTAAAACCAGATCATTTAAATTTTATTTTTTGATTTTGTGGTTTCAGTTTAAAGTTGATAGCATAATATTCTAAAATTCAATTGGTTTACCTTTGAACTAAAACTTCAAAATCAAAAAAAAAAAAATAAAAGATATAATTTTAAATAACTTCGTTCCTTACAAAAAAATAATTATGTGACTTATTTAATGAAAGCTTTAAAGAAGTAAATTACTAAACCAAACAAATAAAAAGATTATAATAAACTAAAGTTATATAAACAACTTTATATTTTATAAAAAAATAAAATTAATCAATCAATAATATTTAAAATAAGTTTGTATAGTTTGTATAAAAATGGTGAGAATTGAAAAGGAGAAAGAAGAAAAATATAAATTACATATTTCGTCCTTTAAAGATTAAGGGTAAAAATATCAGTTAATAAAAACTTAACAGAAAAAGTTAACTTCAGTTAGTGTAAAGGACATAAAACGTAACAAATTTTCAAATAAAGGACGCTCAATGTAATATCAAAGTTTAAGGACAAGATCCGTAATTTTGATAAAACTTAAAGGACAATATTTGTAATTTACTCTTTTTCTTATTACATCTTTTAAGCTACTTAAAAACATTTTTAAAAAATACATATTTTTAAAAACAATTAAAAAAACAAATGTGCCTACTTTTGTGTGAAATTGAAACAAAATTATAGTGAAAGAAAATTCAAGTTTTCTATATGAAAAGACGATTTAAAATTAAGTTTGAGTGAATTAAAAAAACCAAAATAAGTTTTAGAAAAATTTTTGTTTTTAGTTACGACATATAAATCAAATGGTTTTATAAGTTTATTAACCTTTGCACTCGACTCATTTAATAATATTATTTTAATATAAAATAAATTTAACCAATACTATTATGGTGAGAAAAAAACACTTCCTTAAACACTTATTTTAGTAAATAAATTTTCTACATACACTATTTAAGGAAAAAACTTCTTTTGTAATTATAATAATAGCTGATTTTGTTCAAATGAATTATGACTAATAATAAGGATAGATACATTTTTAGGTGGAAAATCAAAAGAATGAAGATATAAGAAAATGACTCGTGGCACTAAAGATGTTGTTTTATTAATAAGTATAGATTTGGTTAACATGTATGGGATGGGTGTAATTAATAAGTTTGTATTAAACACTACAGCTAGTATAAGTTAATCACTACTAAGAAAGAAAAAAAGTTATTAGTTTTAAACTAGAGTGGTTAACAATTTGTTGTAAAATTATAGCGAAATTTTATCATATAACACATCATTATATATTCAATAACCGAGAAACTAAAAGATGACAAAAAATTATCTGGACATTATCACTACGTATCCTGATAAGTACATAATCTAGTTAAATATATCCCTATAATATATCATATCTCCTGAATTTACAATCTCCCACATTTCAAACTTACCTACACAGTCATTTTCCTTAATTTCTTTAATCATTTTCCACCTATTCATCAATGGGGAGATCAAGTTGTTGTGGGTAATGGGTTTTCATGATGATGATCCTGCTGCTACAGCCTAAATCATACGTCAAAGACTGTGTCAGATTCAATAAAACACCAAACAATGTTCAGTCATTAAGAAGATCACTTTCTAATGTGGCGGAGAGACATTTGTCAAGGTTCCTCTCTAAACTCAAGTTTCTGAAATCACAATGAATCGTGATTATGGAAATAGATTAAGTTCTAATATGGAAAATGATAAACAAGTATAGTGGTAATGAAGATGGTGATGATAATATGGAAACACATTTTGATATGACCAGTGTCGACACAAACAAAGTGGTGCCATGAAGATAAAGGATTTTATAAGGAGTATAGGTGGGTTGGATGTTGAGTTGGTAACTCAGAAGACGCTTACAAAATCAGATTGCGACAAAAACCAAGGTAAGATGTTGATATTAATGTTGCAAGTAAAGAATTATGGTTTCTTGAACATAGATGAGATGTCCCAACTCAGGATGAGAGAGTCTATAAGTGTGGAGGTGTTTGATCCATAAAGGTTTATTAAATCTTGCGCAATGGAAGTTGAAAAACAAAAACTATGTGCTCAAAACAAATCGGAAGAAACTCATACACACAAATGGGTTGAAAGAGTCTTGTCATTTTGGGTTGATAAGAAACTTTGTTTCACAATTATACATGTTTGAAGGCACGCACAAGTCTTTTGCAGTGATTAGAAAACCACGTACTGTATTGATAGTTTTGAACATACATTGATCACCTATAAGATATGTATCATGATTCGGAAGTTCACTTTGATATTGGTTTCAGTATTCCTTCTCCAATTAGTATTTACGCATATAATTGATTTGTTATCTCATGCTCTGCCATTTGCTTATTTTGTATGTGAACATAATGCTCGAACTTGTGTTTTAGTGGGGACAATTTTGACTAGATTACATGAAATTAAGTCAATATGAATTGCACTTCTAGTCGCTAATTAAAACCGTCCCCTCTCACATTGACCGAGACACTCTTTAATTCTATTAGTAACTTGTCCATCATAAGACTCAAACTCTCAATCTTTTGAAAAACATTTTCTACACACCTTGGTATCCCTAGACACTCTTTAATTCTATTAATAACTTGTCCATCATAAAACTTATACTCTCAATCTTTTGAAAGACATCTTTTCTACATACCTAGGTATCCTTAATGTCACGAAGTGATTTCTTCAACTCTCGGGCGACACTTAGACTTGCTCTAAGTTAAGCTTTTGTGACCCAAATATAATAACGATTCAAGTTAAGATGCGAAAGTGTTTGCAAGCTTGTAATACAAATGTCATTGTATTGCTTACATGGTATTACAAGTATGCTTTACAAGTGTTTATACAAGATTTGTATGTGTTTATAGGTGATTACAAATGAGCCCCCATATCACATATTTAAACTAGTGATGCTTGATCTAGATTCTTCTTATCTAGATTAATCTGACTACAAAATATCTCTAAGGTAATATTTAGATATTTCTATGAAGAATATCAAGCCTTTTCAAGGCTTTTTTAGAGAGTTCTGAGCAGCTATCTTGCTTCTTGGCCCTTCTTTAACATGTAAGGGCTACTCTAGAATGCTCTAATCATTCCAACATGGTATGGGAATATGTAGGCTGTTCCGGAGACTTTTGGGCAGCCCTAAACGCTTCGATGCATGTCCGGAAACTTTCGTAATTTGCCATACGCGACTTGATTTAGGCGGGTCATGACACTAGACACTTTTTAATTCTATTAATAATTGTCCATCATAAAACTTAAACTCTTAATCTTATGAAAAACATTTTTTTTACACACTTTGGTATAGATATGCCTCGATTGTCTTTTGGTTTATTCCACCAATCTTCTCCCTCTTTTTAGTTGAATTTACTTATTTCAATATTAAGTTCCAAATATATATGGTAATAAAATGAGTTGTGAACAATACGACGCGTCAATCAAGTGCTTCCATGTGCCAAAATAAAACTTGCCATAAAGCGTGACCCGACCTTTATTTACTTGTTAAATAAAAAACATGTCATTTAAATGTAAAAGTTAAGGTATTTTCTCATTCACTTAGGATCGTTAAAATCAAATGTATGAAATCAACATTACAAAAAACCAACCCCATTTTTAGTTTTATTTAGTAGAAGATAGCACAACAAGAATTACTGGACCAGAATCCAAAACCTTGAAAGCATATTTCTCGTTTGTACCTTGCATCATTTTATAGTAAGGCTATGTGGTATGGTGAGTCATAATATCAATTTAACTCACTGCCACGTCGATATCACATAGGATGGCGAAACTCACTCACTCACTCGGTCATTTAAGAGCGAAAAATGGTGAGTGACATTTCACCCATCATTTATTTTTAAATTTGTAATAAAGTCAGTAAATTAAATTTGCGTAAGTGGAGCAAACATAATTTCAATCTCATGAACTGTTTGATAATAAACTCTCACTAGGCCATCACTTACTCACAAGAGTGGCATTAATGTGCGAGTGAAGTGCCACCTTATCTAGTACGTTTTTTTTAACGGTAAATGTTCGACTCTGTTTCGAAGGATAGATGTTATCTTAATCGGTTTCATCTATCTGTTTTAAACTCTCACTAGGCCATCACTTACTCACAAGAGTGGCATTAATGTGCGAGTGAAGTGCCACCTTACCTAGTACGTTTTTTTTAACGGTAAATGTGCGACTCTGTTTCGGAGGATAGATGTTATCTTAATCGGTTTTATCTATCTGTTTTCTAGCCGGGCCCACCTATAAATGCATCACACTACAATGCATTGTCTAATCCTCTACTCGTAATTTCTAAACCTACAATTAGTTCTTACACCTTTCTTTGCAATGTGGTCCTTCAAATTTACAACTAATTACCTTTTTCTTATTCATTTGATTATACCTTTATAACAAAGCTCTTCTACTATTCTCCATAGCCTTTTCATATATAGAGTACGACAACTTAGAAAACAACCATACGACAACTTCACACATTAACAAGTGATCAAGGTGATGGGTTAACACGCCTCACAAACTATCAACATATCTGGAGTGAACAAACGGATGCTTTACGAATGAAGGAACAGATGAATGTTTTAGGAATGAAGGAACAAGTGAATATTTTATGAGAGAAACAACGAACAAATGTTATATGAATGAATAAACAAATGTTTTATGAACGACTGAACGAAGGGATGTTTTACGAACAAATCAACAAATGTTCTACAAACAAATGAATGGACTAAAATTTTGTAAATGAACAAATGAATGTTTCCTAATTAAATGGAAGAATGAATGTTTTCCAAAGGAATGTGAGTATGCTTGGCTAGAAACATCTCTCATGGCCTGGCTATCTCGGTCATCATCGTGTTAATCATCATACTCGGTGAACTTGTTACTGTTCCTCACATAAACATACATTATTTGATGATGTCCTCTAGCATATGCATGTAATTGTTGCAATATTTCAAGTGTTTAACTTATTTAATAATTTTATGTGAGCTCTTTCCCGAGCCTCGTTTAACCTTAGTTTAGATAGAAACCAAGATACTACCATCAAATAATTCGAAAACACGTTCCTACACCACCTTAATTCCTATTTCACATTATTATTGTGAATGTCAATGTCACACGAATCTATGAAACACAACACATTACATTTTTATCTTTATCAGTTCCAGCGAAGATTGGTGATTCTACGACAAACCACGATACTCATTATTACACAGTACTATTAAATGAAAAAAATATCATTAACCCGTGATATAATATATTTTATGAAAATGTATACAAGTATGTATACATGCTTATGATTTAACTTATGCAATGGTTATTTTTACATAACACGTGCAAACAATTAAAAACAAACACTTCTATGCATACATGTTATGAACATATAACTATTAGCTACCCAAAATCCGTATACTGATATACACACATGACACATGCATGCATGTCATCCTTTTCTTTTCAAAGTTAAATAATGAAGCAATGGTGGGATATAGAACTTGAAAACTTAAAAAAATATAATAGGAGTTTTTATAAATATATATGGAATAATGTGTAAATTTTGTTGTAATTTGAAGAAACCCCATAAAGACAAAAACCGTTATTTAGTAAAAAATGGTACTATTAGATTGTTCGCGACCCATTGACAATTCCGAAGGAATAATATGTATACGTATATCCAAACAAGATTTACCAAGTTATTTTTAAACGTAACATTCTATCACAAATACCTATGTGACACTAAAATCAGCAGCATTTTCACGTCTTTTTTCGAAATTTAACAAAGATAACCTTGTTACATTAAATGTGGTTTGTTTCATTAATGTTTGTAATTAACCTAACTAGTAAATAAGCTAAAGCGGAGCATTTGGGTGTTACATGGATGGCGTTAACATTGTTTAGTATGCAAAGGAACGTATGAAGTTCTGACTGGTTCGGTTCTAGAAATTGACTCCAATAAACTCTACATCATTCAATCAAAGAATGGGACAACTCCACTCCTCTCCCGGCGGCAAGCAAAAAAGACCTTTATGTGAACCAACATGTTACAACAAGTGCACGGATGATACTAAAAGTTTACTTACAACAAACTTGTTTAAAAGGGGGGGGGGGGGGGGGGGGGGGGGGGGGGGGGGGGGGGGGGGGGGGGGGGGAACAGCACCACAAGGGTCAGGTGGGTTTCGAATTGTGTATATATATAAATGGTTGGAAAGAAAACACACCTACTAGTAGACTAGCAATCCATATTTGTACACTGGTGAGGTGATTGGTGGCTTATGATTGGCTACCGACGTTACTTTTTAAGTTAAACTATTATCAGGTTAACATGTACGAGATGATTGTAATTAATAAGTTTGTTTTAAATATTATATCTAGTAAAAATTAATAACTACTAAGAAAGGAAAAAAAAGTTGTAAGCAATTGATTTTTAAACTAGAGAGGTTAGCATTTTGCTTGTGAAATTAAAGGGGAATTTTATTTTCTCACATATCATTATCAATTCAATAAGCGAGAAAGTATATAATTTGTACATGATAACTACGTATCTTGATAAGTATTTAATTACGCAGAGATGGAATTATCACGCAAAGGTGAAATTATTACTCAAGAAGATATTTTTACGTGATAATTATATCTCTGCGTAATAATACCACGAGAATGTAATTTGCCTTGCCTAATTATTACTTGTTCTTGCGTGATTGTTACTTGTTCTTGCGTAACAATTCCACCTCAAACTTCGTGCATTCGCACGAACAAAACACTTTGTATAGTAAAATTCCCCTATATATATATATAGGCTAGGTACTATACAAAGTTTAATATTTGTGCGAAGCGTACGAAGTCACTAGAGCGTGACATGTGTTTTTTGGCGAATGGGTAGTTTCGTCCGCGCTACAATTACGCATAAAAGGTACATAATTACGCAAGTTATATTCATAATTACGCAAGTTATATTCATAATTACGCAAGTTATATCTATTATTACGCAAGTTATATTTATTACTACGCAAAGAAAAATTACTTATGTTATATAAATTAATCACGCAAGTTATATTTATAATTACGTAAGTTATATGATAATTACGCAAGTTATGTTCATAATTACGCAGTGAATAATCATGCAAGTTATACGCACATCACATAGATGTTTTTTCTAAAAAGTGTTGATTTGTTTTAAAAAAAAGTATAGCAATACTATACTCAAATTAAAGAGAATAAAATACTCAATTTTATGATGTAATTTTTTAAATAAAAAAAACCTCATATTAAAGTTATATACGTTTAAAAAAACCAGGAGAGTTTAAGAAAAGTCAACAATTGTAGGCTATTTCTGATTTTACCCCTCCAGCCATCATTCCATGCGTGATTATTGCATCTTTAATCTGAACCGTTCATCTTTTAAATCAATGACTGAAATTACTTAATCCGTATACTTCTCACGGTTTTTCAACTTTGTACCTTAAACTTTGTCTCTCTCTCTCTCTGGACATTTAGACATTTAATTCCTTTGAAAAAAAAATTATAATACCAAATTTGTTCTTTAAACATTATGTACAAATAGTCTAAGCATATTAAGCATTTATTGATTAGTTTAATCAATTTTATTAATATTGTCGACTTTAGATTTAATTAATATTGAGTACAATGAATTTATAAATTATTATATAAGTATTATTTATATGATTATTATTTAAATTTATATAAATTATTTTTCATAGCATTTATAACAATATAATGTTTTAAATATAAAAATATTAAAAAAAGCATCCAAACATGAATAAACATTAAAGATGTACATGAACCAAAGAACATAAGACAATAGATGCACACACAGTAATACACATGTATTCCCACTAGTATGTGTGTATATATAGACATATCGAGAGAAGTGTTAAAATTTCAAAGCAATAGAAATTAAAAAAAAATTAAACTAAATCTAAGCTCTTAATTGATTAAAATCTATGGTTCTTGTTTTTTTAATAAAAAAGTATAGATTTATACTTGGGTGAGACCATTTTCAATATTATATAGAACCATGGATCTTAACCAACCAATGGTTTAGATTTAGTTCAATAGTTTTCTCAATTTTTGTTAGTTTGCACTTAACTCCTCCTTATATATACATACATGCTAGTAGGAAACCCATGCGATATGACGTGTGTAAACTTAACTAACTATCAGCCAAGACCATTCCACATTTAATCCAGATATAACTAAATTGCTTCAAGAGCATACTACAACTCTTTCTGCTTAACGAACATGGATAGCAATTGGTCATAGAGGCGAACCACCACTAACTTGGTCATCCAAAACTTTAAACAATTAGATAATGTTTAAAGTTTTTTGGGAATATACTTATCATTTGGAACAAACGGAATTCGAATTATATATGCACCACTATTATCGCCCATTTCACCAATTTATGTTGTATTTTATTGACGACAGAGCAAACGAATAACGGTCAAACAAATTAGCATATAAAGAAATGAATAAAATGGTTTAAAAGTCTACATGACTTGCCATCAACTACTCAAATACTCAGAAGCACCGAAGCACCGCCTAGCATGCAATACCCGTTTCGGGTACTTGTTCGAAGCAGAAACGCCTAGGAAACGTTTCTTGGGTGCTTTGGTTTCGTGGGGTGCTACAAGGGGACGTTTCGAGGGAGTTTCGATTGCGTTTCCTATTTAATTTAAAACTCGATAGCCTTTGAAATTGCAAATCCCATCGATCATATGAAACAACAACTACTGGCTCCTCCATCCCTACTGTTATTTCCTACTGTCTCTCCTCCTCATCCCTTTATTCAAGCACCACACACCTATCAATCTAACCAAAACCATCATCGATATTGTCGTTCCCCGTACCCGTACCGTCCCCATACCCACCTCCCGTACCTGTTCCGGTGCTGCATAGCTCAAATATGCTATCTTCATTTCAGTTACTCGTGATCACATGCTCCTGTCAAGAGACCTGATTGCATTTGATGAAGATTTGTTTCAGCTATAATACTCTAAGTCTTCAGCTATGGTAAATCTTGCTAATTCTTAAAACCAGAAAGATATGTCAAATATTATAACAATTCGGATTATATTACGATTCATACAATAATATGTAATCATATTTAAAAAACTCTACCTTATTTACACAATTTACCCATGTGACCGGTATAATCCAGTATAATCATATTTAGGTCGTCAATATATATAGCTATGATATGATATCTTGATATTGTAATTTTTATAAAGACACACGGACAAATAAGATTATTTGTATAGCCTTTACTCATCAAATAATCACTCAAATGATTATATCACATTCTTTCGGATTGTTTCAACCTGTATAAGAAACTCTGTGATTTGATTGAATACATTTTCCTTAGGTTTTGAACATAATGCTTCGAGTATTTCAAACCCTTTAGGAATTCTCATATAAATGTCACTATCATGTCATCCATACACGTAAGTTGTAACGACATCCATAAATCGCATATCTAAATTTTTAGATACTACTGAGCTGATTAAATATCCAAAGGTAGCAATATGTTTCCTCATTGTCAATTACCTACCTTTGAGAAAAACCTAGAGCTACTAGCTAGCTTTATATCTTATACTTCATTTTTCTCATTTTGTTTCCGCACAAAAACTCATTTGTACCCAATAGGTTTTACATCCGTAAGTGTTATAACAATGGGTCCAAAAACCTTTCATTTGTTATGAGAATTTAGTTCAGCTTCCATAGCATCTTTCCATTTATCCCGGTTATGTTGATTTTGACAATCATTGATAGATTTTGGTTTAGGAACATCATCTCCACTTATAATATCACTCGCTATAGAATAAAAGAAGCTCTCATCAATATTTTTCATTTCATATCGGTTCCAAAATGTATGTATATGATCATAGTTAATCGACATCTCTTTGTTGACTTCTTTCTAAGGGAAAGTTATATACTCTTTAAGGTCAATTTCCTTTTTTGGTATTCTTCTTTTTCTAGGATTTTTATCCTTTGATCCAACTGGTTTTTCAAGTTTCAAACGTTTCTGATATTCATCAGTCATATTTTTATCTATTTCCTTATTTGAAATTTCAACTCAAGCTGAGCATCAGCAACTAGTACATAAGATTTAGTTACTTCTTTTGTATCGGTAAATAAATCGGGTAATTGATTTGTAATTTCTTGCAGATGTATTATCTTTTAAACCTCTGTCTTACATTATTTTATACTACGATCAAAATTTAACTATAGAGACTCACACCATGAGACATCATCTTGCTTTTTTTCTTTTCTTCCCCTAATGCCGAGAAAATTACCTCATTAAAGTGGCAATCAACTAAACATATTGTAAAGACATTACCTGTTAAAGGTTCAAGATATCTTATGATGGAAGTTGCTTCATATCTAACATATATTCCCAACCTTATTTGAGGACCCATTTTTTGCATTGTGGTGGTTCAATAGAAACATACACCGCACATCCAAAAACTCTAAGGTGGGAAATGTTTGGCCCATGGCTAGAAACAAATTGTAAAGGAGAGTACTTATGATTTGCACTTAGTCTCATATGAATTAATGATCTAGTATATAAGATTGCATGACCCCAAATAAACGCATGAAGTCTTGTTCTCATAATTAATGGTCTAGCTATTAATTGCAGACGTTCGATTAACGACTCAACTAAATCATTTTATGTATGTACATGAGCAAGAGGGTGGTCAACAACAATTCCTACAGACATGCAATAATCATTAAAAGCATTTGATGTATATTCACCTGCGTTATCAAATCTCACTCTTTTAACGGTATAATTAGAGAAATGAGCTTGTAACTTAATAATTTGAACAAGAAATTTAGCAAATGCTATATTACATGTTGATAATAAAAAGACATGAGACCATTTGCTTGATGCATCTATTAGAATCATAAAGTATTTAAATAGTCCACATGGTGGATGGATTGGTCCACATATATCACCTTGAATTCTTTCAAGCAACATAGGTAATTCATTTTCAAATTTTAGTGGTGAAGGTCTAGTAATTAGCTTTCAAAGAAAGCAAGATGTATACAGAGTTATTTTATTTGATTGTGGAATCTTTTAATCTTTCAATGGATGTCCATTTATACTTTTAGTTATTCTTTTCGTCATTATAGATCCCAGATGGCCAAATCTATCATGCCATAACTTGAATATCTCAAGGTCACAAAAGTTTTCTTTAACTGCCATATGTGCTCGTGGCACATTAATATGTGTGTAATGCAAACCAGCATGGAGCATTGACAGTATTTCTAATTTGTGACTTTTGCTCATGATATGTAAATATTTTTCATTTTCAATGGTCATTAAATGAGAATTATATCCATTATGATATATATTTTTGAAACTTAATAAATCTCTCGTTGATCTTAGGGAAAATAAGACATTTTCTATCAAAAGTTTTGTACCATTTGATAATACTAATTTAGCTATTTCAACTCTTTCTATCACGTCTGTAGGACCTGATATTGTATTAATGGTTCCTTTTGTTGGTTTTATTTTATAAAAGTATTTCTTGGATCTTAGTATAGTGTGTGCAACTCCACTATTTACTATACATATATCTCTTTCATTTGTTTGGTCTTGTGCTCTAATGAAATTTATTTTTTTAATCTTCAAATATGAGGGAAAATAATAAGTGTATAATGAAATTATTATGAATTTTTATAACAAAAAGTTCATTCATTTAGTGAATACAATACATGAAATATAAACTAATCAAACATATTAAAGATAGTAAAAAAAGAGAAATACATAATTGTTGCATACAATTATTATGATCTAACAACATATCTTTCAGAGTTCCAAGTCACCAATAAAATATGAGGTATTTAACTCAATGTTAATGTCATCAAAGTTATCTACATAGTTTACTTTTTTTCTCTTTCCTTTTAAAAGATGCTTGGTATAGTTCACATAAATATAAAGCATTACGACAAGCCTGTGACTAGTGGTTTGTACTTCCATATCTAAAACATGAGTTGTCATAATTTTAGAAAATACCAACTTCATTTTTAAATTTGTTTTGGTAGTTAAAATAGATAGTTCGTTGTCCACGACCACAAGAATTACCTCAGTCATTATTGTTCCATTTGAAAGGATGATTACGGTCATTAAAATGGGTTTTATCAAAATGGTCACGACCTTGTTCCTATTTATGTCCAGAGTTTTTCTTATCATTACTATTAACAACATTTACTTCTGAAATTGCTAGTGAATCTGTGGAACGAGCTTGATGATTATTCGTTAATAGCTCATTATTTTTCTCTATTACAAAGAGATATGAAGTTAGATCAGAAAGTTTTTTAAAGTTTAGCAATCTATATTGGTTTGCGAACTCATATTTGATGCATGAAATGTGGATAGTGTTTTTTCCAACATATCTTCCTCGATAATATATAACATACCCACAAAATCAAAACGTTGAGCATATTTAAATATATTGAGCATATTTTAAATATATTGATTTACTTTTTTTTTTAATTTTAAAACATTAGTTTGTTCCATTCATCTTTAGCAGCAGGAAGCAAAACGCTTTTGATGATCAAATCTACTTTGTAAGTCTTTCCAAAGGTTATATGGATCATCACAATTTAAGTATTCAAACTATAACATTTTAACAATTTGTTTATGCAAAAAAACGTCAGATTCACTTTGTCTTGTTCCGAACAAGTGTTTCCCTCTTGTATAGTTTCAAAAATACCCATGGATTTAAGATGACTTTTTGCATTAACCGTCCATGGCATATAGTTTTCTCCACATTTTTCTCCACTGATATTAAGAGCCAAAAATTCAAATTTTGGAATGTTTGATATTTTTGTTTGCTAAACAAGTATTAAGCAAACAATAAGGTAACTATTAGAATCCATATATATCAATAAAACATTATGATACAATAAAGTTGTAAATCTATAAATAAGAAAAAAACTTGAAATTCTTCATATGAAAGTTCAACAATAGTTTTAAGAATTAAAATAAAAATTATGATTGTCAGCATTAAAACCAGATGAATCATTTTTGAAAAATTACCTTGGATGACCTTAAGAAATAGGTAATATGTTTATTGCAAAAGAAAATAATTGATAGTGGTCAATTTGTAGTTTAAATTATAACCGTTTGTAATATGTAACCGTTTATAACGGCTACATAACCATTTATAATGGCTATATAACCGTCGTATGTGTGTATATATTGAGAGTACTTTTTAAATAAGATGGATAAATTTAAGATTATGTTATAGAAGATGAATTTAGTATATAAAAGCCAGAGAGAATAAGAATGAAAAGTTAGAATAAAAATAAGATGTTAGCACGAATAAACATTAATAAATATAATTAAAATGTTAGTTGTATAAGTAAAAGTTAGTTGACATAAAAAAAAATGTTAGTTGTATAATTAAATATTAAGTAAAAGTTAGATGTATAAATAAATGTGAGTTACTAGTCAAATCTAATTCTTTCCCTAAACACATATGTTAATATACATAAAAGAAAGTAAATTCTAAACCTAGTCAGAATAATTGTATAAGTAAATGTTAGTTGCATAATTAAAGTTAGATACATAAATAATAGGTTATATGCATAAGTAAAAGTTAGTTGACATAAAAGAAAATGTTAGTTGTATAATTAAAAGTTAAATGTATAAATAGAAGTTAGTTTGTTAGTAGTACCATGGTTATCAAGATGTTCATAATAAGATGTCCTCTATGCTTATTTTATTTATCTTAGTTATCTTCTCAATATAATATATTATAGATTATTACTAATGAAGTGCTTATCTTGATTATTGGATGACTTTGTGCTTTATTGATCTTCTTTATTAAAAAATAAGAGCTCTCGTGCCGATAATATATTATAATATAACTATAATTACACAAGATTAGTGTTATCGCTTAATAACTTTAAAAAGAATTGCAAGAGAAGAAGAAAAGAAATGTATAACTTATGAAAGTGTACTATATACAAGAGGTATATTTTTTCATCTATATTAAAGCGATATTTATACTACAAAGATCAATCATTTTAGTAAACAAGGAAAACTATATATAATTAGTATACTAAACTTATCCACAAGTTTGACTAACAATTTATCCACTTAATAAGGTAATAATTCATAATAAATTTTTTATTCTCAAGTGCACCATAACTTCACTTTCATAAAAGTAAAAGTCAATTAATAAATTTTAAAGTTAGATATATGTTAAAAATATCATGGTGTTCATGGTAAATCTCATCAATGATTGTTTGAATTTTTGGCTTCTTTCCCCGTCAAAAGGAAGTTCATATATCTTTTACAATCTTTGGAGAATAACTGATTTATAAAAAACAAAAAAACAGCTTAAAAAATAACCAAAACCAGTCTCAAATAAGCTAAAAGATTAGCAGATTGTAATCAATTTACTACCTCCAACAAATAGGGTATATAAAGGTGTATACCTTAGGTAAAGGCAATTATGGTTTACTGGTGTTTTGTGCTCTATTGCCTGCAAAAACAACAGCCCATAAGTGCTTTAACTTGATGTACCCAAATACAAATTTCTTGTGGCAAGAACAAGAAAAAGAGCCTATTACCGACATTGTAACGGGTCAACGAATCGGAACAAGTGGTTTCTTTGTAGGGGTCATTTTTTTCTAAAAAAACTCTGAAAAAAGATGAGAAACAAAGAACATCGATGATCAAATCTCATAGATAAAAAAATAAAATAATGAGTTGACTTTATTACCCTTTCAAAGGGTATGCTGATGAAGCAGTGATGATTTTCTTGTTGTTTTCACTCCCTGCCCTACAGTTTTTATCCATCGGGCCACCTGATTTCACATATCAAGCTTTTAATCTCCCTTCAACACGGTGACCTGACCCAAATAGGAAGATACAACTAAACCTTACAAAAGGCAAAGACTGCAGTCATTAGTATGACATAACTAACACAAAACTTGTATTCAGACTCTGGCTCAACAGCAAACAACATGGCTTTTAGGCAACTAACCAAACTCAAAATCAAGAAAAGAAAATAATAGAACTTTTTGGCAAACCTTAGCATGAAACCACTACATACGTAGACGTCTCCTTACGCTTCTAGTGTGGGGGGAGGGGGGGGGGGAGCTTTTGGACCCCGTTTACATCTCCGAGAGAAACTTTAATAAAAGGCCTAACACATTCAAACCACTATGACTAATACTAATTCATTTACTGTCAACCTTAAATTGATTCAAAACAATTGATAGCTAACCTAAGCACTATGAAACATTAAGAAGACTATGATGAAGCACTATTACATGAACAAACATTGAAATTAAGGTAACTTAAGAAATACTTCCATTGCTTATATTGCTTGCTGTTTTTGTCATAAAAGTTATAAAAGCCATAATACCCAACACTTGCAAATGTTTGATGGATTTGTTCAAACCAGCATATTACCAAAAATGATTACAATTACTCTTAAACGTGAATGAAAGAGCCAATAAATGCCATTAAAACAGTATCATATACCAACCATTAAAATAATATAAATTCTTACCTGAACAGTACATAGTAATTGCAGGTTATATGCAAAGTAAGCTGCAAGAGAGGAAACAAAATATGATTTGGCCTACACAAGAACACATACATATACCAACCTAAATAAGTGTAAATAAGACTTAAAAATGCATATACCAACCCAACATGATAAGCTACAATATGTAAACCCAAAGTTAGAAAAGCATTCAAAATTTTGGATCACATGAAACTAGAAAACTTAAAAATGCCACATCCCAAAATCACTTCAACTACATCTGTTACAAAATAAGGTTTGTAAATTAGTGAATTCCTGATGTAGTAAAATGAGTGACCATCAGAGCTCCGGTATAACCAAATCTCCAAATCACACAAAAAAGAAACAAAAAAACCATTAAGAATCATCAAAAACACAACTGGTTTTGATATTTATGACTGAGTTAACTACCTAGAGATGAGCCAAAAAAATCAGTTACCAACAATTAAAGTCAATTCATGTTAGTCAACATTTTAGAAACAGAATGCTACTTCTATGATCAAATTACATGCCCTATTCAAGATCTGACTACAACATCATATATAAAAAATCATAAATTTGATCATGGACAAGCACCAATTAAGATATTTATCATGATAAGTTGCTAAACTTTAATATGAAAAATTATACCTTTGGACTTTGGAATAATTTTCGATGCAACTTCTTGACCCTTTAAGTCTCACTTGCCTTTACATGTATCTCCAGAATGACCTCTACTTACTTCTTCACCATGCTCGTACCTTGCTGCATCATAATGTTTAACTCTACCAGATCAATACCAACCAAAAGTCGTTAACACAGCTGCCAGAATTGTGGCGCCAGCAATCGCCTTCTCCAACCCTGTCATCGGAAAAACAATCTCTGGCCGGATGGAACCACAAATGCCGGAAAAATCACAATTTGTACCTCTATTAGAGATGTAAACATACCTTTCATTACTTGTAAAGGTAATACTATAATTCAAACTTATTTTGAAGTCAAAACCTCAAGCACCCAATATAACCTCAATCCTAACATATCAGTTGGGTGTTTAAATGTTTAATCATGTATTTAATGACGAGCAAAATGGATCGAAAACGAATGCAAATCGAAACTACTTTCAAATTCACTTCTATTATTGATTCTATGTGGTGGTACCTACTAATCCCACCAATCCTACATTTATACCGATGGTTGTTACAATCTCAACTACCATCTTACACTAACTATCCTCACAATTTCAACATGTACAACAATGACCCTTACAAGTCAACAATATTGACAGATTCGACATTTATATTTTGGATCAATACCATATGCTTCGGAAGAAACTTGTGCTTCGAAAGTTTTCCTATCAAAGTTTGACTTTCATATTTTGGAATTAATCCAACAATCTCCCCTCTTAATTCCAAAACCTCTCAGTCAAATCCTCCACTCCTATCAAGCTTCTCATCTCAGCAAATTTCATTCTTGGTAGTGTCTTTGTAAAAATATCACCCTTTTGAAGGTTTCCACAAACAAATTCCACTTGAATCTTGTTCTTCTCAATGCAATCTCTAATGAAATAGTACTTTGGCTCAATGTGCTTTGACCTCCCATGAAACACAGGATCCTTCATCAATGCCATAGCTGATCTGTTATCCACTTTTAACACAACTGTTTCTTGCACTTGACCCATTATTTCACTTTTTAGACCTTGTAACCAAATAGCCTGACAAGTTGCAGTTGTGGCTGCCATGAACTCAGCCTCACAAGTAGATAGTGCAACTGTCTGCTACTTCTGAGAACTCCAGGATATAGGACTGTCATTGTAATAGAAAACATTCCCTGATGTACATTTTCCATCACCATCTCCAGCAGCATAATTGCTGTCACTATATCTGATCAATCCACCACCAATGACTCTGCTGTAACTAATACCATAGTGTATTGTGCCTATGACGTATCTCAGAACATGTTTAACTGCTTTCATATGTTCTAAATTTGGAGTCTGCATAAATCTACTCAAATATCCAACAGCATACATCAAATCAGGTCTTGTATGTATGAGATACCTAAGTGACCCAATTAATTTTCTATACTCAGTCACATCAGCTTCTACTCCAGAGTTTAAAGATCCCAGCTTCAACCCTAGTTCCACTGGGATCCTAGCTTCATTGCACTCTTCCATTCCAGCTACACTCAAAATCTTCCGAGCATATTTAGTTTGTTTCACAAAAATGCCGTCCTTTCTTTGACTCAATTCAATGCCCAAATAATAACTGAGTAAACCAAGATCAATCATTTCAAACTTAGCTTTCATTTCTTGTTTGGATTTTTCAACTTCTTTCAAGTCACTACCAGCCACTATCATGTCATCTACATAGACCCCAACCATAATTTTCCTATTTGAACATGATCTCAAATACACTGCTGCTTCTCTTTGACATCTGACAAAGCTTAACCATTTCATTACTTCATCTAAGCACCTGTTCTAAGTTCTTGGTGCCTGTTTTAAACCATAGAGAGCCTTCTTTAGTTTATAAACTTTCTTTTCAGCTCCTTTTACCTCATAACCTTGTGGTTGGACTACATAAACATCTTCCTTCAACACTCCATTTAGAAATGCTGCCTTGACATCCAAATGATGTACATACCATCCCAATTTTGCTGACATGGCCGGTATTAATCTGATAGTCTCCATTCTTGCCACAAGAGCAAATACTTTCTTAAAGTCAATGCCATGTTGTTGCACATAACCTTTTGCAATTAACCTGGCTTAATGACTAGTTACAGCTGCATCTTTCTTCACTTTATATATCCATTCCAACCCAATTGGTTTTACGCCAGCTGGTACATCAACTAGAGTCCAGGTGTTGTTTCTTTCAATGGCATTTACCTCTTCATCCATTGCATCTCTCCAAGCTTCAATAGTCACAGCCTCTTCAAACTTCAACAATGAGGCTTCATTTACCATCAACAAGTCCTCACTGAACTCTTCTGTCTACTTGAACTTGCTTCAAAAGAATCAGGTAGCACAAAGTCATTGAATCTAGTCGGACTTACTGCTTGTCTTCCTGATCTTCTCAGAGTGGTTTGTTGTTCTGAGTTTGAATTTGTATCTGAGCCTTGATTGTTATTACTGATGGGTTCATGTTCCTCTGATCTCAAGCTTTTATGGGGTTGCCCCTTAATATCTACTTGATCCAAATTTTGAGTATGTGAAATGCACCCTTCACTTTCAACATCAAATTCAGACCAACAAGGCTTGTCAACTTTGCCTTCTGGTTCATACTTTGACCAATCCCATTTCTGAGATTCTTCAAACTCCACATCTCTGGCTATCACCAACTTATTTGTGAGTGGATTATAAAACCTTTCACCCTTTGTGCTTCTTCTGGACCCAAGAATACCATAGGAAGACTTCTATCTTCAAGTTTCAGAAGATTTGGTTGCACCACTTTAACATGAGCAATACAACCAAACACCCTAAGATGTTTAACACTAGGCTTCCTCCCCTTCAAAACTTCATACGGGGTCTTCCCTTGTAGAGGTTTGGTGGGCATTCTATTTAACAAGTAGTCTGAATGTCTTACAGCTTCTGCCTATAGATTTTGTGGCATTTGCCTGGCTTTCAGTAGACTTCTAGTCATGTTTAGCATAGTTCGGTTTCTTCTCTCAGCCATCCCATTATGTTGAGGTGTGTATGGGGTGTTTAATTGCCTTTTGATGCCTTGATCATCACAAAATTGATTGAAGTCACTAGAGGTAAACTCCCCTCCATGATTAGTCCTCATACACTTGATCTTGAGACAGAATTCATGCTTTACTAGTTTCTTGAACCTTTTGAACATTTCAAATGCCCCACCTTTTGATCTTAGCATGTATACCCACATATACCTAATGCAGTCATCTACTATCAACATAAAGTACTTGTTTTCTGCTTGTGTTTCTGGTGTGATGGGTCCACGCAAATCCACACTAATCAGGTCCAGAGGGAGCTCAGACTTATACTCTGCATGTGCAGGAAAAAATGTTCTTGTGTGCTTGGCTGCCAGGCACGCTTCATATAGTTTGATAGGTTTGTCATACACAGGTAATCCTTTAATAACTCCTCTTGTTGCCATGGATTTCATTGTGTCAAAACTGATGTGGCCGAGCCTCCCATGCCACTTCCACACTTCATTATTTAGTTTTACTTGAAAGCACAATGGTGATCCAATTTTTAGTTGAATTTTGTATAGTCTGTTTGGGGATCTTTCTACTTTCATTAACAGATTACCACTCTTCTCATACATCCATAAGAATTCACCTTTCATTCTTATTTCACACCCCACCTCTGTGGCTTGTCCTAGACTTAAGATATTGTTCTTAAGCATAGGGATGTAATATACCTCAGTTAACAATCTTTGTTCCCCATATTTACATGCCAAGATGATGGAACCCCTCCCCTCTATTATCACAGTTGACCCATCTCAAAATTTTACATTCCCTCCAACATTCTTGTTTATAGATGAAAAAGCAAGAATTTTACCTGTCATGTGATTTGATGCCCCATTATCTAGATACTAGGTGTCATCATTTGCTGGTTCTTTGGAGTATCTTGAGGGGTAAAACTTTGGATTCATTCAAATATACCAGTTCCTTCCAGTTCATGTCAGCTGCTGCCATAAAAAAGGTTGGGTTATCATCATAGGCCAGGCTCAGGTTCGCTTCTTGAGATGAGTTCTTCTGTGGGCACTCAGAGGCATAATGCCCTAGCTGATCACACTTAAAGCACTTAATCTTGGACTTTTCTTTGGGTTTCTTCTCACCTTTGAAGTCTGTTCTACTTTGATCAAAGCCAGAATTCCTTGGCTTACTTAACCAGCCTCTTCCTCTGCTTGATCTTCCACCATTCTTTTATTTTTTTCTTTGAGCCTAGTTTTGTGCTCAGATTCCTTTTGTCTTGATTTCCATTCTGAGTAAGACAAAAGGAGTTGATCACCTTTCTCATGAGAGGTTTTTACTCTGCTATTTTTTCTTTCTTCAAAGGCTTTTAACCTCCCAATCGCCTCAGCAAGCCCCATTGCATCTAGGTCTAGAAATTGCTCAATCGATGCAACTATCAGGATGTACCTATCCGGTACTGAGCTCATTAGTTTCTTGACCAGGGCTACTTCTTAAAAAGGTTCTCCCAACTGTGTTGCCTTTGTTGCAATTGCACTCAACTTACCAGTGAAATCATCTATACTTTTTCCTTCTTTCATGCCGAGTCTCTCAAACTCATTACTCAAGGAAGCCATTCTAGCCTTTTTAACCCTGTCAATGCCTACAAATCTTGTTTTCATTGCATCCCACACTTTTTTGGCCGTTTTCATGCTTGCAACTTGCAGGATCATCTCCTCAGGCATTGCTTGGTTCAGGTAAGCAATTGCTTGATTGTTCTTTCTTAGATCTACCTCTGTTTTGAGGGAAGGTTCAATTACCTCCCACAAACCATGAATGTTGAAAATGGCCTTTAACTTGTCGCCCAAATTGAGTAATTTGTTGCCGTGAGGGTTGGGCATTGCAGGGGAATTGTCGCTTCTTTAACGGTGACTATTTGATTGTTGTTTGTCGACGAACTGGATTTCTCCGGATTCACCATCTTCGTCTTCTTCCTTCGATACGGAGTTCCAAACTTCTTGTCTAAATCCAGTCCTTTGGAGCGCTGGCGTTCTTCAATTCAATCCTTCGAATCGATTAACCAAGAACTTAGTTTTCTTGAATTTGAATCAACTTTCTCACACTTCAATCCTTCAAACTATCAGAGATCGATTCGATCCGATTCACTGTGCTCTGATACTAATTAATGACTAGCAAAATGGATCGAAAACGAATGCAAATTGAATCTACTTTCAAATTCACTTCTATTATTAATTTTATGTGGTGGTATCTACTAATCCCACCAATCCTACATTCATATCGGTTAACTATACAACTTAAATGGTTGTTACAATCTCAACTATCATCTTACACTAACTATCCTCATAATTTCAATATGTACAACAATGACCCTTACAAGTCAATAATATTGACAGATTCGACATTTATATTTTGGATCAACACCATATGCTTTGGAAGAAACTTGTGCCTCAAAAGTTTTCCTATCAAAGTTTGACTTTTATATTTTGGAATTAATCCAATAGTATTTACTAATTAGAGCACAAACATTTAAACCTCTTACATGAATATGTAACCTTCAAGCACCCAATATAACCTCCAACCGGAGCAAATAAATCGAGGTAGAGTACATGCAGCATAACAGCAGCTAGAACATTAACAATAATTAACAACATCCATTCGAGTAACTTTGACATCAAAAGCTATGTGCATGGGTATCGAACCAATATATCAGGAAATCTTACCTCAATCCTCGTTGCAAATCACCTAGCAAGTGTTCATCCACAACCAAATACTATTTCAGACATCTAGGACTCGATTGGATTAAAACACTTCAAACATTCAAATGTCAGCTAACTTGATATTCCGAAAGCAACACTTTATTCAAGCCATTCTTCTTGTTTTGGTTACTTCTTTGCAATATGTTTTGGAGTTTACCAAGAGCATTCACATCCCATTCTCTATATATTTGTGAGTCGGTTCTCTATATTATAGAGAATGGTTATAAGTGGCTGTGATTGGAGGATAGAGAACATGTTACTGTTCATCTCTATATTTGGTAAAACATTGTTCATCTTTATTAATTATTTAATATTTATTGAAAGTGGTTATGAGTGTAGGAGAAAGAAAATGAAAATTTAATGGTAAAAGTATAAAAGATATTATTTAATTAAAAAATAAAGAGAAAAAATAATGATTTTTAATGTAATTATAAAGATGAAGATGAAGATGAAGAGTGGATTGTGAATTCTCTAAAGTAGAGAGAAGAGAAACTAAATCATTTTAATTCTTCTTTTTTTTTTTTTTTTTCTTAATCTTCTCTTCTCTCCACTTTCTTTAGATTTGAAAAGATGGATTTTAGTTTTTATTTTTTTCACTTCTCTTCTTTTCTATTCTTAAATGAACTCGAGAACATAAATTTCTTTATTTCTTTTTTATATTCTTTTAAGAAAAAAACTCTGAAACACAATCACTTTTTCTTTCCTTTCATTTCTATTCTTTTATCTCCTTAAATGTACTCGGGAACACAACATTTGTGAAAGCCAACTTTAGAAGTGATCAAACCAAAAAAAAGATCTCTACCCATTTTGGGGTTATTCAGATTGGAGGCTTTCGAATGTACTTCTTCTTTGGGCTGGCACTTTTTTGTGGATGTTGATTTAAAGCTGGAAGAAAGGAAGAATCTTTCTTTTATAAGGGTTTAATGAAACTACAGTATTATCCTTAAACCTTATGTACTTTAATAGGTTGTATCATGTGCTTTTTTTTAATACTTAGAACTCTTAAAATTAAGAGTTTTTGGCAAATTACTATGTTTCCCTTTCAATCTCTATATTAATAAAGTATATATGTATATATATATATGTATATATATTATATATAAAAGGTTGTATCATGTGCTTCTTAACATGTAAACTCATAAAATTAATTTGGCAAATTACTATGTTGCCCTTCCAATCTCTATATTAATATCGGGTGTGTGTATGCATATAAATATATATATAAGGTTGTATCATGTGTTTCTTAACATTACAACTCTTAGAATTAAGAGTTTTGGCAAACCTATGTTGCCATTCCAGTCTCTATATTAATATAGTATGTGTGTGTATATATTGTGACATCTCGTATTTTTATTTAACGTTTGTTAAACGTCGTTATCTTTTGTAAGGGCTTGTTTTGTTATTAATACAAGTACGAGGACTTATTTGTAATTTCTTGGAATTATTATAATTAGTTATAATTAAATAATTAATGATAATAATAATAATAATAATAATAATAATAATAATAATAATAATAATAACAATAATAATAATAATAATAACAACAAGCGTAAGAGAAAATGTTAATATTAATAATAATAATGAAAATAATAATAAAATGATAAAATAATAAATACTAATAATAACTAATAATTATAATAAGTGTTAATCTTGTAAATAAATAAAAACAATATAAAATTAATATTTTAAAAAAACTTGTAAATAATAGTTTTGGGCATGAAATAATAACATTTAAAACTTCAGGGATCAAACTGTAATTTTTCTTTTAAACTCTAAATTGAACTTTGGGTTAACCATGTAAACTTAGAAACCACAGGGACCAAAGTGTAATTTTTTTAAATCAAAAACCCAAAACCCGATTTCCCGGTGGGAGCTCCGGCCACACCTCCGGTCGGCTCCAGCCACACCCAAAACCCCTGAAATTCATGGATTTTAATCTAATTAAACAGTCATTTACTCACTCGCACCAGTTTCGAACCCTATCCTATCGTTTATTCGAATTTAAGTATAGTATTGATGGTTTTTGGACATGAAACCGAAGAACAATCAAACTAAAAATCGGTTTTACCATTAAATCGAGTTAATAATACAATTAAACAGGCAGTAACGTTTCTCTAATCATATCGAACTCAATGTGTTGATTTATTGCACTTTTAACAACAATTAATCCGGTTAATGCGACCTGAAACCCCCAACTTTAAGATTATAGCCGTTGGGCGCGTAATCGAGCAAATTAAGGTATAAATATAGAGGGGAAACCTTCAAATTGACTTTCTTAAACTACCGGCATTGTCAATTTTATCAAAAACATACACACATTGAAATACCCAATCAAGAACAGTCGCTGCCCATTCGAACTTGAAATCATCAAGAACAACACTGAATCAGGTAATCAAACACATGTTGACACTCGTTTTGATGTAAGAAATAGAAGCCCTATGGCTAATTTCATAACCATCATCAAATTGTTGCTCAATTGGATGATTTGGGAATTAGGGTTCTTCGTGTAATTTGGGGGTTTTGCTGAGAAATTGGTTTTTAGATTATGATTTCCATTCTATAACACCGGACAGGGCTTTAGCCCACCGGTTTAACTCTTGGGTGTCGGGCAGGAGGTCCCGGTTCGAACCCGGGTACCTGCAAATCTTTTTTAAATGTGTTTTTGGATTTTAAAATGCAGAAAATACTTTATTATTATTATAAAACTTATAAACACCATTTTAAAATTTAATAAAAATATTTTCTTGTGAATTTTCTTAAAAGCTCAATTAAGAAACTATTATTTCTTTTATTTTTAACATCATAAAAAATTTGTTATAAAATACCATTTATCATTAATTTCAAATTGTAATAAATCTTATTTAATAATTTCAATGAAGTAAATTCATTAATGTTATACAATATAGTTACAAACTTATTTATATTTATTTTATGAAAATAAATATATATGTACATATTTAAAATGTTCATTCATTGTAATTAATATAATTATTTTAATCATTTAAATCTACAAATTACTATTTTATTAAATTGTAAATAATAACCGTTTGATAGTAAAATCTAACTTTTATCAATAGTGTTTAACACTAAAATTCTTATTTAATCATTCAGATACCAAAATAATAACAAATTGCATCTATTTAATAACTTAAAAATCATAGACTAAATGGTTTATAAATATAACACCATAACTATCATGATTAATCTCACACGTCGTTCATTTAGGTTGAACGTTAGCAAATCCTCGGCATATATTTATACAAGGCTTTCTTATTTGCTCATCCTATTATTCATGTGAGTTTTCATACCCCTTTTTATATTATTTCACACTTTTGGGGTGAAACATGTTAAACGTATCATAAACACACTTGTAATCACGTTTTTAATCTTGTAACACTTGTGCAATTCATCTTATTTTGTAATGGTTATTTGAAATCTTGTAACTATCATATGATGACCCTTGTAAGATACAATCATTAACTATTGCTAGCCAGACGACGTCATAGATCTACGGGCCTGACAAGCCTATTTGGTGCTAAAGCCGAGGTATTGCCGGCTCCTAGTGTCGTATTCTTGAGCACTATGGGAATCAAATACACTTAGCTAATCATTTAATCTTGTAATGGCCATATTTGTCAAGGTTTGATTGTTACATTTGTTCATCCATCTTTACTTACTTTATTCAATAACCTATGACGTGAATTATCATCTTTTATATATATTTATGTATGCTAAAACTATGGAAACTCACCAACATATTGTTGACATTATTTTTAATATGTTTCAGGAAATGATACTGCTTAGCTTGTTTTTAAAGAATTGGTCACATCTAGAATTGGACCTAGATTATAATAAAAAGACATTTATTGTCACATGATGCTTGGAAACTTATGTATTTGATTGTTGAACTTATGTTATTTCCGTTATGTACGTTATGAATCTTGATATTTAATAATATTGTCATTTTTAATTTAGCATTGTGTGGCATGAACAATCTTAAACACCTCGACGTTTCCGCCGTTAAGGTTGGGGTGTGACAGATTGGTATCAGAGCCCATAACTATAGGGATCTAGGTTATTAGAAATGATGACCTAGACTATGGTTAACTTAGGGACCCTTATATGAAAACTTTGCCTGATCTTGTAAGTTTTTCTATTTACATGCTACATGATATTTCATGCTACATTATAAACCCCTTATGTGCTATTTGTATTTACTTAGAAATGGTGCCTTAGGATTATGACTTGAACCTTGTATACCTCAACTTCCTAATCCTCTACATCTACTCTTAAGTTCTACCGCGTCTAGTCTTTTCTAAAACTTATTCTCAACTACGTGTGGAATTCTACGCATCTTATCGAGTGGATAAAATTTCTTAGACGATATGTCTAAATCTTGAAAATCTCATCGAGGTTTTAATTCTAATAGCCTTAGGGAAGTGTGTGACACATAAACACCTGTATTCTGGATTTCCTGGCAAAAGGCCCTCGGGCTAAGGTAAGCATTTCGTATAAACCTTATTACGAGACCTGTTATGTTTACCTGGGGATTTCTGGGATGAGTGCTAAATTAAGGTTAATATACACATCTTCCTCGAGGTAATTGGGATTAAGTCACTTTGACGTATCCATGTTCCTGTTGGCTTTGTGTTAGCAAATGGAACAATCCGGAATATGTTTATTAAATCTTAAAAATGTACTCGTTATTATCGAACTCGTTTTACTCCTCAATTCCTATGTTTAAACATTATCATACGTCATGTGCCTCATGTGACTATCGCTATACCTTGATCAATGCGTATATAAATCTCAATACATATTTAAAGGCATTGTGTGCCTAAATCGAATGGTTTTCAAAACTTCAAATTGTTACTTATGGTTTTCAAATCTCCTTAAAGTGTGTCCCATAATTGAATTCATGCAATGCTGTAAAAGTGGGATACCTGTATCTTGGGATGTTTTGTCTAGGCAGGGTATCCATATTAATCCAATTCGACCGATGGATCCATTTACCCTACCTGGGAATCCATGAGGTGAGTGTCCGCTTATAGGTACGCGTGTCTTCAATAAAGTGGTGGTTGACCTAACACTTTGAGAAGTCAACGTATTCCCTTTGGTTTGCGAAACGAACGTTTACATTTAGAGCATCTCATTGTTGTTTTGAATGGTCTTTGTTATTGATTTTGTTTTCTAGATTTAAACCATTCAAGCTTTGAAAACCTATCACAATTGATTCGGTTATTCCGAACTGTAACCTTAATCGTGGCAAGCATGAATTTTCTCTTGTTAATGTTACATTGAAGTAATTTGAAGTTTTCTGAGTTTCTAACCCATTTTTTTTTAAAGTCGAGCTTGGTAATAATATTGTGTGATAAAATCTTTTAACCGTTTTGCACCGTAGGAAATGCAAGAGGTCGTAAGTCAATTTATGACTAAGGACACTCGTATCTCCTAAAGGAAACTATCTCATCACAATGGGAGTGACTCCCTTACTCTGGTGATGACTTTTCATTTGCTATTATTGTTCTTATGAAATTTCATCATCAAGACAGGAGTGAATTCCTTACCTTGATGATCATTTCTTTCTTCTTGTTCTTATGAATTCGTATTTTACCAATGAAATTACCTCCTTAAAATATGAGTGAATTTCGTACCTCGATGATGGTTTCCAATTTTTCTATTGGTTGTTTTTATGAAATTTCACCCTCTGGATAGGGGTGATTTCCTTACCTTGAGGACAAATTTCACTCATTTTTCTCTTGAACTCGTATTTCACGAATGAAATGACTCACCCAAAATAGGAGTGAATCCCGTACTTTGGTGACAAATTCAATTCTCGATTGTTTTTCTTATTATCATGAAATTCCATCATTGAGATAGGAGTGAATTCCATACCTTAATGATAATTTCACTCATCCATGTTTTATGGGTTTGTATTTCCTCAAATGAAATGACCTCTTCAAAGTAGGGGTGAATTGTGTACTTTGATGAAGATTTTCATTTTGCTATATTTTGTTTCTATAAAATTTCACTGTTAAGATAGGAGTGATTTTCTTTACCTTAATGGTAATACCTCATCTTATTCTTGTTGATCCTTAACAATGAGTTAGGATCAAGCTCTTGTCTTAGTAGTTAAGAGTCATGTTTTGAGAACTACACCACCGAGTTAGGAGTGATATCCACACCTTGGTGACCATTCTCATTCTTTGATTTCTATTTCACCAAGGTCTTATGACTCCTATTGACAAGAAACACGTAGTAACTTGAAGAGTGAACACCGTTAACTGATTTATTAGCGATAGTGTTCCAACCTATCAAGTTAAAGCATGATTCCTGAACTCAAAAGAGGTATTGACCACTTTAGGTTAATCTTATTTCCAAGCCTGGAACATTTAAATCTTAATCGATTTTCCTCACGACTTTATGTTTCAATTTGACGTTTGATCTAGCTTTATAGAACCTTTTATTTATTACTTATCGATCTTCATTCGGGTTATCATCAAAACTTAATTGCACGATGATAACACTCCTAAAACAATCTTTCTTACAAAATAAAATTCATTATAAATTTATGTTATACTTTTTTTTTGGTTATCCCTTTTTTCGGCTGTGATCATGGGTTTGATAAACCGCATGTGCACGCCGTACTTGAAAATTAATTGTGACTGTCTTTATCGGCAATATCCTGAATTATTCAAATTTTAATCCGATCATGAACGACATCTTCGTTGATCATTGCAATTCCTATTGTCTGCTTTACTTCTGGGTCATCTTTGAACTCCTAATCTAGAAAATCTCTAAATCTCTATCTTGATTGCGACTTACAAGACTCGTTATTACATTCATTCCGATGCGGATAAAAAGGTTCATTAATTTTCGCAATTAGTATGCATGGTTTGGCATAAAGGAAAAGAAGGCATAGCTTGGTATATGTCCAAGTGCCTCACCTCTCAAAAGTCAAAGCTAAACATCGGCATCCCACTGAATTTCTAACTTGAAGTTTCTATGTGTAAAAGGAAACATTTACCCATGGAGTTCTTCACCAATTTGCCTCTTATTTCTATACATCATATAATACTTGGTTCATCGTTGAACGAATGACTAAACCGGTGCAATTCATATCGATTCTTGAGGAATAGCGAGTCGAGAAATTTACTCGTATCTACATCAACGAAAGAGTCAGCCACCGTGGTGTGTCTTGCAAATCTTTGATCCTGATGGTCTATTTATCTTTCCTTCTAGCCAAACCTTTAAATTGTCTTTGAAAACATAGGACAATCTTAGCATAATTCATCATTCGCTGACCGAAGCGGAAAGAACGACACAACCTTTCGAGATATGTATCGAGCTTGTGTCATTTTATTTGGTAGTTCTTGGGATTCTCAATTTTTGTTGATCAAACTTTCATACAATTACCGGTCTTTCCATTAGCATCAAGATGTCAACTCATTTAGTAAGTTCATTCAAAATGCTTGAATGTATTGAGAAGGTGGCTTATAAGCTTAAACTGCCCTAAGAACTCAGCATTGTTTATCCAGCATTTCATGTGTCAAATCTCAAAAATTTATCTTGTCAATGATAAAAATTTGCACGTTCCTTTGAAGGAAATTCAAATTGATGAGTCATCGTATATCGTTGAGAAACCTGTCGAGATTATGGATCGAATGCTGAAAAAGACCGGAACGTCTACCACACCGATCGTCAAAGTCCGTTGGGGAAAACAAACATGAAGCTGAGTTCACTTGGGAACACCAGGATCACATGAGGAAGAAATATCCCTATCTCCTTGTTTAGCCTTGTCTTTAATTTCGGGACGGAATTCCTTAAAGTTGGGGAGACTGTGACCTCTCGTATTTTTATTTAACGTTTGTTAAACGTCGTTATCTCTTTTAAGGGCTTGTTTTGTTATTAATGCAAGTACGAGAACTTATTTGGAATTATTATAATTAGTTATAATTAAATAATTAATGATAATAATAATAATAATAATAATAACAATAATAATAATAACAACAAGCGTTAAAGAAAATGTTAATATTATTAATAATAATGAAAATAATAATAAAATGATAAAATAATAAATACTAATAATAAGTAATAATTATAATAAGTGTTAATCTTGTAAATAAATAAAAACAATATAAAATTAATATTTTAAAAAAACTTGTAAATAATAGTTTTGGGCATTGAATAATAACATTTAAAACTTCGGGGACCAAACTATAATTTTTCTTTTAAACTCTAAATTGAACTTTGGGTTAACCATGTAAACTTATAAACCACAGGGACCAAAGTGTAATTTTTTTAAATCAAAAACCCAAAACCCGATTTCCCGGTGGGAGCTCCGGCCACACCAAAACCCATGAAATTCATGGATTTTAATTGAATTAAACCGTCATTTACTCACTCGCACCAGTTTTGAACCCTATCCTATCGTTTATTCGAATTTAAGTATGGTATTGATGGTTTTTGGACATGAAACCGAAGAACAATCAAACTAAAAATCGGTTTTACCATTAAATCGAGTTAATAATACAATTAAACAGGCACTAACGTTCCTCTAATCATATCGAACTCAATGTGATGATTTATTGCACTTGAAACAACAATTAATCCGGTTAATGCGACCTGAAACCCCCGACTTTAAGATTATAGCCGTTGGGCGCGTAATCGAGCAAATTAAGGTATAAAAACAGAGGGGAAACCTTCAAATTGACTTTCTTAAACTACCGACATTGTCAATTTTATCAAAAACATACACACATTGAAATACCCAATCAAGAATAGTCGCGGCCCATTCGAACTTGAAATCATCAAGAACACTACTGAATCAGGTAATCAAACACATGTTGACACTCGTTTTGATGTAAGAAACAGAAGCCTTATGGCTAAATTCATAACCATCATCAAATTGTTGCTCAATTGGATGATTTGAGAATTAGGGTTCTTCGTGTAATTTGGGGGTTTTGCTGAGAAATTAGTTTTTAAATTATGATTTCCATTCTATAACACCGGACAGGGCTTTAGCCCACCGGTTTAACTCTTGGGTGTTAGGCAGGAGGTCCCGGGTTCGAACCCGAGCACCTGCAAATCTTTTTTAAATGTGTTTTTCGATTTTAAAATGCAGAAAATACTTTATTATTATTATAAACTTATACACATCATTTTAAAATTTAATAAAATTATTTTCTTGTGAATTTTCTTAAAAGCTCCATTAATAAACTATTATTTCTTTTATTTTTAACATCATAAAAAATTTGTTATAAAATACCATTTATCATTAATTTTAAATTGTAATAAATTTTATTTAATAATTTCAATGTAGTAAATTCATTAATGTTATACAATATAGTTACAAACTTATTTATATTTATTTTATGAAAATAAATATATATGTACATATTTAAAATGTACACTCATTGTAATTAATATAATTATTTTAATCATTTAAATCTACAAATTACTATTTTATTAAATTATAAATAATAACCATTTGATAGTAAAAATCTAACTTTTATCAATAGTGTTTAACACTAAAATTCTTATTTAATCATTTAGATACCAAAATAATAACAAATTGTATCTATTTAATAGCTTAAAAATCATAGACTAAATGGTTTATAAATATAACACCATAACTATCATGATTAATCTCACACGTCGTTCATTTAGGTTGAACGTTAGCGAATCCTCGGCATACTTTTATACAAGGCTTTCTTATTTGCTCATCCTATTATTCATGTGAGTTTTCATACCCCTTTTTATATTATTTCACACTTTTGGGGTGAAACATGTTAAACGTATCATAAACACACTTGTAACCACGTTTTTAATCTTGTAACACTTGTGCAATTCATCTTATTTTGTAATGGTTATTTGAAATCTTGTAACTATCATGTGATGACCCTTGTAAGATACAATCATTAACTATTGCTAGCCTGGTGACGTCATAGATCTATGGGCCTGACAAGCCTATTTGGTGCTAAAGCAGAGGTATTTCCGGCTCCTAGTGTCGTATTCTTGAGCACTATGGGAACCAAATACACTTAGCTAATCGTTTAATCTTGTAATGGTCATATTTGTCAAGGTTTGATTGTTACATTTGTTCATCCATCTTTACTTACTTTATTCAATAACCTATGACGTGAATTGCCATCTTTTATATATATATTTATGTATGCTAAAACTTTGGAAACTCACCAACATATTGTTGACATTATTTTTAACATGTTTCAGGAAATGATACTGCTTAGCTTGTTTTTAAAGACTTGTTCACATCTAGGATTGGACCTAGATTATAATAAAAAGACATTTATTGTCACATGATGCTTGGAAACTTATGTATTTGATTGTTGAACTTATGTTATTTCCGTTATGTACGTTATGAATCTTGATATTTAATAATATTGTCATTTTTAATTTAGCGTTGTGTGGCATGAACAATCTTAACCCTCACACCTCGACGTTTCCGCCGTTAAGGTTGGGGTGTGACATATATCTACTTAGTCATTTTCCTTTCTCTAATCAATTTTCATATAATCATCAATGGCAAGAATTAACATCAAAACTAGTGAAGAAATAAGAAGGAAGAAAATTGTTAAGTTGTTGCGGGTAATGGGTTTTCATGATGATGATCTTGTTACTACTGCCCAGATCATGCGTCAAAGACTAAGTCATATAAAAGAAACACCAAGAAAGGTTTGATGATTATGAAGATCACTTTTAAATATGGTAAAAGACATTTGTCAAGGTCCCTCTCCAAACTCTAGTTCTTGAAATCACAGTGGGTTGTCATGATGATGATGTTATAGAAATAGATTCAAGTAACCTCTCTTATGAAGACCATAGTTTAAGATTATCAATGATGCTGATCAAAGTTGTTTTGAAGAAAATCGCCTTCATGTCCCTCCAATACCCATTTAGGTTTATATTTGTACCATGGTCAGGGATGGCGGCGGTAGTTATGCAGCCACCATTGTTGCCCCATTGTTGTTGTGCCCCAATTGGTGTTGCAGCCATGGTGGTGTCGGTCCCCTTTCTCTGGTTCCAAATTTGTTGAAAAAGAGTTAGAAAAAATCGAAAAAGTTAAAGTTTGAACATATTGTACTATATATACACTCTTAGTTGCGAAAACATTTCCTTCACCTTATTTTTCGCTTCTACTGTACACTTTAGTCTGAATCTTTTATACGAGTTTTGATGTGCTCTAAATTTTACATATAAAATTACATCAAAAGCACATCAATTATTCTTTAGATAAAATTAAACTTAAAAGTGTTAAGTTGTGTTTTTCAGGCTTTTAAAAGACCAAGATGGATAAAAAGACCATAAATAAGAATAAATTAAAGAAAACCAAGCTTTGAAGTCCAAGCACAGGGTCGTGCCTTATTAGGCATGCCCTAATGCCCAACCTGAAACACACCCCTTGCTAAAATTAACACACCCCCATGTTCGTTAGTCTAACAGGAGAACAGTAATGTCCCCCAAAAAGTAAGCATGGGGGTGTACCCCATGAAGCACGAGGGTGTGCCCCACAGCAACATAGGGTCGTGCCCCATCCAATACGTGGTAATGCCCGACCACCTCTGCATGTATGAACTGACCAACTTTCATGCACATCGTATCAGCATCGGGCTGTACCTTTTGAGGCACGGGGCTATGTCCAACATATTAGAAAGCCTATATATAGGAGCTCATTTGCAACATTAAAGAGAGATTTTGGAAGGGCAAAACACTATTGATTTCTTTTGGGAATCCAGACTTGAAGGTCCTTGGGAGGCTCAGGAGATGCATTCAACAATTAAAAACAACTCGGGATTATCTAAACATCATTATTAAGGATCACCAGTTTGATTGTTCCATTTCACCAATGATTTCATACTTATCTTCAATATTTGTTGTTGTTTTGTTCTAGCTCATATCATCTAAACTCTTATTATCATCCTAATTAGATGAATCTTGGGTAATCTTTTGATGAGTAGCATCTACATTTGAACAGTAACTTATAAATTTATAGTTTGTAATTGTGAAAGTAATACAAGGTTGAAAAACATATGAACTAACTTTTATTTATGAAATCGGTCGTCATAATAAATCTATGGCTAATAAACTAGAAATGGTTATTAGAAATCATATCTCACCCTAACTTTGTAATCATTTGCGGGTTCCCTTTTATTAGTATGAGAAATCTATAGTAATTGTTATGGTTTTCTAAAATTAATGGTACGTTAAAAAAGAACCTGGTCATAAGTTATGTTTTCGGAAATTGTATGTTAAAAAGATGCAAAAATATTACCTACATCACTAGGGGCTCGGTGGTTGTGTTGTAAGTGACTCGATGCAACTTTCCTTGTTACTATGGAGCTAGTTTATGATAACTTTATGCTAAATTATGTTTATAAACATTAAAATAACTATATAAACCTATATCTTTAACCATACCATAAAATTCATCACAGTTACATAAGTGTAATCTTAATTAGGATGATAGTCTTATTTCCTTGATTTATCCCTAAAAGTCTCAAACTTCACTTTTCAATTTACTTAAATTTTGTTTTGAAAAATAAAAAAAATTGTTACCTTAAAGCAACTAATCATTTTCTCAAATCAAAACCAAATCTGATAGTTAATCATTTGGGGGTTTGAGTAGGCTCAGAGTGTCCACAGAACCAGAGGAAATGTGTGTATAGGAGACCGATTTGCAAAAATTAGTATATTTTTGAAGATTCAAGAAAAATAGCAATAATAACAACCATAACCACAATAAGAATAATAATAACAACCATTACAACAGCAACCATAGCTATTTGAACCTATTGGTTAGTCATCTCAAATTCCCTTTTACACTTTGGGAAGTTCTTCCAAAGGAAAAAAGAAGATGTCTTATGAAGAGATTGATGAAATGTTTTATTCAAGTTCAAAGTTGAAGACAGATACTGATGAGATAGGAATTTGTCGTATATCTTAGGGTAGAGATTGATGGATCCTCATCTATCTAGTGCTCAAAAAAGAACAGTTGAAGAAAGGGATATGGATTATGTGCCTAAGGCTTCCCCCAACACAAAAAGAAGTAAAAGTGTTGCTAAAAGGAGGTGGATCCTTATCAAAAAGCCAAGGACTCAAGTGATTATTAAATCCATCGGTCAGGAGATTCTTGTGGTAGAAACTAAAAAAACAAGTTCTAATCAAACTCAAGAGACTAGTGACTCTAACTGAAGCAACTATAATAACTGTTAATAAGACTCCATTTGTATTTGCTCCTAAGGTTTCAACACCACCTAGAGACATCACTAAGAGTATGGATTCTAATCCTTATGATTATCTTAATTCACCTCCATATCTGTCAAAGCATACGAGTACTTCAACAGAGAATCCAGTTGTATTCAAGTTGCTTTTCAACATCAAATAACTTATGTTGAGAAGAAGTTATATTATAAGACAAAGCATATTGAGAACTTGTAGTAGGATAGTCAATTAAAGAAAGTTAGTATCAAGATGCTAGAAAGTCAAATGCAGTTCATGTTTGATTATGTACAAAGTTTGGAGAATCAAATGAGAATTTCATCCTCCAAAACTAATGACCATTCCAAACGTGCTAAACTTGATCAAGTTAAAGAATTTGGAGAATCTAGTGGTTCTGTTCAAACTGACACTACTGAGGATATTCAAGTTCATGTTGAACCAAGTGAGCATATAATTACGATCGAGACTGAAACTACGACAACCATAACTGAAGTTGGAGTTGGTGACGAAATGAGTGAAGCTCTTGAATCAGAGGAGTTAGTTGGTGATTTGGGAAAAGATGATGATCTTGATATAATTAATTATGGAGATAGTGATGATGATGAAGAAGATGATGATCATGATGAAGGAAATGATGATGATGATGTTAATGACTAGATCAAGAAAGGAGATGATGGTGATAACAATCAAGTAGGAGATATGAGAAACATTATAGGTCCCTCTAATGAATCCAGTGCTGAAAATGTCTCTGGACTAAGACCAAATGAATCAAAAGCCTATAATTTATTGATCCTAAATTAAAGAGTCAATATGAGAAAGAATTTTGTTCGTTTCAACAACAAAAATGCTTCTAGAAAGGTTTGATGAAGAGCTTGGAGATTTTGATGGTCTTATAGAGGAAATGGAATATACGTATTTTTGGAAATAGTTTGAAAGGACTATATGAAGATACCCAGTTAGAAGAAGGGGAGATAGCATCGTCTTTAGGAGTTGAGCATGCTGAATAGACTGATATTCAGGTAGATCCAACTAAAGAGACTAGTACATGAGCAGTGATGAAGATTGGGAATCTGAATGTTAAAGCTCCTCCTCCGCCTAAAGAAAATCATTTTCTCATATATTTGAAGCTAGACACTCGATGCAGGATTTCAGAACCTGTATTAAGTTGGATGTACGATGGAGAAAAGAAGTTATTTATGCTAAAAAGACGAGCTAGAGCAATTGATTACTTAAGAGATGAACACGATTTTCATACTCTATGTGCAACTAATTTGTATGCTATAAGAGTGTCGATTTTAAAAAAAGCAATTATGGAAAGGCAAATTGGGTAAGAAACTGTATATGGAAGCCGAGCAAGTCTAACTTTCAAAATTTCAAGACTGCTAAATCAAAGATGGTCCCAGATGAAAATAGGATTGATCCTAACAACAACACTCCAATGATGATCAGAGTTTACAAACATCCCAAGACTATAAGAAAGGTTCCTATTAATACTCCTGTTCCATTGAATAGCTTGGCATAACCGATGAGGTGGGTTTGCGAAAAGGAGACAGGTAATGCCATGATTTATTATGTGGGCAAGGAATTCGAAGTGGTAGATTCAATTGATTTCCTCAAGTTTGGAAAAGAATACTTGACGAAGCTTTAAGTTTTAGCAATTAAATCCGATTAATTTATTCATTTCATTACAACTCGATTCAGATGGATGATAAACAAAGCCTTGGAAAAGAAGATGTATGCTTATGGTGGTGACTACAACTATGTTGATATGGACTTTTAATGGTTTTGATTCATCGAGTACAGGGGGAGATTGTAGAGGTGAAACCTAGAGGCTTGGGATATTTAAAACTAATCCATTCAAAAACATCAAGATCCACATGAAAACATCAAGTGATATGAGAACTTTAGGGTGCAAGTTGTAGTATATATAGTTGCTTAAACTTTGTATCTTAAAAACACTTTTCAATTTCAGTTTTTCAAAGCTTGTAAGCAATTTGTGTTGATGAGGGAAGAATCCTTTATTTACATAATTATACATTGATCATGACGTGTGAGTGTGTGTCTACCATTTGAATCATCATTTATTCCACGTTTGATTGACTGAGATCGATCATATTGTTATCCTACAAAGGAATATCCTGGATTTTATAGCGATCCCTACAGAGATGGTCATTCCTACCGCAAGATCTAGTCTCCAAACTCCTGAAACCAATAATGAAGCTTGCTTAGGATCTTGACATCATCAAAAAGATCAAGGATCTTGCCAAGATCTGGATTGCGGCATATTAGTAAAGGATAACAAATTCCTACAACAAAAATCTAAGAACAATAATATTCCAGGCAAGTGACATGGTGCTCAGAAAGACTTTTGAAAACCTAATCTACCATAATAAAGGAAAGTTGGCACCCAAATTAGAAAGACCATATCTGATAGACTCCAAGGCTGGCGAAGCTGCATATTGGTTGGCCACTATGGAAGGAGAGGTCCTTCCAAGATCCTGAAAGGCCATTCACCTCAAGGCATAATTCATGCAAGTCATATTCAAATTCCAACCTAGGCTGGTATGTTTCTTATCCCTACTTATTTTAGTTTCAGTTTCTTATTTTATGAAGTTACGGACTTAAGAATCGGAGGGGTGTTAGCCAAGATAACTCCCATCATCACCAAGGTTTGACGTTTTGCAGATTAGACTCCTAAGGATCTGACCAAAGTAATTAAGACGGGCCATCTCTTTAAGCTAAAGGTGATGCACACCCTTTTAAGGTTTTTTTGAATTTGTACTTGAACGCACGAAATCCAAATATAGTTCAAGATAGTTGGATAAGTATATGTTTTAGTAGCTGACAACCTCACTACTGTTGGCTATATTTTGGATGCTATAAATATTTTCAATGGCATGACATGGACATGTTATACATCGGGAATGACCCAAGTATTTAACATTGACATGTTAGCATAAAGTTTTTGGCATATATGTGTCACAATCGGTATAACCTATGTGATTAAACAAAAAGTTTTTAGCGTAATTGATGTGTGAACATATATATATTATATTATTTTGAAAATGTTTTTTCACAATTAGTTTTAAAATTTAGAAATTCCTAACTAAACTTCACACAAATGGTAAGTGTACCGATCGTGATATAATAAAGTTTACGTAAATCCAGATATCGAATCCTAGCGACACATTTGGCGGCTCTCAATAATAGACCTCTATTGACTTCTAATCTAATTAATTGGATTATTTTAAGTAAATATTAATAAACAAAATAAATAAACTAACTAAAATTATTTAATCTAACACGATGAATAAAATAAACAAATTAAAATTCAAACTTTGAAACTTGAATACGATCAAATATGTGAAATAACTACCTATGTAGGAATCAAACTAATATGTAATGACAGAAAGGCAATGACTCGTATGACTATCTCTAAAAGTACGGATCTAGAGTTAACTAGGTATGTTGCTACTCCCTAAGAAAACCAAATATACATGTGAAGCACAAGATAGGTTAATTAAAATGTCTAATGAAATATCGCCCCTAGGTATTCTACCACAGTATCTTTAAGATTATATTTTCTAACTCTAAGATAAAAGACAACTTAATTAAATTCAATTAAATACCCTAAAACAGTAACACCACAAATGAAAGGCAAAACACGCTCTCGCGAAATCTAAACCTAACAAGCAATGGATAGGAGGCTTTAGGCAATATCTATCACCCCCTAGGTTTTAAATAATGTAGCACACTGAAAAATACTATCAAATCACATCCAATGCTCCTAAGATTATCTCTAATCAAAGATTAAAATTAAAAACACAAAGTAATTAATTTTAACATGCATAACCTAATCTAGATGTCACGCAATCGATCAAGATCAAGCATACACAAGCATGACAATAATTTTTAAGCAATAAACAAAACACATGTCCATATTCAATTGAGAAAATAATCAACTTTGAAGATTAATAAACAAACCAAATATTTAGTTAAAACATATTATTTTCAACCAAACCTAAGTAGTACTAAAATGTTAGTTGCTTATAACTTTCAAAAACATCAAGAATAATAATAAAAATTCAAACTTTATAAACATAAATGAGAGAATCAATGAGACAAACAAAAATAATAAAAAACGAAACGAAAACGAATAATTTTCAATGCTTTAATCAATTCTTGCTTCCAGACTTGTTTTTCCGTTTTAAGATTGCTCTCTGATCGTACTCAATAGCCCTAAAATTGAAATCAAAATAATAAAATTCAACTTTTTTTTTCGTGCGTTCTTCCTTTTTATAAAGAAGATTTAGGTTGTTTGTATCTTCTCCACATCACTCCATATTTCTAGTGGGCTACAATTGTAAAAGAAAAACGGTGTCCTTAAAAGTTCCATGTCATGTGTGGGCTTTACAAAACAACACAAAGCAAGGGAATTGTATGGATCAACTTTAATTAAAGCCACGTGAATGGAATTCATGCTATGATTTCAATATATAAATTTAATATTTACATTTATACAATTCCATGCTTGGACTCGTGATTTTCATTCACAGTACATCTTTTGTTTAGCTAAATTAACAATATTAATTTAATATTTAATATATATCATATTTGTTTGACTTTCTTTTCTGGGTTTTAAGTTTCGTTGAAATTAATTATTTTAGTTCGTAGTCTCTTAAAATCTTATAAATTTAAGTATGAGCCAATTATAAGTAATATTTAATAAAAACTAACTCAAAAACTATTTAAAGATGTAGGAAATATTTGTATAAAGCATGTGTAATTTCACCCACATCAATAACCCAAGTACTTATCGTTTACACCAATCAAAGACTTACACTAGAACTCTGTATAGTGGGGACATCTCTTGGGATCCCGAGAACCAAATATTCGAGAAAGATTTTAAGCGATTAAATTATCGACAGAACAAAAGGAATAATAAAAGCCATCAAAAGGTTATGACTTATCTCAATCTCAGTTGTACTCGTAATATCAGGTGTGTTTACCTTCTTCGAATTACTTTTTCTAAGCATGTTTACTTTTAATCCGTATAGGATCTTAACTATTAGAAGAATTTTATGGATAACTCAAGATATTTTCATTCTATATTTCAAAATCCCTTATTTAATATGTGAGTTTTCTAAAAAAAGAATTTGATAAAAATCTAATGTTTGATCAAAAAATCTGTGTTTCACACAAACATATATAAAGGATCTAGTACCCAGGAGGGACACGAAGACCTATTTTAGAATCAGGTGTGTCTGGTCCAACTTGATTTGAAACAGAAAATAGGATGAACCATGCCTTCTAAGGTTGTAAAAACTAGCTAACTCACAAACATTGATGTCAAGAGAATGTGTTTGAATTAGATTTTTCATAGTATACAAAGCTCTCCAAACCATAGGCATGGTCTGGGAGTAGCTTAAACAAGTGAGTTTGACAAATTCAGAAATCAATGGTGGAAAAGGATAGCCTGGACCTAGAATGAAGGGAAATGTAGGGAAACAAACCTAAGTTCTTGAAATAAATCAGACCCAACTCTTGGATCAAAGGCCTTAAAAATCATGTATTCAATGAAGGCTTGACTCCTTTTCGGAAGTTCTATTCTTGATCCAGCAACGTGCAGCATTCCTGAATAGGGTGCTCGAAGAGCCCCTGGTCTATGAAGTTCTCAATGGGATTACCAAGGGTGGAAGAATGAGATCGGCTCATCTTTTTTCCCATGATCAGAGAATGTAAAAATTAAAGAACAAAGCTTAAACAAATTCAAAATATTACCTTAGATGCTCCGCGGAGGTGAAAGGAGACGATGGGACAAGAATAAACAAAAAGAGATAAAGGGGATATTAACCGCAAGACACGGTATCATTCTGTCAGACTGTTCATAACGCTACAGCTCATCCTTCCCACAAACAGTCCTAATCAGCATGTCACATCGGCTTTCCACTCACCTCCACCCATTCTTCCCACAAACACTTTTTACCCCCAACACTATCTTTCCCACAAACACCTTTATTTTTTCACCTCACATTTTGTTTTTTTATTTACTTTAAATAAAAATATTTAAATTATTGTAAAAATATTTAATTAAAATAAATAATAGAATTAAATATCAAATGATCAAGTTAAATACTTAAATTAAATAATCCTAAATAAGAAAATAATAAAATTAAACCGCAACTACATTAAAAGAAAATAAAAACAACAACGTAAAACAATAAAATAAAAACGACCATACGAAATTAATAGATAGAAACAATAATAAAACTACTCTGTAATCCCCCTATTCGCCCAGAGATGTTCTATTAGATCGTTCTGCAATGTATGGTGCGTGTCCTGGTTACGTAAGCTTCTAAATCTGTGTAGGTGTGTTTGAAATGATGGTGGTGCCCCATTATTGTAACTTTCTGGCTCTGGTTCTTGCTCTTCACGCGACCAGTTAGTTATGGAACGTCTTTCATCTTCTACAATCATATTATGTAATATAATACATGCATGCATTATATCACCTAATACAGGTGAGTTCGAGGATCTTGCTGGGGATCGTATCATTGCCCACCTAGCTTGAGGAACACCAAAGGCTCTTTCTACATTCTTTTTTACAGACTCTTGACGTCTTTTGTACCACTTCATTTTCAAATTATTCTCCGGTGGATATGTAAAACTCTTTACAAGTGTTACCCATTCTGGATAAATACCATGTAAGGCCCCGTTCCCGGAGACCTCACAGTTGATCAATCACAACATAATTAAATAAAATCATTACATAATTCTTAAAGCATGGCAACAGAATTAACATCAAAAGCCATTCATTAATTAATAAATTCCATTGCTAAGTAATACATGTGTGTTTGTTATTAGTTACAAAAGATCATTAGAACGCATTACAAAACAACAATGTTATTAATCATGAATGGATGCCAGTCCTGCCCTGACAAGTAGCCTCCCCGTGTGCCATCTTCAGCAAAATTACCTGCCAACTGAAAATGCATAAAAGTCAGCGTTGCTGAGTGAGTTTTAGGGTTTTAAAATAGCGTTGCTTCCCATTCCAGTTTCTGTCACCCCCACCAGTCCTCTTCATCTCAACCACAATTACCTCCCGTTCATCATACAACCTACCCGCCAAGTCCACTGCCGACCTAAAAGTGCTCGGTCGAGCAGTGATCAAATGCCTGCGAATGTCAGCAGGCAACCCTTGGATGTATCGCTTAATCTTCCTTGATGTTGGCGTAACCTGATCGGGCACCAGCCTCGTTATCTCGTTGAATTTCGTGGTGTATTGCTGGTGGGTCATAGTCCCCGCCTCCAGCTGTAGGAACTCTTTCTCGATCTTGTCGAGCTCCCGATAAGGACAGAACTCCTCGATCACCAACCTCTTCAGTTCTTCCCACCTCATCCTTCCAATGGCCCGTTTGCCCTCGACCTGGACAAGGTTGTCCCACCAACACAGCGCCGTGTCGACAAAAGAGTGAGTGGCAAACTTCACCTTCTGGTCCTCCCGACACTCACTAATCTCCAGTACCGCCTCCATCTCCCTCACCCAACGGTGAGCAGCAGCAGCATCACCATTGCCATCGAAGGTAGGGGGTCTACATCGTTGGAACACCCCGTAGCTGCATCCCCTCACGGTTTCCCGCACCACCACTTCTTCATCATCACTAGAGGCTCCCCCTCCAGCATTTAGCTCCTCCTCCTCATCGTGATCCCTCACATCACCTCTCCTACCAGCAGTCGTTCTCCTCTCCTCTTCCTTCTCCTTTCGTTCATCCTCCCTCACAGCTCGGATCACTTCAGTCACGACAGACGGTAGGATTGTCTGCATGACTTGGTGAACCTCCTCCACCACTGCCTCCTTCACCGAGGCTCTTAAGTTAGCACTCTCATCCACCCCCTCCGGGTGATGAAGATCAGGCCCAGCAGGAGCCGTCTCTGCGGTCTTGGTTTTGTTCTTCACGGCCCGTGGCCTACCAGCACGACCACCCCGTGTTCCACCTCGAGAAGCATTAGATGACCTTCCTCCCGCCATCCTCTAACCACTATAAGATTCAAACACCAACACGGTCATTCAAGGTAATAGCTTAGTTTATGTTAAGTATAGTAAGTCCCTAATTACAGTGGCCAGTTGTGATTAGCCACTTACTTTACTCTTCATCCCCCGAGCATTTCCTATCCTGACTACGTTAGTATTCAAATCTACTAAAAGCACATAATTCAAATAGCATGCGCACATAATACCGATTAACATTATAAAAAGAATTACCTGATGGGACATAGCTACTCGGGCTGACATCCCTCCATGCGGTCCCATTATCAGTTTAAGTTTAGGTTTTTGAAAATATTTACATATTTCTCTTAAACTTTGGCTCTGATACCAACTTGTAAGGCCCCGTTCCCGGAGACCTCACAGTTGGTCAATCACAGCATAATTAAATAAAAACATTACATAATTCTTAAAGCATGGTAGCGGAATTAACATCAAAAGCCATTCATTAATTAATAAATTATGTTGATAAGTAATACGTGTGAGTTTGTTATTAGTTACAAAAGATCATTAGAACGCATTACAAAACAACAATGTTATTAATCATGAATGGATGCCAGTCCTGCCCTGACAAGTAGCCTCCCCGTGTGCCATCCTCAGCAAAATTACATGCCAACTGAAAATGCATAAAAGTCAGCGTTGCTGAGTGAGTTTTAGTTTTAAAATAGTGAAAATACTTTATGAGTTTTGTATAGGAAAATACTCTTTGAAATACTATTTACTCCTTTGCATGTGATCATACGTCATACATGCAATCAAATATTATCCATTAAAACAAGCATTAACAAGCACCAAAACACCAAAAAAACACTTAATAATTGGTTTCTAAGGGTGAAACCACAAGGAAACCGAACCAATTAACATATAAACACACTAACCTTCGAAGAATGCAGCCTTTCTTCTTCACGACAGAGAGAAACAAGGATTTTCAGCTCTTTCTTCTTTTCTTTTCTTTGGTAGCAGCAGCAGTAGGAAAGAGCATGGGCGACCATGCCCCTTATACACATATTTTTGACTTTTTAGTGTACTTTTACACTTTACACCCCTCATCTTTGCCCCCTTCTTTTATTTCTTCTAGATACTTTTCTTTTCTATTTATTTGACCAAGTTTTCGAGTGTTACATACCATCTGCAAGATAATAACCTGTGGTGTAGTTATTCCCATTCACTGTAAAATTACATTGCGGTGCATTCCCCTCTAAGATTTGATTGAAAACTGGTGATTGATTAAGCACATTGATATCATTGTTTGATCCAGCTACTCCAAAGAATGCATGCCAAATCCAGAGGTCATGTGATGCAACTGCTTCTAACATAATGGTGGGATGCCCATGATCACCACAAGTATATTGACCTTTCCATGCAGTTGGACAATTTCTCCAACTCCGGTGCATACTATCAATGCTTCCAAGCATTCCAGGAAACCCGTGATGGGCTTCATGTTTAGCTACTAACCGGTCAACGTCATATTGGGTTGGTCTTCTTAAATACACAGATGAATAAATTTCCACGATAGACCTACAAAACTTTTGTAGACATTCCATAGCAGTACTTTCACTAATGTGTAAGTATTCATCACATTGGTCAGCTGTTGTACCATATGCCAATTGACGAATGGCACTTGTGCATTTTTGTCTTGGTGATAGACCCTTTTTACCTATAGCATCATATCTTTGCGTAAAATATTTCCAGTGTACAGATTTACCTAGTTCAGATAAATCTGTGACGATACGATTAAAAAGACTAGTGCGCATCCTAAACCGCCGTCTGAAGAAACTCTCATCGTACACCGGCTTTGGATCAAAGTAATCATTCCACAATCGTGCGTCTCCATCCTGACGACCTCTTTCTATCTCTTTGATCTTCTTACGTTGTCGGGAAGAACTTCCCTCTTCTTCTTGGTCAAGCTCAAACAACCGATTAGCAAGGTCTTCGATATCATCAGAAATAAGATTTTGAAATTCTTATGTGAGCATTTGAGGAATATTCATGGGTATTCTATCATCATCGATGCTTATTTTCAGAATTCGTGTGGAAAATGGTGAAGTGTTGTAGTGATTGTGGTGTACGTTGTGGTATTTATACAAATAACAAAACTAGCCGTTAGAAAAAAGACAAAAAAACTAGCCGTTAGAGCAAAGACAAAAAAAACTAGCCGTTAGAAAAAAAACATTCATTAATTAAAGTAGCCGTTACATAAAAGTAGATAAAACAACATTAAACTAAAACCACAACATAAAACCGAAACAACAAATTAAACTAAAAAAAATTAGTTGCAACGAGGCATTCTATATTTCTCTCTTATCTCATTACACAATTCTTCATGTTCGGCACGCTGGAATGGATCCATATGACTTGTGTCGATGAAAAGGATTTTCTTCTCTTCCAACTCAAAGAATTTATCATTTTTTTGTAGAAATGTTGGATAGCTTTCTTCTTTGCCTTTGTCGTCTTAGCCAAGTCTTCAACGAGACTTAGTCTTTTTGCTTCGTAAGCAAGTGAAGAAGAAGAAGTCATGCCTTTACCCTTTATTTTGGCCAGCTTCTTGGCCTTGTCCCTCCCTATTGGATGTGTTGGAGCTTCCTCTCGAGACTCTTCTTCTAGAGGTTCTTCCTCTTGATCTTCTTGTTGCATTGCAAGAACAACATCATCATCATTATCATCATCAAGTGATACCCCCCACTCTTGAGTTGATTCGGGAGTATTGCCAAAGTTGGCATCCGAAGCAGAAGTGGTATACTCCCCTGTGCTGCTTGTCTTTGTTCTTTTGGAAGCTTGATGACCATACACTTTGGTAGGCCTAGAATACTTTGGAATGTCTTTAACTATCCTCCATACATGTTCATATGTGAAGGTAGCATTGTTAGTGTTCGTGTAATCATATTTTGCATGGGTTATATATTGGTCTTCTGACCAACCACTTTTGTATTGTGACTTGATACGAACATAAGCCGCATTAAAGTGAGCAACCTTTCCTTTGATCATATGCCAGTGACTTCTAAGGTTGTGAGCATTTCTTGGAATTTGAGGGTTCCTAGTATTGTAATATTGTTCTATCCTCCCCCAATATGCATGTTGGTTTTGACTATTGGTAATTATTGGGTCTTCAGAAATGGCTACATAAGCCTTAGCCATCAACACTTCATCATCAGCTGTCCACTTGATACGAACAGACTTCTCAGCTTTTTCTTTTCCTTTTCCTTTTCCTTTCCCTTTCTTCTTTGTTGGTGTTTTTTTGGGTGACGATGGTGCTTCATCAATTAGTTGTTCATTATGTGATTGTGATTGCGATTGCTGCACTTTTTGAAGCTCTTTATGTTTAAGCCATGCTTGATATTGTTGATAGTCTTCCAACGAAGACTGAGATTGTTGAAGATATGGGAATCCCCCGGGTTGTGTAAACTGTGAGAAGCCAGGTTGTTGAACACATGGGAATCCCCCAGGTTGTTTAACATGTGGGAATCCCCCAGATTGTTGAAGATATGGGAATCCTCTAGGTTGTGGGAATTGGGAGAACCCAGGGTGTTGATATTGGGAGAACGCGGGTTGCTGATGTGGGTATTCTTCATTGGTTTTATCATTTAACATTTGTGTGAAAGAGAATGGAGCTCTTGGATCCATTGAGAATTGAATTTTGAATTGTGTTTTGAAGAGAGTTAGAATGTTAGAAAGAAGATGAAGTGTGATTTGAGAAAAACTCTCAAGTGAATAAAACATATTTATAATAAGTAAACTAGCCGTTATGAATAAAACAAAAAAGTATCAGTTATTAATAAAACAAAAAAACTAGCCGTTATGAAAAAAAAAAAAAAGTAGTCATTATAAATAAAACAAAAAAACTAGCCGTTATGAAAAACACAAAAAAGTAGCCGGTATAAATAAAACAAAAAAAATTTTAAAAAATAAAAAATAATAAACTCTAAAAAAATTATTTTTATAAATGTAAAAAAATTAAAAATATTTTTATTTAATTAACACATTTTAATTAAAATATTATACTTAAATTATTATTTTAATTTAAATATTTTAAAACATTTTAATTAAAAACATTTTAATTTAAAATTATTTTTAATAGTGGGGCCAACCACCACCTATCTTCTCACCGCCCTTGGGGGCGGATACCCCCACCTCAAACCATCACCCCCCATCGCCGCCCCTTCGGCGGGAGCGGTCCACGTCGGCGACGGGCCGGCCACGGGCGCGCGATGGGGACGGTCTCATTTAAATTCTCGGGCCACTCAGGATCATGTCATATCACATCTCAGTCGTGATATTTAAAAATTTAACAGCTTAGATGGTGATTACAGCTGTCAAATTTTAGGGAAATTGTTACGGGTGAACTTTATGATCTGGTATCCTGAATACTAAAATTATTACCGTTTATTTTTCTTTTGGCTTTGATTTATTCTCGCATGTGACTCATACTGACGTAGTTAATTTTAAAGAACCGCTAATCAATTGGAGAAAATGAGTTAAGGCAGATCTCTAACAGTTAAAAGTGAAGATTGAGTACTTGCCAGGAATCTTGGGATTTAGTTACTTTTATTTTTAGTACATAGAGGCAAAGAGATCAATGTATAACACACAACACACATTAGCAATTCACTTTGTAACACTTAGTATCAATCCGCTATTGCTCTCGCGTTATAACTATTATTTCTATCAATAACAATAAGAGGTTGAATGACGATTAGTCACTTTCAAAGATTTTATGCCAGAGATCTTCAGGGATCATGGGCTTTCCTCATAATCACCTATGTCATTTCTTAACTACTATTATCACATTTGTTACACAAATCAATCAAGTACACTACCTCACATGCAAATTTGATCACAAAGTTATTGTTGCCAATTTATTAGTCAAACAGCAACCACACGTTTCTAAGCCTGTTGGTACGTTTACTAAAACTCCCATTAACACTCAAACTCCCATTTACATTTTGGTTAGTTCTAGAAAGGGTAAAGAAAAGGTAGTAGAATAGAAATTGGTTGAAGGATTGGTTGAATCTTGATACGGCTCGGGTATCCGGACTAACAACCCAAACCGTTCTACGCACGGATGAGATTGAAGACCCGTTCAATTAGGAAACATAATTAATTTATTTTATTCCAAGTATTGCATGCATGTTTATTAGTAGTGTACTTATCCATGTTTCCATATTCTGCTCCATTATCTTTTAGTTGCATTTATTTAGGATCCATTATCATGTTTCTTTTCATATATATGTAATTGTTTCGTATGTAGAAAGGCAGGCAGAATATTGTTGAATGAAACTTTAGTTTTATGTCTCTCTTCTTCTCTTGTGTTCTTGGGAGTTTGTAAGTTTTCTCTGTAAACCTATCAAATCTACATATGGTTTTGAGACAGATAAAGAAGCATTGGCATGTTTGATTATGTTTAGCCGAGAATTGTGGATCCTCCTTCGCAAGTTATTCCAAAGAGAAGGGCTGATAATTTGGACACAAAGAATGTCCTTGAGGAATCCCCAAACACCAAAAGAAGAAAGCACATGGCAAGAAAGAAGGTGGGAAGAGGGGGAAATGATTGTTGGTGAGGAAACCCAGGAAATAGGGTTCTAAGCAGACTAAGTATGTTATTGATGTTTCTATGGTTGAATCTCAAGTTACATCTAGTTCTTCATAAACTTCTATAGATACTGCTTTTATTTCAAATTACAGCAACAACCATAGCCACAACAGCACCACGAGGTTTTACAACTCCACCAAGAGATTTGGGTGATGTGGGGAATTTCAACCTTGATTATCTGTTGACAACTCCACCTAAACCTACTAGGCGTGAGAATACTTTAGGAGAGACTCCAATAAATGTTCATCGTGCACTTCATCAAAGAATAGTTTACCTTGAGAATGATTTTATAATCAAGTCTAAGTAGATCATGATTTACAACTTGATGCTAAGTGAATGAAACTAGAATCAAGACTCTAGAAGATCAAACGCAGTTCTTATTTAGTTATGTTTCAAATCTGGAGAACCGGATCAAAGCTTCATAAAAAAATTCATTTTATATCTTTTAAGGAATTGGTTAGTCGTCCAGTTACAAGCAAGAATAGGAGATTTTATTCGATAAACAAAAAAGAACAAAGAAAGAAATAAATGGAAGCACTAATGCTTGCATTGTTGTATTGCATCCAAATTTGAAGGTTTTCTTGATCTAACTACAAAGAGGTGGATTTCTAATTGGAATGATACAAAATAGAACTTTTAAAGCAAAAGAGAATAGAAATGACTAGTCTTAGAATATAGTTAAACCAGAACATCAATTTTTTTCAAGTGATCATGTTGTAACTTTTTGTTCTCATTCTTGAGCAAGAGAACGAGACTGTGCCTTAGAATGTTGAGACTAAGAAAACAACACAAATGGAGACTGAGGGTGTGAAAGAATATGAGGGTGATAGAGTTGATCCGGTGATTGTTAAAGAAATTATTCTTGAGAGGGTAGAGAATGTTGAAATGAATGTTTCAGAGAAAGTTGATGATGATTACTTAGACAAGGTGGATTACGGTGATGATAATAAAAAAGGAAAAGAAGAAGAAGATGATGATGATGATGGTGATGGTAAGGATGATGAGCCATCTAAGAAAGATGATGATGGTGGTGGTGAGGATGGATAGGAAGGACGTCAAGAAAACATAGCAGGACCATCTAGTGAATCTTGTTCTGATAAAGCCACTAGGACAAGTCCACATGAATACTATCAACCTATTCATCCTACACTAGAAGCACCATATGAAGTAGAATATTATACTTTCCAACAACGACAAAAGGAATGAGTGGAGTCTGCTGATGAGTTTGATGATCCGGAAGAAGTTGAAGAAGTAGAGTATGCAGACTATTTTGGCAATAACACCAAGAGTTTATATGATGACATAGATCTTGAAGAAGGAAATATACCATCTACATCAGAACATACACGTGATAATCAATCTAGAGCTTCTAATGAGAATGTTAATCCTAATGACTTGACAGGAAAGCCAGCATTAAGGAAATGAATATTGCAGGCTTCATCTCCACCAAAGAAAAAGCATTTCATGAAATATATGAAGTATGACAAGGAGGGATTTAAGTATTCCAAAACTCTAAGAGGTATAATATCACAAAACAAATCTAGAATTCATCCTATAACCACAGCTCCTTAGATTACCAGTGTGTTTAGATATCCAAAACAAGCTAAAAAGATTCCTATTCACTCACCTGTGCTAGTTAACAATTTATTCAAGTTGATGAGATGAGTTTGTGAGAAAGATACAAGACATATTGTTATTTACGGTGTTGACAAAGAACACAGGCATATGGATCCTATTGATCTATTAGAGTTTAGAAAGGAAGATATGCTTAGACTAGAGTCATGTCGAGTTAAAGCTGTTTTTTCTGTTCACTTTATTACTGCTCAATTTGGTTAGATGTTGAACAAAGCATTCGATAAAAAGATGTATGCATATGGAGGGGATTATAAGTGTGAGACTAGGGGTGATTGTAGAGGTCAAGAATTAAGGCTCGGGAAATCAAATTACAATTCATAAAAAAACTATCAATTATGCAAGAACATTTGAGCGGTGCGAGAACTTGGCTGGTGTGAGAACCATGGTAAGTGTGCGAGAACATGGGCCAGGTGAAAACTTTTTGGCTTGTCGTATAAATAGTTCATTTTGATGTAATTTGTGTAGATTTTTTATTTCATAGTTTGTTATACTTGTGCAACACTAGTAATACTAGAGAAAATCTTATTTATGTTGTTGTTCATATTGATTTGACTTATCTTCATTGTGTTATCATGAAGTTCTACATTCATTCCGCGTTTGTTGATCTTCATCTAATTGATAATTGAGTGTTATGAGGAATTTCTGGTATTTACATCTCAAATGTTATAATATGCTCGTAGTTCTCGGAAAACTTTTATGCTCCTAATTCTCAAAACTAAAATAATTCTAATCATTTTAATCAAAAATTACCAAGTATAATTTTGTAATCAAATTGGTATGTGAGGTGTTAGGCTTATATAATTTATATGTTGGAAGGGGAGGAATAGAATGACTTAACACAGAGCTCGAAGATGAGACAGAAGAAGAAGAAGAAAGTTTGGATTGAGATGACAATATTAAGAAAAGTTTTAAAAAGTAGCAACTGATCACGAACTTAAGCAAAACATTTAGAAGGAAAAGCACCACTCGTCTCGCAGATGGTGCCAAATTGTTTTGACCAAACATTACTAAGTGTAATTTTGTAATCAAATTAGTACATGAGGTGGTGTGCTTATATAATTTATAAAACCGATATGATAAAAAAACACAGAAATGACATAGTTGTTTATGGAGAAAGCCATTGATCCCTAGAGATCTCCGGCATAAAATCTCGAGAGGTGACTGATTGTCCCTTGCCTCTTGTTCTTCTTAATGATTGCAACGTAATACAACTTGAGATCTATAGCTGATCGATTCTAAGTGTTACAGAGAGAGTTGTGTATTTCATATAGATCGTTTAGCTTCTATTATGTATATATATATATATATATATATATATATATATATATATATATATATATATATATAGGGTTAGGATCATTACAGAACGACTTTTTATTTTCAGAACCACAGAACCATTGATTTACATAAATGTGAATTAAGTCTGATGATACTTGAGTTGTTTTACATATCAGACATGAACAATAAACTATGTAAAATAACTAAATATCACAAGCTTTAACTTACATTTATGTAAATCAATGATTTGTAATTTACATTTATGTAAATCAATGGTTCTTTTAGTTCTGAAAATAAAAAGTGGTTCTGTAATGATCCTGACCCTATATATATATATAGGAATGAGATCATTTGAGAATCCATAGAAATTACAAGAACTTTAATATAAAAATAAAAGATTCCACTTGGATAGCTAAAATGAGATCAAAAGTAATATGATCATTTTATTTTAGTCCTTTTTCTAAAAAAGTAATAGTCATGTCAGATTGGTTTCTTCTTTTTCTTCTCAATGTTGATTAAAACCCTCAAAATAAATTCAAGAAACCTCATCCTTCTTCATGTCACACTTTCAATTTTCACAAACGAGGTTTTACCGTCAGGCGCGTGACATACCAGGATCTCAGCCGTTAGTTACACCAAACGACACAATAATTACAAAACGTAGTTGTGCAATATTATTAGAAAAATCCCAAAAGCATAGTTAATAATGAATTCAAGAAAAACATTTGCGGAAGCGTAACAATTCATATTTTAAATGGCGCAAAACACGCGCAACTCAAATAAATGTAGTTTGTAAAAGCGTTGTTTGATCATATAAACCAATAAGTGATGTATGAAATATAAGATGCTCCTAGTCGTGCACACCTTATGAACCTGAAAGAAACATGCTAAAGTGTCAACACAGGGTTAGTGAGTTCACAGGTTTTGATAAACAGTACATAATAGAAAGCAGATCCAGTAAACAAAGTAATATCAGTAGATAGCTAGTCTACATAACAAGTTACATAGTGTATGAAGTTCGCAACTGAAGCTGACAAAGTAAATGTATGCCTCGGTTGTGGCTACCAGACCACATCAACAAAAAGTAGGTCAATTAAACACCTGTTTGACGTGCAGTCGTGCTATCGGGACTAGCCCGGGTGGGGTTTGTCAAACTCAGTAGATCTACTCAGAATTACCTCGCTAAAGTACATAAATTAACTGTTCGAAAGTGAGGACTTAAAGTGGTACAAAACTAGTAATCATGCGATAATTACAGTAATATTGATCAATGAAAGAACGTTTAAGAGAATATGTTTCTTTTCCCTAAAAAGAATATATGTAAAATGAGGTCGTAAACTCGAAAGCACAGCAATAAAGTAATGCAGAGAACAGGTAATTAGGTTTCCGAATAACCTCAATTTCAGTTAATATATAATTAACATTAATTATTGGATATTAACATAAGAATTTTACGGTTTCGCGTTTCACGACCCGGTTACGGTGTCAGTTATCGATATTTTCCCATTCCTAAACAAGCATAAGAACATACCAATTCACCTTGATTACTTAACCCACGTATATGTGTAACATGACTAAACATAACATTTTTTTTGGCAAATCATTCATACCCGAGTCACATTCATAATGTGTACATACATCACACCCTGATATATAAAAAAACCTTATAATAGTTAACGCATACACAACACCTGCTATATATATAATCCACATATATTACCCAAGTTTAAATATAATGCATGTATAATTCCTAATCAATAATATCATATGCACATATGCCATACATGAACTTTGATAATTCAAAGAAAGATCACAACATGGAGCCACACCCAATCCACCACTCACCCGAACCCAAGCAATGGAAACACACACCTAAACTACCCACAAAACACACACCACACCAACAATACCCATGCACAGAAAATAAAGCACAGACACACAATGCAAAGCACACACACAATGTAATGAACCTGCATACCAAAACATAACCATACACATCCATGCATAACATGCATACCAAAACATATACATACATACAAACGACAGCCCACTATCAATCACACCCACTTAATGTAACATTCATTCAACATCACACACACCTCATGAAGATCACATTCACCACGCTGCTACCCCACAAAACACACACACAATAACACACACACCCACGCACGCACTGCCATCAGACACACATAAGAACACATACGCATGGAAGGAGGAAAACACACACAATCATGATCATACATACGCCACAAACTTATACATGCTTGTAGAACCCAAAAGAACTCTCTCACCTCAAACAGAAGCCTTCATAAGCAACTCTAGATCATGACCATGCATACACGCGCTCACGACTTCAACCAAACCGAATACGATAGCCATACCGAAACCGAGTCATTTAGAACGTTTGAAATTAACTAAGCGAACACACCGTATGGCGGACGAGAGGCTGTGATCTAACAGCAGTACGTCGTTGGAGGCTAGCGGTTGCGAGAGGTTTTGCCGGGGGAGGCGTCGCGCGACGAGAGATTGCCGGAGGGAGAGGTGCTGCCAGAGGGAGGGGTTGCGGTAGAAATAGGGTTGAAGTAGAAGAGAGAGTACACGAGGGATGACGGTTCTAGGGTTGACGGCAGGAACGGGTCGAGGGGGGGGGGGGGGTTACTATTAATAAAAGGGGGTGTGGTAAGAGGAGTTACACTTTGGTCCCCCCTATTTTACATAATTGCATGAAGGTTAATTAAGTTTAATCCAATTAGAGGTAAATAATAATAATAAATTTAATAATAATCAATTCAAATTAATAAATAAAAATTTATTAATTGTAAAACATCGGAGAAAGTTGGGATAACGGGTCAATGTTAACCATCTCCTAGTTGAAGGAATTTTTGTCCCGAAAATTAGAACATCAGGTTCCACAAAGAACACGAGATTCAGCGATCTGTAAAGCAATAGAGTTTCTGCGAATCTAGAACAAAGACAATAAGGAAGAATTATAAGGTTTCGTGAGAGTTGTGACATCATCCCGTTGTTGAAGGGAATTTCGTCTCGAAATTTAAAGAAAGATATCTTGGGAATAGATACCTTAGGAAGTGGATGGCTGATCTTTGAACAGTTGTGGGTACTTCTTCTTCATTTGATTCTCGCGTTCCCAGGTAAACTCTGGTCCATGCTTTGAATTCCATCTAACGCGCACAATAGTAATCTTGCTTCGTTTTAATGTCTTGACTTCTCGATCCATAATCTCGACTGGTTCCTCAATGAAACGTAGCTGTTCATCCATTTCCAGTTCCTCTAATGGAACGACAAGTGATTCATCGGCTAGACACTTCTTCAAGTTTGAAACGTGAAACACGTTATGAACACCATCGAGTTCTTCAGGTAAGTCTAGCTGATAAGCTACCAGACTGATCCTTTTGACAATCTCAAATGGTCCAACGTATCTAGGGTTTAGTTTTCTACGCTTCCCAAAGAGTATCACACCTTTTCAAGGTGAAACTTTCAACAAAACCTTATCATCGACTCGAAATTCCAAAGGTTTTCTCCTTTGATCTGCATAACTTTTCTGACGATCTCGAGCTGCAGCCATACGGTTACGAATCTGAACAATCTACTCTATGGTTTCATGAACAAGCTCAGGACCAGTTAGCTGACTATCACCAACCTCTGTCCAATAGAGTGATGATCTATACTTTCTACCATAAAGTGCTTCCAATGTTGCAGCCTTAATGCTAGTATGATAACTATTGTCGTAGGAGAATTCAACCAGAGGCAGATGGGTTTCCTAACTGTTCCCAAAGTCTATGACGCACGCCCTAAGCATATCTTATTAGGTTTGAATCGTGCGTTCTGTCTGACCATTTGTATATGGATGATAAGCCGTGCTCATATCCAAACGAGTGCCTAGTGACTTCTGTAGTGACTGCCATAAGTGCGAAGTGAATCGCGCGTCATGATCGGAGATGATCGAGAGTGGCACTCCATGTCCTGACACAATTTCCTTCAAGTAAATCTGTGCCAGTTTATCCATCTTGTAGTTCTCACGAATGGCCAAGAAATGTGCTGATTTTGTCAAACGATCCACTATCACCCAGAGAGTATCATTTCCAGCTTGCGAACGAGGTAGCTTAGTAATGAAATCCATAGATATGTTTTCCCATTGCCATATTGGAATCTCCGGTTGTTGAAGCAAACCCGACGGTTTCTGATATTCCACCTTGACTTTTAACCAGGTCAAACACTTTGACACGTATGTGGCAATTTTAGCTTTCATGTTAGGCCACCAGTAAATGACCTTCAGATCTTGGTGCATCTTTTCAGATCCAGGATGTACTGAATAACGGGACTTTTGAGCTTCATCCATTACCAATTCTCTAAGGTTCCCGAACAATGGAATCCATACTCGATCTTCATAGTAACGAAGCCCATCTGATTTCTCCTGAAACAATTTCTCATTCGGACTTGATTTTTGGCTCTTGTAATGCCTCAACATAGGCATTCTTGATCTGTAACGGTAGATCTGAATGAATGGTTAACTGTAACGCCCGGACACGACGAGGTTTTAGGGTTTCCTTTCGACTAAGAGCATCGGCCACCACATTAGCCTTGCCTGGATGATACTTGATGGCACTATCATAGTCGTTTGGAAGTTATAATTCGTCGCTGTCTCATGTTCAACGCCTTCTGTTCATAAATGTGTTGAAGACTCTTGTTGTCAGTAAAGATCGTGCATTTGGTTCCATAAAGATAATGTCTCCAGATCTTAAGTGCAAATACCACAGCTCCCAACTCTAAATCATGAGTTGTATAATTCTTCTCATGCACCTTAAGCTGTCTTGATGCATAAGCTATCACTTTCTCGCGTTGCATCAACACGCAACCCAAACCTTGGATTGACGCATCACAATACACCACGAAGTCATTAGTTCCCTCTGGAAACGCCAAGATTGGTGCACTACACAGCTTGTCTTTAAGCGCTTGAAAAGCCGCTTCTTTATTACTACCCCACTTGTAAACAGTTCCTTTATGAGTTAGGGCAGTCAATGGCTGTGGAATTTTTGAAAATCCTTCTATGAATCGCCGATAATAACCCGCTAATCCAAGAAACTGGCGCACCTCAGTAGGCATCGTTGGCGCGGGACAATTCTTGATTGCCTCAATCTTCGACAGGTCAACATGAATGCCATTCTCATTAACTACATGCTCTAAGAATTGTACTTCTCTCGTCCAGAAGTCACATTTGGAGAACTTGGCATATAATTGTTTAGTCTTTAAAAGCTCTAGAATAAGTCTTAAATGTTCCTCATGTTCTTCCCTATTCTTGGAATACATTAGTATGTCATCAACGAAGACGGTGACAAACTTGTCTAAATAGGGTTTACAAAAACGGTTCATGAGGTCCATAAAGACTGCAGACACATTTGTCAATCCAAATGGCATGACTGCGAACTCAAAATGCTAGTATCGAGTCCTGAAAGCTGTCTTGGATATGTCTTCTTCTTGAACCCTGAGTTGATGATATCCAAATCTCAAATCAATCTTTGAGTAGTAACTCGATCCTTGAAGTTGATCAAATAGGTCATCGATATGTGGAAGAGGGTAACGATTCTTTACGATAACCTTGTTTAGTTCCCGGTAGTCAATGCACGTACGGAATGTTCCGTCCTTCTTCTTCACGAATAACACCGACGCTCCCCAGGGTGAAGAAATAGGACGTATGAAACCTTTGTTTAACAATTCCTGCAACTGTTTCGACAATTCCTGTAGTTCGTTCGGCGCCAAGCGATTCGGCACCCGAGCGATAGGGGCAGCTCCTGGTGTCAGCTCGATTTGGAACTCTACCTGCTTGTGTGAAGGAAGACTAGGCTAGTCCTCTGGGAACACTTCAGGAAAGTCCTTAATGACAGGAATGTCATCAATTCGTTTCTCCTCTGTGGTCTTTTCAGTAACTAAGGCCAAAACCGCTGAATGTTCCTTCCACAGACATTTATGAGCCTTCATATAGGAAATGATACCAACTATGGCACTACACCTATCACCTTCCACTGTGAGTATCTCTCCACTAGGAAGAGAAAGTCTAATGAGTTTCCCCCAACAGATGATTTCGGCTTGGTTCCTAGACAACCAATCCATACCGACAACGACATCGAAACTACCAAGTGTGATAGATAGAAGATCAATATCAAATTCATACCCAGACAGACTTATCTTACAACCACGGTATATATGAGAAGCTTCTATAATCTAACCAATAGTTATTTCTACAGTATAGTTCGAGTCTAAAGTTGTAGATGTAACATCTAGTAACTTACTGAACTTAAGAGAAATAAAACTCCTATCAGTGCTAGAATCAAACAACACAAACAAAACATCCATTAATAGGAAATTTACCAGTTACCGTGGAAGGGTCATTTCGAGCCTTACCTAATCCGATGACGAATGCTCTACCCTTAGCACCACCATTGCCATTGCCATTGCCTCCATTCTCCTTCCTATTATCAGCACCATTACCACCATTGTTGTTCTTTCTCAGCTTTGGGCAATTTCTCTTGAGATGCCCGGTTTGACCACACTCATAACAGCCCTTCTGTTCATCTTGCTATGGTGGCTGTTTGGCTGTTATATTCACACGACAATTTTTGGCAGCGTGGCCAAATTTACCGCATCTTTCACAGGTATTCTTGTTACACGGCCTATTATGGTAGTAGTTACACTTGTTGTATTTGGGTAGCGTTCCGGTATAACCACCTGTGTGCTGAGACGATAAAGAAGACTGATTGAATGAGCGGGAGTTGTCGATCTTCTTGGGTTGTTATGGTTGTTGCTGAGATGTACCCTGCTTGCTGTTGGAACTGGACTCCCACTTTGGCTTGTTATTCCCATCGGATGAAGTTGGTGCAGAACCACGCAGGGGAAACTTACCCTGCGTCACGGCCTGGTCGGTTAGTATGTGGGCCAATCTGATTGCATCATGTATGGTGTTGGGTCGAGAGGCAGTGGCCATACTTTGAATCTTGGGGGCTAATCCATGAAGGTATCTCTCGATCCTCAGAGAAGGAGGCTTGACCATATTAGGGCACAGGGTAGCGAGCTCATGAGAACGAGTAGTATACGCCTCGATCTCTGAACCCGACATTTTGAGATTCCAGAACTCCATCTCTAACTTTTGCACTTCGTCACGAGGACAGTACTCTTCTTTTATCAAAATTTTAAAATCTTCTCAAGTAGTTTGGTTGGCGATTTCTACACCCAACATTTGCACTTGGGTGTTCCACCAGGATAGGGCAGCTCCATCCAGTGTGCCCGTAGCATATTTCACCCGATTTGTCACTAGGTAGTTGCACATCTCAAATACGGACTCTAGTTTTTGAATATGCGAAAGAGTCCAAGACTTGGAATTTTAACGAGTGTTACCAAGGGAGAGGAGGTAAAGTAGGCTCGGAAGGCATAGCTGAGACGGATCTAATCCGAGGTTGGCGTTAAGGAAGAGGAGGAACTATTTACTTCTGAACCAGCTTAGACAGGTACTAGGGGTAATACGTTCAGTCACGAACCAGAGGATGGAGAGGTAAAGAAAACGGTGGATCATAATTAACCTCATCGAACTCTAAAGTGACCCGAGGCCACTTGCTGTGCTCAGAAGACGAAGACAGGGAATCAAAGCGAACATACCTTTTTCCCAACAATTTAGAAGGTGCAGAAAAAGACGCCATACATTAATCAAACGCTAACAGGAATGAGCAAAGCAAGCAAATCCAAAAGTGTCTACATGCGTGTAACTAAGGCATCAGGCTATAGTTTAAATGCAATGCAAATGAGATACAAATTTTTAGTTCGCTATAACTACTAGTTCTGATACCAATCTGTCACACCCTCAATTTCCACAAACGGGGTTTTACCGTCAGGCGCATGACATACCATGATCTCAGCCGTTAGTTACACCAAACAACACAATAATTACAAAACGTAGTTGTGCAATATTATTAGAAAAATCCCAAAAGCATAGTTAATAATGAATTCAAGAAAAACATTTGCGGAAGCGTAACAATTCATATTTTAAATGGCGCAAAACACGCGCAACTCAAATAAATGTAGTTTGTAAAAGCGTTGTTTGATCATATAAACCAATAAGTGATGTATGAAATATAAGATGCTCCTAGCCGTGCACACCTTATGAACCTGAAAGAAACATGCTAAAGTGTCAACATAGGGTTAGTGAGTTCACAGATTTTGATAAACAGTACATAATAGAAAACAGATCCAGTAAACAAAGTAATATCAGTAGATAGCTAGTCTACATAACAAGTTACATAGTGTATGAAGTTCGCAACTGAAGCTGACAAAGTAAATGTATGCCTCGGTTGTGGCTACCAGACCACATCAACAAAAAAGTAGGTCAATTAAACACCCGTTTGACGTGCAGTCGTACTAGCGCGACTAGCCCGGGTGGGGTTTGTCAAACCCAGTAGATCTACTCAGAATTACCTTATTAAAGTACATAAATCACGATTCGAAAGTGAGGACTTAAAGTGGTACAACACTAGTAATCATACGATATTTACAGTAATACCGATCAATGAAAGAACGTTTAAAAGAACATGTTTCTTTTTCCCCAAAAAGAATATATGTAAAGTGAGGCCGTAAACTCACCTCGAAAGCATAGCAATAAAGTAATGCAGAGAACAGGTAATTAGGTTCTCGAATAACCTGAATTTCAGTTAATATATAATTAACATTAATTATTGAATATTAACATAAGAATTTTACAGTTTCGCCTTCCAAGCATAAGAACATACCAATTCACCTTGATTGCTTAACCCACATATATCTGTGTAACATGACTAAACATAACATTTTTTTTGACAAATCATACATACCCAAGTCACATTCATAATGTGTACATACATCACACCCTCATATATAAAAAAAACCTTATAATATTTAACACATACACAACACGTACTATATATATAATCCACATATATTACCCAAAATTAAATATAATGCATGTATAATACCTAATCAATAATATCATATGCACATATGCCATACATGAACTTTGATAATTCAAAGAAAGATCACAACATGGAGCCACACCCAAGCCACCACTCACCCGAACCCAAGCAATGGAAACACACACATAAACTACCCACAAAACACACACCACCCCAACAATACCCATGCACAGAAAATAAAGCGCACACACACAATGCAATGAACCTGCATACCAAAACATAACCATACACATCCATGCATAACATGCATACCAAAACATATACATACATACAAACGGCAGGCCACTATCGATCACACCCACTTAATGTAACATTCATTCAACATCACACACACCTCATGAAGAACATACACACCACGCTGCTACCCCACAAAACACACACACAAGAACACCCACACCCACGCACGCACTGCCATCACACACACAAGAACACATACGCACGGAAGGTCAAATGTTGTTTGATCAAAACATCAAACACAAACTGTTGTTTGATCTGCTCTATTAAAGGTCCGTTAATTCTTGGATCTGCTCTGTATCAATAACATAATTATTGAAAACACATTGACCGAAGGTCAAATGTTGTTTGATCAAAACATCAAACACAAACTGTTCTCGGCGTATTAAACCTTAATTAATGGTTAAATTTTGAATAATTATGTGACAACTATTAACTTGAACAAATCATCACGCTGACGTAATAAATAATAATCAAATGAACTATTGCAACATTCTCATTTAATTGATCAAAGATATCGAATTTCAAAATCCTAATCTGTACAGTTTCTTCATGGGTCAACTGACCAGTCAAAACTTCACTCACAGATTAATGATTAATCACCAGAATCTCCATGGATCCTTGTATGGTGGAACATAGTTTTCAGTGGGCGGAAGAAGCCTAAAAGATGCTACAGTTTTTTCCAGCACAGGCCCCATCTGTTTCAAACAAACAACAAATTTCAAGTTAGATCATCAACTACCTGTTACTTAAAGCACGGCAGGATACAACGAACCATTTGAGGTTGTTGATCAATAGAAAGACAAAAAAGAAATAAGTTACCATGTCCCATTGCTTGTTGAGTGTCGAAGCGTTTAAAGAGTATAAAAATCCTGCAAACAAGAACTTCAACCTGTTAGCAAAAGGAATGCAACACGTGGTTTGCAAATTTCACATAACATCAATTTATTCAGATTCGTTGTTGTAAACAAATCATCATTCTTGTAAAAATATTGAAAAAAAGTACCTCTAATAAGGATGAGGGATTTCAGATTAAAATATTAATTTAAATTCATAAAAAAAACAACCCTATTGTTATTCGTACTTGCATCCAAAATCCTTCAATCTTGATAAAAATATCCTTTTTTTCACGTGAACAATGGTTTGTATGTAAAAAAATAAAATAAATAAATAAATAAATAAATAAATAAATAAATAAATAAATAAGAAAGAAAGAAGCTATGATGTAAAGAGGCTATATGATCTTCCAGCACAAAGGTGTACGAGGTGGCAACTTAGACCCATTTACTTAAATGGGGTGGTTTGGTATATGCTTTGATACTAATGGGTCAATGGCGATAGTCACCCACAATGTATTTTTTATGCATAAAAGCTAATAAATCATTTTATTCAAAAAGTAAGAAAGTTACTAAAATTATATAATTTGTGTATCATTTTTGTTATTAATTATGTATCCAAATTTAAACTTCGGATAGAAGTGTTTGAGCCGACCCAACCAGCCCTCTTTGCCACCCCAAGAGTAACTTTTCATGTACTCCTGATTCACCTTAGTGTTGGCTAAACTGTCCTCAGCTAAAGGAAACAATATAAATAGAATCAGACCATCGCGTTCAACAGATGCAGCAAGATAGTGCCGAAAGATGTTTGAGTCTTGCACCTGCGTTTTTAATATTACTTATAGTATCTTTTTAAGATAGAGCTAATTTTTTAAGAAAACAAAAGAAACATACAGTTTTTGTAGGTGATTTGCGAACTAGATATTCATAGTACCAATACGGTTCCCCGTCGATCTGTAATACGGATTGAAGAGCCAGAAGTGAGCAGATATAGTTATGGAAATAAGTAGTATAGCTCATTAACTTCAAACTAAATAATAAAACAAACAAAATACTAAACCAAATGGACAATACCAGGTTAATTTGGACTTTTCTGCTACATACTTACGTGGTTTGTTTTGAAAAATAAAACATGCCCAAATGGGTTAAAACTAAAAAGTGCTCCAACATTTACCAGTCACATTGGGCTGGGCTGACCCGTTTAACTCCTTTTTCCCCTTTTTTAATTTTACAATTAATTAAATTTTCAAATATGATTAGAAAGTTTATAGTGTTGAAATAATAATTTAACCATTTATAATAAAAACAATTTAGAAGAGATTTGAGGGTGGGCCTTGAAGCAACCGGTAAGATAGTCGCTTTATGACCTTGAGGTCATGCCTTCAAGCACTGTGAAACAACCTCCAGCATAAAGTGTAGGGTAAGGTTGCATACATTAGATCATGAAACGATCCGGCCCCTCCCTGGCCCCTACGCAAAGAGGGAGCTAAATCAAGCACCAGGTATGCCCTTTTGCAATTATAATGCTTTTGACATTTGAGCATGGCATCACCATTGTAGTTCCTTTAATACCTTTGATGCTATGAATTATTATATTTCATGATAGAAAGATCTTAAATTTAATATATCAGTATTATGAATTTCAAAAGAAACAATCAACCAGATTGACTGTTACCCAACCAGCCCATGTTGCCAGCTCTTCTAACTCCGTTCTAAATGAAAGTTTTGGGAACTCACTTCCGAAGTGTGAGCATCAAGAACTGAACTTTCTGCCATGCGTTGACTTGAGGTAACTCTCTATACAAAATTGAAAAATGATTGTCATGAGAGTATAAGAAATCATTAATTACCACAGAATCACTCCATGATATGTTTCATAATATGAAAAAACTACCAAGGCAGACTTGTCGGATAAAACAGAATCAGCTACACCCTTTGCAGTCCATGTACTCTTGTCTGTTGACTTTAAGAATGTTGGATTGGGGGGGCCTATCTGAAGGCACAAGATAAAAGTAACAGTTAAGAAGAAAGTTTGGTAGAAAAATTCATTAAGTTGACTTTCTGAGAGTCAAAACTGGTCAGCATACCGTAATAGAAAGGATGAGGTTGTCAATAAAATCAACACGTTCAGATACAATTCGTAGCCGTGCATTAGCTGTATCATGATAGAGATAATTCTTTTAGCTTATACACAAAAGTTCTTTTCACTTAAAATTTTCTACACACTAGAGGAGGTAATTTTGACCCATTCAATTATGAATGGGTCAATTCCGGTCATATTTATCACAATTGATTTAAATGAAAAAACATTAACTAAACACACAACGGTCAATCAGAGGTGTACCCGTTTCGACAAATAAAAATTTACCCATTTTGCTAACTTTGATACACATGTATAAAACTTTCATGGTTCAATGTCAAGAAAAAAGCAAGCTATTAACTTACGGGATAGAGGTGCAGCAGATGAATATCGTTCGGGTTTTCTTGACTCCACCCTTCAGAAAGATGGAAATCATTAGAATACTACAAACTCAAAAAATATCAAATAACCCATTATTATCTTATATCTGGTGAAAATTGCATAATTTCATTTTTGGAAACACTACAAGTCAATGTAACACCATCTCTAAACATAAACTGATCTGATTGATCCTGTTCACAGATTGTTCTATTTAGCGTAGGGAATTTCAAATATGTGATTACTGATAAATAGTCAAACATTTTACTCAAACTAGGATGCTCTTCCAGCATTCATTTCTTGCTATATTCAACTTTGCATAGTGCCATAGTTTAAGGCAAATGTTTGACTATTTCTCGACGGTGAAGTCAATATAATGGAACCTTCTAGACCCAAATCAACACCACTTATTTAGATTCATTTCAATCACAAGTAAATCATGGTATGATGATAAGATACAAACCATTTGAAGGCAAATTTCTTGGAAGGCATTTCCAATGGAATCAGATATGAGTAAGCATTTAGTTCATCAACTATTGGAGCCATTACAAGATCTTCATCAGCACTTGATCCTGAAATGAAATTTCCAGCATCCATAAACAAGCTTTCAACAATAAACAAGTTATATCCAAATTCTTTTACTGAAATTTTAAATGACTACTGGCCAAACACAATTGGCACACATTGTTTCAACTTTCTGAGGAGAGAAAGAAGTAAATTACACTACAAAATGAAAACAAGTACCAATAACAGATCAAAAGTTCATGTAGCATTCAAATTTCAAAAGGGTCAAAATTTTACCTTCAATTGGGAACATTGTAGCAACTGTAGCAGCAGCCCCAAATAGAATAATATCCCTTCTAAAAATCCCATTTTTGATGGTGGGTTCGGAAGATTTGCAGCAATAAACCACAAATTTGTTGCTAGATTTACATATCTTGTGGTTTGATGAAGAATTTACTTTAGCTTGGTCCCTGAAGAACACACAGTTTCCTTATACAAATCCCGATGATATATACATATATGTATATATTCGGAGAGAGATGATGAGAAAGAGGGAGAACCTGAAGATGGAAAGCTTGGGATGGTTGGATATGGCGCGAGAATGTGAGGGAGAGAGTACAGTTTCCATAGCTCATCCACTCCACTTTGTAAATTGTTGAAAACAGGGTGATTTAATGGATAGAAGAACAATATACCTTTTTTCTAGCAGAGGTGTATTTATTTCTCAAACCGATTAGCGTTTTAAACTGAACCGGTTTTTTGGTCATCGGGTCAAACCGGTTCGGGTTACAAACCGGTTCGGGTTACAAACCAGTTTGGCTCATTAAATACTCGAACATGTCAAACCGGTTTGGACTGGTTTGAAACCGTTTTTTTTTTTTAATAAACCGGTAGAAATACCGGTTTAATCGGTTTTTTATTTTTGAACCAGTTCAAAAACCAGTTTTGGGTGTGGGGCTACCAAACCGGTATGCAAACCGGCGGTTCGGATCGGATTGCCCAAACCGGTTTTTTTTTCCAACCGGACCGTTTTTTTTTTCCCGAACGGGTTTTTTTTGTACAGCTCTATTTTCTGGTCCTTGCGGTTTCACGTCATCACATTTACAACCCCATAACCAAAATACTTTGGCACTTAGATTAAGTGCATGTTTGGAATTGCTTATTTTTCACTTATTTTTGAATTATTAACTTTTAAAAAGTTAATAAGTAAAATAGTATTTGGCAATATTAAAATTAATTTTCAAACTAATTTTTCGTATAAGATAAATAAATATTTTAAAAAGTAAGTAGGGGTTACTTATACATGTTTGGGATTACTTATTAACTTTTACAAACTACTTTTAGTCTAATTTTTTGTTATACCTCTATACTATCTCGTATTAACTCCTCTCGTTTTTAAGAATATGCTTTTTTTGGTAATTTTATAACATTTTAGTTTATAAGTTAATATAAACACTTTTTAAAAAACTTTTTTGAAAAATCATAAGTTAATAAATTATTTTTATGAAAAGTCATTTTCAACTAAAATAAGTAATCAAATGCATGGCCTCAGAGTTAAAATGCTAATAGTTCATTTCAACTTTTGCACTTGTAAAAATTGAAATTAAAATGTTAAAGAGTTAATTTCATTTTTTCCACACTTGTAAAATTAAAACCTTGATAGAAAGGAACCCACAATCACTTAATATAAGACGTTAAAATGTTATAAGCTGATTTCAAGTTTCTAATCTATATATAATACTAAAAGAGTAACTTAATGGGGACACTTGGCATATTTCTAAGCCTCTAAGTTTATTTTTCCCGCCTCTCTTTTCTCTTAAATAATTACCTAAATTAAGAAATATTAAATAATAATATTAAATAATTTTAATCCTTTTTAGATTAATTTTTTTAATAAATTAAGAAAGATGTCTTTTTATTAATGTTATTTTTAGAAAATAATTTTTATACAATTAAATTTTTTCTAAAACATCTAACTTTCTTTAAAATATAAAATATTTTAAAATTGTTATTTTTAAAAAGTAAATTTTTTTATAAACTAAAAATAATTAAAATTAGGAGTTATAATAAAAAAATTTAAAAAATAACATTTTTAGTACGGTTTGTTTTGAAAAAAAATGTTTAACTTTTTTTTGGAAAAGAAGTTTAAAAATAAATATTTAAAAATTGATATCGTTATTTTATTACTAATAGTTATTACTCATATGTAATTTTAATCATATCTTATTTTAGATTTTTATACTTCAAAAATTTTTATTATATTTAATATTTTATTTTTTCAACACGTATAATACACGGGTTTACTAAAATTAATATTAAATAAATAATAATAACCAACTAATCAGGGATATTATGAACATTTATAGCCCGATCCAACCCGATTCAATACTATATCTCTATATTTGATTACAGGGTCAAAATAATTCAAAATTAATCTAATTATTGCACATACTTTTCAATGTATATTATTTAAATCTTAATTTGTTAATACTAATATCCTCACACCCACTCAATATCTAGCTCATGGTTTGACCTGTACAAGGTATTCATTTTAAGTTTAAAAGAAGACAGTTTTCTTTGACTGTATATTTTGCTATGAAAATAAAAAAAAGTTAAGATCAATCTCTGTCAAGTGTCGGTTTATATTTAAAAGAGCCTATTTTTACGCATGGTTAGCTTTATGTCATCTTGCCACAAGTTAAGAGTAAAGATGGATTGAAACTCTTAGCTTTAGATAATAAGTGTAAACCTACTAATGTTATTACAAATGTAGTTTATAAGGATGTTTTTGCTCATTTGTGACCTTATAATCAAAAGTTGTTATGTCTTATTTAATATATAACACACTTGATTTTATTTTTGTTTTATGTTATTTAATAATTAAATCTCCACTCTTCCGTGTAATACACGGGTAACTAAAGCTGGTACTAACTATTTGAGTATGAAGGTTTATATTGTCTCAATTCATGACATTAAGTTATAAAAAATCATGTGTTTCGTTCTTTATGATTAAGGGTGTAACCATTTTTTGTTAATTTATTAGAAAATATTAAAAAACCCTTAGGGCTAAAATAATTATTGTATACCATTGTGACAAAAAGCAAAATTTACTAAGTTCGTGCGTACACACATATATGTATGTATGTATGTATGTATATATGTATACATATACTAGTGGGTGTGACCCGCGCTATGCGGCGGGGGTTATAAGAGTTAAAAGATTTGATTCTGATGATTTATACGTTAGTACTAACCACCCGGAAAAAGATTACGTGTAAAACGAGCCCTATTGTAAATTGATTAAAAGAAAATTTGACATAACTCGAAGGCTTAAGTATAAAACTTAAAAAACGTTCGGGTGATTAAATATAAATATGATATAACTCGGAGGTTTAAATGTAAATTCAAAAAATCTCAATTGATTAAATATAAATTTGATATAACTCGAAAAATTAAATATTAAATTTAAAAAAAAAAACAAAATGAGTAGGTATCAATCTAAAAAAACAAAGAGAGAAAGTATTTTTGTTTAGTTTCAAAAAATTCTTAGAGGTTTAAATGCAAAATTATAAATAAATAAAAACAAAGTAAGGTTTTTATTAGTTTGAAGAAAAAGAAAATTATTGTGGTAACATTAAAAAAACCTACACCTTCACTACTCATATATTTTTTTATTTGTCATATATAGTGATGCAGTGGGTGTTATCAAACATCTTTTTCAACCTATCTTAAACGTTGATATATTTAAGTATTATTATTATTTTAAATATGTAAATATTTAGTGATTATATACTTAAGTGTTTAAATAACATAATACTTAAATAAAATAGTATTAAGTTATAAAAATATATATAATAATTGTATATATTTTACTATTAATTTAAAATATTATAAATAAGGTAATATTTAAAATAAATATATATTAAATAATGTATTAATTGGGGGAAATTTATTAAATATGGGCAAATTAGTAACTATTGTATATAACACTTGTACCTAATGTTTAAAAAATTATATTAGGTATCTTAAATTTTGAGATCCTCATAAAATGATTTATATAATAATATAGATATATATAATATAGATATAGATTATTATTATTATCATTGTTATAAAAGTATTCAGTAATTATATAGTTAAGTATTCAAATAAGATAATACTTATTAATAAATTTTAATATTAATTTAAATTATTATAAATAATATAATATATAATGTAGTGAATTAAATAATCTTATATTATTAAATAATATATTAATAATATGTATTATTTAATGTATTAATTAGAATAAGTTTATTAAATGATGGGCAAAATAGGAATGATTGACTAGAATACTTGTACGTAATGTTTAAAAAGTTGTATCAGGTATCTTAATTTTTTTGTAAAATTAAACTTGTATCTCAAGGTTTTGCTTTATATTGTAGTATACATATAGATATATATAACTATATGTTATTTGTTAAACCACATGTAATTTATATTTATATTTATATTTGGTATCCTTGTTGTCGTACGATTTAGGGCCATGATTAGGCCATAATGGAGAATTTGAACTTATTAATGTTTAATAGTCAACGAAAGTTATGACATCATCGTCGAACGTCCTATCCCATATTGCTAATAAGTGATCATAATTATAAATCTTTAGGATTGTAAAGATCCAACTTTTGCAAATTAAGTAAATTATAAAGTGTTGGTTCAAATGTGTGAGGCGATGAAAGTGAAAGAAATAAAGATGTTTAAGAGGTGATTAACCCTAACTTCCCCTTTATAATTAAAAAATGATAGTCTTTCCTTCCATCTTTCTTGCATTTTACGTTTGCCAAAAGGGGATAAGGAGAGAAAGCAGTCGTAAAGAGAGAGCCATAAGAGAGAGTAGAAAGTGAAGCTCAAGAAAGCTTCAAGGTATGTTTTTTCATCTAATGACACAAATCTATGCATGAATCATGTATAGAAACCATTTTTAAATATTGTAAGGATTATACTTAGAGGCTGATGCAACCAAAAAGCTCTCAGCATGCACATATGAAGTACAAGAAAGTTATTTTAGAAGATTTGATATAACTCAGTGAATTATGCTAAGTATCAAATCTTCCGAAGCCAAAATACCAAATCTTTCGAAGCCAAAGATGAAGTCTTCTGAAGCTTCAAAGACAAAGTCTTCCGAAGCCAAAGACTGATTTTTTCCGATACATAAAAGACATGCTTTTCTGAATCACCTTTTAACAAAAGCTGACTACTTTCCGCTGCCACCTTTAAAGACTCACCAACTTAGATGAGTTGGTGAAAACTTCATACTTTTGTCAAACTATAGATTAATGTCTTACATCTGTAACTTTCTACTTTAGTACTTTTATCCTTTTTGTATTAGATAAGGATGTGAGCTATGGCATATCATAGTCACTAGTCAAAAGGCAATCTTCCTTTTGACTTTACATTGATCTTGTTTTCTAGATTAGTGTTTCCAGCTAGCCTTCAAAGTATGGATGGCTGTAGGATGTAATATAAAGTATCTCAAGTACTTGTAATTTATGTGTAAGCTTTATAACACTTTGTAAAAACTTGAGAGGAATATACATCATTATTGAAAACCATATTATCTTGTTCTTGTTCTATTCTATACTTGTGTTCTTTGTTTTATCATCTGCTAAGTGTTCTAACTCTCCTAACAACTATGAAACTGTTGCATTGAACCCCTTCACCGGTCCTGCAATTGGTATCAGAGCATTTCAAGCTCTTGATTGTAAGATCTCACTATCTTAGATCTCTTCAGTTTCACAAAACTCTTACCAGCTCAAATGGTAGCTCTCTCAAAGGCTGATATGGAAACCGGTACCATGACAAAGTCTCCACTAATCACTCCCGATGACTTTGATACTTGGTGCCAACGTATGGAAGGGTTCATCAAATTTCAAGACAGTAGGATGTGGAGATCTATTGTTGATGGACCTCACATCCCAAGCCCCTCTTCAGCCACTACTGGAGGTGGGATGATTCCAAAGAAAATGGCTGACTATTTTGAGGAAGATTGAAAGAAAACTGATGTAGATTAGAAAGTCATGACCGTTCTCCAAACTGCTCTTCCAAACTCTATATACAGAGACTTAAAGAAGTGCAAAACTACTAAGCAGCTTTGGGATGCACTGAAGCTTATGTATGAGGGGTCTGCGAAAGCCAAATAAAAAAACAAAGACCTCATGAAGCAGTAGTTTGAGAACTTAGCCTACAAGTCAGGTGAAACTATGACTGAATAATACTCTAGGTATGTTGAGATTGTAGATACTCTCATGGATGTTGGAGTAAAACTTAAGAATAGGGACATTGTGAGGAAGTTCATGTCACTTTTCCCAGACAATGGACTCATTACTGTGTGCCCATTAACAGAACTAAAACCCTCTTTACCCTTACTCTCACAAAGCTATATGGTATCCTTCGCTACCAGATGGAGATGAACATGCAAAATCCATCAAGCAGCTCATCCAGCAATCAATAGAGTTCAACCCTCCATGTGGTTGAAAGGGATAGTAGATAACCATAGCATCATCTTATCTGCTATCCCAGCAAATTATAAAAGGGTCCTTTCATCACCTTTCTTGAGACACTAAGGGAGAGCTACATCCAAGGAAGCCTATTCTAAGAGACAAGCTCTGCTCAAGCCTTTGTGTCTGCTGATAAAAGTTGTGGCAACTTTCTCTTCATTCTTGAAGACTTGGATTGTATCCATCAAGATGACCTGGAGTATATGGAGATAGTTCAGCAAATGGCTCTTCTCACTCACAGAGCCAAGAAGTTCTACAAGAGAATTAGAAGAAGTTTCACAAGAGAATCAGAAGAAGTTTCCCAGTAATGTATCCAGTGGAAAGTTTGGACTGGATAAAAGTAAAATAAAGTGTTACAACTGTAACCAGATGGGACACTTTGCTAGGGAGTGCAAGGCACCAAGGACTAGTGGTGGCCAAGCACAGTCCACGCCTAACTACACTGATGCTGCTCCTAGAACTGAGAAGCCAAGCCAACCAAAACAACAAGTTGTTGTTGTTATTGAAGAAGGAGGCTTTGATTGGAGCTTTCTGGTAGAAGATGTTTCTCCCAACCAAGCACTGATGGCTGACCATGAAGAAGCCAAGGTATTAGAACATCTTTATACTCCTGAATGCATTGCTAAAGTAAATATGTATAGGTCCTATAACCAGGAAGTGAGATCTGACCTTTATTCCTTGAATATCTTAAAGGTTGATTTTAAAAGAGACGAAAATGATTATAAACTTTGAATAGAAGATTTAAAGAAAACAATTTCAACTCTTAAGCATGAGCACACAAATTACAAGACTCAAATCAAAGATCTCATTACCAAGTTAACTTAATGCCAGGCTGAGCTTGTGATCAGCAAAACCAAGGGAGAAAAGTGTGTTCTTAAAGAGAAAACCTTCAAGAACATCATATCTTCATCCATGCATGCAAAGATTTTTTATCAGAACAGGCAGGGATTGGGTTCAAGTGAGATAGCTCTTCCACACACATTAATATCTGTAAGACCTCCAAGGTGTGATACTTGTCAAGATGAGCTGCCCCTCATAGATCCCATCCAAGAAGAAGATGAAGTTGAAGAGGAGATAATGAATGATGGATCTGAAATGAGTGAAGAAGTCATCCTAAGAAGGGTCACTATTCTCCTAGAGAGAAGAAAGAGCCAAGGATTACCAAGTCTGCTAGAAAAAACTTGATCAGGGCAGCCAAAAGAAAATCAAAGAAAGCCCAAGAGATCAAGACCACCTTTAACTCCAAGCAAAAGCAAGTTTTTATCTTTGTTGGATTTGAAGTGGTGAATACTGAAGACACAACCATGGACTCTAGTACTAGGAGTCCTAGTTCATGTCCAAATCATCCTGGTCAAGAGAAGAAGGCTGATCAAATATGCACCACTACTGCACAGCCTGAACCATCCAGTTCTAAGAGCAAGCCTCACCCTAAAAAGCCTACTGCATCATCTGTGAAGATGAAGAAGGAAGTGGAAAGAGATCAAGCTCAGCCTCCTACTCAGAAAAAGACTCTTAGAAGTATGCCAACTGAATGTATCATGTGTGGTAGTACTTCTCACTTTGCTAAGGATTGCATCTACAATCCCAAAAGTACCATCCATATTACTAAGAAGAAAGCTTCTGAGAAGAAGAAGAAGATAGCTTCGTAAGAAAAATCTCTTCCTTTTGGAAGCTCCAAAGTGAAGAAGAAGATAAGTGAAAACTTACCTTCAGAAGAAAATTTGGTCTCGGAAGAAAGGAATGCTTCCGAAGTACTGAAGTCTGCTGCAATTGATGCAAAAGCTTCAGAAGGTCTAGTCTCCAAAACTTCCAAAGTCTTGGCCAAGTCTAATCTTACAAAGATGGTGTGGAAGATGAAGGAAGGCCATGTGACTAAAAGTTTTTCATCAACAACAGCAAATGATCCTCAGAGCTAGCATATAGGATCAATTGATGTTGAATTATCTTCAGTTCACTTTGACAAGCCAAATACCAACAAGGCTTGGGTTTTCAAATGTAACTAACCATCTCTTTCTGCAGGAATAGCTGAAGACCAAAAGATATGTATGGATCATTGATAGTGGCTATTCCAGACACATGACAGGCAAAGGCTCTTTGCTTCAGAAATTTATAAGAATTGATGGAGGGCCAGTTGATTTTGGAGGAGAATCAGGTGGTTACATCACTGGAAGGGGCAGAGTCACAAATGGTAAGCTCAGCATTAGAAGGTAAACTATGTTCAGGAGCTTGGGTATAATCTCTTAAGTGTATCCTAATTTTGTGACCAGAGACATAACATGCTCTTTACTGAGCATGAGTGCATTGTTCTCAAGCCTAAGGTGGTCATTCCTAAGGAGCATATCCTACTCAGAGCCCCCAAGAAAGGGAACATGTACAAGATGGATTTATAGGAAACATCCCCATCAGGAGAAGTTTCTTGCTTTCTATCTAAAGCCAATAGTGATAAGTCTTTCCTCTAGCATAAAATAATATGCCATGTAAACTTTAAGAACATGAATAAATTAATTAAGAATGATTTAGTAACTGGAATGCCAAAGAAAGAGTTTACAAGTGATGACCATTATGTTGCATGTCTGAAAGGGAAGCAACATAAAGTGTCTCACAAGCCAAAGGAAATAAACTCCATCACTACTTCCCTACACTTATTACATATGGATCTTTTTGGCCCCACCAGTGTAGTGAGTCCAGGAAGGACCTCATATTATTTAGTGATTACAGATGATTTCATAAGATACACTTAGGTCTTCTTTCTTAGAACTAAGGATGAGACCTCTGAGATCTTGAAGAGCTTCATTCTGAAAATTGAGAATCAATGTGATCACAAAGTCAAAATCATAAGATGTGATCAATAAACTAAATTCAAGAACCAAATCCTTGATACATTTTGTGATAAGAAAGGTATTACAAGACAATATAGTGCTCCCAAGACTCCTCAGCTAAATGGTGTTGCTGAGAGAAGAAACAAGACACTTATTGAAGCTGTAAGAACCATATTATCTGACTCTAAACTGCCCATCACCTTCTGGGCAGAGGCAGTCAACACTACCTGCTATGTGCAGAATAGAATTTTAGTAGTCAAAAATCATGGTAAGACACCTTATGAGTTGTGGCACAAAAGGAGACCTTTCATTGGTTTCCTCAGATCATTTGGATGTCCTTGCACTATCTTGAATACCAAAGATCAGATAGCCAAATTTACTGAGAAATCAGATGATGGATACTTTATTGGATAATCTTCCCAAGCTAAGGCTTATAGAGTATACAATCTCAGAACTGGAGTAGTTAAGGAGTCAGCCAATATGACTTTCAATGAGAACACTCCTAGTGTGAAAGATCCTTGTCCTGATTGACTGTTTGATCTTGATTTAGTTACCAACTGTTTTAACAAATCTTGTAAAGATGTTTCAGGATCTACATGTAGCTTATCAATAGGAGACTCTGACCCAAGATTTGAGCTGAGAAGACCAAATTAGAAAATTACTTCAGCTCCAATGGTAGCAAACCCTGCAGTTGGAAATTCTATCAGTATAACAATGACAAACACTTCAGCTGATACATCTGAGGTGCCTACAAATTCCAACACAGAGGCAAAAAAATCAAATGAAGGAGTTTCCAAGGTAGGAAGAGATGGAGGTGGTGATAGTGATCAAGAATTTCTTGATACTGATACCACTCCATAGAAGACAACATCAATGATGTCACACACTCATTGGATCAAGCTTCTCTTGATAAGTGTGCTGATACGGTGGGTGATACTCAATCACCAGATCTAAATTTCACCAATTTAGATCTCTCCAACCAACTTGCTATGATTCCTCAACTGAGAATCCACAAGTCACATCCCACCACAAACATCATTTAAGATGTTAAGACGGTGGTGAGAACAAGAGGACAAACTCATGACAAAAATATTTGTCTTCACTCTTGTTTCTTGTCCCATATTGAGCCTAAGAAGATTGATGAGGCTCTGAAGGATGGAAGTTGAGTTGAAGTAATGTAGTAGGAGCTACTTCAATTCAAAAGGCAAAATATTTGGAACCTACGTCCTCTTCCTCAAGTGAAGGCCACAATAGGTACCAAGTTGGTTTTTTAGGAATAAGAAAGATGATAGAGGACTTGTCATTTAGAATAAGGTGAGACTAGTTGTTCAAGGGTACACATAAGAAGAGGGAATTGACTACACATATATTTTTGCTCTTGTAGCAAGACTTGAAGCTGTTAGGATATACTTTTCTTTTGCTGTATCTAAGGATTTCAAGGTCTACCAACTTGATGTTAAGTGTGCCTTCTTATATGGAGTGATTGATGAGGAAGTGTATGTCAAACAACCACTTGGCTTTGCAGACCTAGATCATCTTGATTATGCCTGCAAGCTTGACAAAGCTCTCCATGGGCTGCATCAAGCTCCAAGTAAGTGGTATGAGACACTATCACAGTACATTTGTCAGCATGGCTACAAGTGGGGTACTATTGATGGAACACTCTTCATTAAAGGAATAGGAAATGACTTAATACTGGTTCAAGTTTATGTAGATGACATCATCTTTGGGTCAACTAATCCAAAGCACTGCAAAGACTTTGAGAAGCTAATGAAGAATAGATTTGAAATGAGTGCCATGGGGGAACTCAATTTCTTTTTAGGAATTCAAGTGAAGCAGGTTGACAATGACATCTTCATAAACCAGTCAAAGTATGTGCAAGTCATACTTACCATATTTCATCTGACTGAGTTTAAGGTTGCTAAGACACCCATAGCTAGAAACCACTCCCTAGGACCTGATCTTAAGGGGGAGTGTGTTGATAAACATCTCTTCAGGGATATGATTGAGTCTTTTATGTACCTCACAGCCAGTAGGCCTGATATCATGTTTGCTACATGTATTTGGGTAAGATATCAAGCCAACCCTAAGATGTCACACCTGGTTACTATCAAAAGGATTCTTAGATATCTCAAAGGTGATCCCAATTGGGCCTTTAGTATCCAAAGAATTCTAACTTCAATCTGTATGCTTATACAGATATTAACTATGGTGGCTGCAACATGACTGCAAAGTCTACATCTGGGGGGATGTTAATTTTTTCGTGGAAGGATAGCCTTATGGCAATGCAAGAAATAATCCTGTGTGTCTGCATCAACTGTTGAAGCTGGATACATTGCTGCTGCAAGATTCTATGCTCAAGTTCTTTGGATTCAAAATCAGATGATGGACTATGGATTCAACTTCAAAGAGACTCCCATCCATATAGACAATAATAGTGCTATCTCTATAACAGAGAATCCTATGCAACACTCAAAGAGAAAGCACATCAACATCAGGTATCATTTGATTATAGATAATTTTGAAAAAAGATTGATAAAACTAGTCAAAGTTCACACAAATAAACAGTATGTTGATTTGTTCACAAAAGCTTTTGATGAACAGAGATTTAAGTGTTTTGAATCAGCTATTAGGATGATTAACTTTGAGTAGTTTTCTTAATATAAATTCAAGATTACTTTTTCAAATATTTATGTCTTGAGTTGTCTATATCATCACCTATATAAGCCCAGTTTACTTTGGAAGAATTGTTTTCAAAATGATATTCCTTAGAAATTTGAAAATTTAAGATATATTTTCTTTCGAAAGACATTAATTTGACTTCGGAAGAAAGTTACGTCTTCAAAAACTAATAACAACTTACTAAGAAATTTACCTTCGGAAGAAATTCTGATATATCTTCTAAATCTTAAATATGCTTCTAAGTATTTATATGTTTTGAAGCACAATTGTCTTCCGAAAGTAATTAAGTCTCGAGAGCTTTATTCATCCTTTGAATAAAACTTCTGAAGTTTGATATCTTCCGGAACCAAATATATCTCGAAAGCAAATATACTCTAAGTATTTTTCTTTCGAAGCAATTTTTTTATCAAGTTAAGGAATATCTTCTAAAGTCAAATTGGTTTCAGAAGTTTTTATCAATACTTTCGAAGACAAATTACCTTCGGAAGATTTTAGACTTCCAAAAAAACTACCTTTTGGGCACTTTTTCAGAGGTGGGACTGACATTCGGATTTCAAAGTTTATCCTTTTGCATTACCTTTGTCTCAAATCCAACTATATAAATATACCTTCAACGGTTCCCCTTCTTTCTCCTTCCTCTTCATCTATAAAAGTTCAAACCCTAAATTCACCCATAAACTGACTTTGTTCTTAGCTTTCTTCACTTCTAAGCTACTCAAATTAGCCAACCTGATCCCCAAAACCAATCAGATTTTTCCATGCATCTACACAGGTAACACATTCAAGTTGCTCTGTTATCATCTGAGAAAGATTCAGGTTTCTCAGATGTTTTCCGTTTCTTAACTCACTTAAACTACCTCATTACCCTCACAATAGACCCTCCACTATATGAAGATCAACTCCTAGAGTTCTGGAGGACCTGCCAAGAGGTCATCATGGACGGTGAGAAGGCACTGTCTTCTATAGTATTGGGGAAGACAATTTTAATCACTCTAGCCACCATCAACTCTCATCTGAGGCTGGATGATGAAAAAGGCAAGTTGTCCTTCCAAAAATGTGTTGTCAACAACTTATTCCGACAAATGGGCTTTAAAAGGGACTACTCTATCAGAACCTTCAAGAAGGGTAAGGTTTCCTCTCAATGGAAGTACCTCCTCCCTATGGTAATCCACTTTCTATCTAACAAACATGGAGGTTGGGACTAGATTCTAAGGACTTATCCTACATAGTCCATGGGATGGTTCAAGGGGTCAAGTTCAAGTACTCACAGTTTGTCTATACAAACCTACTTGCTAACTTGGACTCCTTAGAGCACTATATGTTCCCTAGATATGTTCAACACATTTTAAGCAGGATCGGTCTTGACTCTAAACACAGAACTCACTAAGTCTCACTGGATCAATGAAACACAGAATCTCAAACTAAAGTTGACTATAATATACGAAGTTAATGAACAAGATAATGGTTTTCAAGATACTTGTATATATTACTTCTCAACTCAGTATTACAAGACTCTTAAGCTCATACTACATAAGTTACAATGAGAAACTATATATACTACTATCTACATCCGGTTATAGTATGAAAACCAGCTGGAATCTACTACTAGACAAATACTACATTGCTAGAAGTAAAGTATCTAAGATAAAATAATATCCTAGATAAGGTAGTCATGACAGGTCCATGACTTACCTTTTGGCACCAACTAAGGATTGTATCTGTACTAAGTTGAAAAGGTGAACAGTGGATTAAAGTATGGTCAACTACATGGGTTAGGAAAAACACCATGCAGTGTATCATAGTCTGTCAGACAGACCATACTTTTGTCCACTGGTTCATAGTTGATTCTTCCGAAGCTAAATGGCTTCGGAAGAATAAGTTCTTCCGAGGCCATTTATACTTCAGAAGAAACAACTTCTTCCGAATCTTCTATAGGTCTTTATGACTTTATTCTTCGGAAGACTTTATCTTGGATCTTCTAAGTGTGAATACTTTGGAAGGAGAACTGCTTGGTCTTTGGAAGACTTTGTTCTATCCTTCGGAAGTTCTTCATATACTTCAGAAGAAAAACTACTTAGTCTCAGAAGACTTAGTTTTCCTTTGGAAGCTCTTTAGACATAATGCTTCAGAAGATCTTTGACATAGCTGTGGAAGAGTAGTTTTGTCTTTGGAAGACTTTTTCAACTTGTAACAAAATTTTTCTAAGTGTTGTTTTAGTTGCACTAACCTCAAATGATGCTACCAAAACTTCACTTCCTCTTGCTCTTGAAGACCTACAACACCAGGGAAAGCAGATATCTATCTGTCTCATTGTTTTCCCTGATGTGGTAGTGAGGAGTTTGTACAAGTCATTTGTAGATAATAAATCCAATCGATTGATCTAAATGACATGTACTCTTTGCTGCATCCCTCTGAAGAGAGTTAGTTGATGGGAAAGGTAGTCATATTCCTATCTAACTATAGGATCTGAAGTAGAGCCTTCAACCATCTGTAGCAAGGTCTTCCCTTTTATGGTTGTACCTTCTTCAGCATCCTGTGCTCTCCTTTTCAACTCTTCTTCAATCTTGGCCTTCTTTGTGAGCTCGGCTAGATGAAGGCTGCTTAAATGATTTCTAATGTGAGCAGCTATCTCAGAGTTAGAGGGATTGGAGAATGGCTTCTCTGCTAACTCAGCAATGTCAACTCTGCTGGAATGTAGCAGAGATGAAGTGTCAGCCCTGGTAACTTCTCTATTCTCCCTTTCCACAGCAAAGTTGTGGGAATCTTCATCTAACCTCCACTGGACAATTTGCTTTCTAGGATATAGGGGTTTTGTTGGTAGTTTGTCTCCTTTCCTAGTGTCCAGCAGAGTCACCAGCATTCTTCTTAACTTCTTCTCTACTTCATTGAGAGTATCTAAATTTGTTGCAAGAAGTTGAAGAGCATGGTCTAGTGTTCCTCTAGGAAGATCAAGGAATGCATCTCTTGTGAGGGAACTGGAAGAGCCATCAATGAAAGTTAACTGGATGGACTCTTCCTCACAAGAGATGTCGCTCAGTGTTGTGCAATTTTTGAGCTTTTTCTTTATCTCCTTGAATTCTTCCAAGGTCAGGGGTTTTGATGGATCAGAGGATGGTTTGATTGTTGAGTGGGTTCTTGGTTGTGTTTTGGGTCATAGGATAGGTGGTGGTGGTGGTTGGTGGGAAGCAGTGGGTGATGGTATAGGTAAGGTTGATGGAGAAGGTTCAGGGGTGAAAGGTTCTATTTTGATGGGGAAGGGAGACGGTGTAGGTTGTGTTTTGGGTAGTGGTTTGGGTGCCATCCTCTGAACACTAGGAGTTTGAGCAACCTCCTTCCTTCTTCCTAAGCGAATGTCAGCTTTTATGTCGCTGACATGTCGCTGTAGGGTCTTGATGGACATGTGACCCACTTGCCTGCCGGAGAAGCTGTGAGCTTGGAGATAGGATTTCATCCAATCCTTGTCTCCCTCCTTTTTGGTAGCCGCAAGTTCTCCCTCTTCCTCTTTCTTTCTCTTCTCTCTCAACTTCTCCTTAGCAGCCTTCTTCCTCTCCTTGTTGATTAGATCTTGTTCTCTGTGAAAAAAGAAACAAGATCATGTCATTTTGGTGAGGTGCTAGCTCCTCTTGAGAATAGCCTCTATTGCAGAGAAAGGCTATTCTCTCCATCCTCTCCCTTTCCATGGATTCTTCCTTCTTCTTCCTTCTTTCCTCCTCTTTGGCCAACCTTACTGCTTCTTCCTTTTCTTTGTTCAGCAAGGTTGCCTTTTCTTGTTTCACAAGCTCATCAGTTGGGAGTAGAAGAGTTTCTTCGTTGGCTACTCCCAGGCTGATGAGCCTGTCAATGATTTCCACCCTCCTTTTATTGTTAAGACTTGCTTGGGCGGCTGTTGCTGCTTTGCTACTAGCAGCCAACAACTTTCCAATATCAAGTCTACATTTCTTCTTTAGCTTCTCCAATCTTTCCTCTTCTAGTAGCTCCTCAGCAGTAAGCTTTCTTTTTCCTTTAGGATCAGAGGAAAATTCAGCCTTTAGGAACTCGGTTTCAGAAGATTCAGGTTGGAGTGAGGGTGTTTGAAGTGGTGGTTCTTGTAAGAGAGGGGTTGTCAGGAAGTCCTCACTGTTAATCTCAAAGGCTAGTTCAAGGATTGCCTCTATGATGAATAGATCACTGGACAATGAAGACAGTCCAATTATTCCTTCGGCAGCTTGGATTTCTGCCTTGAAAGTAACTGGAACTGCATTACCTGTCCCATCCAAATCACTTGCTGGGCCATCAGTCTGTATATCCCCTTCAAAGTTAATCTTGGGTTCAGTAGAGACCTTAGGTTGACCAACTTCCTCTTTAGAGGTAGGTGGTGTATTCAGCCTTTGAAGCTCTTCAGCTCCAAAGTAGGCGATAGCTAGATCAGGGGAGGGCTGTTCAATGGAGGAGCTCAACAGAAATTTGGTTAGAAACCTATTGAGATCTATGAGCATCCTTTGGTCCACTTAAAAGGTAATGGGAGCTGGTTGAGGGAAGACCGTTGTAGGGTGATGCTGTTGGGGGTAAAAGATAGATAAGGCATCAAGAGAGGTTGTTGCTATGGGGTAAGTGGGTTCCTCATGATGTTGTTTTTGTACATTCTCCCCCTTTTTGGAAGCATTATCTTGAGAAGTAGATGAGCTGGAGGAAGAACTTACAGAAACCTAAATAGGTACATGCCTGACAGACTTCTCAATCTTTATCTCAGCTAGTTTAGCCTTGAGATATTCAATCTCAAGTTGCTGAGTGGCAGACCTGTCCTCTAAAGTCTTAACCTTTGATTCAAGGTCTGAGACTTTAGAAATCAGGTCTTTGATAATGAGTTGCAGTCTACCCTCATCTTCTTTTGAAGAATCATGGGGATATGAGATAACATGCCTGGCATGTTCATCATCACCACCAGTTATGGTTTCTCAGTGCCCAGGATACCCTTCCCTACTGATGTCCTTTTTAGAAACATCAATTGGCAAGGTTGTCGTAGACTCAGTCTCACTGATGTCACCACTTTACTGAGAGGCCAGTGAGACACTCTCAGTAGTGGCGGCTGTGCCTACATGAGTCACCTCCACACCAGTTGGACTCACCTCAGTTTGGCTGTATTGATGTTGGCTAGATATTAGAGGTTCCCTAGGCCTCAGTTGATCTTGAAAGAGGTCTTGTAGATCAACATCATGGCCCGGACAGAACATAATATCCTCATCAGGTTGTATTAAAAGGTCAGTGAAGGATAGAGAGGTTAATTCTAATGACCCGAGACCTTGGTCAGCACCTAATGGCTCTTCTGCAACAGGAGATGTGCTAATGATGTGGCCGTACCTTTTTGGTTGCTCAGGGGAGTGTTGGGACTCACCCTGAGGGCTAATGGCTTGGGTTTTAGGCTCATCAGGTTGAGACTGAGGAGACTCAACACTGATATTGAGGTCAATCGTGGAGGAAGGTGTGACCTCTGGCTGAGTAGGAGCCCTGAGTTCCACTCGATCCTTTTTGGTGTGAACAGTGGGGACCTGATCAATCAGAGTAGATTGATCAGGGGTTCGCTTGGGGCGTCTGGTGTATGTAAATTTAATTAGGTGGGAAGAAGTAGTTGGCATTTGAGTGGGGAGGTCTGGTATGGGTTCATCGCCTGCTGGGCTTGTAGGGATGTCACCAGGAGCCGTTGGCTCAAGCATACCTGGGAGAAGATCAGTGAATCTCCCCTTGAAATTGGTGGACACCTTCTTCAAGGTCTTGAAGATGCCCGGCCTCATGTGTGGGACCATGAGAGTGTCTTCACGTTGTAGTCTACTCTGGTCCAGCTCACAGTTTATGATATGCTGAATGAACCGGGGATACATGAAAAATGAATCCCGGGTAAGATTTCCTCGCAAATTGTTCAACACAAACCTTGAATAGTTGAAGCGAAGGCCTTTTACCATTCCATGAACTAGGCATCCCAGATCATATGGGATTTGATCCCAACCCCCTGATTTGTTGGATAGGCAGTGTAGAACGAAGTGCAACAAGAATTTCCAGTTGTAATAGAAATTAAACTTGTAGACAGTGGACTTGTGCACATCACCACCATATCCCATCTGAGTGTATGTGTTTGCTAGCTCAGATTTGTGGAATTCAGTTGGGGTGCCTTCGTCATGAAGCTCCAGATGCTCCCTGATGGTAGATTCAGAAATGATGATTTCCTGTCCGTTGATTCTCGACCTGATGACCCTCTCATCGTTCCGAGTTTCACAACGACCATTTGCCCAAAATTCGGCCATGTGATTAGAGTATATGGTGGGGTTTACGGTGAGGGCGGTAAAGTATGTGGAGTGAAACAGAAAATTGATGATGGGGGCAAAGTCAGCATCCTTAGAAGAGTCAAGGATGGCGACTTGGTTATGTTAAGGATTGAGAGCCATTGTAAGAAAGTATGGTTGGGTTGAAGGAATTTTGAGAGAGAGTGAAGACGATAATAGGAGTATTAGGTTTCAGTGGTGGTAAAAAGGGTAACGAAAGAGAGTCAGAAGTTTTAAATAGGGGGTAAAAGACCATGCCGATAAGGTGAAAAGATAGTTTGGGAGTGTACTTGAGTACGACGGCAAGGTAGATAATTTAAAATATTCCAAAAAGATCTTAATCTTTACACAGTGGGGCCCAAAGGTTTCCATTACATAGTAAAAGTTTTCTTTCGAAGGGAAGGTTGCTTCCGAGAGAAAAGACTTCTTCCTAGAGTAAGTTAATAGCCTTTGGAAGTAAGTTTGATCTATGATCAAATTTGATTCCGAGGGTAAAAATTCTTCAAAAGAGAGTACTAAAGTGAAGGAATTTACCTTCAGAAGATATAAAGATCTCTTTCGAGAGTAAATTTCTTATCGGGAGAATTTCCACTTAGAAGAAAAACTTTAGTAACAGGGCTTAGATTGTAATTAGACAACATAAACAAGACACATTAAGAAATAAACTAGTCAATGTTAATCATCCCAATAGCTTTGATTAAGTATTTAAATCTTTATTCATCAAAGGCTTTGGTGAACAAGTCAGCATATTGTTCATTTGAATTAACTTTTACTAGTTTAATTAAGTGTTTCACATGAATATCTCGAATGAAATGATACCTGATGTCAATGTGCTTTGTCTTGGAGTGCTTGACTGGATTTTCTGTAATGGAAATAGCACTCGTGTTGTCTATGTGGGTAGGAGTATTCATGAAGTTGAATCCATAATCTAACATCTGATTTGAATCCATAGCAGTTGAGCACAGCAGCTCGCAGCAGCAATGTATTCAGCTTCAGCAGTTGATGTAGAGACACATGATTGTTTCTTGCATTACCAGAAAATAATCCTTCCACTAAGAAATTGACATTCTCCTGATGTGGATTTCTTGTTAATGTTACAGCCACCATAATCACTGTCAGAGTACCCATAAAGATTGAAATCCTTATTCTTAGGATACCAGAGACCCATTTTGGGAGCTCCTTTGAGGTATCTAAGAATCCTTTTGATGGCAATTAGGTGAGACACGTTGGGAGCAGCCTGATATCTCGCACAGATGCAAGTTGTAAACATGATATTAGGTCTAATAGCTGTGAGATACATCAGAGATCCAATTATTGCCCTGTACTAATACTGATCGGTATCCTCCCCCTCGGAATTAGGACATAAATTATGATTTCTGGGTATAGGTGTCTTGGTTGTCTTACAATCTTTCATCTGAAATTATTCTAAGATGTCCTTGACATACTTAGACTGATTAATAAAGAATCCTTCTTCCATATGCTTCGCTTGAATCCCTAGAAAGAAATCTATCTTTCCCATGGAGCTCATCTAAAATTTCTTTCTCATGATGCTTTCAAAGTCTTTAAACATATGGTCATTTGAGGAACCAAATATGATGTCAGCGACATAGCCTTGAACAAGCAGCATGTCCTTCCCAGATTTCTTTATGAACAATGTCTTGTCTATGGTGCCTCTAGTGTAGCCGTTTTTAAGGAGAAACTGAGACAAAGTCTCATTCCACAGCCTAGGTGCTTGATGCAGCCCATAAAAAGCTTTATCCAGTTTGCACACATAGTTGGGAGGATGTGGGTCTTCAAATCCAGGTGGTTGACACACATAGACTTCTCTGCCTATATTCCCATACAAAAATGCACATTTGACATCAAGTTGATAGACTGTGAAGTTCTTGGATGCTGCAAAAGCGAGGAAGATTTGCACAGCTTCAAATCTTGCAACAGGTGTAAAGACGTCAGCGTAATCTATGCCTTCTTCCTATGTGTATCCTTGAACAACAAGTCTTGCTTTATTCTTGATGATCAAACCTTTATCATCTCTTTTGTTTCCGAACACACACTTGGTGCCAATAGGGACTTGGCTAGGTGGCAAAGGACATAGGTTCCATACCTTTTGCCTCTTGAATTAAAGCAATTCCTCTTGTATAGCTTCAATCCAATTGTTGTCCTTGAGGGCTTCTTTCACCTTCTTTGGTTCCATTTGAGAGAGAAAGCATGAGTACAAGCATACATTCCCATTGTAGGTCTGACTTCTTGTTCTCACACCTTCTGATACATCCCTAATGATGTTTTTAGCTGGATGAGTGTTGTGTATCCTGAGCCTAGGAATCACATCAAATTGCATAGATAGGTCTAGGTTTGATAAGTTTTGCTCAGAACTTCAAACACCTTCTCTAGCTGATGTCTCACATTCATTCAATGAGGACTGATTGAATGAATGAGTGACATCATCAATGTCAGCATGCTGTGAAGCAACATCAATAGTTTCCTGTTCCTCCATGTCACTATCTTCATCAGCTTGGTGTTGAGTGTTAGAATTGTCAACTTCTGGGTTATGAGGCTCAATGAGTTGACAATTTGTTGAAGCTCCTTTCTTTCCTAGGATACTCATGCTTTCAGGACTTTCAGCAGTAGGAGCTTGTTCTTCATTTCTTCTTGGAGAACTAGAAATAGGTCTGGGTAGGTCAAACAGTTGATCTTCATATAGGTCACTTTGAGTTCCTGTTCCAGCTGAAACATTCTCACAAGATGGTTTAGAATAGTTTGGAAACAATTCTAAATCAAAAATATATTCAGGTCCATTCCCTCTAACACAAAGAGTGTGCTCATTAACAACAATGTTGGATGATTCCTCAAACTGTTGAGTTTTGATATTATACACTCTATAAGCAATAGAGGTGGAGGAATATCCAACAAAGATAGCATCATCCAACTTTTCAACAAATTTTTCTAAATTGTCCTTTGTGTTGAGTATGGTACACCTGCTGCCAAAGGACCTAAGAAAGCCAATGAATGATGGCCTCTTGTTCCATATTCCCATGAGGCTTAACAATGAGAACTCTATTTTGCACATAACATGCAGTGCTAACTGCCTCTGCCTAGAAAGTTAGAGGCAGCTTTGAATCAGCTTAGATTGTTCTTGCAGCCTCAATAAGTGTCTTGTTCCTCCTCTTAGCAACACCATTCTGTTGAGGAGTTCTAGGAGCATTATATTGTCTGGCAATCCCATTTGAGTTACAGAATGAATTAAGAATAAAAGATTTTAAAGTTTCAGCAGTTTCATCTTTACTTCTAAAAACGAATACCCAAGTGAATCTTGTAAAATCATCAACAATCACAAGGTAGTATGATTTCCTTCCAATGCTCATTATACTTGTAGGACCAAAAATATCCATGTGCAATAAGTGTAATGAAGTGGTGATAGAGTTATCTTCTTTGGATTTGTGAGTGACCTTGTGTTGTTTTCCTTTTAGGCAAGCAATACAGTTGTCTTTACAGAAAAACTCCTTTTTAGGCATACCATGTACCAAATTATTTTTAACCAAATTGTTTATGGTTTTAAAATTAACATAGCACATTCTTTTATGCCAAAGAGTTGACTCATCACCATTAGCTTTGGAAATAAAGCATGATACTTCACCCAGTGGGGAAGCATTGTTCATATCCAGCTTGTACATATCCCCTCTCCTGGGAGATCTAAGAAGCACCAATTCCTGAGGAATTGTCATCCTGGGTGTTTGAGGATAATGCACTCATGTTCTGTGAAAAGCATTTGGTGCTTTTGGTCATAGAATTGAGAAACACTTAACAGATTGTGTTCAAGCTGTTTGATAAAGTTTACTTTATCAACTTTTAACTTACCATTGGATACACTACCTCTACCAGAAATGTATCCTCCGGCTTCACCTCCAAACTGAACAGGACCTCCATCAAAATGTTCAAATTGTTGAAGAAGAGATCTGTTCCCTGTCATGTGCGTGGAGCATCCGCTGTCCACAATCCATATATTTCCATTCTTGTCATGTGGATGTCCCTACACATAAAGTGAGATGATTAGTTACTATTGGAAACCCAAGCCATGTTGGTCTTGGGTTCTTCTAATGTAGATGATTTAATTAAACCAAAGTATAAGCAAGTGGGTTCAATTTGTGTTTGTGAGGAAGAGGTACTGGCTGCAGCATCTATTTTGTTCTTCCATAACATCCTATGGTTGACCAGTGTAGATGATCCTGAAGAGGATTGAGTAGCATGACCTTCTTCCAAGACTACTTTCTTTTTGGAAGATTTCAAAGGATTCCTTTTGTTCCTTTGTTTGTTCTTTGGCTTGTCTTCCAAAGCTATTTTTCCTTCGGAAGAATGATTTTCTTCCAAAAGCAACTTAGCTTCGGAAACAAGCTTTCCTTTCCTTTTTACTTGGACCATGTGATAAGGTCCAAATGTGAAACCTTCCTTGACTCCTTCTCTTTTAACATTGGTTGCATAATGTGTGCTTGTAGGATTGTAGTAATAATCTTTAGCCATGTGGTTATGCAGACCACAGATTATGCACTCAATGTTACTTTTGATGGGGCTTGATGGCTGTTGGTTCTTGCACTCCTTTTCTTCAACAACTTTCCCTTTTAACTTCTAATCCTTCAGTTGGACAGGAATGCTGGTACTACATTCCTTTCCTGGGTCAGAGTTTCCAACCACTTGGAATCCACTGGGATCTATCTTCATCCTAGACTCAGTCACCTTCTTGGCAGTTTTCTTTGCTGCCTTGATTTTGTTCTTTCTCTCTTTGGTGGTTAGGGGTAGGACATCAGCGGTGGGAATGAGGTTTTCTACCTTATCCTTCCCTGTGGTGGTCACCATAGTTGCATCATTCTTTTGCTCATTAGGTAGTGGGTCAGCAGTTGGAACCTCTTGCTCATGATTGTCACATCTTGGCTATCTAACAGACATATAAGAGTGTGGTGGAGCAATTTCATTGGTTCCCAGCCCACTTTTGTTTTGATAACGCACCTTTGAGTGGGAGGATGATGCAATGATGGTGTTAATGTTATGCTCTTTAATAGCATACTTCTTTACTTTAGCCTCAGCTATTACTAGTTGGCTTGAGCCTCAGTCAACTTAGAAATCAAATCCTTTATTTGAGTCCTATAGTTTGTATGTTCATGTTTTAAAGAAGAAATAGTTTTCTCTAACTCTTCAATTTTGAGTTTATAGTCAGATTCTACTTTCTTGAAATCAGATTTTAGGATGTTCAAGGACTCAATATCGAATTTAATTTCCCTGTTTTAATCCTGATAAAGTTTAACCTTAGCGATACAAGCTATAGTACAGAGGTTTTCATATACCTTGTTGTCTTCAGTTCCAGCCATGGGTGCTTGAGCAAGAGTGACATCTTGCACCATGAAGCTCCAGTCAACTTCTTGAGCAACAGTCGCAGTTTGCTGCTCAGTAGGTTTTGGTGCAGCCGTTGAGGTGTTAGGATGTTGGGAGGCTTGAGTTGCTCCAGGATTGGATCTTGGAGCTTTGCATTCCCTAGTAAAGTGACCAAGTTGGTTACAGTTGTAACACTTGGCTTTGCTTTTATCAAATTCAAATTTGTTGTTAGTTGGATTCTAAGGGAACTGCCTTCCTATTCTTTTGAAGAACTTCTTTGCTCTGTAGGTCAGGAGAGCCATCTGTTGGACAATGTCAATGTACTCAATGTCATCTGGGCTAAAGCACTCTAGATCATCAAAACAGAATTGAAAATCTCCAGAGTGTTCACTTCCTGAGACAAAGGCATAATTATCCTGAAAAGGAGTGTGTTGAGCCTGTTGAGACCTGGGTGTCTTAGGGAAAGTGATGTATGGCCCAGAGTAAGATGATGGCTATTGGGGATAGTTCAGGTACAACTAAGGTTGTCTTGATCCTTCAACAACATGTAGAGCATTGCTGACAGTAGGATTTGAGGGTCGGTTCATCTGTTGGCTTTTTTGAGTCTCCATTTCCATACGGTATCCATCAAGGATTCCGTACAGTTCAGTCATGGTGAGAGTGTTAAGATTCTCAGTTCTCTTGATAGAAACACAATAGAAAGTCCCTTCATGAGGAAGTGCACTCATGAATTTCCTTACATTGTCTCTCTTCTGAAGATCCACTCCCATAGACTGAAGAGAGGTGATCAAGTTCACGTACCTGAAGTATTGGTGGCTTAAGGTCTCACCAATGATATATGTGAAGCTTTCAAACTTCTTCTTTAGTACATCCTTCTTGGATTCCTTGGATTCGGTGAAACCAGTGTACATCAGCTTCAAAGCATCAAAGAGTTCTTTGGCTGACTCGCATTGCTGAAAGCCAACCATTATGGAGTTTGGTATGGCTGTTAGCAAAACAGTCATTGCTTTGCAGTCAATGTCTATTTTCTTGAAGTCTTCATCAGAGTAGTCTTCAATGGCCTTCTCTATCATGGCACCATTACCCACTGGGGCTGCTATCTTAGGAACGTAAGGACCATGAGTGACAGATTTCCACATACGGCTATCTTGGTACTTGATGAACCCTTTAATACGTTTACACCAACTTCCAAAATCATTAGGAGTGCTGATAGGAGCCTTGGTCATGGTTCCCATTTTGGACTCAGAAAATTCCTGGTTAAGATCCATTAAAGTGAGGTGGGTGAGTGAGCGTGAAGAAACAAGGGTCATTTGGGATGGTTAGATCTCACAATCAAGAGCCTGAAGCTCTGATACCAATTGCAGGATCGGTTTTAACTCTAAACATAGAACTCACTAAGTCTCACTGGATCGATGAAACACAGAATCTCAAACTAAAGTTGATAATAATATATGAAGTTAATGAACAAGAGAATGGTTTTCAAGATACTTGTATATATATTACTTCTCAACTCAGTATTATAAGACTCTTAAGCTCATACTACATAAGTTACAATGAGAAACTATATATATTACTATCTACAGCAGGTTACACTTGGAAAACCAGCTGGAATCTACTACTTGACAAATACTATATTGCTAGAAGTAAAGTATCTAAGATAAAATAATATCCTAGATAAGGTAGTCATGATAGGTCTATGACTTACCTTTTGGCACCAACTAAGGATGGTATCTGTACTAAGTTGATAAGGTGAACAGTAGATTAAAGTATGGTCAACTACATGGGTTAGGAAAAGCACCATGCAGTGTTTCAAAGTCTGTCAGACAGACCATACTTTTGTCCACTGGTTCATAGTTGATTCTTCTGAAGCTAAATGGCTTCGAAAGAATAAGTTTTTCCGAGGCCATTTATACTTTGGAAGAAACAACTTCTTCCGAATCTTCTACAGGTCTTTATGACTTTATTCTTCGGAAGACTTTATCTTGGATCTTCTAAGTGTGAATACTTCGGAAGAAGAACTGCTTGGTCTTTGGAAGACTTTGTTCTATCCTTCGAAAGTTCTTTATATACTTCAGAAGGAAAACTACTTAGTCTCAAAAGACTTAGTTTTCCTCCGGAAGCTCTTCAGACATAATGCTTCGAAGATCTTTGACATAGCTGCGGAAGAGTAGCTTTGTCTTCGGAAGACTTCTTCAACTTGTACACAAAATTGTTCTAAGTGTTGTTTTGGTTGCACCAGCCTCATATGATCCAACACATTCTTAACTGTGAACGGGGCTCACAGTTAATGTAACACCCGAAAAATTTCAGCAAAAGAAAAGAAAAAAGAAAGAAAGGTGAAATATTCCAAGTCAAGGGGTTAAAGTTGTGCAAGTGGCAAACTTGCTCATTATGGGATTTAAAAAGAAGCATGGTCGCCCACACCCCATTTCACTAACTATTTTCAGTAGTTTAAATCTTTTGTTCATCCGTATTTGCTACAGTATTCATCCGCATTCAGCAGTTTAAGTCTTTTGTTCATCCGCATTTGCTACAGTGTTCATCCTTATTCAGTAGTTTAAGTCTTTTGTTCATCCGTATTTGCTACAGTGTTCATCCGCATTCAGCGGTTTAAGTCTTTTGTTCATCCGCATTTGCTACAGTGTTCATCCGCATTTGCTACAGTCCATCCGCATTTGTTCTACCAGCATTTCTTTGGACACTTAGAATATTTTCTGAAGACTTTCACCCGTATTTGTTCATCCGCATTTGCTACAGTGTTCATCCGCATTTACTTTTGTTCGTTCGCATTTGTTCTTGCTCATCCGTATTTCTTTGGGGACTTTGAATTATTCTGAAATTTTGGGAATAGAATTTAAGTGTTAAGTACTTATGTATAAGGAAAGATTATGCTTGTTTAATGTTTCTAATTTGATTCTCTTCTTATAGGTGCTTGTTATGGATAGTTATTATTATATTTCATGATATGTGATTATTAAACAGTGAGTATTTTAAAAGTTTTATTCATAACCAAGTGGATACAAAGAAATAAAAGAAGATAGTGGAACTTAATGAATGTTACCCTCGGGCCCTTATAATCAATGGAAAAGCATTGCAAGCATAATAGAATGAGGTGCACAACCTTGTTGTCGTTAGCTCAATTGATGTGTGACTGATTCAGGATGCACATCTGGGGTCTAATCCTTGTGATTGACCAATAGATCAATGGGATCCTAGTTTATGAGCAGGCTTTGTGCCTAGCAGTGTGGATTAACTGCCATGGGTTAGCTACCATGATAAACGTTTGCTGGCAGGGGTTCGGCATCTGTTGACAACCAATAATGTAGGCTCTTGCTTTATGTAATCCTAGTTAATGAAAGAGGAAGATAATGAAAGAAAGAAAGATAATGAATTTTCTAAAGAACGATTATGTACTATGATGGATGATTAGCCAAAGAAAGCTTACCAATGAATATTTTCTATAGTATTAAAACTAGAACTCACTCAGCAACACTGACTTTTTATATACATTTCAGTTGGCAGGTAATAATGTTGCTGGGGATGGCATGGGGTCGAAGCTACCTGGCAAATAAAGACTGGCATCCATATTATGCTAAAAATGATATTTTTGTCTTGAAATACAACTGAATGTCTCCTTTTTGTAACTTATAACAATGATGTATTTCTTGACAAAAGTTATTATCAATGCATGAGATGGTTTTTGTTTAATTATTCCGCTGCTATCATTTCTTAATTCAAGGCATTTTAACGTATAAAGTGCTATGAATGACCAACTGTGTGGTTTCCTGGGAACGGGGCCTTACAAGTTGGTATCAGAGCCAAAGTTTAAGAGAATTGGGTAAATTATTTTCAAAACCTAAACTTAAACTGAAAATAGGACCAAAATGGAGGGATGCCAACCCAAGTAGCAACATGCCATCAGGTAATTTTCATAAAGTTAACCAGTGTTATGTGCGTGTGCTATTTGATATATGTGCTCTTAGAAGATTTGGATACCGATGTAGTCTGGATAGGGAATGCTTTGGGGATGAAGAGTAAAGTAAATGGCTAATCACAACTGGCCACTGTAATTAGAGACTTAATATACTTGACATAATCTGAGCTATTACCTTGAATGACCTTGTTAGTGTTTGAATCTTATAGGAGGTAGATCTTACGGCGGGTAGGAAATCTGGGAAGGCAACCCTAGATCATGCTCGTGGCGGGTGTACTACTAGGCCACGTTTCACCAGGAGCAAAGCTAAGGCTCCCAAGACAGTTCATGAGGACACAGATCTCCATAGCCATCAAGAGGGCGAAGGATCAGCTACCCTCAAATCTATGGTAAAGGAAGCTATTGCTAAAGAGGTCTGCAACGTCATGCAAAATGTGTTGCCTTTAGTGGTGACTGAAGTGTTAAGGGCTGTAAAGAAGGGCGAGAGAACTAATGATTCGGGGGAGAAGGAAAAAGCTGATAAAGAGCCATCCAGCCCAAAGGTGGTGACCCCTAAAGATGATAGTGAAGAGGAGAAGGAGACCGCTAAGGGGTGCACCTATGGGGCGTTTCAGAGGTGCAAACCCCCAACCTTCGACGATAACGACAATGCTACTGCTGCTCACCAGTGGGTTCGAGAGATGGAGGCAGTCCTAGACATTAGTGAATGCCGGGAGGATCAAAAGGTGAAGTTTGCCTCCCATTCTTTCATTGACTCGGCATTATGCTGGTGGGACAACATTGTCCAAGCCGAGGAAAAACGGTCTATAGCATGGATGAGGTGGTCGGATTTGAAGGAACTGGTATCGGAGGAGTATTGTCCATATCGGGAGTTGGACAAAATTAAGAAGGAGTTCTTGCATTTGGAGGCTGGAAACATGACTCATCAAGAGTATACCTCTAAGTTCAATGAACTTGCAAGACTTGTGTCGGATCTAGTAACTCCAGAGTCCAAGAAGATTAAGAGGTACATGCAAGGTTTGCCCGTGGACATTAGGAGGAACATGATAGCCGCTAGACTGAGCACTTTTAGGTCTGCGGTAGATTTGGGCGGAAAATTGTATGATGAGAGGGACCCGGTGCCAATTCAGAGGAAGGTTGAGAAGAGTTGGAACAAAAACAGTAATAGGAAAAGATTCAGGAATGACAACTATGGGATTGGGGAGAAGAAGAGGAGGGTTGATGATCGTCGCCTAAAACCGAGTAAGGGAACTGACCGGAGGGAATGTAGGAAGTGTAAGAAGAGCCAAGCAGGCGAATGCAGAGTGGGGATGGATAGGTGCTTCAAATGCGGGGGCGAGGGCCATTATGCTAAAGAGTGCAGGATACTAAGATGTTATAACTATGGTGAAGAGGGCCATATGAGTAAGGATTGCAAGAAGCCAAGGGCTGAGAACTCTAGGGTGAAAAAAGGGATCGAGAAAGAGAAGGAAGGGCAGAGGGCCAAGGCAAGGGCATTCAATATGACCCGGGAAGAAGCCAGAGTGGACCCTGAAGTAGTTTCAGGTATGTTTTTGGTAAACCAATTATATGCATCTGTGCTCTTTGATTCAGGTGCTAGTAAGAGTTTTGTACCTGCCACCTTTTGTCGTGTAATGCATGGTAAGAATAAGAAGATAGACGTGCCCTTCCATGTAGAGACAACGATAGGAAAGTCTACCAAGGTGACTGATATGATAGATGATTTTCTTGTAGAATTGGACTGTCATAAGTTTCCTGCTAGATTGTATGTGATGGCCCTAGGAGGTTTTGATGTGGTGGTAGGGATGGATTGGTTAGCGGCCTACAAAGCGAATATCGTGTGCCGAAAGAAGACGATTCGTTTGACTGCGCCTGATGGCAACTTGGTTACGGTACATGGAGACAAGGAATACACTACACCGCGAGTGATCTCGATGATCATGGCAGAAAAGTTTATGAGACGAGGGTGTGGTGCTTACCTGGCTTATATGAAGGATGTGCATGCTACCGTGCCTCAGCTGTCAGGCGTGCCGGTAGTATGCGATTTCCCTGATGTGTTTCCCGTAGACCTACCAGGTGTCCCACCTGATAGAGAGATCGAGTTTCAGATTGACTTGATACCAAGAGTGCAACCCGTAGCCAAGGCACCATACCGGTTGGCTCCATCCGAACTCAAGGAGCTAATGACGCAACTGCAAGATCTCTTGGAGAAAGGCTTTATTCGGCTGAATATCTCTCCATGGGGTGCTCCGGTCCTATTCGTGAAGAAGAAGGATGGTAGTATGAGGATGTGCATCGACTACCGTGAACTGAACAAGTTGACCGTGAAGAACCGGTATCCGTTACCGAGGATCAATGACTTGTTTAATCAGCTCCAGGGTGCAAGTTGGTTCTCGAGGATCGATCTTCTGTCTGGTTATCACCAGCTAAAGGTTAAAGAACAGGATATCCCAAAGACTGCGTTTCGGATGCGATATGGGCAGTATGAATTCCTTGTGATGTCGTTTGGTCTAACCAATGCTCCTGCAGGATTCATGGACTTGATGAATAGAGTTTGTCGGCCGATGCTTGACAAATCAGTGATAGTGTTCATAGACGATATCCTGATCTACTCGAAGAATGAGGTGGACCACGCCTGTCACCTCCGTGAGGTTCTGGAAACTCTAAGAAGGGAGAAGTTGTACGCAAAATTCTCCAAATGCGTATTTTGGTTATGCGAGGTGCAGTTTCTGGGTCACGTGATTAACCTAGAAGGAATCATGGTTGATCCTGCAAAAGTGGAGGCGGTGATGAAGTGCAATTCGCCTAAAATGCCATCTGAAATCCGAAGCTTCCTCGGATTGGCAGGTTATTATAGGAGGTTCACTCAGGATTTTTCCAAGATTGCCTCGCCGTTGACCAAGTTGACGAGGAAGGATGTGAAGTTTAAATGGGGCGACCGCCAAGAAAATGCGTCCATGGAGTTAAAGAGAAGATTGACACAAGCTCCAGTGTTAGCGCTACCAGAAGAGAATGAAGACTTGGTTGTCTATTCTGATGCCTCTTATCAGGGGTTAGGGTGCGTGCTAATACAGCGAGGCAAAGTCATAGCATAAGCATCTCGACAGTTAAAGATTCATGAAGTGAACTACCCTTCGCATGATCTGGAGCTGGCTGCTGTGGTATTCGTATTAAAAATATGGAGACACTACTTATACGGTGTCAAATGTACGATTTTTACGGTCCACAAAGAAGCAAAGGATCAACAAATAATTTCTTGGAAATATGATGGTGAGTGGGACTGTGCACTGATCAAAAGGGCATCTGGCATGGTCTAATACTTCCCAGGAGTAGAATTCTTACTAGCCCTGCCAGATGTAGACCTTCATACACTACAAAACATTCCAATCACCAATTACCCCATAAGTCTAAGAGGTAGAGACTTCTCCGGAATTATGACCAAACTAAGGCAAAAGTTCAAGGGAGATGTTCTCAGTGAAGCGAGACTTGTTGATGCAAAACACATGAAGAGAAAGCTCAGGAAGTCTCAGCCCAAATCTCTATTGGTTGATGAATAATTTTTTACGAGAGTTGGAGCTGAAGACAAAGCTTATGCATCAGTCAAAACAATAGAAGGCAATCAGTTTACATTCCCTATTACTGATTGTGGATATGTAGAAAAGAATAAAGAACTGGTTCTGCTGAGGAATGATCCTCAAAGGAAAGCAGCCAGTATAAGAATTTTTGACCCAATAGAAATAAAGTTGCTACACCCAAGCTATACTTCCTATCTGTACGACAAATATTTTCCAAGGCTGCAAGATCAACAATCTCAGAATGACTTGTGCTTATGTGTACATCTTATCCAAGTCATAGACAAATTGCATGCCAAGGCTCATAAGAGGAGAAAGTATGAAGTTGGTAAACTTATTGGGACTAAAATAAAACCAATAACAGAGTTGAGGATTTCAGAACAGGACGAATTGGAGGTGGTGTCAGACAATAGTGTTGTTGCAACACTCATCACTGAAGAGGATGTCTTGGGTATGGAATTCAAGACATTGAAGACGATGAGCAGAAGGCAGATTAAATGCAAGTATGAAGATCAACAAGCTGCTGCAGACTACTTCAAATCAAAGATTTTGGCAAGAGTGAATGAGCTTAGAGTGCTAAACCAATTATTACTAGACTCTAAACCAAAGGAGGAGTACTGTTAGGGATAGAACTTATGTATAGGTTTAGATGATAAGATCACTCTTGTAATCATAATTGTAATTATTATTCTTGATGATATAATATGAATATAATTGTGTTTATGAATTAAATAACATTTATTTTGCACTTCATTTTATATATTCATCTATGATTAATATATTTCAGAATGTATGTGTGAATGTGCAGGAAACATTAAACTGTGTCAATTTGGAAAATTGACAGCATGTTGGAACAACTGCAGATGAATAAAGTGTTCTTCCCTAGATGTTCTTAGGAACATAACTGAAGTGTACATCTGTGGATCTCCTGCGGAAGAACAACTTCAGCTGAACAAGAACTCCTGCGGAATCACAAGAACAAGTACAGAAGAACAAAGTGTTGCTGCGAAAGAGTAAATTCCTACGGAAGACCAATTTAACTCAGAAGTCAACATAAAGTCAACAAGTCAACTTGGCAGAACAACAACATTAATGATGATGGAAGACATATTATTCAAGTGAATATTCCACGTCGCATCAACAACTTTATTCATATTAGATTCGTTGTAAATCTCAAATTCCTTAGCAAATAAACATGGCGAGAATTTGGACAAGTTTAATTAGCTTAATTATAGCAACAAAATAGCTAGCAATAGAACAAAATTAGATCTCTTTATATATATACAAGATCAACAACATAGATTGTACATAACAATAGTTGAGAATCATTAGAATCATCGACAATTATTATCTGAAGCATTGTATTCAAGATCAACAACATCAATAGTAACAAGAAAGCATTACGATCAATATTCTTGAGTTCTCTCGGTTTGATCATTCTTATTTTATTTGTTTGATTGGTTGAGTTTAGTATTATTAATAGATTAAACACCAAGTATTGAGAATTTCGTGATCAAAACTTGTTCAAATCAATTATGATAATTCCTGATCGATCCTTGGATTCTCAAGTGGTATCAGAGCTTGGTGCTCATTGATTCATATCAATTGATCTATCAGCTTTGATTAAGTTTAATCGAATTCTGTTTTAAAACAAAACCTCTACTCTTTAAATTTAAATAACATGAGTAGCTCAGTTGTTAGTGCTTATCAACCTCCTAAACTGGAAAACAAATATGATTTTAAAACCTCACAGATTCTGACTTATGGGCTTCGATTATCGAAGGACCTTATATCCCACCTGCCTTAGCAGTGGATTATAAGGATAATAATCAACCCATCAGCTTAAAGAATCTATCACCTGATAATGCCAAGAAAGTCAAGATTGACATCAAAGCCTATAGTATGCTTACTATGGCTTTGCCTGAAGAACTCTTGATCAGGTGTGAATCATACAAAACAGCTAACTCGTTATGGAAAATCCTTTACACTCTGTGTGAAGGCAGTGACGAGATTAGAAGCATAAAGAAGGATACACTCCGTGCACAATATGAAACATTCCATCATATTCCGGGTGAGTCAGTCCCTCAACAATTGCATAGATTCATGCAACTTGTTATAGAGATGAACATCCTTGAACTTAAGTACAACAATGAAGAATTGAATAAAAAGATGCTTCATTCTTTGCCTGAAAACTGGACACAAACTGTGTCCATGTTTAAAAATACTATTGATCTAAAAACAATAGGTCTAGACACTCTAGTGGAAAAAGTAGAAGCATTAGAGCTGGATGAAAAGACAAGAAACAAAAGTATGAAGGTCTTATCAATTCAAAGAACTGAAGAATTCTGGCAGCGCATTCATCTGCAATGAAGATGAAAACAACTCCAGTGATGAAGGTGAACAGGAAGGAGAAACAAGTTTCTACACAGCAAAGCCTTCAAAATCAAGAACTTAAAGCAATCAGCATAAACAGACAAAAGGAAAGGCTGATGAATCCAAAAGTAAGAAGAATAACAATCAAACAGAACCAATTATTGTGGTTCTGGAGACTGAAGAACAAAAAGCTGCCTTTGCAGCTTTCAGTTCAAGCTTTCAGGCTTATCTAGGAAGCACCTTGCTCCTGCTCACTTTTGTCAACAAGATCTAGAAGAAGTTGACTGAAGCTGGAAAGAACAAAAGTGATTCAACACTGATCACCTACAACAGGAAAAGAAAATACTTAGGGAAGACAGCTGATGCATCTGGAGAATCAACTAAAAAAGCTAAACCAGATTCTACAGAGCATCAAACCCCATTGAAGCAACAAGTAGAAGAAAGTGAATCTGAATGGGAAGAGCTGATAAAGGAAGAGTCTGAAGAAGTCAAACTAGAAAAGCTATTGACTACTGATGACATAGTAGAGGAAAGACCACAGTCATCCATGTTCATGCAGTTAATCAATCATGGATTTCCATATGACTTGGTCGAGAAGATGAATATGAGAGAAATGATTGAAGCTTTAAAAGAATTTGATGCTACAAGACTGATGCTTCCAGTCTGCACTTATGAAACATTCTCCAAATTCAAAGCTATGGAAAAGATCAGGAAGGAATTGGGACACTGTGAAACAAGCAAGCTCACTAAGTATAATATGACACGCTGGCTGCAAAGCCACAATTATCTGCCGCATGAGCTAAAAGGAAGAACAGTTGGCGAGCTCAGAGCTATGATGGATCATGTTATGAAAGTAGAGCTAGACACTGGTGTAAATTCAGATCCAGAGCTCCCAACCCTGCCTATCAACAACCAATTCAAACTCCTGCTGAACCCACCATAGTCAAAGCCAAAGATATGCATAAGGAAAAGAAGAAAATGATCAGAGAGCCAAGGGATTTGGTCCCACATAAGATCTGGCCTCTAGGCACTGCTGTGAGAGAGATCACTGAGCAAAAATGTACATTATTACAAATCTTTGATCTCATCACAAGGCCTAAAGAAGCAAAGGATCATCAAATAATTTCTTGGAAATATGATGGTGAGTGGACTGTGCACTGATCAAAAGGACATCTGGCATGGTGCAATACTTCCCAGGAGTAGAATTCTTACTAGCCCTGCAGATGTAGACCTTCATACACTACAAAACATTCCCATCACCAATTACCCCATAAGTCCAAGAGGTAGAGACTTCTCCGGACTTGTGACCAAACTAAGGCAAAGTTCAAGGGAGATGTTCTCAGGGAAGCAAGACTTGTTGATGCAGAGCACATGAAGAGAAAGCGGGATATGTAGAAAAGAATAAAGGACTGGTTCTGCTGAGGAATGATCTTCAAAGAAAGCAGCCAGGTATAGATTTTTGACCCATAGAAATAAAGTTGCTGCACCCAAGCTATACTTCCTATCTGTAGTACGACAAATATTTTCCAGGCTGCAAGATCAACAATCTCAAATAACTTGTGCTTATGTGTACATCTTATCCAGTCATAGATAAATTGCATGCCAAGGCTCATAAGAGGAGAAAGTATGAAGCTGGTCAGCTTATGGGACTAAAATAAACCAATAACAGAGTTGAGGATTTCAGAACAGGACGAATTGAAGGTGGTGTCAGACAATAGTGTTGTTGCAACACTCACCACTGAAGAGGATTTCCTGGGTATGGAATTCAAGACATTGAAGAGGATGAGCAGAAGGCAGATTAAATGAAAGTATGAAGATCAACAAGCTGCTGCAGACTATTTCAAATCAAAGATTTTGGCAAGAGTGAATGAGCTTAGAGTGCTAAACCAATGATTACTAGAGTCTAAACCTAAGGGGGAGTACTGTTAGGGATAGAACTCATGTATAGGTTTAGATGATAAGATCACTCTTATAATCATAATTGTAATTATTATTCTTGATGATATAATATGATATAATTGTGTTTATAATAGATATATAACTATTTGTATTCATTGCAATATATATATATCATCTATGATATAAATATTTCAGAATATATGTGTGAATGTGCAGGAAACATTAACTGTGTCAATTTGGAAATTGACACCGTGTTGGAACAACTGCGGACGGATAAAGTGTTCTTCCGTAGATGTTCTTAGGAACATTACTGAAGTGTACATCAGTGGATCTCCTGCGGAAGAACAACTTCAGCTGAACAAGAACTCCTGCGGAATCACAAGAACAAGTACTGAAGAACAAAGTGTTGCTGCGGAAGACTAGGTACCTGCGGAAGAGTTAATTCCTACGGAAGACCAATTTAACTCAGAAGTCAACATAAAGTCAACAAGTCAACGTGGCAGAACAACAACATTAATGATGATGGAAGACATATTATTCAAGTGAATATTCCATGTCACATCAACAACATTAATTTAACAATGATGTATTTCTTGGCAAAAGTTATTATCAATGCATGAGATGGTTTTTGTTTAATTATTCCGCTGCTATCATTTCTTAATTCAAGGTATTTTAACGTATAAAGTGCTATGAATGACCAACTGTGTAGTTTCCCAGGAACGGGGCCTTACAATTAAGGGGAATAGGTAATACTCTCAAATTGAAACAGATGAAGCCCGACATCTTCAAAACAATGAGAAAGTCCATTGTTGGCTTCTCATGAGTAGAAACAGCCCTAGTCCCAAGATAGTTAGAGCTCATTGCTCAAGGAGACAACTTGGCAGCACCAGCCAATGTTGAACCCACACCTTCTACATCCGTACCACCCACACAGCCACAAATAACCATCACCTACACCAAAATCCAAACGAACCGCTACTCAGTCTACTCAGGTTAAGTAGGCCCCTATACAACTACCCATATAGAGGAAGTGGAAATAAGAGCTCCTACTTCTCTTAAGGTGCAGACCATTCCCATCATTTCTTTGATCAGTGCTGAGGTTACTCATGCTCAGCCTGATGAGCTCATTGCCCTAGCCTTAAGCCATCACTTTGAGTCTCAAAACTCAAGTGATCAACTTTCAGGGGAAAGCTGCCATCCCCAGCCGTTAGACTTAAACCAACCCATCCTTGATCTTTAATTCTATGATGATGAGGATATGGATTTAGTGAGTACCATAAGTCTCTCTCTCCACCCTTGCTCAAGGATAGATGAGTGCTCCTGAATCACCCATATCTAGCCCATATCATCCAACCCCAACTGAGGTGGACCTCCCTAAACATGTTCAGGAAGTCCATATGGAAGAGGCTCTCACTTTTGCAAGTAATTACATTACTAAAACCTCAACCATGGCAACCCATCCCATTGACACTTCTCTTGAAGTTGTAATGCTGCAGTGAAAATCTAGCAGCCAAGAACCCTAAGCTGGTGATGAGGAAGACGACTTTGGTCCTATTCTCTCATCCCCCCATGATTTTTTTGATAAAGATGATGGGAGTCTACAACTAAAGGTGCAACAACTGTCAAAAACATGCACCTATTTAGTTTCAAAGGTAAGTCACCTAGAATTTCGGGTGGCTACCTTACAAAGACAGGTCAGTGACGAGCAACTTTAGATCACTGATCTTAAGGGCAAGTTACCTGAGAGACCTGTCAGACTAACTCAACCAGGTTCATAAGAACCTGTGGATGTGGTGGACCTAACCCTTAGCTCCTATATGCAAGAGGATGATGCTACCAAAAAGGAGGAGAAAGTCCTACTTACAATCACGGAACCTAGGAGTTCTTCTTAGAGTATGGACATAGGGGACTCACCACCCACATTTGTAGTTGTCCATACTCAACAACCTCCTCAGGCCTACATTGATGTGGATTACCTGATTCAAAGCCTATTTGAGGAAGGTATACCAAGGGCAATGCTTGCTAAAATAGTGGGATGGAGGTATGATGCCTATAGGAGAGCCCTGGTAATCTCTAGGTCTCAGGACTCTAGGTCTCAGGAAAACAAGAAGTCTTCAACTTTCAAAACCTGAGATACTATGAGAGAACCTATTTAGGTGACCTGCCACTTGCCAATCCAAGTCAAAACAGGCAAGCTGCAAGGTTAGCTGAATGGATTCAAGATAGGGTGCTTGAAGAGTTCAAAAGAAGAACCAAGCTATATAGATAGAGGCTAGCAGGCAATACTATTGGTCAACTAGATGCTGAGGTGGACCCTAAGATTAGCTTTGAAGGAGAAACCTTGGCTAAAGGTACAGTAGTTGAGCCAATAAACCTTGAGACGGTAACTGCTTTAACACCCAGTACCCTCAGTGAGGCACCAGTTGTAGAAGGTGTCTCACAACCTCTCTCTGGCAAGAGCTTAAGTGCAACACCAAGCAATGAAGGCTAAAGCCCTCTCCACCCTGAGTCACATAGGCTAGTGACTAACAAAGGGAAGAGGAAGATGACCTCCGAGGAGATTGAGATGGAGAAAAGAGAGAGGAAGAGGAAGGCAAGGGAGAGAGTTCAAGTGAGACCCTTAGCTTTATGGAAGCTACAATTAGGGCTGCCCCCAGGCCAAGCACTCAAGAAGATGAGTTGAGGGAAGCCAGATTAACTATCCGTGCTCTAGGAACTACAATATTGATAAACTTATCTCTTTTCCTTTGGAAGAACTAAATGAATTGGCTGACATGAAAGTGTCAAAGCAAAGAAAGGAAGCTGAGGATGCAGACTGCTCCTCAAAATAAAAGAAGAAAGGAGAAGAAAAAAATTCTACAAAGCTCCTACCCTCTCCCAAGTTCAGGAAAGCCCTGAGGTAGAGGCTATGGCTACTGAGCAAGAACTCAGGTAGGTAGGGAACAAGACAAACAAAACATGATTACCTACCTGAGTGCCACAGGCCTCTATCAGCTAGTAAACCTTCTTCCCTTATCCTATGAATACATTGAATTTGAATACCTCAAGCAGCTTGAGCTAGAAGTGCTAAAAGAGCAAAAAGCTACTAAGAGGAAGATAAGGGAAGAGGCTGCAAACTCAAGAGCCACCATCAGAGCTAATCAGAAGAAGTCTACTGACAGACAAAAGATGGTGAGCTTCTTAAAGCTGTATGGGTTCTTCAAAAGGAGACTTGGTCCAATGTCTCAATCCATCATGGATGAGCACATTAGGGTGATCAACCAGAAGATCAAGAGGGGTGAGCTAGTTGACTTGCATTCTCTACCAAGTCAGGCTGCACCAGAAGTTGAGGTCAAGGTTGAACCATAAGTGACAACTCAACCAGGAGCTAGTGCTATATCACAACCAGCTTTATCTTCTAACTCACAACAGAGTCCTGATCCTTCTCCTTTTAAACTTATAACAGAAAAGGACCCAGCTGAGAAGGACAAACAAGAACCATCTGGTACTCAAGGCCAACCCTCTTAGTTAAAGTATAGAAAGAGGAAGAGGGTGGCCATCAGAAGGGCAAGAAGAAAAAGAAGAAGAAGTACAAGGCATCCACCTCTGCACCTTAGAATGGGTTAGAACATCCTGAGGGTGATCACGAAGAGGCTACTCAACAAATTACTCTCATTGTAAAGCCTCTTGCTGCTGAGAGACCCATCTTGTCTTGGGTATTTGCTACTAACCCAGACAGATGGTATGTCATTAGAGACCAAAGGGGTCAAGACATGTACTTCTGGCAAAACATACTTGACCTCCCTCTGCATGATCTCTATGACATGAGGAGATACTTTGAAAGTCTAAGGAATCCTGACCAACTGACGATGAAGGAACTGGTCTTGATTCTGATGAGTACCGTTAACAGATGAAGATCAAGCTTTAAAGTTCTCTTTTAGTTTTGGTAGCATCAGCCTAGGGTGAGTTTGTAAGGATTACACTTAGAGGCTGATGCAACCAAAGAGCTCTCGGCATGCACATGTGAAGTACAAAGAAGTTAATTTGGAAGATTTGATATAACTAAGTGAATTATGCTAAGTATCAAATCTTCCAAAGCCAAAAGACCAAATCTTCTGAAGCCAAAGATGAAGTCTTGTGATGGTAGGGTAAACCTTATCGAGTCTTGTGAGTCCCCGGGGGTGTTTAGAGGTACACCTTAGGCAAATCCCACATGCATAGATGGGATGGTGGGGCAAACCTCATCAAGGACAATGAGTCCAATAGGGGGGGTGTTTGTAACACTCTAGGCAAATCCCACATCGATCATGGACAAGAGATATTTCTAGTAAGGAATGTCATGCCTCTAATATCATTAATGCATTTTGGACGTATTGGCTATGGATGAGAGGAGAACTCCACAGTTAGGCATGATCAGGTGGTAGCAATCCAGGGATGGGTGACCTCCCTAGAAAGTTTTCACTCAGGCAACCAAAAGCAAATCCATGAGCTCTTCGTGGGTGAAGCGGACAATATTGGTGATACGAGAGTCCGGATGTTACAACTTTCCGCTGCCACCTCTGAAGACTCACCAACTTAGATGAGTTGGTGAAAAGTCCATACTTTTGTCAAACTATAGATTAAGGTTTTGTGTCTGTAACTTTCTACTTTTGTACTTTTATCCTTTTCGTATTAGATAAGTATGTGAGCTATGGTATGTCATAGTCACTAGTCAAAAGGCAATCTGTCTTTTGACTTTTACATTGATCTTGTTGTCTAGATTAGTGTTTTCAGCTGGCCTTCAAAGTATGGCCGGCTGTAGGATGTAATACAAATTATCTCAAATACTTTTAATTTCCATGTAAGCTAACACTTTGTAAGAACTTGAGAGAAATATACATCATTTTTGAAAACCATATTATATTGTTCTTGTTCTTTTCTTTACTTGTGTTCTTTGTTTCATCATAAGCCGATTCCCTATTTGATCTGCTAAGTGTTCTAACTCTTCTAACAACTGTGAAACTGTTGCATTGACCCCCTTCACCAGTCCTGCAAATATATCAAGTGATAATGTTAAACGTATTTTCATATCGACTTGATGTAAAGACCTTCATTTCTAGGGTTTTCTCGTAATATTATAAATAGGAGTTCTAGATCTTCTTGTTTTACATAATTTTTAATGTTTTCTATGCATACATGCTAGTTATTTGATAAACTTGATTGACTTGTTATGATAAAGTTCATGTTTTTGATAAAGTTTATTAGGGTTTCCTATATAAGTATGAAAATTGCGTGCAACCTTAGTTTATACGTAAAAACCTTAATAATAGAAAGCTTATATCTAATAAGTGATGAACTAGGCCGTATATGTGTTTTCATTCAAAATAGTAGGCTAGAGGTACAAGTTGTTCCTCCTCATCTGATAGCATAACCTCCGCAACTGAATGTTGCTAATGAAAAATAAAGTATACTACCCTCGCATCTGATAGAACCCCCGCACATAGTCCTTGTTGTTTTATATCTGGCTATTACCACGTTACCTTATTATAACCTTTGTTTGTCACTACACTTAGACAGAAATGATTCATAGCCTTTGCATTTCCCTCATACTTACTTTCCATGAAAGATACCCCGCATCTAAGCTAGAACCTCCACACATGAGGTACAGCTACCACATTACCAAAGACTTGGACACATTTGATAAACTTATGAATAAAGCCTTTGTATTTATTAAAGCCTTCCTATCTTTGCACCCAAGTATACTTAAAATGTTTTGTAAATAGAACCAACGACTTCTCATCTGAACCAACTTCTTCACACCTGACTTCTTCCTCCTCACCATACCTCTTACTTTACATCACTCAACATATAATAAATTCTTATGATAGTTCCCCTTATCTGAATAATAGTCCCTGTATCTACACTAAATTATGAAAGGCACAATATATAAATCAATGTACATTAAATGCTATGTATAAGGTATCAAAGTGTTATACAATGTAGAGGTGCACAACCAAACCCGTTACCAGAACCGGAAACCAACCCGGGTTCAACCTAATATAACATCAAACTGGGTCCAACCCATTTAAAACCGCTGGTTTCAGACCACTTAGGCAATTTGGGGGTAAAACCAAGTTAGAAACAGGTTTTTACAGGACATGTTCCATTTCAACCCAGTTCCAAACCGTTTTTTAATAGCCATTATAAAACGGATATGTGACCGTTGGGGGGGTTTGCCGACCCTTTTTTTATTTTTTTGACATATTTGCTCTTATATGCTAGTATAAATAGGTAGTGAATGTAATGGTTTAATCATAACACTCAAACACTCAAAAACATACTCAAAAATGTAAAAACACTCTCTCATACAAGCTCTCTTCTATCTACTCTTTATATTTTAGTCTCTAATATCTTTTGATATAGCTTCTGAAACATCCGTTTCAACTGGTGAATCCCAAAGCGCTGCTATTGTTGTTAGGTTCTACCAACAACGAGAACCAAAGAGCTTTGGAGTAATTTCGACTTATGCAAAATGTCGAGTGATCAAAACAAAGCTCAATGAAAGGCTTGTGGTTCGTTTTTCAAGTCCGAGTCAAACACCACTTTAAGAAATCATATAATAAAATATTGCAAGTCTTTGAAAAGTATGCCAGCTCAAGGCCAAACATCAATTGGAACCGATGGTGGTATATGGAACTTCAATGTAAATATAGTTCGGGAACGAATGGCAAAGTTTGTAATTCAAGAGGACTGTCGTTCAACCACTTAGACAACACTCGGTTGACAAGATTGATTCAAGAAACTCTTCAACTGCGTTACACTCACGTAAATCATACTACTCTTAGACGTGATTTTTAAAATATTGAAAACAAGCAAAAAATAATTTAAAATTATTATTTGAAAATTTAGAAACGTGTGTGAATTTAACTACCGATGTTTGGTCCGCCCCACATGGTTTATCGGAATCATACCTTTGTGTCACCGCCCATTGGATATATCCAAGTTCGTGGCAAATGATAAACTATACGATTGTGTTTGAATTATTTGAATACCCGCATAGGTGATCATTTATTTCATATATTAGATTATGTAATAAATCATATAAATTAGAAAATAAAATTTTCTCAATTTGATAAAGCCTCAAACAACACAACCGTCATTGAAATATTAAAATTAGAATATAAATCAATTTATAACAGTGTCTTTTTTCACTAAGACGTGTTGCAAATGTTATTAATTTATTTGTGCAAGATAAGCTTGGCTTGCGGCAAGTTAATGAATTCAAAACGTCTTTTAAAAATATGTTACGTGTCAATTTTTAAAGCTAGTAGAAAAGTCATGTAAATTATAAGAAAATATGTTACGATACGGATTCCATTTGTTTAGAGTCAAATTGTGATGTATTGACTAGATGGAATTCAACGTGTAAAATATTTCACAGTGCTTTGTGACAAAAAGAAGCACTTTAAATTTTTCATGATAGTCTTGCGACACGTGATCAGGTTGTTCCGTTTTTGTTAGAGGGTTGGGAATATATTCTAGATAAAACTCAATTTTTAGAGGTTTTTAAAAACGCAACTATAAATTGTCGGGGTTTCAGCAATGGTGGCACCTATGAAAGAAAAGTTTAATTTTTTTTTTCCAAACTACCCCCGTTTTTACATGTTTCATCGTACTAAACCCGTGACGGGGGTGGAAACGTTAATTGATGAAATAACTTATGATAGGCATCAGATTGTTTCTTCCTTCTTGAGGGGCAGCTTAATAGGGAATCCCCGCTTTTAGATTTAAATGACGAAAACACATTGTAGCTAATACAAAAGAACAATTTAATAATTGTCATAAAAATATGTTTAATGTTTATTTTGTAAAATATGATACAATATCAAACATACACCCGTCAACGAGCGCATCGGGTTTGAGTTCGTCTAGCTCAATTAGGAACCCGATGCTTAATTTATATAATGCTTTAAGAAATAAAAATATTAAACGATAAATGGGTAATACCCCAAGTAGTGAGCTCAGGATGTATACCATAACCGATTTTTTTATTTACTATAGCTACCGAGGAATTTGTATCGTTTGATATATTGGCCTAGTGGAAAGGAAATGAATTACAATTCTCAATCCTAACCACTATGTCCTGTGATTTAATAACAGTCTAAACTTTCACGGTAGCTTCAGAATTTGTATTTTTTAATAGAGGCAGGGTGTTATTAATAAGAACAAGACTAACTCCAAAGATAGTAGAGATGTGTGACCACTTAGATGCAGTGGAACAAAGAGAAGATAAATCTAACCTTGAAGACGAAATACTAACTGAAGAAGATTTACACGAACAAAAAGTACAAACCTGACGATCGTCACCGCTCTCCATAGAAGAACTTGCTTATGATTGTCTCAACACATTGTCATCCGTTACGACAAAGAGGAATAAATTTGAAAAATAATTTGTATTTGCAACATTTTCTTTTTTTGTTTTGTTTTGTTTACTTTAATTTAATAAAGTTGTTTTTAATTATATATTAATGTATTATTGTTATTAGTTTTAAGTTTCTTTTTAAATATATTAGTTGTTTGAATTCAAGTTAGTTTTAAATAAATTTTGTACTTTAAAAAACTTATATGTATTTCTTTTAATAATAAATTATTTAAAAGATAAAAAAATTCAACCGGTTTGGACCCAGTTCATGAACCAACCCGGGTTGGACCCGGTTGTATCTAGGGTTGTTCACGAACCGAACCGAACTGAACCAAACCGAACCGTGCGCAGCTCTGCTCGAACTCGGTTCGGTTCAAATTTACAAATTCGAGCGCAAACTTCATGCTCGAACTCGGTTCGGTTTTGCTCGGCTTCATGTTACAATTTAAAACAAAACTAATAATTCATTCAAGAGTTTCAACTTTAAACTCCCACCCAAATTCAACAAAGTAACAGATAAAACCTACAAAATCAGTTCAACAAAATAAAAATCTAAAAAATAAGAAGTTTTAACTCAAACTCAAATCAATCACGATAAAATCCAAGTCTACTACCTCTACTACAATCATTTTCACGTCCATCATACCAGCTTTTCTTGTTTGACTATCGGCATCCAACAAGCTTGCATTTTCACTAATCAACTTGATTCATAATTTAAAGAGATATTAAGTTGATTTAAAAGATAAACAAGCATCAAGTTGATTCAAAAGATAAACAAATATCAATCCCAAAACAATAATTATAATGAGTAAATATCCTGTATCTAACTTTCTCAAAAGACATTTTTTCATATATTGGTACATAATAAAAAAAATATAAATATGTAAATAATAAAAATAATGGTAATTGGTAAATAACTAAATAAATTAACAAAAATATATATGCATATATATATATATATATAAACTAAATTAAAAAATAATTAGAGTGAAACCGAGCGAGCGACGAGCGAACGTACCTTTGCTCGTGCTCGGTTCGTTTTCAAACCGAACCTAGCAGTTCGTTTACAACCGAGCCAAAAATCGAACGAGCAAAAATCCGAGCTTTTTTCGAACAAGTTCGAGCGAGTTTCGAGCATCGAGTTATTTGAATAGCCCTAGTTGTATCGGGTAGGGTTCTTCACCCCTAGAACCCGAATTGGACCCGAATTAGTTTGTGGTCAAGCCCGGTTTATTTTGTTGACCAAAAACCGAACCTGTTTAAACCCGGACCATTTTGAAAAAATATACTGGTTTGTGCACCACTAAAATATAATACATTACAGTATTAATAAAGAGCTAACGAAGGACATAGTAATGACAGTTACAGTAAAGAATAGTAAAGTGGTCTCAAAATAATAAAGTTCACATGTAAAAACTAAAGTATAAAGTCTTTTACGCATTGCTAAAAAGTTTGCATATGTTGCATTCTCACCCGTTTTACATGTTTCGTCGTACTAAACCCGTGTTTGAACGTTACAGGGGTGGAAACTTTAATTGACGAAATAACTTATGAAAGGCATCAGATTGCTTCTTCCTTCTATAGGGGCAGTCTAATAGGGAAGCCCCGCTTTTAGATTTAAATGACGAAAACACATTTTTTGTAGCTAATACAAAAGAACAATTTAATAATTGTCTTAAACATATGTTTAATGTTTATTTTGTAAAATATGATACAATATCAAACATACACCCGTCAACGAGCGTATCGGGTTCGAGTTCGTCTAGCTCAAGTAGGAACCCGATGGTTAATTTATATAATTCTTTAAGAATTAAAAACAAACGAAAAATGGGTAATACCCCAAGCAGTGAGCTCGGGAGGTATACCAGAATCAATATTTTTATCTACTATGATTTCCAAGGAATTTGTATCATTTGACATTTTGGCCTGGTGGAAAGAAAAGAAATCATAATTTTCAATCCTATCCACTATGGCTTGTGATTTAATAACCTTCCAAACTTCTACCGTAACTTTAGAAATTGTATTTTTTTGTTAGTGGCAGGGTGTTATCAATAAGGAGAACAAGACAAACTTTAAAGGTAGTAGAGATGTGTGTTTGTTTAAAAGACCACTTAGATGCAATGGAACAAAGAGAGGACAAATCAAACCTTGAAGATGAAATTCTAACCGAAGAAGAAATACAGGAACAAGAAGTACAAACCTAACGATCGTCACTGCTCTCCAAGAAGAACTCGCTTATGATTTGTCTCAATGCATTGGCACCCATAACAATGAAGAAGAATAAATTTGAAAAATAAATTGTATTTGCAACATTTTTTTGTTTTGTTTTGTTTAGTTTAATTTAATAAAGTTGTTTTTAATCATATATTAATGTATTACTAATATTAGTTTTAAGTTTATTTTTAAATATATTAGTTTTTTGATTTCAAGTTCGTTTTAAATAAAATTTGTAATTTAAATAAATTATGTATGTGTTTTAAGAATAAATTATTTAAAAGATAAAAAAATTTCAACCGGTTTAGACCCAGTTCATGAACCAACCCAGTTTGGATCCGGTTGTATCGGGTAGGGTTCTTCACCCCTAACCGGGTTGGACTCCAATCACTTTGTGGTCAAACCTGGTTTATTTTGTTGACCAAAAACTGAACAGGTTTAAACCCGGCCCGTTTTGAAAAAAATCCCGGTTTGTGCACCACTAATACAGTGTCACGTGATAAAATGCTAAAGTATAATACATTACAATATAAATAAAGAGCTAAATAATGACATAGTAATGACAGTTACAGTAAAGAATAGTAAAGTGGTCTCAAAATAATAAAGTTCAAATGCTCTAAAGTATAAAGTCTTGTACGTATTGCTAAAGAAGTTTGCATGTGTTGCATTTTCACCTGATAAAAATCATGCGCATACTAAAATGAAAGGAGGCTTGCCTTAGGCATGCTCAATACTTAACATGACTCATACCTTGAGTGACAAGAGCTTTGCATAAAAAGCTTACTGGTTAAAGAAACTCGATCTGTATTTGTACGAGTTCAATGATAAAGTAAGAAAAGCTAGAGAAAGGCTAAAGTACAATACATGTCAATATATGATAAAGTGTAATACTATAGAAGATAGTTAAAGTTAAAGCATAAGATATAGTTAAAGCTAATGTTTTGGAGACCAGATTGGATCGGTCTGCCAGACTAGGAATCGTCACCGCTTGCGGTCTAGTCGACCTCGTTTGTTGAATTCACTACTGGACCGTGAAGGACTGTCGAAGCAAGATTTTGAACGGAGGAAGTTGGTAGGGACTAGGGAGCAGAGTCACAGTCCAGAAAAATAATTTGAAATAAACTCGGATTAGGAATGGAAGTTGCAGAGTATTACAGCTATAAAGATTTTAAACGAAGATTTGAAGCGGATGTATGTTGGTATTAAAAGGAAGTAGATGAGAAGGTTGGTTTTTGATCTGATTTGCTCACAAGGGATGAAAACGAAGTAGAGTTGAAAAATGAAAAGTTGGATTGGAGTCTAATGTTGATTTGAAAAATTGTACAATCATAGATTTTTTGGTGTGTGGTCGGTTTGTTTCGATTTAAACGTAAAACCAAAGCCGAAAACTGTTATTTCAGTCTTGAGGTTTTAAAACCGTTCGGTTTTGGGTTTTTTTTTATTGTTTTCGGTTTTCACTTTGGTTTTGGTTCTTGTTTTTCGTTTCGAGTTTTTCGGTTTTCGTGAAATTGGTATTTTATAAATCTTTAAAAGTAATCTATAAATTCTTAAACTAGTATTTTGTTTATCGTGAAAGTAAAAGGAGTTATATACCAATTTAAATGAAAATGAATCGTGCACTTGTTTGATGCCAAAAATAATATAAATGTTTACTCGTTTGCAGTCAAAATTAAAAGAAAATTGATCGTTTAGTCGTTTGATACTGCCATATATGCAATGAGCTAATCTTAAACTTACTCTGCACATACACTACACATATATGAACTTTTTATAAAAAATATGAGCCAATCACATAGCTACTTTTATGTACAGATATAAAAATAATATACTTTGAATGCGGTTTTAATATGATTCGGTTCAGTCTGTTTGGTTTTTGTTTCTGTAAAAGCCAAAACCAAAACCAAAACCAAAACCGAACATTGGTTTTTAAAGAAAAAATTCAACCCAAACCGTCAGTTTTATTTGGATTCGGTTTTTTTGGTTTGGTTGCGTTGGTTTTTCTTGTTACAGATCAGTTAGTTTGGTTAGTTTTTTAACTTTCTGTATTTTCCTCACAAGTATAAAAAGCAGAATAACTTATTAAATCATTACATTTATTAATAAGAAGTTAATAAGTAATTTGTCATATTATTTGATTCTTAAATCGGTCCAACCTATTCAACCAGTGAACCGCTAAATGGTCAGTTTGATGTCTAGCCCGGTTAAAAAAACATTGATTAAAGCAGAACTGTGTAGACAACTATTACTTGCCAAAGTATGGTATATTGAACTGTTAAAGTTTATTTTGTTCAATTTAAAACTACAACTCACTTAACAATTTTGATTTTTGTATACATATTACTTTGGCAAGTAATCAATGATACTAAAAATGACAACTTTGCATAT